>OY744548.1:45576957-45644457 GCA_963556195.1 Sepiola atlantica
TTAAAATATTGAAGCTGGAATTGAGATTTGAAGAATTAAATGTACACTTAATCACACTTAATCACGAGGTTGCTAAAATGGCAGACATATGCAATTGTTTTGCTTAGCTCTTTCTTGGATATTAGTATTTTGATTAACACAACAATGACATAAAACACCCAAATATTTTTTCTTCAATTATACAGTAGATTTCGTCTAAATAGCCACCTAAAGTAAACAGAAAAAGTGATGACTTAGGCAAATTAACAAGTTAAGCTAACTGATTTCTGACTTGATATAGTGACTCAAAGATTTAGTGACTTAATCACTAAACGTTTATCACTTGATCACATTATAACTAAATTTTTAAATTTTCGTTTTGAAATAAAGTTGGAAATTACTTTTGAATATTTAAAAATTAAAATAAATCTATTTGACACTGGAAAGAAATGCAAAAATTACTACAATTAGGAAAAGTGAAAAAATAGAATGTGGAACAAAATGGTGCTGACAATTAGAGAGATTTAACTATTAAGAAGAGTTGAATGTAAGTCAATTATGCCAAAGTTTGGTTTAATTATTTTTTTATTAATATAAAAAAATAAATGTACTTTGCATGTAACACAAGAAAATCAACATTTCCTGACCTGTGCAATTGTTAAATACAGGCAGATTCCATAGCTGAGAAGAGTCAGCCACAGAATCCACCCCACTCGTGGTAAAGAGCAATCGCTCCTGGACTCTTCACATTTTGAATGACGCTTTAAGCAAATTAAACTTTATTTTATGAATTCATTTAATTCATTATTGTTTATTATTCTCTTTACATTGCTAATTTTATTCTACATTCAATTCTTAAAATCTCAATTCCAGCTTCAATATTTTAAGAGTTAATTCCACTTGTTTTGTACTTTTTCAGGTTTATATTTGAAAATATTACTACACATGGGTCCGCATTTTTCAGTCTAGTCCACTTTTTAAGGCATTGCAGTTTGAAAATGTAAAATGTATTTTTTGTCATAATTTAAAAAGGAACAAATAACAAGACCTCAAAGCATCAGTTACTAGGTCCACCTTGAGTCACCTAGACTTTGAGTTTGTGTTGGAAATATTAGAAACAATTGCTAATTGAGTTGAACCAGTAATCATTATGACATCACAATAATGAAAGAATCTAATTCATTAGTGAACTAGCCTTGGATTTATTACTTCTTATTTTCTGAAAGAAATAATTAATTAAAACTTTCTTTCTTAATTTGCATAAAAGCATTAATAGGAAATTCTAACTAACTTCATCATCATAATTTAGAAAGACATGAGTATATTAAGTATAATTATTCAAAACATTTTTGGGGCAGCCTTATTACATTATTTAGTACTGCCTGTGACAAAGTCACAACAAATTATATTGTAATAAATTTGAATTTAACTTTAAACATCAAGTTAGCAACAATAATAACTTCACTTGTATATTTTGAAACAAAAAGATTTGTTAATAGCAGATATCAAATGAAATATTTGCCTTTTCTGAACAACCCCACTACATGATTTAGTACTGCCAATAAACACAAAGCACAAATGACTTTACCCACATCATTGAAAACTTATTTTAGAAATGAAGTTATTATAAATTTCTTAATGAAGCTTGCAATAAAAATTAACTTCACTTTTTTAGTTTATAAAAATGAAAGTACATAATTAGAATATAGTCAATTAAAACATTTTCCTTTTCTGTACAGCCCTACTACATGATCCTGTACTGCCCATAGCGACAACACCACAATTGGTAATATATTTAGAGATTAAGTTTAAAAATGAAGTTGTTTGGAAATAATAAATAGTAAAACAATAAAAATATCTTTAATTATGTAATGTATTCAAAAAATATTTTTAGAATATCATCAAAAAAGAAATCAGTCTTTTCTTGACAACCCTACTACATGATTCAGTACTGCCAACAGATACAAAGTCACAAATGACAATATTCTATTAATTCATTAAGAGTGTTACTTAAATAATTGAAGTTATTAAAAATAAGTTAACAAGCAAAATAAATTATGGGGTTACTTAGAACTTATACCCTCACTTTAACCCTCTAAAATTCCCCCAAATATTCTTCTTATTATTGAATTTTTCTTTTTGTTGTTCTTTTGTTCTTCTTTTAAATAAAATTTATTCTTTTTCGTTTCAATTATTAGAGATTCAATTATTAATAAGTTAAGAATTAATAAAAATAATAATATTTCTTCTATCATCACAGATAAAATTTGATTATGTTCGAAAAGTAAAAGCCTATAATAAATCTACATAATAAAATACAATTTATTTATTAGTTATATTTAATCATTACAGTTTTTTCTTCTTTAAAATACTAATTTCATATTATAATTCAAATTAAAGTATTTGCCAAAATTTAAAAAATTTTCAGAATTTTTATTTTGAGATTAAAGTAAAATAAGATAAAATATATGCTGAATATTTTAAATTCAAATATTAATAAATTCAGAAAAACTGATTTTCAAAACTGATTTTCAGAATAAGTCACAGTATTCTGTGAATACATTTCAATTTCTGAGTTTCAAATAAGTTCAAATAATTTATAATTATTTCAGAATGAATTAAAATATCATAATTCAATTTATTTTAAACTCATTTTAATTATTTCTATTTAATTATTTAAGATAAAATTTGATTATGTTCGAAAAGTAAAAGCCTAAAGTTTATCTAAAAAAAACTATTTCTACGTGACAAAATCCTTTTCGAATTAAAAATGTTCTCATTATGGCTAAAAAAACACCGAAATTCAGTAAAATTTGAAATTTCAAGAAATTTGTTTTGGTAATCTTTTCAAATATAAATATACCTTTTTCTGGGACTATTCCAAATATCTTAAGACACCGAATTAAAAGAATTTACGTACATTTTACTAAAAATTAAATAATTACCAAGAAAATGCCCGTGCGATCCAAAAAATACCCGAGTAATCAAAATAGCAACAATTAGTTTTCCGAGAGAAAACTATGTATGGAATATCATAATCGCTATAACATTTCATTTTATTAATTTCATCTAGTATTTTTAATTTAATATATAGGTATGGATTTGTAATAAAACATTATCAGAAACTTATCTGTCAGATGGTTTTCTAATAATTTTCCTTAATTTATTTATAGTTTTATTAGAATAAATATAAACAGTTAATCTATTTTAATTAGTAAGTTACTTTTACACTTTTATTTGGTCTCAATAAGAGTTTTAACTTTTCTATTTTGTTTTAATTAAAAATATATACTTTAATTGTGAAAATTAAATTTTATTTTTCCAAAGGGAAACTGGAAAATTAATGATTGTCTGTAAGTAAAACTTTGATGACGTCGCATAGTGGATGGTGTGTGACGGTGAACATCCTGTGTGTTTAATTGTTGATTATTCTTTTGCCCTACCATACATTTGAAATTAATTGTTAGTAAAATTTAGACCACTTTTTAAAATAATATTTTATAAAATTTCCTGTTTTTCAATTTTTCTAATTTTGTTTTGTTTTGTTTTCGAGATTAAAAAAATGAATTTCTTACGCGTCAACAAGTCAATTATGATTTTGAAATTATTTTTCTAAATTTTCAACTTAAATATTTAACGACATCGTGTAGCACGTGGTGTCCCAAAATTAACAAAAACATTTTCGCGCGTGCCGCTCCAATATTAATGAACCATAAATATTCTAAAATATTTATTTTTTAATTCTTCTCTTTTTGGGGGGGGTGTTACCCTTTTTATACAACTATATACCTCTCAAGCATTTATTTCTAAATATTATCTGGGGGTTGAGGCTTTTAATACATGAAGATTTGCTAAGAATTTTAAAGCAAGTTTAAATTACTTTCTATTCGTCAGTTTCCTGTCAAATTCCTTTCAAATGTCGAACACCAAGTAATGGATTTATGATTGCAACTATTAACAAAATATTAAAATGCTGACTTGTTTACGAAGAAACCGAAATGCACTATGATGGATTTAACTTCGTAATATTATTTTAATTTACTATTTATTTATTAATATAATAATTGGAAAAGATTGTACTTTTGTAGTTTACGGACCGGGTTTAAATAATGAGAAATCCATTCTTAACATGGGGTGGGGCCTTTGCTAACAATCCTGTACTATCACCTTACAATTTAATAAACAAGAGATATCGTAAAAAATTAATTTAACTTGAAAATCTTATCTAAATATAACCCGGTCCGTAAACTGCAGAAGTACAAAAAACATAATACAAGAAGTGTTATAATCCATTAATAATAAGTTGAAATCTTACAAAATATGATTTAGATGAAGATTGAATGATGATACAAATGTATTATTTGAATTATTCAGACGACTATTCTGATCTTGGTTGTTATATGTTTGATTGGGTATATGGCCTAATGGTAAATAGTGCTGGTAACAATCAGTTCTAAGTGAATGTTCACCGGATTCCTCAGAAGAAAATAGTTATGAATGTGTAAAGGAATCGACATTTGAATTAGAATTTCTATCGTATCATGCTTATAACTTAAAACACATTTATCAATAAAACAAAAACAAAAAAATGGTCCTTTCCAATATTTTATCAGATGGTTCACATTCCTTATTTTTTGCCAACCTTCCCCAGTGAACCGTGTCGTGTCCGAAGAATCTCCCAGCATCTTAATCTCTTTCCCATTCCTCTAGATCGAGGAAGCTGATTTGCAAAGAGCGTTCATCTCTCTTTCGTTCCAATCATAACAAAGGCCAGAGAAAATGGGGAAATATTCTGGACAAAATGTAAAGAGCGGGTGCACTTTATACTCCTTAGTTCTTCGTTTATTTATACCCCCTCCTCCCGTCAACTCGGTATCTTTTTCCCACTTTTCTTTCGGGCCCCCAACCGGAAATGTAAACCGTTAATATTTATCTAAAGTTGCCTTTAAAATTAAGGCATCGGAAATGACGTATTTTCTTTAGGGACTTCCTAAATATTTTATCCACTCCGCCTTTTTACCGATATTTGCTCAAACAAATATGGCTGTGTTTATTAAAAAAATATAAGCTTCATCCATTTTATTTCCTTGTCGATTTTGAAGCAAAAAATCCATGTATAGTATTTCAGGTGTACCGTTTTGTTCATAGATGTTGGATAAACAATTCTTTGAATCTAAATGGGTTTATATAATAGTGCTCAACAACAAGTAGAGCCGTACATTTTAGAAAAACGAAGATCTTATGCATTATTGGCTTTGGCTGTGTTTTCACGCGAGTTTTATTTTTAATTTTATTAAAAGAATAAATAAAAACGTGAAAAAGATCCTTTAAATGGTAAGCGAAACTCGTCTGTTTAGCTCGAAGACAAAGTGTGACGACTTATGGTTTACATAACAAGTTCATTGGCTTGGACGCGGGATAGAAGGGGCTATTTAACCAAAGATTAGGAACAAACATTTTTGATCATATGCTTTCTGGCAATAAAATGCAGCATTATAAATGTTTAACGAGTCTGTAAGTTTAGGATTTGTTTGTTTGTTTGTTTTTTGTTAAGCGAGTTGGACTTCTACATAGAAGCAGAAGTCGGACTTCTACATAGAAGAGCTAGCGAAGACCATGCTTTAGGGTTGGCTGGTCTGCATGAATCCCCACCCTCGTTGGTCGCAGCTATTCGTTAACTGGCAGGATTGCAGGTTCTTACCTCCGACACCGAAAGCAGCAAGGCTCAACAGTTGCATGCGAAATCTGTGTAGGTTTGGCACAGAACCCAGCAAACATTCGCCAATTCAATCGCCATAAGTCAGCTACAAAAAGACAAAAAACAACACGTGTAAAAGCCGCAGTTAAACTTTTAGGCATAGCGAGATGACTAGAAAACGCATTGAGTCGCAGAAATAAAATAAAAATCGCGATTTCTGGAAAATCTATAATAGTGTGGAATGGAAATGAAAATCGGCAATTCCCCCACTATCCACCCACTATTATGCCCCTTGTAAGGTAACGGATAAGGTTGAACTGCTTGTTCAGCAGTTCGGCTTAAGCTCCACTTTGGACTCCTAAAAAGATTCACTCCCAAAGTTTCCACTACGGACAGAAACCTCTCTTGATGATCTGATCATCACTCCTTTCCATGTCCTCAATATCATAAAAGCATTGACACTTCCAAAGCATGTATCCCTGCTATAGTAATAAAAAATGTCCTATTTAAATACATGCTTTGCCGAATCTTGCTTTTCTGATAGCTAAAAGATTGATTCTGTGATATCAGTTTTCAAGAACAATGGTAAAATAACTGACATGCAAAATTATCGCCTCATCAGTCTCCCCCTGCTCTTAGTTAAAATATTTGAATCCTTAATCAATCCAGCGATAATCTAAAAAAAACTATTTCTACATGTACAAAAAACTTTTAGAATGAAAAATGTTCTCATTATGGCTAATAAACACAGAAATTCAGTAACATTTGAACTTTCAAGAAATTATTTTGTTTGTAATCTTTTCAAATATAAATATATCCTTTTGTGGGACTATTTCAAAGACATCGAATTAAAAGAATTTACGTACATTTTACTAAAAATTAAATAATTACCAAGAAAATGCCCGTGCCATAAAAAAAATGCCCGAGTAATGAAAATAGCAACAATTAGTTTGCCGACAGAAAACTAGGTATGGGATATCATAATCGCTATAATATTTCATTTTATTAATTTTATCTAGTATTTTTAATTTAATATATAGGTATGGATTTGTAATAGAACATTATCAGAAACCCGTCTGTCAGATGGTTTTCTAATAATTTTCCTTAGTTTATTTATAGTTTTATTAGAATAAATATAAACAGTTAATCTATTTTTATTGTTAAGTTGCTTTTACATTTTAATTGGTTTCAATAAGATTTTATTTCCCTATCTGATTTAACAATGATATTAAAATTCTTTAAATACTGACGAGTTTTAACCTTTCTATTTTGTTTTAATTAAAAAATATAAACTTTAATTGTGAAAATTACATTTTATTTTTCCAAAGTGAAAGTGGAAACTGAATGATTGTCTGTAAGTAAAACTTTGATGACGTCGCATAGTGGATAGTGTGTGGCGGTGAACATCCTGTGTGTTTAATTGTTTATTATTCTTTTGCCCTCCATACATTTGAAATTAATGGTTAGTAACATTTAGACCACTTTTAAAATTTTTTTTTTCGAAAAGTTCCTGTTTTTCAATTTTTCTAATTTTATTTTGTTTTCGAGATTAAAAAATGAATTTCTTACGCGTCAACAAGTTTATTTAATGGTATTATTTACGCGAACATATGTGTCAACAAAAGCAGCGTGATAAATACTATAATATTGTCAGAAATAATAATGCTGGCTGTTTCTAACCACACTGATGAATCTTAAACGACTGTACAGCTGTCTGTGATTGACAAATATTTTGTATATGTATATGCTCCCTACTTAGTTTTCCACGTAGCTTACCGGCAGCGTAGAATGTAAACAAATGAAAAAAATATGTATAAGCGTTATTATTTAGTAGAGGTCGACGTGTGGCGCAGAGGGATGACACCTGACTGTGATGGTCATGATTACGGTTTTGTATCTCGGCGTTTATATGCTGGCTGTGTCTAAACACACTGATGAGTAAAAAACGATGAAACAGCTATTTGTGGATGACCTATAGCTGTATACTTATAAAGCTAACTCATTTCTTGTCCTAACACTAAACTTAAAAGGCTAAATTCCACTTCAGACAATAGAAGCATCATAGCTTCCGAATATATTGCTCATGTGGATGTGCTCAAAATAGTAACATTAACTTATTTGTATATTACTTTGCAAAAGGACATTTAATTAATTAACTAATCTTTTTCTTATTGTTTTCTAATTCAATTATTGTTTTGATTTTTTTTTTTACTTTAATTCGCTTCAAACAAGGCAGATTACCACTGAGATAAGTTAGGAGTCTGTTTACATTTACATTTCTGTAGGGAAGCAGGAAGCATGGAGGGAATTCCAAAATCTCGCAGTTCGAGGAAAGAAAGGGGTGTGATTTTTCTGCATCTCAGATTGGTCTGTGGTATTTACGTTGATGGGAGCATCAGCGCAGCAAGTTATTCGGAGCACATTCCGTGTAAGTACTTGTAAAACAGACACATGGATGCAACATTGCGGCGATGGGACATGGGCTGAAGTTTAGTCGAGTTTAGTTTATTAGAGGCTCTTTTTGGACGCTTTCTACGAGAAGAAACTAGTGGTTACTACTCCATGCATAGACGAATGGTGGTTTTGTATAGATATAGAATACTGGCAGGTGTGATGCGTTTTCTAACCCGATAGAGGGAGCCCATTTCAATATAATACATATTTCTATTTATAAATATAGTTTTATTTCCTGGATAAATGATTACCTCTTAAAACGGTGCGATACAGTTCTAAATTATAAATTAAAAACCAAGCCCCCCCCCCCTATATACACCATGTACCAAGCAAACAATCTAAAAAATTTAAAATATTTTAAAGCTATCCCCACAACACACTTTTAAAATCTTATTAAAAATAATTTAATTACGAAATTAAATCAATCGTAATGTAGTTAGGTTGATTTTAATCTTGTGTTAATAGATGAAAAAAGCTCTCCCTCATGTTATCCCTTCACAAATAACCTTTTAAAAATCCTACTTAAAAATAATTATCTTTATATTTATGAAGTTGGCTCATTCCTCCCTCTAACAGTAACATTCAACTTCAAACACTAGACACATCAAGTCTAATTTCTAATATTAATTGTGTGTGCGATCGAAGTCGTAAGGTTAACTAATTTTCATATTGCTTTGCAACAGGACATTCCATTAATGAACCATCCATTCTTATTGTTTTCTAATTCACTGAATGATTTAATTGTGACATAGTTCTGTTTACGAATATTGGTTCATTTCGTAGATGAATGCTTAGCATTTCAACAAGTTGCGATCCAGATCTTAAATTTCAATTAAAAACAAAGTTCACCCTCCCAACACGCGCACGCACCATCGTCCAAACATATGTCAGCCATTTTAATATTTTGTTAATAGTTGAAAACAAAATGGATTAATTACTTACGTAGTAATTAATTTTAAAGAAATTCGGAAGCCCTTAAACTGTCGAATAGAAAGTCATTTAAATTGGTTTTAAAATTCTTAGCAGATCCTCATACTTTCTTCCAACACCCATTTTAATATTTTGTTATAAGTTTAAAAAAAAGTAATTCGTGTTAGCTCCTCTCTCCCACAAACTTATCTTACAACTTTTTAGACATGAATAAAGAAACACAAGTAATATAAAGAAAAAGAAGAACATAACAAAGCGAAAAGGAGAGAAGAAAAACGAAGGTTATCAGGAATCAATTTTTCCATTTTATTCTCACATTTTTTATTTGTAGTTATTTTCTTCTTTCGTTTCACTTTATCCCCCTCATTTCATTTGTTTTTCCTTAAATTTGCCTAACCCCGCAGTATTATCGTACCCCATCGGACATTGTCTCCTAATTTCCTAGTGATTATTGCTTATATCATTGTTTAAAATATAATAAATATGTTTAGCAAACGCGTTATATTAAAAGTAGCCTTTTCCGTTAGTCTGTCTTTCTCTTTCTCGCTTGCTAGTGTTTCATTAGAATATTCACTATTACGATGCTTTCTACGATCATTACACCGGGATTACACTGAATTCGAGGATGTAAGGTTTTCTAGATGTAACTTTTGCTAGGCATACAGAGGTAACCTTTATATAATAGATTACTCGGTCTACGGCCCATAAAAAAAACTGACTGTAAATGGATGTTAGCATAATTGTGACCAATTAAAAATAAAACATCTTTTAAATGTATACTTCATAATGTATTTTTATAAACATATTAAACTGAAAAAAGAGGGGAATAAAGAAACGGCGAGTCGATCCGCACGAGTTAACGCATCTGTAATGCCATCAAAATTACATGGAAAATTACTTGTACACATGTTATTTTTTATTTTATTTCTATGGTTATTTTTATATCAAATTAAAACGAAGTAATATATTTTTGTTTAATTCTTTATTGCAATCGACTGGCTGCATGACTTGTGATTTATTATAAAATCAGAGCGGATATTTTAAGATACGTCCATTCTGTCTATGGTGAAATTTTTTAAGATACGTCCATTCTGTCTATGATGAACATTTTTAAGATACGTCCATTCTGTCTATGATGATTTTTTTTAAGATACGTCCATTCTGTCTATGATGAACATTTTTAAGATACGTCCATTCTGTCTATGATTAAAATTTTTAAGATACGTCCATTCTGTCTATGGTGAAAAAATTTAAGATACGCCCATTCTATCTATGATTTAAAATGTTATGCATCACCGACCACATATGGAGCTTCTTATGTGCGGAAAAATGGAAATATTTTATTTGAAACTTAAATCATGAACAAATCAACGAAAATGATATTAAACAGACAAATAGACCGACTTCTCGACGTTCAGAGTCTCTTATAGAAATGCTCGGGCTCATATATAAATATCAAGGAATGACTTTTACTCTTATTGTTAGAAAAGATGGGATTCCATATGAATAGCGAACAAAACAACTGATCAAAGCTACAAATGGTCAATCTGATTTCTTAAACACTTCTTGTTAAACACTTCTTGTTAAACACTTCTTGTTGATCTAGTTATTTTTTAAAAAAATTTACGTCAATGAAGTAACAGTAAATCCATAAGATAAAACGTTCGTACATACTGGTCAATTATTTGGAAAGTTTGAATATATTTTTCACAGAGAATATGAAATCACATTTGTGTAACGGTTCATCATGGATGAACATGCTAAGCATATAATCATTTTGATGAAGTAGAAAAACAACAAAAAATAGTTATATAATTAAAAAATATAAGCAAAATTAACAATCGCAACAATTTGTGATTTTAAAGACTCTGCATCGATTCATTTTTATGAAAATTAAGAAAATGTATACAACCGAAACATTAATGTCATGTCATAAAATACTGGAAAACTTTAAAAGAATTACCTAACTTCGAAATTTACTGAGTCTTAAATTATGGTTAAGACGCTCATCCGGCTTCCTTGCTAACGATTCAGAAGAGTTTCAAAAATTATAATAGCTGAATAACTATAATTTCAGAATTTTAATTTGAGGATTGATAATTGTATTAGTTTGATTATTCAGACTACTGTACTCATCTAGGATGTTATTCTCACAACGTTTCGGCCGATGTAACCCCCGACCCTTTTCAGGTGTGTCTTGTCAAACTTGGACATCTTTGTGTCGAACTCGAGATACGTAGCGCAACGGATAAAGTGGGAACTAATAATCAGCTCTGAGTAACAGTCTTCTTGAAATTGAAGGTTCAATCCTCAGTACAAGCGACAATAAGAATATAATCAAGAATTACTTAATACTTCTAACCGATCATGACTGACGGAACGAGAGCAACATATCCCCTTGGATTTAATATAGGGTTCCGTTTAAAATTCCGTACAGATTTCCGAGTTCGGCTTAAAGATTCCCGAGTTCGACAAGATGCACCTGAAGATGTCGGAGTTTACATCGGTTAAAATGTTGTGAGAACAGTAGTCTGAATAATTCCAATAATACAAGGGAGGTAACTCATTTCATCTGTATCCGAAACTGCTTTACTACAATTACCAATAACTTAAAAGTCTGAAACACAAACGGCTAACAATCTGGAAGTCTTCAGTATATCAGCCCCTTTCATTATCTAACAATACATTCAGTCTTTTTTCTTTATCCCATTTTTACACGCGTTCAACTGAAATGGTATTTCTCATAGCGATATTTTGTTTCGCGTCCTCTTTTTGATACAGAAATACGAATACAAATTGGAAAGGGGTTGTCAGTTGAACGAAATAAAGCCGAGCCGTGACTACTGACAGCATTTCGGTAGATTGGCAAAGGTGGAATGGCACACGTGCTAACCAGATTTAACTCCTCGCCTCTTTCTCTCATATATATATATATATATATATATATATATATATATATATATATATATATATATATATATATATATATATATATATATATATATATATATATGTGTGTGTGTGTGTGTGTTCGTGCTTATGTTTATATTTATACACCTTGGAGGAAGTAAGCATTGTAAGGAAACAGAGAACGCTATCACCTTGATCTTCTCCATTTTGTACACGAGAAACGGAAATAGCGCCCCATCCACCCGTTCAAATGGACACCTGCCTCGTTGCCGGCCGAGTAAACGTTGTCGTTTGCTTCAATGAATCAAACTCATGATTTCCGTTCATTCGTCTTACCTCTACTTCCTGTTAGCAAGAAACAAATTGAATAATTATAGTTGCTTCCTAATTCAATTATTACCATAAAGCATCTCGTCAACTTACGATCTTTCAATTGATATCCCTGTTCGCTTCTCGTTTCGTGTGCAAGTGATAAAATACTACATTTAAGTGACGGTGGAATCTCTTATCCTCTCCGGTCAACAATGAATTTAGCCAAGGCTACTATAGTCTGGATTGATAAACCAACCTGGAAGAAGTAAAACTCCAAAATATTGCAAATCCTCGAACACAAGACGAGCAACATAAACGATTACTTAATATGAAAATTGCTAGGATGTGACTGCAATGGCCTGGTTTTCATCCTCCAACTCCAGTGTTCAAAAACAAACTGGCACAATATAAGCACTCTTATATATTTAAATAATAATAATAATAAGAAGAAGAATGGATGGCCATCTAGGAGGATGGAAAAATTGAGCAGGGAAAGCACAATCCAGACCTCCACTGGAAGTACACGGAGAGTACTAGAACTCTGAGGAGACATTGTCACTTAATTCAAGAAGAAGAAAAACAACGGCCGTTATCAGCGAGTACTCAATGATGAACGACTTGTCATTCAGACTCCAGCGAACACCACCTGTTTTTTGGCAATGCGTGATTACTGGCGATGACTCGTGCGATAATTCCTGACGAGTTAATAATAAGAAACAATAAATCACCTTATGTATAGGAATGATCTTAAACTACTGGCAACAAGCTCATAAATATAAGCAGAATTTCTTGACCAGGATATAGGACTTGAATTTGGAATGTAAACATTGCACTACTTGAGATAAAGAAGGGAACACATAAAATAGAGTAGGGAATAGAACAGCCTAATCAAGAGACGATGAGAGCACTTTGTAAATGCGTACATATAAATATCTAGGCATTCTGTGAGCAGACACTGTCAAACTAACAGAAGTAAAAGAGATGATGAAAAGAAAATACGAGAACAAGATTTCTCCTTGAAACTAAATTATAGAGTAGAGATTAATAAAAAGAATAAATATCTAGTAAGATAATCAGGACCCTTCATAAACTGGACAAATTAAGAATACAGCTAAATCAAATAACTAGGAAACTAATGAGCATGCGGAACGCACTGCTCCCGAAGAATTATTCTTTGAAGCATGTGGTCATCCGACGGTTTTTCACTTTGTTTACGCATTCTTTTGCATTTTTGTTGCACTTTGCAAGATCTTTCACGCTGCACTGGTTGAGAAGTAGATGCAGACAAGGCAATGTTGCATCATATGGTCCTCCTCTCCACATCCACAGATGGTTGGGTCAGTTTTGTAGCCCCAATAAACTTTTGATCACCCTATTCCTGTTCTCATGCGGTTTAGTGTTTTCCATTGGAGCCAGGGTGCCTCTGAACTGGGAGGGAGTGCCTCAGAAGGGAGGATTCCCATGTCCACAGCTGTAGTCTGGTCTCTTCCTGAGATGTTCGATGTTCCACATGGCTGAGGAAATTTCCCCTTAACTTCAGTCGTTAGACCGTTTGTTTATGTCCATGAAGCAGATGCCGTTCATCACTTATAGCCTTTGTGATCTCTACTTGGCTGGAAACTCCCCGTCTCACGAATTACCTACTAGACACTATCCTCGGGTGTCTTCGATCTCTCTGTACAAGGGTTTGTCAGGACAACCTGACATGAAGATACTTACCCCTACAAGTAACCCCTGACAAATATTCAAAATCACATAGTATCCGCAGCACAAATAAGATCCCCTCATACGAGGAATAGTGCATCTTCTCCTAGTGATGTTACCTCAAGTAACACCACGTAGCTGGATACTCCACCAGACTAGATGAATCTTGTCCTGGAATCCGGTAAGACCAACAGACCACAAGAAAGATATACTATAACATAACATATATACTTAACTGGTCAGTTGGAGAGAGAAGAAATTTATTATTCTTAACTTTTTTACTAACTCAATGTTTGAGAAATAAAGGAGAATTTTAATAGAATATTCGGGTATCTATGTATCTCATATAGAGATCAAGTGTTAGCCCCAGGAAGGGGCCCCTTGATTTCTGAGAACTTCGACTGAAGTAAAATTAAACATTAAGGGGCAATGCTAGTGAGGAGATGGAAGTTGTTCAGGTTCGTAGGCTTCAGGCAGCCAGTGATCAATGTTGAATCTAGGTTTTTGGCATGCGTTGATCTCTCCCAAATAGGGCAAGCATACTCTGCAGAGGCAATGCACCTCAGTGTGTATGTTGTGGCTTCTTACTTGGTCAGTTTCTGTCGGATGTTGTTGCGGTAGCTAAGTTTTATTTTTTGGCTTTTTTACATCTTCCCTAAATGAGAAGTTGTCTCTTAAGATTGATCCAGTTAAGTCTGTGAGTGCCAGTTCTGTTGTCAGCTCCAAGATATTTTTCAGGTGGAGGCGGTGGTTTACAGACAGATCAACAAACACGCCTACTGTTACCAGTCCTTTCTTCGATGTACTGAGTGAGATTCAGCAGCTGGCTTGTTGTGGATTTGCCAGGCCGGAATCCTGCTTTTTGGGGGATGATGGCGGTTCAGCAACTGAGGCCAACCCGTTCAGTATTAGGCGCTCAAACAGCTTTAAAAAGTCGCACAGCAGGTGGATACTCTTTGCATGCGCTGGATCTTTGCCAGGTTTGAGAAGAGCGATGATTTTGTTTTTCTCTCCAGATTTTTGGGATGTTTCTTGTTAGCATACAGTTGTTCTATCAACTCAATGATCCATTTTCGTGTCACAGATCTAAAGTTCTTGATCTGCTCTCTGAAAATATAATCTAAGCCGATGGCTTTACCAGCCTTAAGGACATTGATGCCGATATCGTACTCTTTAAGTAAGAACGGCTCAGTCATTCCAGTGCTCCAGGAATATTGTAGTTGGTCTATGTTTGGTCTTTGCTGTTTGGTAGTGCACTTCCTATTGAGTAACAACTGATGTGCAACTTGGTTGGCAGTGATCGTGTACTGTTGTAGCATTGGAGTTGATGGATCTTACTGATTTTCCCGATTAGACTCCATGCCTTTTTACTATTCTTCGTCATATCAGTTTTCTCAAACAGATTTTGCCATTTCCGTTGGCGGCCTTCCGGTAGGGAGAGCATGAGTCTCTCATCTACTCCGATAATACTTTCAGCAAATGGGTACGATTCACAAAGCTATTGGTATTGCTCATATAGTTTGCTGTTTTGGGCATTAAATCCAGGTATGTATTGGGTGCGACAGCCTCTTGGGATGTTCTTCCGGGCTGCTTGTCGCACAAACTTGGTGAAGCTGTCAAAGTTTTTTGTGTGTGCTGAGAGATGTGTGATCTTCCTTTCAAGATCTTCTTGGAAGCCAGGTCAGTTCGCTTTCTCAAAATTGAATACCCTTCGAAATAGAACTGTGGTTAGGGTGATTTCAGCATTTACTGTGATGTCAATGAGGCAGTGTTGTGTTTTGGGCAGTGACTCCAGCACCAGATTTTTGCTCAGTTCGGTGATACTCTGAGTGACACACATAATATCGGGATTGTACCCTGCTTTCCATTGTCCGTTGTTTAAAGACGTTGTTGCTTTGCATCGTCGATCAGATTAAGCTGGTTAGTGTCAGGCCAATGCTCCTACTGCATCTTCATCCGCATTATTTTTAGCGTCTCCCCATTGCGTCCTATGGCTGTGAAAATCGCCAATCACAATCTTTGGTTTCCTATATTGTGATGGAATATCTGGCATCACAAGTGGTGTGGGAGGTGGTTTATAGACTGAGGTGATGGTGATTTCTCTGAGCTCAGCTATTAGGACTTCGGTGTTATTTTCATCGATCTTGTTGATTCGATGATTGATAAGCCCGAAGGATGATAGTGACCGACTCTATGTAAAAAAGAAATAATGATTAAGAGGAATTGTAAATATGAAAAACTGCTAGAAGGGGAGAAACAGGCGAGAAAAGCAAAATGGAAAGAAAAAGCAGCTGCATAGACGATTTATAAGCTCGACCAAAGAAATAGAACAGGAAAACACCTGGACGTGGATACTGAAAATACATGAACAAAGAAAGGGACACCTGCACAAAAGAACGCAATCTGAACGAACTATATAAAAGCCAAAATATACAAAATTCCAGAAAACATTAAACGTTAACGATGTGGACAATGAGATGAAATGATAAACGACATCTAAAATGAATGAAGCAAACTAGCCTAAAAGAATACAAAAAAAAATCATTCATAATTGGGTTAAGAAGGCATTCCATTAAGAACTATACAAGCGAATGCACCGGAGTTTAATGAATTCGCGATTAAATTAAATTAAATTAAATGAATTCGCGATTAAATGAATTCGCGATTAAATGAATTCGCGATTAAATAGGTTTGGTTTGTAATTTTTTTTACAGAAAATCATCCCTTTTGTGGTGATTTAATGTCGAAACACACGACCTATTATAAACGAATCATTGTAGACGATTAATTGAACACTAATTCTTATTTTACCCATAGCTGGAGGGAACTCCTGAATTCATTCATTTGTGAACAATATCAGTGCGTAAATTCCCATGATCGATCTCAGGTGGGGGAAACTCCATAGAACGTTATGGTATCCATTCGGCCAATCACACACACCCTGATTAAATAAGCAAAACGGATTTACAGTTTACAAATTCCAATAATCTATTTACTTTTTTAAAATTACAAAACATTTGTTGAAAATTAGTCTCAAGTATGGGGGTCGGGAGTCATTTCATTGTAATGCCACATTTACTGCGAATAAGTAGGTGAACTTAAATACACCCAAAAATAAATAAAAACAAAAAACAAATATATGCTAAGGGGCAGGTTATTAAGTTCCTTCTAACCCTTCCTAAGTGTAAACCGCCCACGGTTTTCCGGATTGTTTAAAATCTGAAAAAAAGCAGGTCGATCCCTAAGTTGGAGTGGGACTGTAAGCAGTGGTAAAAATAAACAGGGGTTGATTTAGAGAATGGATGGTGTAAAAAATGATACCATTTGATAAGCAACCATTATGCCAATTCAAATAAAGTTTAATTTCATTCTCTCTCGCTTTATTCTGCTTTGCAATATTTTTAGACTTTTTGAAAAACTAAAATTATGGTGTATATTAAATATTAAATTGTTTTTAACGCCAATACATAGTTAAAACAACATAAATTGTTTTGTATTCATAAAATAATTTCCAACACCATTGACAAATGTTTACCTATTTATTTATTTATTTTTATTATCGCTTACGTTTGAATTCATGTTTTGAAACATGACGTAATTCATAAATCTATGACGTCATGCCCAAGCTATAATTATTTTGTTGGGGTAATGTTTTAAGCTCTATTTATAAGAAAGTCCGAATAGCTCAGTTGGTAGAACCTAAGACTAAAGATCTTAAGGTTTCAGTTCCGATTTCCGGTCATGGTATCCGCTTTGTTTGTTGGGAATTTACTATTTACTATTAATGCAATATTTTCCATTTCTAAAAGTTGTTCGGATCTCTGATATTTCGAAATGAGACAAATTTCGCAATTACGTTTAAAAAATTGTTACTGACGGACAAACGAGTAAAATCTATTGATATAAAATCCGAAAGCATTCATTTAATTTGTTGGATTCAACGGATGTATCTGTAGGTACGCCCATGGAATCGGTACAGGAGAGACGATCCCCTCTTCACCCCACTGAAGCTGTACATGTACTGTACACACTCCGTTGTATTTGAAAAGTGTAACCCTTCCACTTCCTTGAAGTTGTAAGTGTAATACCCCTTTCGTGGCAGTTGTGAGTGTGCACTTTTTTTAATAACTCATATTCACCCAACACGGCTCATTGCTACTTGGACATAAAGGGCTACTGTGAATTAGGGACTATATTAATAGTTGTGCAGCGAGATGTTTGTTCACATTACATTAAAATTTCTGCACGTTGATACAGTCGGAGAAACAGGGAGCAGGGAAAGAATTCAAATAACAAGCAGTTCGAGAAAAGAAGCTACTAGAGTAGAAAGCTTTCCGGCTTCTGGGGACCTCTACAGTGAAGGGTGGGATTTTGCTGATTGTCGTCTTAGTCGGGGGTATTTACGTTGAGGGAGCAAAAGTGCAGCAAGTTCGTCGGAGCACATTCCATTGAAGTACTTGTAGAACAAGCACAGGGACGCAACATTGCGACGATAGGACAGAGGCTGGAACTTGGTAGAGAGTGAGGGATTTATTAGATTAGAGGCTCTTTTTTTATCCTGTGTAAGAGGGAGAGTTGCAAGACTAGTTTATTTGAGAGGGAGTTTTTAAATAATGCGTTATTAAAATTCTGCCACATCTAATTCCATGAATTTGCCGACAAAGCGTTGACCAACAGAGGATTATTCTGCAACTAATATAAAATTTCATATGTTTTATATTTGATGTACAAATATCGCACCCCCCCCCCGAAATGCATGTACTGTACGTCTAGAGTGCTGAACACAGGCTTCTCCGTCCTGGCAATTCATCTACGACATGATAAGTAAAACACTTAGACTTGAAGTGGTTCTAACAGACAGTCTCCTCTGGGACATTCACCAACAGCCGTTCAGTAGGTTTCTTCTCTTCCTTATCACTATTATTAAGAAAGTGTAGAGACAAAATGGCGCGAAATACACGCCACATACGGAATTAGTTGAATGACACACACACACACACACACACACACATATATATATATATATATATATATATATATATATATATATATATATATATATATATATATATATATATGTGTGTGTGTGTGTGTGTGTGTGTGTGTATGTGTGTGTGTGAACAATTTTCCATCACGTTTCAATATTATTCTCATAATTTTCATCATCATATTATGTATAATCTAAAAAGTTATATCAATCTCGCAAAACAATGGATACTCTTTGTATGCGTGTGAAGTTTATATAAGCATTGGTAGCGCAATCCCAAACTGCTACTCTCTTGAACCAGCATTGTTTGAATCCAGTGGCAAGAAGAAGTTCAAGGCAACTGGAAACCATGCCGGGCTTTTATTTTATTATCCATTTATACTGAAGTTTTCAATTATAATAAGCAGGAACGCTTATTATAAATACGTGACCAGTGATCAAATTCCGCACGGAGATAATCCAGAAAGTATGCTAAACTTCCAAACCTCTACTTAAAATATCTCCATGCTTAACATCAACTTTTGCTAGCAAGTTTAAATATATCAACTTCAGATGTTAAGATCAAGGTTAGGGTTAACATTATATCCTTTACCAATTTTTTAATATTTACATTCATTATTTCTACTACTAACTATATGCTCGCCCCGCTCGCATAGTTTGCTAGCTTGTGGAAATAGTATAATGACAAACGTAGATATACTACACTGCCTCCGAAAAAGGAGGAGCTAATACCTGGGAGGATGGTATCAGGACGAACGAACATATGCTACACTACTCTCCTAATGCCTGAGAGGATGGTCTCGTGACAACAGAACATATACTAAACTATCCCCTTAAAAAAAGAGAAGGTAATCCCCGGGAATATGGTATCATGGCCAGAAAACAGATAGATACTATGTAACCACAACCTAAAGAAGGAAGTAATGTCTGGGAAGATGGTATCATGATACAGAACAGATACTACACTATGCCCCGAATTAAGCATAGAAAGATCGTACATTAATCTCAAATAATAGACTAAACTGAATAAAGCATGAAAAAATAGTACACTATTAATACGATAGTACAATAGTAACATAAGTACTAGTAACTGCACTAGTAATTGCACTAGTAATTGCACTAGTAATACAAAAAGTAGTACCAAATCTCCATTAGGAATAGAATATAGTAACAGTAACGACAAGAGATGGAGTTGAACTTTTCTTTTGATGTTAAGTGCTTTTAAACCCTTCTTAGTATTTGTCAGTTATAATTATTTTCTGTTCACTTTAAAGGGAACGTCTATTTACAAGTTGCCCGTGGCCATTACGAAAAAGCACTCCACCCTCGGTGAAAATGTATACTAAGCCCCCTCCCCCAAATAACATGTCACGAAATACTTTTTTACAATATTTAAATTCTACGAAATTTAAGTCAACGATTTTCCACCTCGAGTACATCAAGGACGTTTTAAGTTTTTTCAACCTCGATGTAATAAATTAGCGGCATTACTAATGCAATGCAGATGATATTACTACTACTACTACTACTACTACTACTTAACTAAAAAAAGAAATGTGTCTATATTAAAAGTGAGAAGCAATGTAGTATGTTTCGTTTTAGGAAATGTTGAGGTCTGTCAATTCAGATTTAGTAATCCGAACTCTTGCTCATATAAAAATACGTGTTTATTATTAGAGGAAGAATAGTTAACAGTCGAGACTTCGTAAACAAAAAATAAAACCGAATAATTTATAGCAAACGCAATAGAATTAAATTCTCTACATACCAACATACTTTTAACACGTGGAAACTGTTTGTAAGATTTTTCTTTCGAATTTTATTTCAAATAAAGCTGTTTTATTTACACACGAAAACCAAAATAGCGGCCGAGGTGATCGCTTAACTTCGGTTAACATAGGCGATTATATACTTAGAGTTAGTATTTTTTGCTATCTTTTCAGCATGAACTTAATCGAGTTAAGCGATCAGCTTGACCACCATTTTGGTTTTCGTGCGTCGATAAGACAGCCTTCTTCGAAATAAAATTCGTAAATAAAACATTTCACAAACAGTTTCAACAAACTAAAAGTTTACGCGTCTGTAGATAATTTAAGCGTTTCCTATGAATTATTTGTTGTTTTTATTGTAAACTATTGTTGACTTTTATCGAAAAATGTGTCTTTAAACATCAAATAAATAAATGAAAATATAATAAATGAAAAACTTTTTTCAAACTTAATTTTTTATTATCTTTCATTTTGTCCAGAAAACATTACAGCGAATCTAATGTCTTCTTTATAGGTACTGACTAGAAAGAGCGGATATATTGTTTATTACATAAAAGTCGTATTTCTGTCTGACTGTGTGTCCAGCTAAAACTCAGAAACTGCCAAAGATACCAACAAACCATCTATATTCATTCTGCTTCGGTATCACCCCAATCAAATCTTAATAAATATTTTACGGTAACATTTATTCATATGGGTCACTATAAATCAAATTAATGATTTGGGTGAGAAAAAATGTTTCATGTAATAAATCAAGTGAAATATACTATAAATAGACATCGTTATTTCCATAAAACAATTAAAATTTTGAATTATAAAAATAAACAAAGAAGAATAAAATAATTATATAGATTATCAGGATTGGAGGAAAGAGTACACAGCGACCCTTATTCATTCCCGGGTAACGCCAGATAACCATGCTAGTGTAATACAGGGGGGTCGCTATAAAAGCGGGACATTTGTCAAACGGTCATTTTTTTTACAATAAATAACTTTTATAAAGCTTTTCAAAGACTAATATTATAATACACTCATAGATGCTCAAAATGTCATCCGTGCACTTCATAGCAGCGTCTTAACCCATAAATTCAAGCTCGCGTGGTGTATTGAAGATATGGGATATCGTTCCAAACTCTCACCAAACTAGTTTTCAAATCTTCAATAGAGTCTATGTCGCGTCGACATTTCTGATAAGCTCAAATCACAGTAATCCATGTCATTTAAGTCTGGGCTTTTTGAGGGCCAATGAAATCAGGAGTAGATTGCTAAAGGAATTGAATTGAAGCTCTTTCTCAAATGTCTGGCTTTTCTAGCGACCACCCTGTGTAAAGTAAAATATATGTACACAGCTGCTACGTGTTAGATACGTCACCGACGACGGTTTTCAAGTAAGTGTTGATCATTAATGAGTATAAGTAAAACAATAAACGCTCTCCCCTTCACCCAAAAAGAGAATCTATATTAACACCTATATATATCATATATCATAGGGAGTAACGTCTTTGTAAGAATGATAGAGTACTCGAATATGTGTATATACGAAATATATATATATATATATATATATATATATATATATATATATATATATATTGTGTGTGTATTTAGGTGGCATTTTCTAATTTATGCAAACATTGTTAAAAATAACATAATTCGTCTGTTTAATTATACATTTTTCTATATTTTAAATATTTCTGATGATCTTTTTGTATTAAAATAAAGAAAATATTATAAATGTTCCATAAGTTTCACAGGTTCCACGAACGTTTTCGATGCTTCATCCCGGTGTCAAAAGCAAATGAACAAAAAAGCTGAATTCTAATAAGACGGCGGAGAATATATATATATATATATATATATATATATATATATATATATATATATATATATATGTGTGTGTGTGTGTGTGTGTGTGTGTGTCCATGGGATTGTATGTATGTGTATAGAATGTGAATTGGGAAGAAGGA
Organism: Sepiola atlantica; assembly: GCA_963556195.1. Taxonomy (NCBI): domain Eukaryota; kingdom Metazoa; phylum Mollusca; class Cephalopoda; order Sepiida; family Sepiolidae; genus Sepiola; species Sepiola atlantica. Next base: position 45,599,668 of record OY744548.1, read on the forward strand.
ATATACTTACTGGTTGAGATACTCCAAAGTGTCTATCGTAATTGACGGTGATTTCAGTGTTATAAGATGTGGTCGAGCGCAGACAGATTAAATCTCCGTATGACATGTGAGTTGTAGCAGCATGAATGGCGTTGACGTGGATGATTGAGTCACCATCGGTATATACTGTTGCTATTTACACCTGTGAGCCAAAGGAAAGTGGCTCTGAAATGAATCCTTTGGGGTTTAGCGATAATTGTCTTTATTGGTTAGATAATATATTCTTTTATTATTACATTTATGAGCTAAACCGGAAGTATTGCTCAGAGCCATGTGCCTGCAAACGAATTTTGTTCAGATGTGGTAACTTCCAGGTTTCCCTCATAAAGATAGCAATTAAAATCGAAACGTTCGTCCTTGGACGCAGGTTCTGTTTAATGATACGTACCGTTCTTAAAAGCTTTATCGGCTTTGATAGATCGGTCAAATTTCACTGTTAACACTTTTGGGGCGTTAGAATATACAGTTAATCGACTTGACAAAATAAATTCAACCTTTCCTTGTCTAACGCATCAAATCTGCTTTAGGTTTTAGTTTAGGGGGAGTGACGGTAGTTAATGACACGGACTGACGACCCGGGTGTACCAAGTTCGAATCCAGCTCGTTCCACAGCAACGCTTTCATTTAAGATGTTGACAACCTTAATGTGGTCCTTACTGTAAGTACTCGATTTCTTTCTCGAAAGAATTCTAACTCGAAAGAGACTGGGGCAACCAATGCCAATAATAGAATCATCTGATTTATAAGAAACAATAAATAAACAGTTTAAGGAAGATGTTTGCTTGGCCAGCAGTATATTTCGCTCACTCTCAGTTGAAATACAACGACCTGTCAAGGAGCGAGATCTCTATGAAGTTTTGACTTTATTGTCGGTTATTCCTGGAATTTTATCGAATTATGACCCATCTCCTGAGATTGAAACGCAAAAAAATGGGCGAACAAAATGAAAAGAGAAACCAAAATGAAACGTATACACCGCCACCCACCATAGACGATAGGTGATTCAACTAATTTAGTTCACCTCTCTCAAAAATATTTTGACTTTAATGGTTTTAAAGTAAACGTTTAATGGCTTTTAAGTGCATGACAAATTTATTACAAAACATGCAATTGTCGCACAATCCCCATTTAACAGGATTCTTGTTTGTTGACTAAATTAACCTTTTTTTTGTTTATTGGAATTATTAAGAATTTATTCATTTACTAAATTTAGATAAACCGATACGTATGGCTAATAAAGTTATTTGCTGGGTAAAATGAGAGAAACCTCATTAAGAAAATGATGCAAAATTCTTTGTGTTACGTGTACGGATGTAACATTATTTGTTAAAAAAAAAAGTAATGTAATTGGTCAAATGAATTGGAGCGTACGGAAACAGTCTTGGAATGTCTATAATCCTTCACTCTATAATAAAAAGTCAAGTGTGGGTGTTTTGTTATCTTTAAGTCATCAAATATAATAATTTATACGTGAATTATTAAATTACTAACGTAATTCTAGGAATTTATATAAATATTTTAGTAATATATTCGCCTAAATAGCGAGAACGAACACTGGTGAAGCATAATTTTCCGTCATCTTTTGGCAGAGAGTGTACACTAGTATATAATATATATATATATATATATATATATATATATATATATATATATATATATATATATTTATAGGTACAAAGTTTTAATAAACAGTGAAATAATGTTGGACGTACTGCCATTATTATCTATGAGGATTTTTTTAAATGATTTATATTACAAAAGAGGAAAAAAGACACCGTTCGAACTTTAGTTGCAAAAAAGCAACTTGACACGGCTGAATAAATTTTATGTGATAACTCCTGGCTTTTAATACCGATCCATGGGAGCTTCACATAAACGGGACATTTTTGGGGGCCAAAAAATCCTTCGCCTTTAAAGGCGGCGATTTTGTCCTCTTTTGTAATATAAATCATAAAAAAATCCTCATAGATATTAATGGCAGTGCGTCCAATATATATATATATATATATATATATATATATATATATATATATATATATATATATAAGATATATATATATATATAAGATATATATATATATATGTATATATATATATATATATATATATATATATAAGATCTATATATATATATATAAGTGATGTCTGATGATTAGTCTAGCTTCTTACGGAAAGCTCTGTCTAAAGGGACATACAAAGAATATTTCTCTTTTCTGGTAGTATTTCCCGATCATCCTTGGTCAAACACAAACCCCAGTTGAACAAACGAAAGCCTACGTTACTTCTTAGTGAATGTGGGCATCCGTCTTTTTTTTTGGGGGGGGGGATCTCTCTGATTGAAATGTTATGATCAACCGCTAGAACGAAATCTCAAATAGATTAATGTTCCTCTGGAATGAAACAGGTAAAATGGGGATAACAGAAAACCTATTACCGAATTACATCTAATATACGGAGTTTATAACTATATAATGCATAAAACAACAGATTTGTTTGCTATCGCCAACTAAGGTGAATATTAAATTACTAAATGATTTCCAACTAGCGGGACCCCATGGAAATGCCATGGTAGATTTGGTCGTCTATTTGTATAATTTACTGCTAATAATACTATTTCTCTTGAGATAATAAATATATGGTAGATTCGATAATATTAAGAAAAATGTATCTTCTCCCGTAAAACAATTGTTATTTTCAAATAAAAATTATTTAAATAAATAAACCAACATGATTTATTTTCTTTATTTATTCAAACAATTTAAATCTGTTTGAAAAATAAATATCCTCTTTCTTTAAATAGTTGTCAGATGAATATTTAAACTGAATAATACAAACGTTACTTTAAATTGTATTTATTGAAAATTGTAACAATTAGATGCGTATTAAAATTACATTAAAACAAAAAAAAAGAATGTAAAAAGTGTGTTTTTACAACGACGGGGCGGTAGAATTCGATTGTAGAACAATTCATTTTAAAATGGGCAAAGTTGACATTTTTTTACCATTTACTATTATTTTGGTGATCGGACGATTTTATTTTCAAACCGAAAGTACATACATGAATAACTGATAGAAAACAATTGTAAGTAATTAAATGAAAATATATAATGATGCAGATATAATGATGCACATAATGATACAGATAGAAAACAATTGTAAGTTGTTAGATTTTACAAAATATTGTAGCTTTGAGTTAGTACAATGAATATAAGTTTCGGGTGCAGTAAACCGTGTGCATCGTCATTGATAATGAATAACCAGCAATTCGAAATAATTGGCAACGATTACAATTTATCAATCCATAAAACATCCGCTTTCTAACACAACGTGTAACATCTCTGAAGATTGCATGAACAACCTCACCAACCAGCTGCTTGCCTCTAAGTGACGTAAAGCCCACCAGACAACATCTCTTGGCATTCTGTCAAAAAGTTTCCCCAAACTTTCAACACCTCACCAATTTGCCGATATGTATTTAGAATTGAATCTATTTACTCTGTTAATTTAATGTTTAACATTTGATATACCCTTATATCATACAATTGTAAAAGTTAATATAAGAAGAGATGCTTGTCGGAGACAACCATTTTGCAGTGGCGTATGTATTCATTTGACTGACCTTGCTTAAGATAAAGAAGAAAAGTTCCAGTTTTTTTCTCTACAATTTGTATTAACTTTATTCAAGAGTTTAATCAAAACAGTAACACAAGGCAAGTTGGTTCGGACGGCATATATTATTATAGAAATGTAATTGAGTCTCGGTCTTTAGTCTCGAATGTGTATCTCGCCTCTCGCCAAGTCATGACGAGAGGCGAGGAAGGCAATATAGCGTCTTGTTGCAGTGATGTCTTTTAAGGAACTGTTTTTAGGTGCGCCAAATCGTCTGGGTTGCAATAGCTGAGAGGTGCGCATGCGCAGTGGTGCTCCAATCGCCTGGACATGTCTGCTTTAGCCAACCGAACCACGGACCAATCCTTACACGGGTGATTACATGTTAGTATTAAAGAAAGTAGATCTCAATCATGTAACTGCTACAAAATTTTTCGATGTAAATAGCTTCACAAATTTCCAATCTTTTAATACATGACAATTTGCTAAAAATGTTAAAACCATAAATAACTTTCTATTCGAATGTTTCAATGCTTTCAGATTTCTTTCATATATGAAAGGTCATGAAGTAATTCATTCTATATTTTCAACTATTAACAAAAGGTTAAAATGGCTGACTTGTTTGCGATGTATCTTTTTTCGCAAATAAATAAATCCATATATATATATTGAAGTAATTTAAAAATAAAAAAAATAATAAGGATGTGTTTCAGTTACACCGTCATTGGCAAGATCTAATTCCTAGTTATTAAGTTTTTGTTCTAATCAGTAACGCCTTACTGATAGAACACTATTCCAAGAGAACAACACACAACAAAAACAGGTGCAGCTAACAATGACCACAACAATACCACAACAATAACCACAACAATAACCACAACAATAACCACAACAATAACCACAACAATGACCACAACAATAACCACAACAATAACCACAACAATAACCACAACAAAAGCAGAAGAAGCAGAAAAACGATTTCTGTAAAATACTTAATTTTTGATTGGTGATCGAAATCTGACTTCAGCCAATCAAAAATAGTCGTCCTGGGAGTCGCGCACTGCCAGATATTTAGACACCAGCAAGCAACCCAAGTTAAGGCTGGCCGTTGGGCCATTGGTTTTCGACAATCAAAGGCAATCTACTGCCATCGTTATCACGAATAACCCTGCCTATCAAGAAATATGTATTCACCACTCAGCAGACGAGAATTAGCTATCACCAAATTGCGATTGAGGCATACAAAATATTATCAAAGATACGAACAACTGAAGAAAGCCAAAAAAACATTTGACTAAACAGAACTATCGTTAACAAGTATCCATTCGTACAAGCAGACAACCATCTATTCCGATATTTTTTTCAAAACAATGACTAAAAAACATCAAGGTGCCATTACTACTGGTACTATAATGGAGAGCGTCGAAGCGTTACGACTATGGCTGCTGCTATCGTTAAAAACCGCGAGTCAAAACAAGAAAAAATATCAGACTTCGTTAAATAAATTATTTGTAAAATAACAACAAAAACAGTTTATTAACACCTTTCGCACGACCATTTTCTTGAAATATTGTTAGAAAATAAATGACTGAATATTACATTCAGTTAAAAGTTAATCCTGTGTTTGTCTGTTTCTTTCTTGTCATCATACTCTTATTAGTAATTTGATATTTGCTTCAAATTAATTAATTACTTAGAGCAGTATTTGTAATACATGAACATCCAGAGGAGTTCAGTATTTACGGACTCAGTCGCGACTATTGACGGATAATCCCGAGTATTTACCTAAAAGTTCGACGAATAAAGAACAAACTGTTTTTGTTGTTGTTATTTTATAAATAATTTATTTAACGAAGTCTGATATTTTTTCTTGTTTGCCCAGAAGAGTGCAGTGTTTTTAGATGTTTAATTAATGTTAAGTTCAATTACCCCCCCCTCTGTGTTAAGTATATGTTTAATAATTTTCTTCAAAACAGTAAGTGAATCAACGTTATATATATATATATATATATATATATATATATATATATATATATATTAATTTTGAGGAAGCTTTTTTCAACTTTATATTAGGGGGGGGGGGCTTTTTATTTAACCATACCATAACCTAATATAAACAGACCTAACCTAACCTGTTTTTGCATTCGTATGTTTTAGTATCGTCTGCTTTTTTACATTCGTATTGTCTGTTTAACTCGCCAAACATGCAATCGCGCCTTTTTATTCTTCCTGAGATCATCATGGATGGTTATGCTCTTGCGGAGAAATCGACTCTGAAACTTCTTGATCTTTCATTCTCGTCAAATCTTTCTTGGAGTTCATACATTAGATCCATTGCTCTTTCTGCTTCTCGTAAAGTCGGTTCTCTCTATCGCTCCAAACACTTTCTAACACTTGAAGTTATTCTCTATCTCTACAAATCTACAATCAGACCATGTATGGAGTACTGTTGTCATATTTGGGCTGGTGAATCTGTTCTATTTGAGGGTTCTTGATAAGGTGCAGAAACGTATCTGTAATTTGATTAGCCCTATCCTTTCTTCTTCTCTGCGCCCTCTTTCTCAAAGATGTGATGTTGCCAGTCTTTTCAATAAATACTACTATGGCATGTGTTTTTCAGAAGTATGTGATCTATTCCCAGCTTCTTTTGTTTCAGCTGGTTTGACCCGTTTGTCTAGTGATCTCCATCAATTCGCTGTTTTGATACCTCATTGTAATACACCTTCCTATTTCAGTGGCTTCTTTCCAAGAACCGTAGGCTTGTGGAACTCTCTTTCTGCTGATTGTTTTCCTCCTACCTATAAGCTTGGTCTTTTCAAGACTAAGGCCAATAGGCATATCTTGTTTTACGATAACCATATTTTTCTTGTTAGCTCCTTACATCAAGTGGCTTCATGCTTTGCCCATTAAAAAAAGACTCGGGACTGACTCCGTAAGTACTGAAATTCCTGGGTGCCCATTCATTACAAGCAAACAAATTCAAATTTTAAACTATAGCTCTGAAATATTAACAAATTATTCATAGCACGTCCCTGAAAATCGTAAAACTATTTGATATGTGTTTAAAAAAGAAGAAAAGATTGCGTATTGGTTGACAACAAAATTCTTAAATTTTAGATTTTTTTAAATACGGATTTTTATGGACGTATGAAAACGAAAACTGTTTTGAAAGGTCGAAATTTGTTTCATGTGAAATGTCGGAAAATGAAGAATAGATTCAGTGGACACATTTTTAAATAAAACTTAAAGATCGATAGATAAAGAACCAAAGTTTTTCCAAAATTAAATAATTTTATAAAATACGATTTTTAAAACGTTCGTCTTGGTTCACGCTATTGCATTTTTGATATCAAAACTAAATGTGTACGTTACGTAGAGGCGAGAAAAACAAACACACACGAGAAGTGGTCTAATCATTTTATTAACCTATTACTAATGGAGATTTCGTATTTGTCTGCCTGAAGCCGACACTATGAATAGTATAGTTTCGGCTTCAGACAAATACCAAATCTCACTTCTATTAATTGTACTATTGTATTATCTTTTAATACTTAATTCAGTTTACTATACTATTTCAGACTAATGTACTATCTTTAATGGGAGGGGTATTATTGTATCTGTTCTGTTGTCATGATACCACTCTCCCAGGACTTCCCTCTTTCTTTTTAGGGGGGGGGGAGATTGTGTAGTATATATTCGTTCGTTATAATACCATTCCCTCAGGCATTACATCCTCCTTTTTTAGTGGGGATGTGTAGAATATGTTCGTTCATCACATAGACTAGCAGTGGTCGTTGCATATTTTTGCTAGTATGAGCGAAATTAATCTCATTTTTCTAAGTCAGAAATAAGTTAAACTAAAAAATTAAAAAAAAAAGAAATTTCCATGAATACAAAAAAAAATGTATATTTTTGCCAAATCCTTAAAAATTGGAAATCATCAACATTTTTTTTTAATACAAATCTGTGTAAAAGCACCGGATGAAGAATTGCAAACTCAGCTAACATGGTACGTTCTTGCAACGTTGTAAACGCCGAGCTGTATTTTGGTTGGCAGAAATACGCTGTTGTTACGATGTTGTTACGATATGTTACGATATGTTACGACACTACTGTTAAGTTGAAATCGATTATTTTCATAACTTAAACTGACTCCCAACGTTGTAACACGTTTTTGGTTATGTTGACAAGTTGTTACAACATTATTGTAATGTTGGCAAGTTGTCGCATCGTAATGTTGGCAAGTTTTCACAACGTTAGGTTAATGTTGTGAAGTTGTCACAGCGTTATTGCGATGTTGCTAAGTTGTCACAGCGTTCATGGCAATGTTGCCAAGTTGTCATAGCGTTATTGCAATGTTGTTGCACAGTTGCTCAGCGTTCATGGCATTGTTGCCAAGTTGCTACAGCGTTATCACAATGTTCCCAAGTTGCCACATCGCTTTTGCAATGTTGCCAATTTTCCACAGCGTTCATGGCAATGTTGCCAATTTACCATAAGGTTTTGGCAATGTTGCAAAGTAACCACAGTTTTATATCAATGTGGCCAAGTTGTCACAGCATTACGGCAATGTTTCCAAGTTGCCACATCGCTTTTGCAATGTTGCCAATTTTCCACAGCGTTCATGGCAATGTTGCCAATTTACCATAAGGTTTTGGCAATGTTGCAAAGTAACCACAGTTTTATATCAATGTAGCCAAGTTGTCACAGCATTACGGTAATGTTTCCAAGTTGCCACAGCGTTACGGCAATGTTGCCAAATTGCAAACAGCGTTACGACGATGTTGCCAAGTTGACACAGCGTTACGGGAATGTGGCCAAGTTGTCACAGCGTTACAGCAATGTTGCCAAGTTGTCACAACATTACGGCAATGTTTCCAAGTTGCCACAGCGTTATGGCAATGTTGCCAAGTTACCACAGCGTTATAGCAATGTTGCCAAGTTGTCACAGCGTTACAGCAATGTTGCCAAGTTGTCACAGCGTTACGGCAGTTTTTCCAATTTGCCACAGCTTTACTGCAATGTTGCCAACTTACCACAGCGTTACGGCAATGTTTCCAAGTTGCAAACAGCGTTACGGCAATGTTGCCAAGTTGGCACAGCATTACGGCAATGTTTCCAAGTTGGCACAGCGTTACTGCAATGTTTTCAAGTTACCACAGCGTTACTGCAATGTTGCCAAGTTGTCACAGCGTTACGACAATGTTGCCAAGTTGTCACAGCGTTACGGCAATGTTGCCAAGTTGTCACAGCGTTACGGCAATGTTGCCACAGCGTTACGGTAACGTTGCCAAGTTGTCACAGCGTTACGGCAATGTTGCCAAGTTGTCACAGCATTACGGCAATGTTGCCAAGTTGTCACAGCGTTACGGCAATGTTGCCACAGCGTTACGGTAATGTTGCCAAATATTCACAGCGTTACTGCAATGTTACCAAATTGTCACAGCGTTACGGTAATGTTGCCAAGTTGTCACAGCGTTACGGTAATGTTTCCAAGTATTCACAGCGTTACTGCAATGTTACCAAATTGTCACAGCGTTACGGTAATGTAGCCAAGTTGTCACAGCGTTACGGCAATGTTGCCAAGTTGTCACAGCGTTACGGCAATGTTGCCAAGTTGTCACAGCGTTTCTGCAATGTTACCAAGTTCCCACAGCGTTATGGTAATGTTGCCAAGTTGTCACAGCGTAACGGCAATGTGGCCAAGTTGTCACAGTGTTAGTGCAATGTTGCCAAGTTGTCACAGCGTTACGGCAATGTTGCCAAGTTGCAAACAGCGTTACGGCAATGTTGCCAAGTTACAAACAGCGTTGCGGCAATGTTGCCAAGTTGTCACAGTGTTACGGCAATGTTGCCAAGTTGCAAACAGCGTTACGGCAGTGTTGCAAAATTGTCACAGCATTACTGCAATGTTGTCACAGTGTTACGGTAATGTTGCTAAGTTGTCACAGCGTTACGACAATGTTACCAAATTGCCACAGCGTTACGGTAATGTTGTCTAGTTTTCACAGCGTTACGGCAATGTTGCCAAGTTGTCACAGCGTTACGGCAATGTTGCCAAGTTGTCGCAGTTGTGTGGCAAAGTTTACGTTTCATTCAACGTAGCAGTTTACTAGAGAAAACTTATGTTTGATCTTGGTATAAAGCTTTCTTTTTAATTACATTCCAAGACAAATAAACGACACACGCGTGTGTGCGCACACACACACACACATATGTACATATCACTTTATTTGAAGGCGTTCGTTGTCTTGAATGAATTTGGTAAAATATTTTGGTTGATTTTCATTTCTTTTTGTGTTTAATCGTTTTTCCTTCCTTTTTTTATACATCCTGTCTCCACCACATTTCATTTTTTATAATATATCGTGTATTTTAACCTCATATATATATATATATATATATATATATATATATATATATATATATATATATATATATATATATATATATATATATAAATCTATACACATATTATAAAACACATTGAAGGAAATAAAAACAAAATAAATGAAAAATGAAAGAGAGAAGAGAGAGAGAATTTGATAAGTGACAAAGACAGACGTCCTGAAAGACAAGTTGTCTAGTACCCTTTTAACCACCCGTAATGTCTGCTGAAATTAAACTTTCTGGCAAAAAGAAAATAAATAAATAAAGAAGCTAAAAACAGAAAAAGATAAACTAATAAAATTTTGTTGAGACGCGTGACTGCCGGTCGCGACTGGAATTTGAAACTAATGCATTATGGGAAGGATAATTGGCAAAGTGGGTCACGTGGCGATTACGAAGGCAAAACATAATCTCCGAACAGAAAAGGCAAATAACTTTATCACTATGCATAAACACACACACACATATATATATATATATATATATATATATATATATATATATATATATATATATATGTATATATATATATATATATATATATATATATATATATATATATATATATATATATAATAAGTCTGCTTATTCGAGTGCTAAGTCTGCGATATGTTGGATTTACTTAGTATCCCTGGGAATTTAAACTGCATTTTCTTTGTTTAAAATGATTAAAAGCTTATTTAGACTATATATATATTTAGCCTGACGATTCCCCTCTGTGTAGCTTGATTGCCATATATATTTTCACTGCTTACTACCTAGCTCTACTTACGTATCGAGCACTGTTGAAGTAAATACTGAAAACTGATACATAAAAAATTATATCTCCTTATAATATTTTATGTGGATACATGAAGTACTAATATATATATATATATATATGTGTGTGTGTGTGTGTGTGTGTGTGTGTGTGTGTGTGCGTGCGTGCGCGTTACGTACGTTTATATGTTTATATATTTATATGTACAGGATTCACTCCTAAATTAATGAACATATCATTGTCAGTTTTCGTACACAGCTGTTTGATGTAAGTCGTTCTAATGTGCGTTATATTTTAATTTAGTTTTATGCAAAGGGAGTAAAGAAGGGAGCTGAAAACGTTCGTTAAAATTCAAATCCCTCCGATTTTTGTTAAATTTTAAACATTAGGTATTAGACACTAATTAATAAATATTTGCTAAATTTCAGTTTCTTTGGAATATTTTAAAGGTGTCATAATATGGGCACAATCTCCCATTTGAAAATTGCATTGAAATTGATACATCATATCTTGATTGTAACCGTCGTTAGCACGGGAACATTAGTATAGTAATAATAATGCAATAAAAATGAAAGCTTCAAATCAGCATTTCCTCGTACTATTAAAACATGTGCTTTCGAAAGGCGGGGGATGTTGACCTAATGGATACCGTCACGGACTATGAACTAGGCTTTGTCGAGTTCAGATCCCATCGGATATTTATGTTTTCTTTACTAAAAGTATCACCACTTATGGAAGGCCAAAGAGTTTATGGGGTGGAATGATTATCAGTTGAGAGATGAAGAACCTGATGATAAGATTGGGAAAGATTGATGCGATGGATCATGCTCGAATTACTAGTGGGTACGGTTCACAATAGGAATCTGTTCACGTTGGATTTGAATACGACGCTGTTGTAATCTGCAGTGAAGCAGTCCCGTGGTAATCCTTGCGAAGAAGCGAAGAAGCTCTGTTTGTGAGAAATCCGCCTGACGTTATTTTTTTTAATTTTTATTTTTTTGTTTGTAGAAAAGCGAGTAAACGGTTCGGATCATCGATGTAAACTTAAAAATTTTTAAATAGCAACTTATGTTCAATTAATCGTATGCATTAAATTGTTTATAATAAGTGTTGCGATTTGTTGAAGTGTTGATATACGACGAAACATACAAACCGAACTGTTTCTGATGGATTTTTGCTATTAATATAAGACTGACTAACTCCGGGCAACATCTGCCCGATAGACCAATAATCAAATATGAGAAGCAGCAGCAGCATCACTTCCTAAAGTCCAACACTTCATCACCATGGTAGAGGCGGTGGCAACGCGGCAGTATCCCAGCTACCCAAATAATTGGGCTCTGATGGAAATCCAGGAGTTGACACCAGGATCCGTCGTCCTCTAGTCATCTCTGTCTCTGCGTGTGGCAAACAAAGATATTTCAGGCGCGGAACCGCAAATCGATGAAGTGAAAGTGTCAACGTTGCTTCTTCGCCATTCCTTTTTGTGTTCTGGGCCAAAATTTCCCCGACCTCGCATGCAACCGTTGAGCGATGCTGCTCTCGGTGTCGGGGTAAAACCCTACCATCTTGCAGATTAACGAATAGCTGCGACCAGCGAGGCAAGATCTTCGTGAGATTTATGCAGAAGTCTACCTCGCTCAGCAACAACACAAATCCAACCCGATGTTCATAAGAAGAACAATGGCCGTTTCAATATTACTGAATACATACTAGTGCACCAAACGATTTCATAACCCCGTCTCCCCTTTCTCTTTCTGTCTGTTTTTTACTATGTATGTCTGCCCCATTTCTATCTCCCTTTTCATTTTGAGCAATTATTCCTGAATACAGGATAGACACATCGTTAAAACACGTAACTCGATCTGTTCCTTATCTTTTTAGTAAAGTGCACGAAATAAAGTGCACCCGATATTTACAGCAGTTTGCACAAATGAGCGCTAATTAAGAGATTCAACCTCTGTCTTATACATTTTCATTAAAAGCCCTTTGCGCGTCAAAATGTCGGTGACAATTGATTTAATGTCCCGGCATTGTTTATTTATTTATGCTAAGTTTATTTTGGATTCATTTCAACCAACGTAACTTTCGACCTTCTTCAACTGAACCTCTTCAAACTTGGGAATTTTCTAGTCGAACTTGGGTATCTTAATGTCACACTCGGGGAACCTGCATTTAATTTAGAAATTATTCCATGACAAGACTATCACTTAGAACTGATTGTCACCCAATGCTGTTAACCGATAGGCCATATATCCATGTAGAAATATCCGAAACATAAGTTTATTTTATTTAAATATACCAACACAAAACGATCGAAGCTTGTGGTATTAAGAGGTGCAGAGTGGATATTTTTATAACCGATTCATCAGCAATTCACTGTTGTCCGTTATTCGTACAATATGCATGTATGTCGGCTGTCTGGCTGCCAGTTTCTCCTCAACCGCAGCCACAGACCAACGAAGATGAACCATCAAATGAAATGAGGTCATTTTCACAATGCTGACTGACAGTGATTCTTTCACATTTTCTTCTTACGCAGAGAACAAACATTAAATCAAGCAGTAAATCCATTCCGTTCACACTGATGTCATGCTTTCAAGTAAAAGTTAGCAAAATGTACTTGAAATCTATGTGATTTTTTCCAACAAAAAATTGGATATTATACGTTTGAAATCCAGAATAACTTTTCTGCGTTTTCAAAAATGTAATTTAACTAGAAGAATTCCGGTGCCAAGGCGGGTATAACAAATTTCTCAAACAACATTTTGCACCACTTTTATGTCTCGTTACGAGGATTCAATCAAAATATAATGATATGTTTAGAATCTTTATTATAATTTTGATCAAAATCCATTACACGATTTTGAATCTAGAAAATGTCTAAAATTTAAGGCTAAAGCTTAAGAAGCTTAAGAAGAAATTGAAATTCAGGGAATTTTGTTTAATGACTACGGATTAAATTCTGTTCAAATCTGATATATTTGAATTTAAAAATGAGAGGTTTCGCCCATATTATGCTCCCTAAAATTCCTTTAAAAAACTCAAAAGAAACTGAAATTTGGGAAATATTTATTAATTAATGTCTAATCAGACATTAATTATAATGTCTGATATCTATTGTTAAAATTTCGCAAAAATCTAAGGTATCTGAATATTCACAAATAGCTTCTACCCTTTCCATAAAACTAAATGAAATAGAGCCCACATTAGGACCCCTTACGCCTAACAGCTATGTTCCAGAATTCATAATGATCAGCTAATTAGTTTTGGGGTGAAATCTGTAAATACAAATTAACATAATATTATAAAGATTTTAATTTTAATTTTATATTTTCAATAACTATATATGATTAAATAATAATTTTGAATTGACAGAAAATGACAGCATGAACATCAGACAAATATTCATAAGAATTCAATTGTCATTTGATCAGCGTTTGTTTTGGTTGTGACCCTGTTATGGGGCCGAAATGAAGACACGAAACACGGGGTTAGGTGAACAATATATATTGAAGAAAATATATGTACAGAGAACAAGAGAAGTGGTCTATCAGTCCTGACTTCCAGGGTAGACTGGAGTTCAGTATTTTATTAGGAATGGACGAGTCCAACTGTTCGTCATATTGGTACGGCACCGTAACAGTTTTCCTCATCCCTTTTCCATTATATAAAATACATGCTAAAATATACCTTAGTTTTATGATTGAGTTATGTTTGAAAAAACTTCCGTTTTAATTGTTATAATTAGCCGTAATTTGTTATTATCTGACTAAGTCACCCACCTCTCTCTTTCTTTCTCTCTTGACTATCTATGTATTTATATCGCAACTCTCACTCTATTTAGATCTAACTGTTCTCTATTATCTCTTAATGTATCTATGCGCATTTAGAAAAAGAGTGACGTTTTATTTTCAACGTCGCATCTAATTTATATACGTGCGTTATGAGAATAATAAAGACTAAAAATAGTATTAACAGGTAAATTATAAATAATAATAATAATAATAATAATAATAATAATAATAATAATAATAGAGATTATGTATCTGTCTATCTGTCTGAAGCCGAAACTATATTATTAGTTTTGATCGCTCTATTTTTATCACTATATATCAGCTTCCATATATACCCATTCCAAAACTGCTTCCAACATCACGCGTCTTTCAAATTTACATAATTAATTTGTTTTAAAGCTTCTAATAAATTAATGTTCGCAGATATACACTCATAATTGTTTTTTAAAGATTTCCAGATGTATTTAAAATATTTTCTTCGATAATAATTATAATAAAAATTATAAATAGAATTAATTAAAGACATTTTTTTAAATATATATAATTGAGTTATCTAATTAAATTAGATTGTAATAGAATAATAATAAACTTATTTCTAGTTATGCTAGAAGAATGGCTTAAAAGATAGGTCACAGTTTACGAATTTTGGAATGAAATCAAAGTAGAATAAAAAGTGGTAGTTGTTGTGACCCAACGGGTCACGGGTACATCTAGTAAATATATAAACATGTACACAACTATTATGATAATAGATGAAATACGTATAAGTCTAAAGATATATGAGAAAATACGTACAGCAAAAAAAAAAACTATGTAGATTCGGTATATGACATGGGTAGATGTTTATTTACTCCTCGCGGAGTTAGGCACAAGGCCAGTTTTATCTTACTCCCACAAGTAAGATGTGACCCAAGATCGGGTCGAGCAAGTGGGGTTAAAAGCCAGCGCTCGAGAGGTGAGCACTCTGGCCATTTAAAAATTGCCTGGGCAGCCCCGTCGGCATTCCCCGGTAGGGGCGCCTCAGACAGTAAGCATAACATTCTTTGGAAACTCGAAGATGAAGAATGAGTGACGTCACAAAGATCCGATAGAATTGAATGGAACTAAAATCGAGAAATGCAACGTCACAAATGTTTAACAGTAACTGAGTGAACTAATTAATACAAATTCAGCTTTCCATATTTTCAGTTTCCATCTATTGAATTAACGTTGGTACATGAGTTTATACATTTAAACAATAATGAAGGCAAATTTGATAAAAGTACAAGTTTATGGACATGAATTAGATTTGAAGAAATTGTATAACTTTACAAAACATTCTGTTTTAAAATATTTAACGCGTTTTACAATATTACACTTTACAACTGTGTCACAGTATGACAAAGTTACCTCCCTTAGATTCCCCTGAGAGGTAACTCTCCGGTAAATAAAGACACCACTACTCAAGATGGCGACGCGATATAACCATACATGCGTGTCTGTTATCTGTTCTATATACTAACAAAGCATGTTGTATTAACAACGAATGCATCTAATATTTATATGGTAGCAGCGGTAAATTAAACAAAAAAAGGAATCATGGATTCTACAACGAACTATAACGGAGAAAACAGCAGCGGAATTTTTTTAAAAAGCCGTCTCTCCCGACACAAGTAACTACGTGGGCGAAAATAAGCACAGTTAGCGCCATATTTGATTTTTACTGACGACAATCGTGAGTGCATTTATTCCCGTTTTCAAAGTTGTTGATTGTTTTTTTAACAATGTCGAGCGGTACAAACGAACCATTGATGTGTTGGGAAACCTCAAATTTGGTAGAATCCTTCAAATTTTTTCACCAACAGTAATTTGTATTTCACTATAAAAGGCATACCAGAACATACACAAGTTGACAACATTATTTTGTTATCGGGAGTATAAGGCCTAAAACAATTCGTGGGCATTTGTTAACAAGGCCGACAGGCGAAATCCTGCAATTATTTGGGAAAAGTTTTTGGAACAGTTAGAGCCACAAGCTAATTTCCGGATTGAGCGGTTTTATCTGCAAAAATACTCACAGAAGGAAACGGAAAAAATAGACGATTTCCTGGCGCGATGCAGACTGCACAAAAGTGCAAGTTCCGAGACCCGAGTGATGTGGAAGAGCGTATAATCGACCAAATTATTACAGGAACTAAATACCCAGAACTTCAAAAACAGCTACTCAGCAAAAATAAGTCAATGACGCTTCAGGACGTTTTGAACATTTGTAGGAGTCACAAAGCCTCAATAAATTATATGAGGAAAATGGGTGAACTACAGGGGAGTGACGATCACAAAATAAGTGCAAATAAAGCACAGGCCGAGGGAGTCGGAGTTCTGCAACAAATGTTGACTCACCCATAAAAATGGGAAATGCCCTGCTCGAAGTAGCACATGTGGACGAAAAAAAAAACACTAGGCTAAGATGTGCTAAAACAAAAAAAAGCAAAAGTCGGGCAGACAGGCACACTGGGCCAAAAAACATCTAACACAACAAAACTTCTACGGAGACGACGGAATCAGAATTCCATTCAGGTTCAGGACCAAATGGAAGATAGCTTCGAGAAAATGTATTCCCATACGATGCAGACCCAGGACTAAAAGAACAGTCAGACTGGACATTATGTTACCCAACAGAAAAGGGGGACACAACCCAAAAGCCAAGGTTGATACAGGTGCGGAAGGACCCCCCCCCCCTACGTACATTCCAACGGTTATTCCCAGAACGTGTGGACCAAAATGGACAACCACTCCCTGGCACAACACACACAGAAGTAGTGGTACTAACGGCTTACAACGGATCGAACATACCGCAACATGGATCTGGATTGCTACAATGTGCATATAAAGGTGAATGGAGGTCCGTAAAATTCTACGTGGTGATCTCCGATTGACCAAGCATACTAAGTGTGCCCCAGCCAACCTTAACAAGGATACCCCGGTCATTTCAGCAAAGGACTTGATTGAAACTTACCCGGATCAATTTGACCGGATTGGTCACTTCGCAGGGGAATACCACATGATGGTGAGGTCCAACAACCACCCTGCCATTCATGCCCCAAGAAAATGTCCCATCCACGTGAGGGACGAGATCAAGGCGGAACTGGATGAAATTACTGCACAAGGAATTATCCGCAAAGTCGATGACCTTACCGACTAGGTTAGCAGTATCGGGAAAGCAATGGCAAACTAAGGCTATGTTTGGACGCTAAAGATCTAAATAAAGAAATCATGCGTGGCTATCACAAGACTCCGACCATGGAGAAACTAACACACAAACTCTCTGGTACCAAATTCTTCTCCAAACTGAATGCTAAGAATGGATACTGGTCAGTCATACTTGACCAAGTGTCGCAGCTACTGACCACGTTCAATTCACCATTTGGAAGGTATTTTTTCCAAAGAATGCCGTTTGGTCTTGTTATCTCTCAAGATGTATTCGAACAGAAGATGGACATGTTCATCGAAAAATGTACCGGAGCCCTGGCACTGATCGATGATCATATACGGGAAAAACAAGGAACAACACGACCGGAACTTACACAGGCTGATGGGAACAGCACAGACTGCAGGTCTGATGTTTGATAGCAACAAATGTGCAGTCGACGAAAGAAAAGAAAATTCTTCGGTTCCATAAAAAGTGGAAGAGATTAAACGTCACGAAGCTGCAGAAGGTGCTAGGAATTATTATCTACATGGCACCATTTATTCCCAGACTCTCTGACTTCACGGCAAACCTAAGAGAACTCCTAAAAAAATGCCGAATACAAGTAGAGCGACAGTCATCAAGAGTCACTTCAGAAGATCAAGAAGGAATGCTACTTCGATATTATGACCTTTCCAAAAAGGTCATTATACAAGTGGACGCATCATCCAGAGGCGTAGGTGCAGCCTTGCTATAAGATGGAAAACCCATAGCGTTTGCCTCAAAATCCCTGACCGGAGAAGAGCAGCGCTATGCTAACATCGAGCGAGAACTCTTAGCAGTCGTGTTCGGCTGTGAACGTCTTCGAACGTACATCTATGGGTGTTTATTCGAAGTAGAGAGCGATCATAAACTCCTAGAGATGATCAGCCTTAAAAACCTGACAGCAGCATCCCATCAGCTCCAGCGAATGCTACTGCGGCTGCAGGAATACGACATGGTCCTAAAATACTGACCAGGTAAGGAGATGTTGTTGGCGGATAGACTATCCAGACTTCCTAACAAGAAGAATAAAGAAGTCATTGACTTAGACTTGAAGATGGACTTTGTGCAGTTCTCAACCGAGAAATTAGCGCAGATCCGCCAATCAACAAATGCCCACCTAACATTAAACATCTTGAAAAAAAATTCTTCAAGGCTGACCTGAGACTCTCAGAGAAGTACACATAGACATTAGACCATATTGGTCCTATCAATATGAACTCTCTGTTGAAAAGGTGACTGGATACTAATCCCCGAAACAATAAAGGCGGAAGTGAAAAACTGCATTTTTTGGAGTGGCATAAACAGCGACATCGATAAGATAGTCCAGCACTGCGCCTTATGCCAAGAGCACCAGAAGTCTTAGAGTGTTGAAGCCCTCATGCCACAGAAAATTCAAGTGCTACCATGGCAGATCGTGGCCACTGATATCTTCAACTTCAATGGATACAATTACTTACTCATTAGTGGATTACTATTCAAAATACCCCTTTATCCGCTGACTAAGGGATGTCTCCAATCAGGAAGTCATCAACCTGACCAAACAGACTTTTGGGGAACAAGGAGTCCCACGTCATTCCATCCCCTGGAGAACTTTTATGCGGTCGGAAGCTGATCAGCAATCTCTCCGCGAAATGTACAAACAACAATGCCAGAAGGAAGGAAATTAGGGATCGCCTGTACCAGAGACAATCCGTGCAGAAGGCACAGCATAATAAGCATGCGAAGGATCTCCCCAGCCTCAACGCAGGGCAGCAGGTACGAGTACAGAACCAAGTCTCACGAAAATGGACACCGGCAGTCGTTAGACAAGCCTGCACTGAACCGCGGTCTACATCGTAGAAACCTAAGCCGGACAAGTCCTACGCAGAAACCGTAGGCACCTGATGGAAGACTCTAGTCATGCGAATAATGCACGAACACCAATACCCCCCCCCAAGCATCACACCGAACAACCTCCCCACAAACCTCCAAACACACCTAACAATAACAATACACCAACCGGCACAGTTATCAGGTCGGGACGTGTCGTAAAGCCCCTTAAAAGATACAACCAATAAAGGGGACACTTTTTCTGTAAAAAGAGGGATGTCACAGTATGACGAAGTTACTTCCCCTTAGATTCTCCTGAGAGGTAACTCTCCAGTAAATAAAGATAAGGAAACCACTACTAAAGATGGCGACCCGATATAACCATACATGCGTGTCTGTTCTCTGTTCTATATACTAACAAAGCATGTTGTATTAACAACGAATGCATCTAATATTTACAAACTGTAACAGACTAAATAGCGTAAAGATGTAACTCGGTAGGTAGGCAGAGAGAGAGAGAAAGAGAGAGAAAGAGAGAGGGGGAGAGAGAGAAAGAGTGAGAGAAAGGGAGAAAGAGAGAATGAGAGAAGGGGGCAGAGAGAGAGAGAAAGAGAAAGAGATAGAGGGGGAGAGAGAAAAGTTTTTAAAGAAATTTTCTAGCTCTTTTATTTCGTTATCCATGCCCCCCCCCCCGGGCAACGCCGGATAGACTTGCTAGTCATACATAAATTAACAAATGGTTAATTAAATGCATTCGTGTCTTCTGCTAATAACAAGTATTTCTCGTTGATTATATGCTATTAAATAGTCAACCAAATAAATTATGTATTATATCTGATTAACCAACATATATGATTGACGAATTGAAATGTCAGAGTGATTGATTCACCGCAGTTAGTGAAGAAAAACGAGGCGAGATTATTGTTCCTATTTACATGCCTCCCCACAAGGGCAGAGTTAGACGCAAGGTCGGTTTTTAATGTGGGAAAAAATCCAACTCCCTCAAAATGGGACACCTTAGATGGGAACAAAAAATTAAATTGCCTCAGTCTAGAAGGACTTCTCTTCCACTGACCGTGAACAAAAAAAAAAAACTAAGTGCAGCATCAGAACAGATATTACACTTTTATCCTAGCCCAAAGTCCAAGGAACGGCGACATTATGGTTTCTGCTGACTTTCTGGAACAATAGACTTGTTTTGTATTATTTGGATTATTCGGACTACTGTTTTCATCTTGGATGTTATTTTCAAAACGTTTCGGCCGATGTAACCTCTGATCTGAAGTGCGCATTGCCGAACTCTGGAACTTGTACCAAAATGTGTAACACTACACATCTAAAACAAGAATAGGTTAAAATGTTATACTATATGGACCGGTGGTACAACGGATAAAGTGCTAAGTATAATCAGTTCTAAGTGACAGACTTCTGGAGATTGAAGATACAGGCGATACTAAGAATATAATTTAGAATTACTTAAGACTTTTACTCGGCCATGGCTGACGAAAGGAAAACAATTTACTCCCAAGATTTAGTTCGAAATTCCATACAGATTTCCGAGTTCGACATAAAGATTCCCGAGTCCGACAAAACGCACCTGAAAAAGATCGGATGTTACATCGGCCGAAAAGTTAGCCTATTCATTTTTAACCGTCTTGGTTTTTAATTAAAAGTCGAAATCAAAATCAAATGGTGAAAAAAAATGGAAGGTGAGGTTTGTGATGTGAGTGTAAGTATGTAAGGCTTTTGATGGAAACCATTACACTTACATAGATACACACAAGTATAACACTTGTGTGTATCTATGTAAGTGTAATGGTGTCCGTTTTCAATTAGAAATATAAGTTACAACTTAATGCTTAAGCTAAAACAGTAGGAATTGTGATTAGATGTAGATTATCTGACTTAGAAAAACGAATCGACGGAGAAGGGATTAACTAAAAATAAGTGAGTAGTTCGAATAATCCGAATAATACAAATTATCAATCCTTATTTTAAAAATTCCGAAACATAGACTTGCTTTATGCAAATAAAACTCATAGTCGTGCATTTATAGCGAATGATCGGTTTACTAAATGTCATGATGATTTTAGGAAGAATTCAAGACGACGTGGTTACGAGGAGCGAATGAGGCCAAATGTGTACCGACTTATTCTTTTGACCCAATAAAAGAATAAAAGATGATGACCAATTATATGTGGTCAGGAGGAAAGCTACAAGCTACGTAACAACTGATCCCTTTTAATTGTTTGAGCGATGCTCTTATAGCAAGAAAGCAGATTTAAGGGTTTCAGAAGTGGCAGCGGCAGTGAATTTTGTTGTACGTATTGACTCTCGATGTGATAAAAGCTCAAATCAACGGGTCTTTTTCAACCAATAAAAACAGAAGAAATATTCAGTGCCGAATCTCACACGTAGTATAAAAACCCATTGGTTTTATTCGATCTTTTATTCACAGTCGGCACATGTGAGAATGGTCCTTACAAAATAGTCTCGTCACCTTGTACCGAGGGAATAGCATCAGACACAACGAGAAAATTTTACAAACTACCAAATGCACATGGCGTCAGCCGAAATGAACATACATGCATTTTCTCACAAACAAAATTGGCACACGCATGCATTTTCTGGTCCAGCTCATTTACAAACACGTAAACGCACGCGACGCCAGCACGAATAAACATATGTACTCGCTTTCTCCTTACATACAAAACACCTTTCTTTCACCAGAACCCTCTCGATCTCTCTTTTATTTTTGCGAACACTTTATTTGGCATTGACTTAAAAAAGAATTATTTTGTATGGATAGACTTTACCATTCTTTCTTTTGATATGTGTTTTCTTCTACAAGCGATTTGGATGAAGAGAACATTTTAATGGCCGAAAATACCATTAAAAATGTTGAAATCGCTCATTTAGTTAAATAAACTTTTAATACTGCATATCATTGCTATTATTAACGACTGTTGTAATTTTACCTGTTGGCTAACTCCCCGTCTACTTTTCCCTTAAGTGACTATATTACTCAGATGAAGTCTTATTAGTTCTCCACATCTTGGTTTCTGACAGTTTCATGCAGATCGCATGAGACAAAAGGCACATGAAGAAGGCCGGAGAGTACAGCGACCAAAATATTGTGAAAATAACAAGCAAAATGATTATAACTGTACGAAAAATGTAACTTTATAATAACCTTGCTTGCACGAATT
Source organism: Sepiola atlantica (assembly GCA_963556195.1). NCBI lineage: Eukaryota > Metazoa > Mollusca > Cephalopoda > Sepiida > Sepiolidae > Sepiola > Sepiola atlantica. Next base: position 45,622,492 of record OY744548.1, read on the forward strand.
TCTGTCCTCTTATGTTGTTTTATTTCTCCATTGTCAGCATTCTCGTTTTCGTTGCTGCGTGTCGGCCGTATCTTTTGATTTGTGCGTCTCTGTTGTTCTTAAATCATATCTACCAATAAACACGTGAGCACACAACCCGTCACTGGCGAATAAAATGCCTGGATCACCCTGGATGTCGGACTTGATTTCGATTGGCCTTCGGGGCTTGATTTACACCAGTCTATGGGTCTGTCCTGTGCAGTTCTAGGAGGTCCACCCTCCCAGGCTTCGCCTCCCCTCTTTGGGGAGGAGTAAGTTTATTGCTTACTGCTTGAGGCGCCCCCACCGGGGAATGCCGACGGGGCTGCCCAGGCAATTTTTAAACCCCACTTTCCCGACCCGATCGTGGGTCACATCTTACTTGTGGGAGTAAGATAAAAACTGGCCTTGTGCCTAACTCCTGGAGAGGAGTAAATCAATACTCGTTTACATAAGTGAGAGGTTATAGCTAATATTTTAAAGTACATTCTGTTTATTTATACAGATTTACTAAATCTTGTACGGACCCCCTTTTTTTGAATATTATTATTATTTACTGACTAGGAGTTATCACACTGGTCATCGTCAATGGTCACCCACTGCCGACAACCTGTGGTATTCCCTGGAGTCTGAGTGACAACAAGTCTCCTCAGGCCTCCAGTATGCTCCACCTCTTTTCGTTCATCACCGCTGATGACCTTGCGGTAATCGCAACAGCCACCTACCAACGATTTCCCGCTGATAAGGGCTATTGGTCCCCTCTGAGGCCCGAGTGGCAACAAGCCTTCCCAAGGTCCCAGAGCTGTCCGCGCTCTTCCAGTGGAGGTCTGGTTTTGCGCTTTCCCTCCTCGACCCTCTGTCCATAATTTTCGTGGCGTCAGCCTATGCTTGCGCCTCTCTCGTGCGGTTGTATTTTCCCCGGTTCTGTTGTTTTGTGCTTCCATGTGTTTGTTCTCCATTCGTTGCTTATGTGGGTTGGTTTCCGCATTCGAGGACATTTCTCAGGATTGTAGCTGTTTTGATCATTACTGTCCTTTGTATGGTCTCAGTTATCCCTTTGATTCCTATTTCTCCTAGTCTTTTCTCCATGTTTTTGGGGACTGTTCCTAGTGCTCCTATGATTATTGGTGTTATACTGACTTTCTTCATGTTCCATATTCCTTTCAATTCTCTGGCAAGTTCAGTATATTTGCTTCTCTTTTCCGTCTCTTTGATCTTCACTCTGTGGTCTGCTGGAACGGCAAAGTCCACGATTTTGCAGGATTTTTCTTTCTTGTTGATTATTATCATATCCGGTCTCCTTGCTGTTATGGGTTTGTCTGTTTGTACATTCATATCCCATATGATTTTGTGTTTTTCGTTTTCTAGTACAGTTTCTGGTTTGTGTTTGTACCGTTTTCTTGCATATTCGAAATTCAGTTGTTTGCACATTTCCCGGTGTACTTCTTTCCCCATGCTGTCATGTCTGTTCTTGTATTCCCTTTGTGCTAGCTTGCTGCATTCACTTATTATATGATTTATCGTTTCGTCTCTTTGTCCACACAATCTGCATTTGCTGTTTTCCTGGGTTTTATCTATCTTTGCTTTAATAAAGTTTGTCCTAATCGCATTGTTCTGTGCGGCCGTCAGCAGAGATTCCGTTTCTCTGTTCAGGTTTCCTTTTCTTAGCCATGCCCAGCTGTTTTCATTGGCTTCATCGCTTGTGAGTCTTATAAAGCGTCCATGTAGTTGTTTTTCTTCCCACTTTTCCTTTCTTGTCTTTTTGTTTCTGGGTTCAGTGCTTCCGGGGTTGTTTGTTGGGCTGGTGTCTCTTGCTGTGGCGATCAGTCTTTCCGTGTTCTGGGTTACATATTTCTCCAGCTCTTTTTTGGTGTCTTCCACACAGTCTTCTATACTTACCAGTCCTCTACCTCCTTCATTTCTTTTCGCGTAGAGTCTGTCCGTGTCGTCTTTTGGGTGCAGTGCATTGTGCATAGTCATTAGTTTTCTAGTTCTCTGGTCAAGGTGCCTGAGTTCTTCTTTGGTCCAGCCTATGAATGGTCCAGAGTATCTTATTAGTGATACAGCCCATGTGTTTATCCCTTTTACTAGGTTTCTGCTATATAGTTTAGTTTCTAAGAGTTTCCTTGTTCTTCGTAGATATTCTTTTCCAATCTTCTTTTTCATTTCTGTATATTTGATTGTGTCTGCTTCCAGAACTCCCAGGTATTTGTAACTATCTTGTTCTCCTAGCGCCCTCATCTCCTCTTGGTTGGGGAGTTCTATACCTTCTGTCTTTTCCAGTTTTCCTCTTTTGATCTCTAGCAGTGCACATTTTTCTATTCCAAACTCCATTTGGATATCCTGGCTGAATATCCTGGTTGTGTTTATCAGCTTTTCCAGTTCTTTTTTGTTTTTTGCAAAAAGTTTAAGGTCATCCATGTACATCAGGTGGTTTATTCTTTGTTCTGTATCCGTAAACCTGTATCCGGCATCACACTTTCTGAGTATGTAGTTGAGTGGCATCATGGCTATTATAAACAGTAGTGGTGATAGAGAGTCTCCTTGAAAAATGCCTCTCTGTATTTTTATCTCAGACAGGTATTGTCCTCCGGCTGTCAGTTTTAGTCTCCATGTTTCCATTGCTTTCTGGATGAGATTAATAATCCTGTCTGGTATCTTGTATATTTTTAAGCATTCAATTATCCATGTTTGGGGGATTCTGTCGTAGTCTTTTTTGTAGTCAATCCATGCCATGGTTATGTTCTTTTGTCTGCTCTTCACCTCCTTCAGAGTCTTTTGATCAATGTATAGTAGATCATGTGCACCTCTTTGTCCTTTCCGGCATCCTTTTTGTTCCTCGGGGAGCAGTCCACGTTTGTCCAGGGATTGGTAGATTTGTTCTCTCAGTTGTGCTGTGAGAATTTTCCACATTATTGGTAGACATGTTATCGGTCTGTAGTTGCTGGGGGTCGTTCCCTTTTTGGGGTCTTTTTGTATTAGTGTTGTTCTTCCTTCCGTCATCCATTCTGGTATGTCTGTTTTGCGGATACATCCGCTCAGTTTCTGCGCTATTCTTTCATGCAGGGTCGTGAATTTTTTAAACCAGTATGCATGTATTCCATCGTGGCCTGGTGCTCTCCAGTTTGCCATTTTTCTTAGGGTTTTCTTGATCGTTTCTTTGTTGATTTCTGTTTCGGTTCCTTCTTCGATTTCTTGCAGTTCATCTTTCATGTTTTTCAACCATTGGGCATTCTTGTTGTGCTTTTTTGGTTCTTCCCATATCTTGCTCCAGAATTGTTTTGTTTCTGTTGGGTTCGGTTGCTCTGTCGTTGTTTTTTCTCCATTTACGTTTTTGTAAAACTGGCTTTCATTGTTTTCAAAGGTCCTGTTCTGTTTGCTCTGTTCTGATTTGTACCTGTATCGTCTCAGTCTTCCTTCTATTGCTGCTATCCTTTGTTTTATTTCTTCATGTTTCTCATTTAGTTTTTCCTTGCGTTTCTGATTTTTGCTTCTTAATCGTTTCATGTCCTCCTTCCTTCTGTTCACGGTTTTAGCTTCTTTCCGAAGTTTGGTGATCTGGGTTTCCAGTCTGATTTCCCATCCAGGTTTTGTCGGTCCTCTCTTTTGTCCATTCTCTTCGTTTCTTAGTTTCATACTTACCGATTTTGCCCCTGCATATATCAGGTTGTTTAGGTCTGTAATAGTTTCTGTTGGGATGTGTGTGAGGAGTCTGTTTACTCTTTCTGTTTCTGCTTGTAACTTCTTCGCTACTTCATTCCTGAGAGATGGGAGTTTTGTTTTGTTTTCTAACATGTATCGTCTTATGTTCTCCACTTCACTTGCTTCTTTTTCGTTGAGTTCTATCTCAGCAGGTTCTGTGGTTCCGCAGTCTTCTATCTCCCCTGGTTCTGTGATTCCGTAGTCTTCAATCTCTTCAGTTTCAGTGTGTAATTTTGCCTGTCCTCTTCCTGTGGTCTCTCCTTTGGTGGTGTTTCTTGCTCCGTTTCGCCATTAGCCTTCTGTCTGATTTCCGTCAGTTCCATCTCCGAGAACCATCCTCGCTTGAGGATCTGTCTTGCTTGATCTGCTATCCTTTGTTCCGTTGTATGTGGGTCACTAGCAATGTCCCAGAGATGTTTCATTCGTTTTCGGTAGCCTCTTTCTATAGGGTAGCGGCTTTTATAGTAGCACTCCATCACCAGTCTGTTCTCTTTCATGGTCCATTTCTTTCTATATCTTTCCAGTTTGCTGTTTTCGCTCTGGTTTACTTGTCTCTGGTCTGTGTCCTTGTCATACCTGGAATCAGAGAGGTTACTTACCTGGTTCTTGTTCGTTGTCTTGTTTCTGAAATGAGAAGGGCCAACATTCGCAGGATGCGGACCGGGTCCCCCATGTTGGCCATCGAGGGAGCATTATTATTATTATTATTATTATTATTATTATTATTATTATTATTATTATTATTATTATTATTATTATTATTATTATTATTATTATTATTATTTACTCACTAGGAGTTATCACACTGGTCATCGTCAGTGATCGCCCACTGCCAACAACCTGTAGTATTCCCTGGAGTCTGAGTGACAACAAGTCTCCTCAGACTTCCAGTATGCTCCACTTCTTTTCGTTCATCACCGCTGATGACCTTGCGGTATCGCAACAGCCACCTACCATCGATTTCCCGCTGATAAAGGCCATTGGTCCCCTCTGGGGCCCGAGTGGCAACAAGCCTCCCCAAGGTCCCAGAGCTGTCCGCGCTCTTCCAGTGGAGGTCTGGTTTGCGCTTTCCCTCCTCGACCCTCTGTCCATAATTTTCGTGGTGTCAGCCTATGCTTGCGCCTCTCTCGTGCGGTTGTATTTTCCCCGGTTCTGTTGTTTTGTGCTTCCATGTGTTTGTTCTCCATTCGTTGCTTATGTGGATTGGTTTCCGCATTCGAGGACATTTCTCAGGATTGTAGCTGTTTTGATCATTACTGTCCTTTGTATGGTCTCAGTTATCCCTTTGATTCCTATTTCTCCTAGTCTTTTCTCCATGTTTTTGGGGACTGTTCCTAGTGCTCCTATGATTATTGGTGTTATACTGACTTTCTTCATGTTCCATATTCCTTTCAATTCTCTGGCAAGTTCAGTATATTTGCTTCTCTTTTCCGTCTCTTTGATCTTCACTCTGTGGTCTGCTGGAACGGCAAAGTCCACGATTTTGCAGGATTTTTCTTTCTTGTTGATTATTATCATATCCGGTCTCCTTGCTGTTATGGGTTTGTCTGTTTGTACATTCATATCCCATATGATTTTGTGTTTTTCGTTTTCTAGTACAGTTTCTGGTTTGTGTCTGTACCGTTTTTTTGCATGTTCGAAATTCAGTTGTTTGCACATTTCCCGGTGTACTTCTATCCCCACGCTGTCATGTCTGTCCTTGTATTCCTTTTGGGCTAGCTTGCTGCATTCACTTATTATATGATTTATCGTTTCGTCTCTTTGTCCACATAATCGGCATTTGCTGTTTTCCTGGGTTTTATCTAGCATTGCTTTAATAAAGTTTGTCCTAATCGCATTGTTCTGTGCGGCCGTCAGCAGAGATTCCGTTTCTCTGTTCAGGTTTCCTTTTCTTAGCCATGCCCAGCTATTTTCATTGGGTTCATCGCTTGTGAGTCTTATAAAGCGTCCATGTCGTTGTTTTTCTTCCCACTTTTCCTTTCTTGTCTTTTTGTTTCTGGTTTCAGTGCTTCCGAAGTTGTTTGTTGGGCTGGTGTCTCTTGCTGTGGTGATCAGTCTTTCCGTGTTGTGGGTTACGTATTTCTCCAGCTCTTTTTTGGTGTCTTCCACACAGTCTTCTATACTTACCAGTCCTCTACCTCCTTCATTTCTTTTCATGTAAAGTCTATCCGTATCGTCTTTTGGGTGCAATGCATTGTGCATAGTCATTAGTTTTCTAGTCCTCTGGTCAAGGTGCCTGAGTTCTTCTTTGGTCCAGCCTATGAATGGTCCAGAGTATCTTATTAGTGATACAGCCCATGTGTTTATCCCTTTTACTAGGTTTCTGCTATATAGTTTAGTTTCTAAGAGTTTCCTTGTTCTTCGTAGATATTCTTTTCCTATCTTCTTTTTCATTTCTGTATATTTGATGGTGTCTCCCAGGCATTTATAACTATCTTGTTCTCCTAGCGCCCTCATCTCCTCTTGGTTGGGGAGTTCTATACCTTCTGTCGTCTCCAGTTTTCCTCTTTTAATCTCTAGCAGTGCACATTTTTCTATTCCAAACTCCATTTGGATATCCTGGCTGAATATCCTGGTTGTATTTATCAGCTTTTCTAGTTCTTTTTTTTATTATTCTTCTTCTTCTTCTTCTTCTTCTTCTTCTTCTTCTTATTATTATTATTATTATTATTATTATTATTATTATTATTATTATTATTATTATCATTATCATTATTATTAATATCATCATATTTAAGATTATTGTACTTATTATGAAATAGTATAGTATATACTATTTCAGACTAATGTATTATCTTTCAATGCTACATTCAAGGGCATAGTCTAGTGTAGTATCTGCTCTGTTGTCATGATACCATCCTCCCAGACTTTACCTCTTCCTTTTTTGAGAGGTGTGGCGTTAGTGTAGTATCTGTTCTGTTATCATGATACCATTCTCCCAGGCATTATGTCCTCCTTCTTTTAGAGGTGTGGAAGTAGTGTAGTCAGACTAATGTACTATCTTTAAATGCACACTTCAGGGGCATAGTCTAGTGTAGTATCTGCTATGTTGTCATGATACCATCCTTCCAGTCATTATCTCCTCCTTTTTTGAAAGGTGTGGAGTCAGTGTAGTATCTGTTCTGTTATCATGATACCATTCTCCCAGGCATTTCCCCCATCCTTTTTTGAGGGGTGCAGGTAGTGTAGTATGTTCTCCCAGACATTACTTCCTCCTTTTTTTGAGAAATATGGAGGTAGTGTAGTATCTGCTCTGTTCTCATGATACCATTCTCCCAGGCATTACCTCTTCCTATTTTGATGGTGTGGAGGTAGTGTAGTATCTGTTCTGTTGTTATGATACCATTCTCCCAGGCATTACCCACTCTTTTTTAGAGGTGTGGAGATAGTGTGTTATCTGTTCTATGGTCATGATTCCATCTTCCCAGGCATTACCTTCTCCTTTTTTGAGATGTGTAGAGGGAGTGTAGTATCTGTTCTGTAGTCATTATACCATCTTCCCAGGCAATACCTCTTTTTTTAAGGGGGTGTAATGTAGTATATGTGTTACCCGATTATTAAGTATAATGTTCTATTTCCAACGCACGGAAGTTCTATTTCAAGAAGGGGAGGGGGAACACAAGGCAGGGGCGTGCTATTTTATTAATAAAATGTAAACAACAGATTCTCTGAAATTTATCGTACGAGTCGCTCAAGTATGATATATTTACTTTGATTTTTTTTATTAAAACGTTTTTTTTAATAATATTAGAAATTATGTTTTAAAACACAAATTTATTGAATCAAATTATTTAATTTTAATAATAATTGATTCAAAAATTACTTTGTTTTTGTAAGAAAAACCAAACACATTTTACTGAGCAATTAAATAACTGTATTTTATTTTTTTAATTGTTGATTTTATTTTAGGTACACCTTTTTTTTCGGTTTGAAAAACTTCAAATGTTATCTTTTTACGACCATAACGACTTTTTGTTTTACATTATACGCCGTAAAGGGTAAATTTTGTTTCAAAACTGTTTTTATTATTCCGTGTTAAATAAAGGTTGGGGTGATTTTCTTTCTTTTTTTTTGTAAAAAACAAACAAACTCATTTAAATAAAACAACTAAATAAATTAAATAAATGGGGATTTTAATGTACACCACTGTGACTAGTTGGGATTCTCTAGCGTTACTAATGCAACTGGGAACTCTACTTTTAATTTCTCCTCAGCTCACGACCTCTCACAGGCTGTCACTTTTCCGACCCGCCTTCCTGATCGTGCGGACCAGCAAGCCTCACTTCTCGAGCTGTTCTTAACCTCACTACCCGAGGCTTGTGTGGCGAATGGCCATAGCTTGCTCATAAACTCTGATCACGTTGTGGTAATGATACTTATCATCTTAAAAACTCGTCGTTTTGAGGAACGGCTCTTCAGAGACGTTCCTCAAAACGAAGAGAAACTATGAGCCGCTGATTTTGAATCCCTCAGCGACGCCCCATAGAGTGAAACCTTCTCACTCCCTGCTGATCAGGGTGCAAATGAGCTAACCGAATGGGTCAACGCAGGCATTGATGCTTATGTCTCCACGCGAAAATTCTTCAGCAAACCCCACTCTCCTCAATGGTTCACCTCAGAATGTGCAGCTGTTATTGCTGAGAGGCAGAAGCCATTCCGAAAATTCGGCCGTCATGAGTCACATGCGATCAGACAAACATTTATAGAGGCAATAAATAATTGCAAAGTAGTGATAGATGAAGCAAAGAGAAGGTATACAGAGATAACCAAAAAACGCATTCAGTCACAGAAACTAGGTACTCGTGATTTCTGGAAAATCTACAATAGCGTGATAAACAATGGACAATCGACAATTCCCCCGCAATCAAATCACAATGATTTTCTTTGCACGGCAACTGATAAGGCTGAACTACTTTCCGAGAATTTCGCCTTAAACTCCACTTTGGACTCTGCAAAACACCCCATCCCTAAATTCCCATTGCGGACTGAATCCACACTTGAGAACCTGGTCATCACCCCATCTCAAGTCAGAGACATCATAAAAAACCTTGACACCTCCAAAGTCTGTGGGCCTGATCTAATACCGGTAATACTAATAAAGAAATGCTCTGCTAAGCTGGCCCCTGTCCTCTCCAAACTATACAACAGATGCCTTACTGAATCTTGTTTTCCTGATAGTTGGAAAATTGCCTCTGTGGTACCAGTCTTCAAGAATTCTGGAGATAGAACTGATCCTCTAAACTACCGCCCAATCAGTCTACTCCCGATCTTTGCTAAAATATTTGAATCATTAATCAATCTAGCGATAGTTCGGCTCCTAGTTAATGCTAAACTTCTTTCTGATTATCAATACGGATTCAGACAAGCACGATCTACTGCAGATATCCTAACGGTCATCTCTGAACGCATATACCATACACTGGACAAGGCAGATGAAGCTAGGGCGGTAGCGCTCGATATATCCAAGGCCTTTGACAAGGACTGGCATGAAGGGCTTCTCCTGAAACTGCACTCATATGATATTACTGGACAAATATTTAATATAATTAAATCCTTCCTAACCAAAAGAAAGATCCAGTAGGAACGCAGAAAACGTCAAAATTCCATTAAGCAATCATATAACTAAGGTTAAAACATTATAAACATTAGTTTAGTAATATACCAATTTTTTTTTTTTTTTTTTTTTTAAATTTTATTATGTTTCATTTTACATGACTCATCAATCTTTATATTGTTTTTCCCCTGTAATACGATGATCTGACACCGTTTTTTTCACGTTTTTCCGACCCTCTCGGTCTTCTATTGTTGTCTTCTGATAATGAAAGTTGTTCTTTCGAAAATTTAAGATTACCCTTTGCCGATCTGTTACTTACCAAAAAAAAAAAATACTATTTGGTATTTAATCAGTTTTCGTGAAATTATTAATAAATCGTTTTGAGTTCCACTCTCTCCCTGCGTTTATTTCTTTTCACTTTTCCATCTCACGGCAACCACATCGCATTGCTATAGCCTTGGACGACTAATTTACACTTATATATATATATATATTTTTTGTACTCACTAGGAGTTATCACACAGATCATCGTCAGTGATTGCTCACCGACAACAACCGGTGGTGTGTACTGGAGTCTGAATGTCAACAAACCTCCCCAGGTAGTAGTAGTAGTAGTAGTAGTAGTAGTAACAACAACAACAACAACAACAACAACAACAACAACCACAACCACAACCACAACCACAACCACAACAACAACAACAACAACAACAATTCACTTGGAGTCACTCAAGCTGGGCAGCATGTTTCCACAATATTCCTGCAATCTCCGTACTCTCTGTTGGTGTTCAACCACCACCCGCTACCAGTTTTATAACTACCGCAGGGGCTGTCCCTTGAATCTCTGTGACAGCAAATCTTCTCAATATTCCAGTATTCCTTATTGAATTCTATTATTTATATTATTGTAATTCAGTTAAAATTGTCACAGCAGCTGTTACTACAGTGGTTTTTCGCTGGAATCTGGGTGACAACAAATATTCTAATTAACTATTATTTTATTATTACAACAACCACCAGTCATCAACGTTTGTTACTCATTGATAATTACTAGTGGCATTCCTTTAAATCTGGGAGACAGCAGTTCTGCACAATTCTGTTCGATCACTTCGATATTGTGACTAGCCTGGAATTCTCGCACCAGCCGTTTCCATTGTTTCTAACCTCCTGAAATCTGATTGTCAGAAATCTGATTGTCCGAAAGGCTCTTAATTATTCCAGTCAATTATTAGTGTAACATATAACACCTACGGTTATCTGTTGTTTCCCGTGATAACGACCAGTGGCTTTCCCTGGAATCTGGATGACAACAAAATTTCCCAATATTGCAGTTCCACTATTGTTGTAACTTGCTTGGTGTTCTCACACCAATCATTGCCTGTTGTTCCTCTCTGATAACGATTGATAAGTCTCCTAAATAATCCAATTCACGGGTGGTCTGAATGCTGCTCGGCCTCTTTGGTCTTGTCATCCCCTCTCAGACCTTCTGTGCTCACTTTGCACGCTTTTGTGCTGTTGTTTTTCAGTCTACATGGTGTCAAACTTTACCTGGGTTGGTTCAGCGTTCTTAAATCCCCCTAAAGGTCTATTTCTTATGTGGGGAAAATCCAACTCCCCAAAAGAGACACTCTGGATTGAGACAAAATAAAAATGTCCTCAGTCGAGAAGAATCTCAACTTGAATGACCGAAAACAGAACAGATAATACACCTTGATTCCAGACTGAAGGCCGACAAACCTGAACTCAGTTTGTATAATTTGGCTATATTAATTAGTTTCAACACCCTGGGATTCTTCATAATACGCCAGCACCTTGTTCATTTTTACCATGTCTAATCTTCTTGTTTACATTGCTCAGAAGAGTGTATGCTTTCAATTGTTCAATACTGTTTTCAGTTTAATCTGTGTATTCAAATTGTAGTCGTATGCAAAACACTCGATCAACCCAGTTATGTCTATATTGACACTCATTTGGGGCAAATTGCTGCATCCACGTTTCGTCTCTTTATCCACATCGTATACATTTGTCAGTCAATATCATTATTTGGTCGTAGTAATCATCATTAGTTTCTTGTTTTCATATCCCGAGTTCCGAGTTTTTTTGTCCAGTTTATAAAGGGTCCTGAGTAGCGCATTATTATAATTTCTATTTCCTTATCATCCAGAGAACTAATATCCGAAAGATGGCCATTCTATTTCCATTGCACAATTCTGAAAACGCATTTACACTAAAGCAAACACACAGATGCACGAATAGACGCACATCTTTCGCCTTTCATAGGTGTCAGCTGTTCTTGGAGAAACATTTGTTTGTAATAGCTTAAGACGTTTGCTGTCTGGAATGTTTTCATGCGCGACATTCTTGAAGTTTCTCTGTCAAAGTCTTCATATTTCGCTATTATTTTGAAAATCTTGAAAGCTGCACTGGCGTCTACAAGAACTGTGATATTAGTACGATAACACGTTTGGTTTGTATTACTCTTATGTTAACTGTTGTTGTTCTATTTGTATAGTTGTGTCCAATCGAATTGTTGAAGATACCCGTCTTGTAGCAGCGTGCACCGTAGCTTCGTTAGGCTGTTGACTTTTGTTGCGTCTTAAAAATTCTGCTAAGATCCACACTGACTATTAAATTGTAATAAAATGTTATAATGTGGGAAAAAACACAGAGAAAAACATGAATGTTGAATAAAAGAGACAAAACATGATTAACTAACACAAAAATATACTGTGTATATAGAATATTACAATCGGTTGAACGTTTGTTAGTTCATGAAAGTTCAGTAAGAAATGTACGAGTATTAAAATAAATACGCTGATACATGTTTTAGTGAATGTGTACATGCATGCGACAGTGTTGTCATTGTGTTTATGTTGATTTTCGCTGGAGTGCGTAAGTGTATGACTGTGTTTGTGAGTTCAAAAATGAATGGACGAGGAAAGCAGAAACCTATTATAGATGTTAACGCTCTGCTGGATTTTGACTCAACTGTTTTACTCAGCGAAAATCTGACTTCAAATAAGAAGCCATCAGCTCCAAACCAGACAGTTTTATTTTGGGGCACTAAAAAATGATTTCGACCGCACGAGTTGATTTTGACATGTAGCGGACGGAGTTGAAAGCAAGTCACGTGTAAATATTTTTCTGTGTGGCAGTTTTGTACTAAAAATGTAATTTCTTTTGTCTATAGCACACGCCGTTAATCATTTAAGATCATAGGATTGGGATACATGTTAATCCTATAGTGTGCAACTGAACCTCAGTGATTTTCATAGCAATTGCTTTCAAGTTTATTCCTTATGGAAATTAAAGAGTTTCCAATGCAGATATTGGGTACTATATCCTGCCAACGTGAATATTCGCTGGGTACGAATATCGGACAACCGAATACACAATGGTCAAGTGCTTCTGTAATTTCATCATAAAATCTGTACTTGGAGTCAACTCTATACTTTAGTATATTTGATTGACATTTTCTAGGTAGAAATCATTCCACCACCCTTCTTGTTTAAACCTTTAATTGTGAACGGCGTAATGGGTAAGAGGTTTGTCTACATCAGCTTGTTTGGTGCGAGTAAAATATTCGTCATGAAGAGGTTCACCTTGCTTAATTACATTGGCTTATGGCTTCTTTTCCGGTTCTTTTCTATCAATTCTGCGGTAAATTAGAACTGACTTTCTCTTTTTTAAAAACTTGATTTAATTTCTAGATATCTGTGAAATACGATTCATGTGGTTTTATAAGACAGTACTAGTGGAACAAATATTTTGGTTCCTTCGTGTAAGACACGTACAGCCGATCAACATTGTAGGGCACGTACAGCTGGTCAATATTGTAAGGCTCGTACAGCCGGTCAATATTGTCGGGCGCGTACAACCGGTCAACATTGTAGGGCACGTACAGCCGGTCCACATTGTAGGGCACGTACAGCCGGTCAACATTGTAAGGCACGTACAGCCGGTCAACATTGTGGGCAAATACAACCGGTCAACATTGTAAGGCACGTACAGCTGGTCAATATTGTAAGGCGCGTACAGTCGGTCAACATTGTAGGGCACGTACAGCCGGTCAACATTGTAGGGCACGTGCTACCGGTCAACATTGTAGGGCACGTACAGCCAGTCAATATTGTAGGGCTTGTACAGCCGGTCAACATTGTAGGGCACGTACATCCAGTCAATATTATAGGGCATGTACAGCCGTTCAACATTGTAGGGAACGTACAGCCGGTCAATATTGTAGGGCGCGTACAGCCGGTCAACATTGTAGGGCATGTACAGCCGGTAAATATTGTAGGGCACGTACAGCCGGTCAACATTGTAAGGCGCGTACAGCCGGTCAACATTGTAGGGCGCATACAGCCGGTCAACATTGTAGGACACGTACAGCCGGTCAACATTGTAGGACACGTACAGCCGGTCAACATTGTAGGGCACGTACAGGCGGTCAACATTGTAGGGCATGTACAGCCGGTCAACATTGTAGGGAACGTACGGCCGGTCAATATTGTAGGGCGCGTACAGCCGGTCAACATTGTAGGGCACGTACAGCCGGTCAATATTGTAGGGCATTACAGCCGGTCAACATTTTAGGGCACGTACAGCCGATCAACATTGTAGAGCACGTACAGCCGGTCAACATTGTAGGGCACGTACAGCCGGTCAACATTAGCCTTCTAACGATGCGTGAAGAGTCTTTTTGTTTTGACACGGATTTCATTAATGTTACCTTCTGCATCACATATACTAACCCTTAGATGAATTCATATAACCTCTCTTGAACTACAGATTAAGTAGTAGGGTAGACTACACTCTCAAGCCTTAGTTGTGCAACTAGTTCCGGGGATGACAACTCCGAAATAACACGAGTTTTTCTCTGCTTATCTACGCATTGTTTTCAGTCATTCTAGACTTGATTTCGCCTTTCCACTAAATGCCGATTTAAGGTATGCGGTTCGGAATTTCGCACCCTTGCTTTACTATAGACTCCCTTCACAGGCTCCATTTCAGGTGTTATCCGTTGTCTCTTGAGACTGAAAGGAGACCTCTCTCGGTGTTGGATGCAAAACAAATAACGAATATTGCTATTTATTTTTATAACATCTTAAAGTGGGTTGTCGCTTTGGTTGCTGTTTCCTTATCCGTGGTTTGTGCTCTCTATTGAAACTACACACTTCATATCAATACAGACCCCCCTCCATCTTATCCCTGGGATAATCAGTAGCACAAACTTGCTTCAGTGTTTTCCTGTTCAATTTCATATGTAAATATTTGTCACTGACTTTCAGTTCGTTTTTCATTAATATCATAGATTTATATGAACGAAGCGTAAATGAGTATTATAGGCATCACATTACTTTTTACTATGCGACGTAGACAATAACACGTTCCCTTCTATTAATGGTTCGATGACGCACTAATACTGTTCAGAAAAGTATGAACCTCCCCCCCCCCCTTCCAGCAAAATAGTCTTATGAGCTTGCGCTCAAAGATTAGTTTACAATGGATGTTATGTTTCGGAAGGGTTGATTGGCCGTAAATAAGACATGCTAAGCAAACCCAAAAGAAAACTTTTTCCTCATTCCCCTTTCTTCATTCCTCTCTTTCTCTTCCCTTCTATCTCTTTTTCACTGTCTCTCTTTATCCTACTCTTTCTCCACTCTTTTGCTACCTCTCCTTTTCCCTTTCTTTCTTGCGTCAATTTCCATTTAAAACATGTCAATCTTACCCCATATTTCTCTGTCTAATGGACTCGTAATGCAATTTTTTGCAATTCCTCTTTTCTTCTTTTCTATTAAAAAAACATTTCTACTTTTCTCCTTCTACTACATATTCTCACCCTTCTTTCTCTCCTTCCCTTTTTCAGTGTTTCAATTTATCTTTCTGTTCATCTATGTCCCAATCACCCCCCTCTTCCCCCTTTTCACCCCTACTCACTTGACTACATTTCTCGCCCCCCCCTCTACATCAACTGCAACAGATATTTGCCTTACGATGCCAACTCTTTTCTGTGCCCTTAATTTTAAATAACCAAACTTTTTAAAATACTTTTTCCTCTCTTTTCTTTTCACATCCCTTCCTATCCTTCTCTTTCTCTCCCTCCCTTTCCCCTCCCCTCTTTTTCGCAGCTTATCTAACTTTACACTTTTAAATTTCTAAGCCGCCATTTAAATTTTAACCCTTTTCTGTTCGTTTTAAACGATCACATTTTTATCAGTTTATTATTTTAATTCCAGAAACGACCTTTTCCTTTTTTCCTTTAGCTATCTTTCCCCCCCTCCCACTCTACCCTACTCTCTCTCTCTCTCTCTCTCCCCTTCTTTATCTATTGATCTTTCTCCCTCGCCTTCTCTCACACTTTCTCATTTCTTTTAGTATGTTTGTCTGCCTCTTTCTCCAATTAAATTACTAGAACGGCCCGACGTTGCCCAGGATTCAATGGCGCACCTTATATAACCTTTTGTGTTCAGTCAGTTTTACCGTATTACGTTTTTTTAATTCTTACTTTTTACATTTCATAGATGTATTTATAAATTTAGTGTGTGTGGAGGGTGTAAGTACAATGACATTTATTGAACATTTTCCATACATTTGCATTTCCCTCGGAATTTAGCGGCGTTTCTCACGAATGAACAAGGTCTCTTGTGTATGCATGCTTCAAGCCCTGAACCCCATATTACCAATCTTATTCTTACTTTATCATTTCGATAATTTTCAAGTAATAAATCGTATTTTCTTTTTTATAGATGCCAAGCGCGAACGCAGACTCTACAATATTATTTTGATCAAAATGAAATATGCTTATTTAATGGGTATTATAGTTTCAGAATGTATATGCTCATGGAGGTCTATTTCCAAAAGTCTACGAAGAATTCGTGAACAAACAAACAGGCAGGAGCTACCCCTTTATATGTGTAGGTAGGCAATAAACATTTCTTTAGACATGCTTCGTTGTTTTAGACTAGCAAGTAACTATTTAATTATGTTTGCAATTCCAAAGTTTCACGAACACCGATTTCTTCATACCAAACGGGATAAAACAATTTTCTGTAAACATTTCGATGTTTTGATTCCCATTTATTCGAGCGCTTTCAACCACCAATTTTTCACTTCTACCCTTTTCCTTCATAACATTGCGACCCATTTTGTATCAGAGTAAATGATTTAAAATCATTTTTTGACATTTAATCTATGATGCCTTTCTTCTCTTACATTTTCTCTTTTCCTTTTGGTGTATTTTTTAGCTCTTCCCTTTCCAATCCGTCCTTTCACCCTCTCCTTCTCTCTCTTTCTTTCTTTTTAAGTCCGTCGCCCCGTTTCTATTTCCATCTCTGTCTCTCTTGACTTATTTCATTTTATTTATTTCCCTTTCTCTCTCTCTCTCTCTCTCTCTCTATATATATATATATATATATATATATATATATATATATATATAGGCTACACAGAAACCTTTGAGTTTCATTCCACGAAGGAATTCGTCTGGGCAAACAGCATTCTACTATAGGCACATGGTTTTTACATTTACCTCATATCAATGAAACTTGTTTTATTTCCTATAGAAAGCTTCAATAAATTTAACTGATTTTTCCTTAAAGTTTGACATCCTATTCTCCAGTCGGTTAGGCAGACACATGTTTCTTTAGTAGCTATCCTAAATTAAATTATGCAGTTTGTAGCTAATTCATTACTACGATTCAAGTAAAATTACTTATTTAAACTTTAAATTTTCTAGTTTTTCGCGCACGGATCGTCTAAAAATTTCAAGTTTTTCTAATAGACGACGGGAAGACGCCCACTCTCTTTAGGTTCCTTAAAATTTCAAGTTTTTCTAATAGACGACGGGAAGACGCCCACTCTCTTTAGGTTCCTTAAAATTAGTCAGATAGGGATTCTCCATCTCAATGTCTTTTGTTTTTAAATGTAATTTCGTGATTATTAAATCTATTTTAATCCAATCTTATATAGTATTTTTTTTAATCTTTAGTTTCGTAATGTGCATTGTTGAAGTAAATAATTGCCTAAGAAATTCACGACAGCTTCATTCGCAGTCAGCAAATTAGATATATAATAGTGTACACCTTCCGGAAAAAATGAGTGAAAAAATTATGCTTCGCCAGTGTTCGCACTAATATTCATATAAAATAATAGAATTACGTCATAGATAAATTATTATTATAATTTCTGATGACCTAAAGACAAACACCTATTGTAGACGTTTTATAAAGGAATTGAACTATCTGGTACTAAAAAACGCGAGTCATTTCTGATGACCTAAAGAAAAACACATATTGTAGACGTTTTATAAAGGAATTGAACTATCGGGTGATAAAAAAACGCGAGTCATTTCTGATGACCTAAAAAAAACACGCCACCGTTTGCTTTGTTTTTTATTTTCTTCTTTTAATTTTCCTCTTTTGATTACTGACAGGTTGCGGCGACTGGACATTAAGAAAATGATGCGTTAGCGGAAGTGGACTGGAATGGTTTTCAAAGAAAAAAAGGAGAAAAACGTACAAATCAAAAAGATAAAAAGAAACCATTATGGAAATAAATTTCGTGTCTCCTTTCCTAAGGGCAGATTTTGTGCGACGAGGCGGATATATATTTATAAATAAATACACATTTCTCTTTATTATTGAAAAATCCATTTAAATTTGCCTAATTAGCTGTGATTTGCCATTAATTTGATAATCATTACCACTAAATGTCGTTTAATCTTTTCTTATTTTACACGATGTCATCACTGTCGATTTCGCTTCACTCACTGTTTGTCAACACTTACAGGTAATAAAACTAACTATAAAACTAAATAAAAATAGTTAATTATTTACACCAACAAAACGTAATATCACATAACCCGTAGCTGGAGAGGAACCGAAAGAGAGAGAGAGAGAGAGAGAGAGGAGGTGTTGGGACAGAGAGGGAGAGATTTAACTGGCTTTGCAAACTTCCTTTTTCTTTATTCAAATGATCTAACCGAGTTTAAATCATGACCCAACGGATTATGATTTTACTAGTATATATAATTTCGTTTAAAAACAAATTACTCCTACGCTTTGCCCATGAAAGCTAAGATCACTACTAATCCTAAAACTCCAGTTACACGTACATGTGCCTGCAGAGCCGGAGACAAATTCCTGTAGAGGAATTGCTGCGAAAAGTCTATCGTAATTTGAGGCTCGTACGGCTAAAATTACGACAACCATACTCAATCCGATCAACACAATATACGTCGGACTGACACAAGCTAACTATAAACAACGTTTTCTCGCCCACAACGCATCTTTCAGACATCCGAAGAAAAAAAACCCAGACAACTACGGGGCTCGTTAGATGAGCCTTAAATGTGAAGGATCAAAACATTCCATGCGTTATTCAATAGAAAATGCATACATTCCACATACAAAATATATAACTTATGTACGACTGAAAAACATAAAAATCCAACATGCTACTCCTTCAGTCACTTGCCGAAACATCAGGTCCGAAATATGCAGGATGTTTACAGAGCGCAGAAAAGATTTGCTTGCAACTTGGCTCCAAACAAAATAGCCGCCAGCCGCTTTAGATCAATGTACGCCACAGGATCTCCAGAACATAACATAACATCCGTGGGGTCTGATAAGACTGACTGTGTGTCTGTATATAGCTATGCGTGTATAACTTATATATATATATATATATATATATATATATATATATATATATATATATATATATATATATATATATTAGTAGTAGGAGTAGTAAGCTACACAGAAATGTTCATGTTTCATTCCCAAATTCCCAAATTCCCAAAGGAAATCATCAGGCTAAATGATCAATATGCGCCACAGGCATTTAGGCTGATGATTTCCTTCGGGAATGAAACAATAACGTCCATGTGTAGCTTACTTATCAGAAATATATTTTCATACGACTACTAAGCTCTATTCACGTATGAGCACTGTTAAAGTAAATAATGAAATATACATATATATACGCAATATATTATATTGCATTATAATATTGTATGTGTATATATATGAAATAGTAAATATATATATATATATATATATATATATATATATATATATATATATATGCCCATAAACAGTAAAAATGTAGCTGACCCGTCTTCATTCCCTTTGCCCCAATGAACATTGATACATTCCAGGTACACCCACACTTCCAGTTCTTTAATCTTCTGACTCTCCCTTCTGACTCTTACTTAATAGGAAATTGTGATCATCGCCATTACTTTATAGGCAATAAATTTCATCATTTTTTTAAATAATTTCCTTATATTCTTTTTTTTTTAATTTATTAACATAATCATTTTCATAATTTTTTTATTTAATATATAATTTTATTTTATATTTTTATTTTATATTTATTAGAAATTAAGAATGTATTATTATGCATAGCCTTTTATTCTAACCATTCTTCTTGACTATACTTCCATATCTAACCTTTCTCATCACAAGCATTTTGAGCCGTCAGTACACACCTATTGACCATTGATTTTTTATGGATATTTCTATATTCCCCATAAGTATGATAACTGATGATGTAGTGTTTCCTAAGCCAACAGGCATCGTTGCCTACACCTTTTGAAACCACCACTATCAATACGACTCATAGAATTATCACTGTACCATAATACATATTTCTATATGAAGCTAGGTATGTGTACATGTTTATATATTTGTATGCATAGCATGCACTCTTAACCGATCATTATGAATTTTGGAACACAGCTACTAGGCGTACGGGTGGATAATGTGGGATGTATTTAGTTTTATGTAAAGGGGCAAAGTGGGGGTGGCAGCCGTTTTGTGAAACTTCAGATATATCCGGTTTTTATGAAATTTGAACAATAGGTATTGGATATCAATTAAAAAATATACCCCTAAATGTCAGTTTATTTGGAGTATTTTAAAGGGTTTTATGGGAGAATCATATGAGCACATTTTCTAGAATCAAAATCATGTAATGCATTTTGATTAAAATTGAAATAAAGATTATAGACATAAGGTTTAGTAACATTATATTTTGATTTTAATATTTGTAAGCGGACAAAAAGTGGTGCAAAACTGTTGTGTGGGGGGAATTCATTTTATCCGTCCTGAGAAGGGTTTTTTCTAGTACATGCATATACATATATATATATATATATATATATATATATATATATATATATATATATATATATATATATATATATTTATATATATATATATATATATATATATATGTATGTGTGTGTCTCAATTTATCCTTCTGCTTTGGTCTGCACCATTTTGTCTTTGTCTTTTTCTTCTCCCAGATTTCTTTCCTTGCGTATCTTACATCTGTTTTCCTAAGATCACTCAAGAGAAGGGGGTGGGGTGGATGATGGAGCTCGGATAGCCAAACATCTCGCTTCTTCTTCTTCTTCTTCTTCTTCTTCTTCTTCTTCTTCTTCTTCTTCTTGGGCTCCTTTAAATCGTAGCAGTGGGAGCATAGTTGCTGCAGGAACTGACGCAAAAGGCGTAAACAGCTTCACAGTAAAGCAAAACTAAAATCAGGCCACGACAGATTGGGTTACGACTTTACCGCTTTTTCAACCAGTTGCCCCCCCCCCCTTAGGGTGTACGCATGTGTCTACGTATGGCGGCATGTGTGCTTGCACGCGCGAGTCTGCTTAGACTTTATCCAGTTTGTATTCCATCAAACATTAGCTCTGGCGCGTATAAATACGTAAGGATGCATGCACGCACGTACACCGACACAGACACAAACACACGGAAAAAAAACAAACAAAAAAAAAAAACACAGAGACAAATAATGTAAAAAAATGCCGCGCAAGGATATGCTTTTTAGTTAAAAATTTAAAATAAAATATAAGTTACAAAAGAATAGCGTTCGTATCTAAACAACAAATGATTACAGAGCTCTACATATCGTTACATAACTATCTGTAGTAATAAATACTAGTTCATGTGCGGCGTGTATGCACGTGACTTCGGGCTTATAAACTCATCCCTTCCCCAGAGTAGAAACCTTCCACAAATGACTTGGAATCAAAGTTACTGCGAAAGTAATTCAATGATACGTTGATGCACTAATCTATATTTATTTACCTCCTCTGCAGGAGGTTAGACACAAAGTCAGATGAGGTTTTGAAAAGCCAGCTCACAAGGAGAAGTGCATTCTAGACTAAAAATGCCTGAGCAGCCTCGTCAGCATTCACCGGTAGGGCGCCTAATATGATTAGCAATACACTAACCCTTTCTCAAATAGAGAATGTAAAGCCTGGTAGGGTAGACCTCCTACCACTAAACAGAACCATACAACAAAGCCACTTTCGGACTGATTGATGAGGACGTATCCTCAACTGGTATGAACAACACTTAATCAAGCTGTGGCAGCCAGGTCTTTCTTACGGACAATAATATGTGAACAATGAAGTACAAAATTAGAGAAATTGTCGGTTGGATAGTTGTGCTTTACGGCGTATCAACCCTTGTTAAGATATTTTATGCCCAAACAACAGATATGTTTTGTATACGAATGATTTGTACATTAATTTGTAGGCGTATCTTTTGTAAATAGATAACATGCAACTGTTCTAGGAAACTAATGATCATGTACAGTGCACTACAATGCACTACAATGCACTACAATGCACTACACCCGAAGGGCCAGACTGACCGGCTCTGCGTTAA
>OY744548.1:45649457-45784457 GCA_963556195.1 Sepiola atlantica
ATTCCTCCCAAAAATAAATAGTATTATCTTCTGTATAATTCTCCTATAAATAAATAGTATTATCCTCTGTATATTTATCCTATAAATAAATAGTATTATCTTCTGTATATTTCTCCTATGAATAAATAGTATTATCATCTGTATATTTCTTCTATAAATAAATAGTATTATCTTCTGTATATTTGTCCTATAAATAAATAGTATTATCTTGTGTATATTACTCCTATAAATTAATAGTATTATCTTCTGTATATTTCTCCTACACATAAATAGTATTATCTTCTGTATATTTCTTTTATGAATAAATATTATTATCTTCTGTATATTTCTCCCATAAATAAATAAATAGAATTATCTTCTGTATATTTCTCCTATAAATAAATAGTATTATCTTCTATATATTTATCCTATAAATAAATAGTATTATCTCCTGTATATTTCTCCTATAAATAAATAGAATTACCGTGTGTATATTTCTCCTATTAATAAATAGTATTATCTTCTGTATTGTTCTCCTGTAAATAAATAGTATTATCTTCTGTATATTTCTCTTATAAATAAATAGTATTATTTTCTGTATATTTCTCCTATAAATAAATAGTATTATCTTCTGTATATTTCTCTCATAAATAAATAGTATTATCTTCTGTATATTTTTCCTATAAATAAATAGTATTATCTTCTGTATATTTCTCCTATAAATAAATAGTATTATCTCCATGTATATTTCTCCTATAAAGCAATAGTATTATTGTCTGTATATTTCTTCTATAAATAAATAGTATTTTCTTTTGTATATTCTCGTATGAATAAATAGTATTATCTTCTGTATATTTTTCCTATAAATAAATAGCATTATCTTCTGTATAGTTCCCCATAAATAAATAGTATTATCTTCAGTATATTCCTCCTATAAATAAATAGTATTATCATCTGTATATTTCCTCTATAAATAAATAGTATTATCTTCTGTATATTTTTCCTATAAATAAATAGCATTATCTTCTGTATATTTGTCCTATAAATAAATAGTAGTATCTTGTGTATATTTCTCCTATAAATTAATTGTATTATCTTCTGTATATTTCTCTCATAAATAAATAGTATTATCTTCTGTATATTTCTCCTATAAATAAATAGTATTATTTCTATGTATATTTATCCTATAAAGCAATAGTATTATCTTCTGTATATTTCTCCTATAAATAAATATTATCTTCTGTATATTTCCCCTATAAATAAATAGTATTATCTTCTGTATATTTCTCTTATAAATAAATAGTGTTACCTCCATGTATATTTTGCTTATAAAGCAATAGTATTATCTTCTGTATATTTCTCCTATAAATAAATAGTATTATCTTCTGTATATTTCCCCTATAAATAAATAGTATTATCTTCTGTATATTTCTCCTATTAATAAATAGTATTATCTTCTGGATATTTCTCCTATAAATAAATAGTATTATCTTCAGTATATTCCTCCTATAAATTAATAGTATTATCTTCTGTATATTTCTCCTATGAATAAATAGTATTATATTCTGTATATTTCTCCTATCATTAAATAGTATTATCTTCTGTATATTCCTCCTATAAATTAATAGTATTATCTTCTGTATATTTCTCCTATAAATAAATAGTATTATCCTCTGTATATTTCTCATATAAAGCAATAGTATTATCGTCAGTATATTCCTCCTATAAATAAATAGTATTATCTTCTGTCTATTTCCCATTTAAATAAATAGTATTATCTTCTGTCTATTTCTCATATAAAGCAATAGTATTATCTTCTGTCTATTCCTCCTATAAATAAATAGTATTATCTTCTGTCTATTTCTCCTATCATTAAATAGTATTATCTTCTGTATATTCCTCCTATAAATGAATAGTATTATCTTCTGTATATTTCTCCTATGAATAAATAGTATTATCTTCTGTATATTTCACCTATAAATAAATAGTATTATCTTCTGTATATTTCTCCTATAAATGAATAGTATTATCTTCTGTATATTTCTCCCATAAATAAATAGTATTATCGTCAGTATATTCCACCTATGAATAAATAGTATTATCATCTGTATATTTCTTCTATAAATAAATAGTATTATCTTCTGTATATTTGTCCTATAAATAAATAGTATTATCTTGTGTATATTACTCCTATAAATTAATAGTATTATCTTCTGTATATTTCTCCTACACATAAATAGTATTATCTTCTGTATATTTCTTTTATGAATAAATATTATTATCTTCTGTATATTTCTCCCATAAATAAATAAATAGAATTATCTTCTGTATATTTCTCCTATAAATAAATAGTATTATCTTCTATATATTTATCCTATAAATAAATAGTATTATCTCCTGTATATTTCTCCTATAAATAAATAGAATTACCGTGTGTATATTTCTCCTATTAATAAATAGTATTATCTTCTGTATTGTTCTCCTGTAAATAAATAGTATTATCTTCTGTATATTTCTCTTATAAATAAATAGTATTATTTTCTGTATATTTCTCCTATAAATAAATAGTATTATCTTCTGTATATTTCTCTCATAAATAAATAGTATTATCTTCTGTATATTTTTCCTATAAATAAATAGTATTATCTTCTGTATATTTCTCCTATAAATAAATAGTATTATCTCCATGTATATTTCTCCTATAAAGCAATAGTATTATTGTCTGTATATTTCTTCTATAAATAAATAGTATTTTCTTTTGTATATTCTCGTATGAATAAATAGTATTATCTTCTGTATATTTCTCTTATAAAGCAATAGTATTATCTTCTGTATATTACTCATATAAGTAAATAGTATTATCTTCTGTATATTTCTCCTATAAATATATAGTATTATTTCTATGTATATTTCTCCTATAAAGCAATAGTATTATCTTCTGTATATTTCCCCTATAAATAAATAGTATTATCTTCTGTATATTTCTCCTATAAATAAATAGTATTATCTCCATGTATATTTCTCCTATAAATAAATAGTATTATCGGCTGTATATTTCCCCTATAAATAAATAGTATTATCTCCATGTATATTTCTCCTATAAATAAATAGTATTATCTTCTGTATATTTCTCCTATAAATAAATAGTATTATCTTCTGTATATTTCTCCTATAAATAAATAGTATTATCTGCTGTATATTTCTCCTATAAATAAATATTATTATCTTCTGTATATTTCTCTTATAAATTAATTGTATTATCTTCTGTATATTTTTCATATAAAGCAATAGTATTACCTTCTGTATATTTCTCTTATAAATAAATAGTATTATCTTCTGTATATTTCTCCTATAAATTAATAGTATTATCTTCTGTATAGTTCTCCTATAAATAAATAGTATTATCTTCTGTATATTTCTCATATAAAGCAATAGTATTATCTGCTGTATATTTCTCTTGTAAATAAATAGTATTATCTTCTGTATATTTCTCTTTTAAATAAATAGTATTATCTTCTGTATATTTCTCTTTTAAATAAATAGTATTATCTTTTGTATATTTCTCTTATAAATAAATAGTATTATCTTCTGTATATTTCTCCTATACATAAATAGTATTATCTTCTGTATATTTCTCCTATAAATAAATAGTATTATCTTCTGTATATTTCTCCTATAAAGAAATAGTATTATCTTCTGTATAGTTCTCCCATAAAGAAATAGTATTATCTTCTGTATATTTCTCTCATAAATAAATAGTATTATCTTCAGTATATTTTTCCTATAAATTAATAGTATTATCTTCTGTATAGTTCTCCCATAAAGAAATAGTATTATCTTACCTACCAAATCGAACACTCTATTGACTGTCTTTTCACATTCTCTAGTACTAACAGGACAATATGAAGTATTAGTGTATTGAAATGTGGGTAAGCCACCATCCGCCCATGCATGGAGTATTGTTGCTACATCTGGGCTGGTGCATCATCCACTAGTCTCTCCCTCCTTGACAAGGTCCAAAGAAGAATCGCCAACCTAATAGGTCCTTCACTGTCAACCAAGCTCCAGTCCCTGTCCCATCGCCGCAAAGTAGCATCCTTGGGCTTGTTTTACAAATTCTTCAGTGGATTATGCTCCAATGAATTGGCTTTTCTGGTGCCTCTCGACGTAAATTCACTAGACTTACTCGACAATCAACTAAATCTCATTCATTCACTGTGGAGGTCCCACGATGTCGGAGAGCCTTCTACTCTAAAAGCTTCTATCCTCGTGCTGCTGGCCTCTGGAACTCCCTCCCTGCTCCTGTTTCCCCGACAGTACAGACATGCAGAAATTTAAAACTAATGTAAACAGACATCTCGCTGCGCATATCCCAATTTAGGTTGACCCCCCTACATTCTCCCCTTTTCTTTTTTCTCAGTAGCCCCTTACGTCTACAGTGGCGGCCTGCCTTGTTTGGGTGAACTATGTTACAAAAAAAAAGCAAGGCAACATTCTAATAGAAATTAGGACACAAACACATCATTGAAGCTCAACCAAGTTATTTCGGTCGATTGGTTCGACCATATTCGTAGGGTTTTGTAAAATGAGCTTTATTGCACAACTCAACATGTTATACAGTGGGCAGTAAGGCACTGTTCAAACTTTTGTTTATACTGTTTTATCATAGTAAGAATATGTTTAAAATATAACGTACTTTACAATCTAGTTCTTATAGTTAGTGTTATTTATGTAAAGAAATAAAATAGCTGTTATATTGATCGTTCAAATTTATCATCTAACTTTAGGCTTAAGATTCAAAATGCATTGGCAGGGGTTAAACCATAAGTCCATGTGAAGGTAAATATTTGACTTGTTACAAATTAATTTTTTATTGTGAAAGAAAATAAGGTATTTTTTATAGAAATTGTTCCAGATTAGGTGTGAAGATGTAAGGAGCGAAAATGATACTACTTCAAGGTAAAAAAACTAGCCAACCATAAGTGTTACATGGATAGATTCCGACCCTGAAAACAGCAATTCTCCCCCCTTTGTCAGAAAAGACCAAATAAGAAAAGCGAGAGTTACGATGATGTCAAAAGTAAACCCAAGTTAATCACTTTCTACTCTTCTTTTATTCTCTATTATTATAGCTCTGCACCCTATGCTAAGTCAACCAAAACGAAAATTGCGATTCTCCCTTTTTAGGCGATTACATGTAAACAGCCTAAAAAACTTAGAGGTAAAAATAAAATAAAACAACAAAAATCTGTTTCGCATATAAATTTAACGTAAAATTATCACCGCTTCGTACCAGACAGTGTTTTAAGGACATGTAACCAAGTTTGCTTATTTTAAACCTTGGCCATGTTAATGTTGCTGATCAAACTTCAGTATAAAATATGTCATTGTTAAAAGTCATAAAAACACGCCTCCTATCTACTACTAACCTTAAGTTTGGGCGGTAATACGAAAAATAAAGCGATTACGTGTGGTTTTATGACTTTGCCGGTGAGACTTAGGATTAGTGGTAAAAAATTAAGTTACCTGCCCTCAAAGTTAGAATGTCCCGGAAATGGGGATCATTTTACGCAAAATGTATATGTGCAACTAATACCCCATTCTAAATTGTAAAGTAATTGTTGTGTTTTTTTTTCGGTGTGTTCACACGTAATCGCGTAAAATGTAGAATCTCATTACTTTGTAGATATAATTTATTTTTTAATTTGACAAACTTTAAATGTTTTCCATTTATGTATTGTATCCAAGATTTTGAAAAACTCATTGTGATATTTCATCTATATCTTTCATTTGTGATAAAACCGAAAAATACAATAAAACTTAATTAATTCACAGGATTTATACACGATGACCAGGTCAGGTCGGCGCTAGCAAAATAAAAGAACTTGTCCCGAGTGTTTTAAATATTTTAATATTCAACTGCGAACTTTCTGAAAGGCGTCATATAGACGTTTAGCACATAGGTGCGACATTTTTTTAACATTCTTTGATAAGGGAATAAGCAAGTGAACTTTAGAATATTTACTTTGTTTACCATAATTTACCAATTAAAAAAATTAGACTCCAAAAATCTATGCTAAATCTGGAAATTAAATTTCAAACCTTCGGTCCTGTGGCTCTTAGTCTTGTGTTGTAAATAAACAATCTGTTAATAAATACATTGTGTTTATTTTATTTTTTATTGTCAAGAAAAAGATTAAAAGAATCGTTTTTGGAATCAGAAATAAGGCTACAATTCTTTTGATTCCGATACCGATTCCGATTAATGGTCCCAACACTCGGTATAACACCAATAAAAGTATTTCTGCACTGAAAATAACAGTTACTTCTTAAAAATTAATTACAACTTTTACTTAATAAGGAAAAATAAGTGGATGTTATATGAATTCTCAACATGCCGGCATGATAGTATGTTCAAATATGTGATATGAGCGAAAGAAAATACCGGCATTTCGTCTCATTCTCAGTCTGAACATTTTAGGCAAGCGATTCGAAAACAAATCTTGTTTTAGTCGTAAAAGGATTTAATAATAAGGCTTGTTTCGTTGATAACATTATTAGGCTTGTATATTGAGAATATTATTAGGCTTGTTTTGCTGATAACATATTTAAACTTGTTTTGTTGATAACATTATTAGGCTTGTCTTATTGAGAACATTATTAGGCTTGTTTTGTTGAGAATATTATTAGGCTTGTTTTGTTGAGTACATTATTAGGCTTGTTTTATTGAGAACATTATTAGGCTTGTTTTGTTGAGAATATTATTAAGCTTGTTTTGTTGAGAATATTATTAGGCTTGTTTTGTTAAGAATGTTATTAGTCTTGTTTTGTTGAGAACATTATTAGGCTTGTTATGTAGATAATATTATTAGCCTTGTTTTGATGAGAAAATTATTAGGCTTGTTCTGTTGAGAACATATTTAGGCTTGTTTTGTGGAGAACATCATTAGGTTTGTCTTGTTGAGAATATTATTAGGCTTGTTTTGTTGAGAACATATTTAGGCTTGTTTTGTTGAGAACATTATTAGGCTTGTTTTGTTCAGAACATTATTAGGCTTGTTTTATTGATAACATTATTAAGCTTGTTTTGTTGATAACATTATTAGGCTTGTTTTGTTGAGAACATTATTAGGCTTGTTTTGTTGAGAACATTATTAGGCTTGTTTTGTTGGGAATGGATCGCAAAATACACACGTTCTAAGATTCTTACTTTTTCAACACAACGATAAATTAAGCTCATTTTATGTGCTAGAAACAAAGGCAAAGGTTGAGAGTCACAGAAATGGTTCTCTATTATCAGATGACCTACTCCAAATATGTCGGGTTAGTGCATAAGGTAAAGCCACAAAATATTTCAAGTCAATTAAAACATACCGTTGTGAAGTTTAGCCCACATGAAAACGTCATGGAATAAATAAAATGTGGGCGAATTTTGATAACTTGTTGATTTTTATGTAATTTTATCCTATTCAAATTCTAGTTAAAATCTTTGAAGTTTCACGATATTACTGATTGTCGGAAGCGTGCTGGACGTTAGAAATCTGTGAAGGACACGTCTGATGATCGGAATAGTGTTGGAATAAGTAGATTATATTTCTATTTATTAGTGATATAACTTATGGCTCTCCGATAAAATATCGAGCTCTTTTTAAGCCAAGATTTTCTGACTTAATTCTGTTCTGTTCCGATTCTATATATAAGTCATCAATGAAATATATTTCTGTCAATATTTCAAAACAAATACAACACTGCTTTTTCGGTAGATACGCGTGTTTCCCGTGTAATAGCATTATTAAATGGAACAGTTTTATAATTATTTATAGAACATAGAAAATCCACAAATTGAAAAATGAGACCGAGCAAGATTCGAACACCTCACACCAGTTTAATTGTTCGTCCATCGAATACAGAGTTTTTTGAAGGCCGCAATAAATGCAAAAAGTGTACACAGAAGGTAAAAACTAATAACATGTCAACCTGAGTATAAATATGTAAATACATATATAGAAAAGAAGAGCTTGAATTACATACTAGACACTATCCTCGAATGTCTTCGATCTGTCTGCACAAAGGGTTTGTCCGGACAACCTGAAAGTAGGATACTTCACCTTACAAGTAAATCATGACCAAATATTCAAAATGACATAGTATTCGAAGCCCAAATAAGATCCTCTAAACATGGTTATACACTAACTCATACAAGGAATGGTGCACCTTCTAGTGATGTTACTTAGTTGGATACTCCACCAGACTAGATGAATTCTTGTCCTGAAATCCGGCAAAACCAAGAGACCACAAGAAAGATATACTATAACATAATTAACTGGTCAATTGGGCAGAGGTACATTTATGTTTTTCACTTCTTTACAAACTCGACGTGTGAGGAGTAAAAGAGAACTTTAATGAAGAATTTGGATACCTATTATCTCATATAGAGATCAAGTGTTAGCCTCAGGAACGGGGTATCTTCATTTCTGAGACTTTACACTAAAGTAAAATGAAACAAGAAAGAAATGAATATGAGCTGTTTATATATATATATATATATATATATATATATATATATATATATATATATATATATATATATATATGCTTACTTACTATAGCTTGATACATAAATATTTCTATGCTTATTTGTAGAAAATAGAAGAGGACTGGGTGACTTTGACCGAAGTGTTGTAACTGTCGATTGAGGATGTTCTCCAACCACCGAAGGCGATCGACCTTTTCTCCTAAGCATGTATACCTGTCGCGATGGGCAATGTTGACGGGGGAACTCAAGCATTTTTCTAGGCCAGCGTGCGCTTCTCTTATGGTTTTTCGCAACCTGACCTTAAGTCTAACTAATGCCTTGTTTTGTTTAACAGCAAAATAATTTGTTTTTGATGATTTTATGCCAAAAAGCAATTCACCTATTGTAAGCGATTGCGTGTATACTGTTAATTTAACACAAGTTTCTATTTTGCCCATAGCTGGAGGACAATTCGTAGTTCATACCTTTCGCAAAAAATATCTACACAATAGATCGGATTGAATTGTACAATAACTCAGCATAACCGATTTCATGGTTCTCGACGATATTACCCTTAAGCAAATCCTGCGCCCCTTTGAGATCCAAAGAAATCCGAATCCGAATGTGCTAGAATGTAAAGCTCATTCTCTATTCAATTTTCTTATCTTTTTGTTTTTGCTGGGGATAGGACATCCTAGCGAATACCAGAATTCATCCACTATTTCAGAGACCGAGAGATCTTTTTAGGGTTTTGAACCCTCCTTTTTAAGCGCGATTGTTGTGATTTCTCTTGCACTTGGTTCTCCGGGTGTATTCGCTCGATAGTTTTTTTCATGAGCCTTGTTGCTCCTGTAATTACTGGAATGATAGAGACTTTCCTACGATTCTATTTTCTTTTTTCGAGCCATACATAAGACCTTAAATAAATTATCTTCTCCCTCTCAGCTCTGTTTAAGCCAGCATAATAGGGACACTGAACTAAGGTCGCTACTCTTTCTACCTTCTCCTAAATCACATGTCAGCTTTAACAGCTCCGTGCGTTTCCATGACCTTTTCTCGTGCGTCTGGGTATTTCTGCTTTTCTGTATTCTGTAACGAACTGTGAGAAAATGTCCACTCTTGTTGATTCTGATTCAGATATGGATGACTTATCAGATTTAATGAGGGCTTCTTTATTCACAGATACAACGCTGGTAACAATTTAATGAACATCATCCAATCAGTAATTATAAATAATTATTATGATGAGGTGATGTTGCTAACAGGCAGACAAACAGAAAAACAAAAACAAACAGATGAGTAAACAAAGGCCAAGAAACAAAACATGACTTCATTAGCGGACAGCGTGAGTTCAGCTCTCTCTCTCTCTCTCTCTCTCTCTCTCTAGCTATATATCTCTCGCTCTCTCTCTCTCTCTCTCTCTCTCTCTCTCTCTCTCTCTCTCTCTCTCTCTCTCTCGCTCTCTCTGTATGTTAGAATCTGGACTTTATTACAGACGCGTGTTTTTATGAATGAAATAACGGTGACGGGGAAGCAGAAAGGTGGATAAATATAAACATAAGTAATGATACACAATAAAATGAACCATGGAAAGTAAAATAAATAAAAGAAAATGATCAATTTAAATGATGGTCTTTCTAACTGCTTTCTGCATTAAATAACTCTTCATGTGTTGATATGAAGAAAAGGACTACTACTACTACTACTACTACTACTACTACTATTGCGAATTTATCTAATAAGCTTGTTCATAAATTAGATCGTCCGACTGGCAAAGATGAAATAAATACAAAGTATTGAAAAGGAAAAATTCCAACTTTTATGATTTTAAAACGAATTGTTCCTAAATTGAATTCTGTCGCCCCATCGACTTCACCAGTTTAAAACACCTACTCATTGCATTCTTTTTATCGTAATGTAATGTTAATACACGTAATTAAACGTTACAAACGTTAATTTTAATACACGTAATTAAACGTTACAAACGTTAATTTTAATACACGTAATTAAACGTTACAAACGTTAATTTTAATACATGTAATTAAACGTTACAAACGTTAATTTTAATACACGCAATTAAAAGTTACAAACGTTAATTTTAATACACGTAAATAAACGTTACAAACGTTAATTTTAATACACGTAATAAATAAAGAAGAGAGATATTCGTTTCATTTCTACGAAAGACGAAAAACGATTGTTTAATCCTGACATACATTAATTATTTCGAAAGAAATATTCTTATTAACAGTGGATTATAAAGATGACAGAAGCAACCGAAGAATCTTCACGGAGTTCCGATAACAACAACAACAACAACAACAACAACAACAACAACAATAATAATAATAATAATAATAATAATAATAATAATAATAATAATAATAATAATAATAATAATAATAATAATAACATCAATAATGGGGTCAAGGAGGAAAGATTGAGGAGAGAAAACACTGACCAGACCAACACTGGAAAGGGGTTTGAGTATTGCAATCTTGAGGAGGCGTATTGTCACTCAAATTCTAAAGCCCAACTGTCGTTGCTAGCGAGAAATTTGTAGTAGACGACTGTTGCGATAATGTAAAATGATTTGCAAAGGTTATAGAAAGAGGTGGACAGGGCTGAAAATCTTAGGAAACATGTTATCACTATGCGAGAGCAATTGTTATATTATAAGAGGCCGTATTTGGAAAAGGTGTACTTTAGCTAGTATGCATTGTGACCGAGGTTCGAATTATCTAGCTGGGTGCATGTCAGATTGACACACACTTTGTGGAAACAAATCTGTTTTCCCACGTATGAGTAGCAGACGGGAGACCTTAAGATTAAAGGAACAAATGATATGGAGCGCGATGACGTAACTTGATTTTGTCAAGACAAAGAATCGAGAGTTTTTAACAGTTTCTGCCATGGAATTGAAGCGAGTAGATGTGCAAACGATCAGCTAAAACATTAAGTTAAGTCTCGGATGAGACGAAGAAAGCAAATCTTCCTTGTCTGTCTGTCTAGTATACAACTGGTCTCCACTTAGCAAGTTAAGAGATTAATATGCCACAGAAGTATAATATCCTATGGTATCTTTCTATTTAATGCTGATGTGTGACTTATTCGTATGACGAGAATTTCTCTCCAAAATAAAGACCCAATTTAAACTCTCCGTCGGCCTTGTCTTTTCCTTTCAGTGCATGGGAAGTTCTTGATTACAGATACGGCTACGATAATGATAGTGACGGCGAAATGCAGCCCATTAGACGATGATGATGACAACTTGGTGTTGTCGAGACAAAGAAAAGAAAGTTTAGAACAGTTTCTGCCATGGAATTGAAGCGAGTAGATACGCAAACGATGGGCTAAAACTTTAAGTTAAGTCTCGAATGAGACGAAGAAGGCACTGTCTGTCTGTCTCTCTCTCTCTTTCGTATAAAACTGTCTGTCTCTCTCTCGTATAAAACTGTCCTCCACTTAAATAAGATATTAAGATGTCATAGAAGTTAGTTAAGGTATCACGGGCCTCTTATCGACGTTGTTAATACAGAGAAAAATCAATAAAAGTCTCTTTATACCTCTCATCGGTCGATGAATGCAAAAGTTTGTTCATAGATAAGTCCATTAGACGAATCACGGAGAAAGAAAAAAGATATTAACGCACATATACGACGACGACGACTGCCAACGAGGAAGGAAACGAAAAAGTAAATTTCGATTTAATTTAAAAGGGACACTTTAATACAACGAGAAAAGAAATAGAACGTTTAAAAAAACACGACACACACATTGATACACGTGAAAAGAATTTAATGATTCAATACTCTCTCCGCATACGTTAAGTGTAAAGTACGCACGCATTATGAAACAACCACACCCGAAAACGTTAAAAGCATAAAACACGCAACAGTGTAAAGCGCGCACACCTACATACGCATACATTATAAGGTTCTCGCCCATCCTCACCCGCGAAAAAATTATGAGGGAAAAAAGAACTGTTAAAAATAGTTTAAAAACTTGTGTAGCGTTTCATGTTTCGATATGTTCGGAAACGTTGCATGAAAGACCGTTTTTAAAAAGACGCAACGTAACACAATCACTGATAATAACCTGTGTGAAAACACCTTGTGCATAAAATAATAATAATAATAATAATAATAATAATAATAATAATAATAATTGTTATTATTGTATAAAAACAATAATAATAATAATAATAATAATAATAATAATAATAATAATAATAATAATAATAATAATTGTTATTATTGTATAAAAACAATAATGATAACAGTAATAATAATAATAATAATAATAATAATAATAATAATAATAATAATAATAATAATAATAATAATAATAATAATTGTTATTATTGTATAAAAACAATAATGAT
The DNA here is from genome assembly GCA_963556195.1 of Sepiola atlantica. NCBI lineage: Eukaryota > Metazoa > Mollusca > Cephalopoda > Sepiida > Sepiolidae > Sepiola > Sepiola atlantica. The sequence continues at coordinate 45,662,336 of OY744548.1, forward strand.
AACAGTAATAATAATAATAATAATAATAATAATAACAACAAAAATAATTGTTATTATTGTACAAAAACAATAATGATAATATTAATAATGATAACATTAATAATAATAATAATAATAATAATAATAATAATAATAATAATAATAATAATAATAATAATAATAATAAAAATAATAATAACAATAACAATAATCCTAATAATATTAATAGAATAACAAGAAGAATTTATTTTCTAAATACAATCCTTGTTGTAAACGCTTCATATAACACAAGTTGTTATTTTAGCCAATCGACGCTTTGCAAATAAACTTAGAGGATGTGTGAGATTAAGATTATTTGCATCTTCGGTTTTTGCTTCGGAGGATGAAAATCATTGATGATTTGCACAAAGAAAAAAGGATTTACAAAGCAGACCACACCATGATGATCGATGCGAGCATTACAGTAACAATAGAGTTAACGCAAAGTTATATGCTATTTAAATACATCGTAACATGTAAATATTAGAACAATCTGAAAATGATAAAATCAGTCTTATGGGGAACATTAAAATGTAGAAGAGAATAAGTTAGGCTTAGGAAGTTTCCAAAACTCGTCAATTAGAAAAATAGTCAAACTAACCCCCAAAATAATTAATAGACCTAGTATCATAGTACTCGCTGACAAATCCATGAACAAGTTTGATAAACAAACATGTAATAGATTAATATAGAAAGAGCTACATAGTAAATATAGGAATTAATGAATTGAATGGCATTTATATGACAGCTAAGAAAATCTTGTAGGAAATTAGAATACATATAAAAAGCTTCGTAATCTTTACCAAAAAGACTACAAATCTAAAGATTTGGGAGTTAGGGAGCAAATAAAATGTTTTTTAACTAAAACATCGGACTATTCCCTTTTATATATACATATATATATATTGACACACTTGTCGCTCCTCAAAAAAGTAGAGCACTGTAAGTGTAGTATTAAAACAGCGTGACGTACCTAGCTTTAAATGCATCGTTCCTTCCTTAAAAAAAAGTAGAACGCTCTGACGTTAAGTCGCCGATAAAGTGTTAAAATGATCACAGTTTATTCGCTATTTAAAATTGGCCGTGTGGTTAAGGCGTCGGATTTGAGTTGTAAAAAACTCGTAATCCGGGGTTTCGAATCGCATGACCGGTAGTGAATAGTCATATCTCTATGCTGATGAGTCCCGATTATTTAAGGACGGAACGTATACGTACATAGATAATAAACAATAACAAATGTTTTTTATCGACATATGTACATATAAACACACACATATATATACACATATATTCTACACACACATATATATATAGACATGTATATATATATTATAAACACAAGTATATATACATATATATACTGCACACACATATATTACACACACATATATATATACTACACATACATATATTTATACTACACACACATAATATATATATATATATATATATATATATATATATATATATATATATATATACATTGAGAGTTTAATTACTTACTACGCACCATCCTAGAGTTGCTTCGGTCTCCCTCTGTACAAGGGTTTGTCAGAACAACCTGACGTTAACTCTGACCAAATATTCAAAATAACATAGTATGCCAAACCCAAATAAGATACCCTTGACACGGCTATACACTTGCCTATGCGAAGAATGGTGCACCTTTTCCTAGTGATGTTATTCAAGTAACAGTACTTAGCTTGATACTCCCCCAGACCAGATGAATTCTTATCCTGGAATTCGGTAAGCCAGGTGAAGCTAGGGCGGTAGCGCTTGATATATCCAAGGCCTTTGACAAGGTCTAGTATGAAGGGCTTCTCATAAAACTACACTCATATGGTATTACTGGACAAATATTTAATATAATTAAATCCTTCCTAACAAAACGAAAGATCCAGGTTGTACTCGATGGCCGTTCTTCTAAGCAATATGGCATAAATGCTGGTGTACCCCAGGGATCTATTCTTGGACCTCTACTGTTCCTGATTTTCATAAATTACCTCCCTGATGCCATTGCGACTGAGATAGGAATATTTGCTGACGACACCACACTCTACTCTCGTCATGTGGGCAAAACCGATGCGCACATATCTGAGGCAGTAGCTAAATCCTTAGAATATTACTTCCAGTCTGTAGTGGAATGGGGTCAAAAATGGATGGTAACTTTTAATGCCGCGAAGACAAAGCTACTTTCCTTCAATAACTACAAGAAACTTCTTCAACCATCGATTGTCATGACAAATAACACCCTACCTGAGAGTTCATCATTCAAACTCTTCGGCCTAACTTTCACAGATAGCATGAATTGGAATAAATACAACGAAAACATTACTAGGGCTGCTACAAAGAAGGTGGGCTCTCTATACCGTGCCAGTAAACTTCTCACACCTGACATTATCCTATATCTCTACAAAGCCACCATCCGCCCATGCATGGAGTATTGTTGGCACATCTGGGCTGGTGCATCATCCGCTAGTCTCTCCCTCTTAGACAAGGTCCAAAAAAGAGTTGCTAACTTGATAGATCCTTCACTATCCACCAAGCTCCAGCCTCTGTCCGATCGCCGCAATGTTGCATCCTTGTGCTTGTTTTACAAGTACTTCAATGGATTGTGCTCTGATGAACTTGCTGCTCTGGTGCCCCACGACGTAAATTCACTAGACCAACTCAAAAATCTGCCAAATCCCATCCATACACTGTGGAGGTCCCCAGATGCCGAAGAGCTTTCTACTCCAAAAGCTTCTGACACGTGCTGCTGGACTCTGGAACTCCCTCCCTGCTTCCTGCTTTGCTGACGTTACTGACATGTAGAAATTTAAAACTAATGTAAACAGACATCTCGCTGCGCAGCTCCTAATTTAGGTTGACCCCCCCTTTTTCTCAGTAGCCCCTTACATCTACAGTGGCGGCCTGCCTTGTTTGGAGTGAACTATGATAAAAAAATAAAAATTAAAAAAGACCAAGACCAGAAGAAAGATATACTATAACATAGTTAACTGGTCAATTGGGGATAAGAAAATTAATGTTCTTCACTTCTTTACTAACTCAACGTTTGATTGGTAAAGGAGGACTTTAATGGAATATTCGAGCATCTATGTATCTCATATAGAGATCAAGGAAGGGACCGCTTTATATATGAGAACTTACACTGAAGTAAAATGAAACAAAAAAGTGATATACACTACATTATCCGTGCTTCATTGGGTCACAGCCGCTACCATATTGGTTCCACTTTGATTTCATTCGAAAGTTTATAAACTGTAACTGTATTGTTTGTTCGGACTATTGCTCGCACTTTGGGTGTTGTGCTCACAACGGTTTGTGCCGATATAACCCCCGACCGTCTTATATGATAAGATAAGATATGATAATCCTATTACCAATCCTCATCTGAAAAACAAAAATTCAAAAAAATGTAATACCAAATCAGTACGGACCTGAGTTAACACAGAAATGGAAACTACGCAACTCTCTTTTCCGTTTCGTAAGTACATCATATATTTTGAAATTGTAACGACGATGATGCGTGCGAAAAAAGAACATAGACATAAAGAAGAAGAAGAAGAAGAAGAAGAAGAAGAAGAAGAAGAAGAAGAAGAAGAAGAAGAAAGAAAGAAAGAAAGAAAGAAAGAAAGAATATGGCGATTGTGAAAAGAAGAAATGAAGGTGATTGCAGAGGTGAATTTAAGACTGTTTTCATTCCCATTCCAGTTTCTTGCTACGCGTTTGTGAGATCAAAATGTTCGTTCAGCCTACCGGAAGTGTCGACTTGAAACAGAAACGTGGTAGAAAACAATGAGTATTGCAAAAATATTTATAATTTGGCGGTACCAAGCGTGAGAATTAGGTCGACTTACGGAATTTCACGTGTGCGTCTATCTTTTTCAACAAAGCAATGGTATGTAATGATTGTACACAAGTCAAGCAGGTACAACATGTCTTTCAGAAGTGCATATAACTGGCATAGTAATGTGGCGTATTAGTATTTACTCGATCTTGCCCGTGTATCTCTCTATATAAAACCTTATGTATGTGTGTGTAATGTTTTTGTGTTCTCTATAGAAAAAAAGGGTTAGAGAACCTACATAAAATCTATTCTCATGTAAAATTGACCGTGGAAGACAATAGAAGTGTACTCGAATCTGTAAGGGCAAACCTAAGGGGCTATGAGTACATACTTCTCTTAAAAGTTTAAATATATCCTATTTTTATGAAATTTAAATCATATGTATAAAATCTTTGGGGGAAGATAATGGTCCTGAAACTCTCAGTGTCCTCCTAACCTCCCTTAACACTCCGAATATATCCTATTTTGATAAAATTTCTATCATATGTATAAAATTCTCCAGGGAAGACAATGAAAGTGGTACTGAATATTTAAGTTACCCTCTATGTGTCGAATATCTATATGACCCCACCTCTAAATGAACCACGGGGACAGAACACCCTTAAAATTTCAAATACGTGTATACTATTTTTCTTATGAGAGTTATTTTAAAAGTCGACTTCACAAATATCTTAATTGTTTAGTTGGGAAGTTATCAGCCTTAAGACACCGAGTGTGCGGTTTCGATTATTCCTTCCGATTTAAAAAAAAAAAATTATAAGAAATCAAAGAAGATAATGTAAGTGAAGAATTTTGGTATATTTAGTACGTAACGCCTCTGTCTGCCGGTTTGTCTACCTTTCTCTTTCTCTCTGTCTTTATGTCTTTACATAAATCTAGATCTATCTATATCGTCTTTATAATAAAATATGTCGTCTGTTTACAAAAAGGCAGACTGAAGAATGTACTTAAAATATAAAAGTTTATTACACATGTAGAATTCTCCTAGGAACCAAATGATGGTATTCTTGGCTTTTTATGTGCATTTTTAAAGAAGCTACGGCACTTTTCCAACATTTTGCACATGGAATAGGAATTTACTTATGAGTGTTATTTTAAAATATGATTTAACAAATGTCTGAGTTGCTCAGTTGGGAAAGTAAAAAACTATCATCGAGTGCGCAGTTTCGATTCTGCACTTCCATTTTTTAATAACTTATATGAAATCAAAGAATATATTTTTGCTTTTTTATAATATAATAAAATATAGTGAATAATTATTAGTATATTTAAAACAAACGCCTCTCTGTCTGTCTGTATCTCTCTCTTTATTTCTCTCTATATACCTAGACCTATCGCTTTCTATATATAATAAAGGGGACCACTTCTCTGTCTGTGTGCATGTTTGTCCCTAAATACGAAGACATACTAGAGAGTGTACCTTAAATATAAGTGTATTCACATGTACAATTTGTATGTGAACATAATGGAAGAAGTTCTGCGTCTCTAGCTACTCCTTAAAGCAGATACTCAAACTTTTGTTGCAGAATGAAATTAATTTATTTATAAGCGTTAGTTTTAGAGTCTTAACATATATGTGAAAAATTCAGTGGGCAAGATATCAGGCTGACAACATCAAGGTTGCTGTTGAAGTAAACTCACCTTAATATGATGTTGCATATGATGCTATACCACACTCGAATCCAGGAAAAGCCGGGTTACCCTGCTAATTATATACATAAACATAACAATATAATTTCACAATAAACATTGCTCAATGCAATTGTTACTTCATTTCAATATTATATATATATATATATATATATATATATATATATATATATATATATTGTGTGTGTGTATTTAGGCAGAATTTTCATGCATCTTGTAAACTCTTAATTTAAAAAGCTTAATTTACCAACATCTACAAAATCATAACTGCTCTCCCTCTGATTTAAGACAAATTTTAGTAAATAACACTAAAATTATACATTCCGAAACTAATTTTAAAAAAATAAAAAATGCTGGAAGCTATCTACATAAAAAACACAACAACCTAAAATTAACAACATAAAATATGAAACCAGTGGTAACATTTTAAAATGCTTAACGTAATGCGATTTTGTTCTGTGATGCCATCCAGCGTTGCTGAATTTCAATCGCCAACGACTCCCTGGAACAATGCGAAAAACGTTCTATGCGCATTTCTCTGCCGTCTTTTTAAAATTCTCTTCTTTCTCCAGCTTAAGGATGATTCGACGAAGAATCGAAAACGTTCGTGAAACCGGCGAAACCTATGAAACATTTATTATTTTTTTGATTTTAATTAAAAAAAAAGATCATCAGAAAAATTGTAAAAAATAAAAAAAACTGTATAATTAAACAGACAAATTCTGTTATTTTTAACGATGTTTGCATATATATATATATATATATATATATATATATATATATATATATATATAACTTTTATTCACCCCAAATAAGGCATATTGCTACTGGAGCAGAAGGGGACACTGCGATAGGAGTAAGAGTTTAGGGGAAGCAACCTGTGTGGGGTCTGGACAGCAAGATGCGTATTCATATTACATTTAATTTCTGGATTCGCTATATTGTGAACTTTTTGTAAAATTTAAAAGATAAATACATTTTACGGTCGTGGAAACAAAGAGCATGGATGAAATTCCAAAGGCAGGCGGTTTGAGGAAAGAAGCTATCGGAGTAGAAAGTCTTCTGGCATCTAGGGATCAGTTAATGGAGTGCGATTTTTCTGCTAGCCACGTGGGCTTCGGCTGCAGTGAGTTCATCGAAGAACATTTGGTGAAAGTACTTGTAAAAACAAAGATAGGACTGCAACACTGCGACCATAAGTAACCGGCATACGAATGAGATTTTAATATTTACTCGGGATTAAACCATAAAACAAAGATAGGACTGCAACACTGCGACCATAAGTAACCGGCATACGAATGAGATTTTAATATTTACTCGGGATTAAACCATAAAACAAAGATAGGACTGCAACACTGCGACCATAAGTAACCGGCATACGAATGAGATTCAAATATTTACTCGGGATTAAACCATTAAAGTACATAATTACCAAATTATAAAATAAGAGCAAAACGCTGCAATTTATGGTGCCCCCCCCCTCCATTTACATTTACAACAAAAACTCATCTAGCGACAACCACTCTCAATAATTTCCTCTTCTTCCTCTCTGCGTCTAAGACTAACGAAACTTCCACAAACAAAGTTTCTTTCTTAGAACTACCCGTCTGTGGAACTCGGCATCGCGGTGCTGCTTCCCAGCTGACTACAACATTGTTGTTTTCAAGTCCAATGTAAACACATTTTTGTTAAGACGTCCTCCTAAATGATAAAGTTCTGCCAAACTGTTACCATCATTACTAACACTCGACATTCATTAACCCTTATCCTCGAGTGGCCTTTGGGCCTTGATAAGTGGTGACACTTTAGTAGAAAAAAGAAACTGAAAATTTAGAAAACTCACTAAATTAGTGCGTATTACATATGATTTAAATTTCATTGAAAGCGGATATACGTATTTGAAGTTTTACGGTCGTTCTGCCTCCATATCTCTTTCAATTATATCGATTCGATTTGATGCGTACATTTTCAATGAAAAGAGATTTCATCAATCGTTAGCTGCTTTCTTACTTTATGAATTGTTTTTTCCTCACGAATGTTTTACTACAATTACTACTACTACTACTACTGCTACTGCTACTACTACTACTACTACTACTACTAATAATAATAATAATAATAATAATAATAATAATGTTAAAAAGTTATGGTTTTGTGGGAGATGTCTGTTCATACGCAAATATAAACGTGGTTGGTAGAACACATTTTGTCAACCACTCACGATTACATTTGCTTATAAATAGGCAGAGGACACATTACTAAGGCTATACATTTTTACGAAGTCAATAAAATAAAGGATTTTTTTTATCTGAAAAAGTGTTTTATAAATTTAAAGAAAATAACATAAGATAAAATTATTAAAAAACATTACATAAATATATTTTTTAAACTAAGTTTTTTTGATAATCCGCAAAATGTAGACATTAGCAGTATTCGGAATTAGTTCAAACGCGAATTATATTTGCTGAAAAACATAATTTCGAATGTTTTTGCCAATAAAAACAATATGTAAATACATATAGGTACTTACTTTCTTATGTGACCTATTTTTTCTTCTAAATCTGAAAAATATCTTTCTTCATACAAGCTATAAAGCTGTAGAAGCTAGGTAAAGTGGAAATCGACATACCCAGGTACTGCACCAACACTACGCAATGGCGGGGTATAAATTAATATTGATGATGATGATGATGATGATGATGATGATGATGAAGAAGAAGAAGAAGAAGAAGAAGAAGAAGAAGAAGAAGAAGAAGAGAACTTGAAAAGCTGATAAATACGACCAGAATCTTCAGACAGGACATTCAAATGGAATTCGGAATAGAAAAGTGTGCATTGCTAGAGATTAAAAAGGAGAAAGCTGGAGACGACTGATGGCATGGAACTACCCAACCAAGAGCAGATGAGGGCGCTATGCGAACGAGACAGCTATAAATATTTGGGAGTTTTGGAAGCAGACACAATCAAATAAACAGAAATGAAAAAGAAGATTGTAAAATAATATCTGAGAAGAGCAAGAAAGCTCTTAGAAACAAAATTATATAGCAGAAACCTAATAAAGGAATAAATACATGGGCAGTATCACTAATAAGATACTCTGGACCATTCATAAGCTGGACTAAAGAAGAACTGAAGCACCTTGAGCAGAGGACTAGAAAATTAATGACCATTCACAACGCACTACATCAAAGAGACGATACGGACAGACTCTACGTGAAGAGAAACGAAGGGGAAAGAGGACTGGTAAGTATAGAAGACTGTGTGGACGACACTAAAACGAGCTGGAGAAATACATAAACCACAACACGGAAAGGCTGATCACCGCAGCAAGAGACACCGTCCCAATGAACAACGCAGGAAACTGGACACAAACAGACAGGAAAAGAAAAGTGTGAAGAAAAAAAACTAAATGGACGCTTGATAAGACTCACAAGAGAAGACACCAACGAAAATAGCTGGACATGGCTAAGAAAAGGAAACTTGAACATAGAAACGGAATCTTTACTGATGGCTGCACAGAACAATGCGATTAGGACAAACTACATTAAAGATAAAAAAGATAAAACCCAAGAAAACAGAAAATGCCGACTGTGTGGACAAAGAGACGAAACAGTAAATCATATAATAAGTGAATGTAGCAAACTTGCCCCAAAAGAATACAAGAACAGACATAACTATGTGGGGAAAGCAATACACTGGAACTGTGCAAACAATTGAATTTTGAATACGCAGATAAATGGTGCAAACATAAACCAGAAACAGTACTGGAAAACGAAAAGCACAACATCCTCTGGGATATGGATATACAAACAAATAAACTCATACAAGCAAGGAGATTTGGTGTTATTATAATCTACAAGAATGAAAAATTTTGTAAAATCGTAGACTTCGCCATTCCAGCAGACCACAGAGTAAAGATCAAAGACACGGAAAAACGAAGCAAATACACAGAACTAGCCAGAGAACTGAAATAAATATGGAGCATGAAGAAAGTAATAATCGTAGGAGCACTAGAAACAATTCCAAAAAATCTGGAGAAAAGATTGGGCGAAATTGGAATCAAAGGAACTATTGAAACCATACAAAGGACGGCAATGATAAAAACAGCTGCAATCTTAAGGAAAATCCTTGAATGCAGAAAGTAAACCGCATAAGCTACAAAGAGTAATCAGTCACAAAGAATCTACAACAGGAAGAAAACAAACTCACACGAATAAACACCACAACATGAACTGCAGGAAACATCACTTTATAATATCCCTCCCCCAATAAATTACACCGGCCACAGCTAACACCACACAAAAATAAACCAAGGAACTGAAATTACAAAAACACCATAAGCTTCCCTCTCCCCCCCCCCAAAAAAAAAATGGTGCAGAGTCGAGGAGGATGAGAAGACCAAAGAGAGACAGCACAAACCAGACCTCCACTGGAAAAGTTCGGAGAATGCTGGGGCGTTGGGGATGCTTATTGCCACTCAAATTCCAGAGAAGACCAATGATCCTTACCAGCGAGAAATCAATGGTAAGAGACTGTTGCGATACCGCAAGGTTATTTGCGGTGGTTATCGAAAAGAAGTGAAGAATACTGGGAATATGAGGAGGCTTGTTGTCACTCAGACTCCAGAAAATACCACTGGTTGTTGTCGGTTAGCAATCGCTGACGATGATCTGTGTGAGAACTCCTAGTGAGTACAAATAATAATAATAATAATAATAATAATAATAATAATAATAATAATAATAAGAAGAAGAAGAAGAAGAAGAAGAAGAAGAAGAAGAAGAATAATAATAATAAGAAGAAGAATAAGAAGAAGAAAAAGAAACAACAAATGTAGATTATGTGGACAAAGAAACGAAACGGTAAATCACATAATAACTGAATGTAGCAAACTAGCCGCAAAAGAATTAAAAAAACAGACACGACTGTGTGGGGAAGGCAGTTCACTATGAAAAGGACTGCATTTTGAACACGCAGACAAATCGTACAGGCACAGACCAGATAGAGTACTGGAAAACGACAATCACAAAATCACTAGGACATTGAGATACAAACAGAAAACTCACCAAACAAGGAAATCTGGTATTATTATAATCTACAAGAAAGGGGAAACCTGCCAAATCTGAGAATACAAAGATTGAGGGAGAGTTCTAAGCAGACATCCACTGAAAGGGTGCGAATAATACTGGGACATTAGGGAAGCTTATTGCCACTCAAATCCAAGAGACGACCAATGGTCGCTGCCAGCGAGAAATCAATGGTAAACGGCTGTTGCGATAACTCAAAATCATTTGCAATGGCTATCGAAAGAAGTTGAGTGTCCTTGAAATCTGAGGAGACTTTTGTCATTTATATTCCAGGAAACACAACCGATTATTGTCAGTGATGATGATGACTTGTGTAACAACTCCTACTGAGTAATAACACGACAACAATAACAACAACAACAACAATAACAATAATAATAATAATAATAATAATAATAATAATAATAATAATGATAACAATAATAATAACAATAATAACATTAATAATAAAAATAACAACAACAATAACAACAACAACAACAATAATAATAAACACAACAATAGCAATAATAATAATAATAATAATAATAATAACAATAACAATAACAATAATAATAATAATAATAATAACAATAACAATAACAATAATAATAATAATAATAATAATAATAATAACAACAACAATAACAATAACAACAACAATAATAATAATAATAATAATAATAATAATAACAATAACAACAAAAACATTAATAATAATAATAACAACAATAACAATAATAATAATAATAATAATAATAATAATAATAACAACAACAATAACAATAACAACAATAATAATAATAATAATAATAACAATAACAACAACAACAACAATAACAATAACAACAACAATAACAATAATAATAATAATAATAATAATAATAACAACAACAATAACAATAACAACAACAATAACAATAATAATAATAATAATAATAATAACAACAACAACAATAACAATAACAACAACAACAACAATAATAATAATAATAATAATAATAATAATAATAATAATAATAATAACAATAATAATAATAATAATAACAATAATAACAATAATAATAATAATAATAATAATAATAATAATAATAATAATAATGATAATAATAATAATGATAATAATAATAACAATAATAACAATAATAACAATAATAATAATAATAATAATAATGATAACAATAATAACAATAATAATAATAATAATAATAATAATAATGATAATAATAATAATAATAATAATAATAATAATAATAATAACAATAATAACAATAATAATAATAATAATAATAATAACAATAATAATAATAATAATAACAATAATAACAATAATAACAATAATAATAATAATAATAATAATAACAATAACAATAATAATAATAATAATAATAATAATAATAATAATAATAATAATAATAATAATGATAATAATAATAATGATAATAATAATAATAATAATAATAATAATAATAATAATAATAATGATAATAATAATAATGATAATAATAAAGATAAAGATAGTTAAATTATAAGAAAACAAAGAGTTGCTCAATCTGTGGAGACAATCATATACTCTGCTTCACTGGTTTTGACAAACCTCACGAATATGTCATTTAGCGGAACTAAAACAGACTATAATTTGCTAGTAACATAAACCAACCGTTATAATAATAAAAATCTTTTGATTATGGGAACATTTCACCAGATTGGCAGTCAGGTTAATGATTCAGGTGTTCCCTTCTTGGCATCGCACCAAAATCATAACGCCTTCGCCGTCAAAAGCAGTCTAAACAGCTTCATTTATCTTTATATATTCAGCTAAAGTTTTTATAGTTACCGTAGAAAACAGAAGATTAAAAAAAAGAGAATTTAAACTTTCCGATGTTATGATGGCTACATGCGATCGGATTGGCTGCTCACTCAATCGTTTTGTGCCCACGTTGTGTTGAAACGATCTACGTAATTGGTCGGTCTAATTATTGTAAATATTATATATAATAAAAATATGTGAAAGCGCGGTCACGTATAAATACTGTTTATTATTCCGACTTTGTTTTTCGATTGAGTCAAGTCGAGGAAACTTCTGATTATCAATAATATCATGAAACTACAGTGATATGTTAAAGCAAAGCGCATTTTATTCTTCCCTTATTCCTTAATAATGATTAAGAAATAAGGGAAGAATAAGTTTTGCAGTTTCACCCTGTTTATCTGTTACACATCTACACTGTATTGCCTTCTATAAATTAACTTTTATATACACACTAAACAATGCTTCACGCAAACTACATTGACCTATTATATATATATATATATATATATATATATATATATATATATATATATATATATATATATATATATAATATTAAATTATCAGCGTTTCAAGCTTATTGCTCTCATTAGTGCAGAAAGTGACAATTTCGTTCACAGAGTCAGCCTCGATTCCGCAATCAAATCGCTCTATCGCCACATCCACCGGAAATTATTACGTGATTAAAGGGGAAATTGAGTTCTATTTGTGCCTTGAGGAAGCGGGCAGCAGACAGAAGACTATCGAGAGGGTTCAACGAACATTTTCGGAAGCTTGCTTTAAACCTAAGTGACAGTCTATTTTTAATATCCCGGACAGTGCTGAACTTTAATAATGCTTCTGTAAATGCCAGTTCACAAACTCCACTTTACAAATCTTAATTAAATCATACCAATGATTGGCTTGAAAGTTGATTGTGATATTTCACATTTTTGTCATCACCCTAATTATACCCCCTTAATCATTACCTGACTGTTGATCCGGACCTTTTATTTATTTATCTACCTCCCACAGCGATAAGATGTGACACAAGGTCGGAAAGTGGGATTTGATAACTCAGCACCCTAGAGGAAGAGCACTTTGACTTTTAAAAATTGCCTGGGCAGCCCCGTCGGCATTTCCCGGTAGGGGCGCCTCAGGCGATTAGCAATAAACTAACCCCTTCTCAAAGGGTTAGACGGCAAAGCCTGGGAGGGTGGACCTTCTAGAACTGCACAGAACAGACCCATAGACAGGCATAAATCAAGCCCCGAAGGCCAAGACAATACCGGTCTATGGGGTGCAGTATCCATCGGAACAGATACTACACTTTGATCTTGGCCAAAAGGCGGACCTATATTTACAATTGCAACACTTAACATAAATATTAAATATTTAATAAAAAAAATAAAAAAGGAAGGCAGAGCCCAGAGTTGGGAATGGGGCAATTGGCTAGGGAGCAGGGTTCAGAGGTGTGGTTACTGTGTTTTTTAGTTAGGTGTTGTCGAAGGGTAGTGCCTGTGTGAGTTAGTTGAATGTCAAGGTTCTCGCTACGTATTGCTTTGCGGATCGCAGATGTAATGCTATCGCTAAAGAAAGGGAGTTTGAGGAAGCAGGTGTTGGTAAGGGGGTTGTGTCTGCGTTTTTTTGGTGTTACTGATGCTGGCTATGGTAGAAGGGGAGAAGCCGCTGGTTAAGAGTGTTTGATGGAAGGCCTTAGTGTGTGTAGTTTTACATTTGGTCTATAGTAATCAGATACAAATAAAGCAAGATTTCTTGCATTTAAATTTCTTCTTTTTTTAGATGACTAAATAAAATTTATTTCAAAATATTAATTGATAAATCCCTTATTCGTAACTTGGACATTTATTTAGTTCAGTAGCAAGAAATCCAGATTCCTTATATATAATCGTATCACAGTCAATAGTTTTCTTCGAATGTCCGGTTAGCATTAAAGTTTAGACATTTTCTAGCATAAAAATCATGTAATGGATTTGGATTAAAATTGGAATAAGGATTTTAGACATTAGGGTTAATATATTCATTGTAATCTTCGTAAGAGGACTTAAAAGTGGTACAAAACTGTTATTTTACGCGCCCTGTATATAAAGTGATACATTATTCCTTTGTATTCGTAAATATAATTCATACTTTGTTTCCTGTAATTATTGATTTTAATATTGTCTGTTGAGGTGTTTGGGGGGGGGGAGTTCCTTCACGTTTCCTTTTTCTGGTTTTACTTTCTTCCATTCTTAATTAGGGGTATAAGTTTCAATTTGTCCTCGTTCGTAATGACTTTAATATGTTCGACTTTTGCTGCTTCTTTTTCAGCCAATTATGTAATCTTGTAGAAATTAGTTTTTGTTATTTCTCATGGGAAGACCGCTGATCATGATACTTAGATCTTTCGTCTGAGCCTCACGATTTTTAGCTTTTGATTTTGCCATCTTTCATGGATTGATTATTGTTTAATTTACATGTGATCCCGTCACAGAAACAGTATTCATCTCTCACACACGCAAAAATAACGGTACACGATCTTTCTCTCTATCACATCTTTCTTTCTCTCTCTCATACACACACAAAACTAGCTTCGAGAAGAAACAAAGTCATATAGTAGAAGGCAGACATATAGAAATAGCAAATTAAGACAAGTTGATTAGACAATACAACCAGTTAAAAAAGTACTACAATTTCACTTTCACTTTTTTCTGTTTTCCTCCTCTTCCCTTCTCTGTCTCCCTTTCCCCTCTTTACTACTGGGAGTAAGTTAAACTTTCACAGGATTCGACATGACTTGAAAAAAAAGCGAGGGTTGAATTTTTCTTAAACAAGATAAAAAGAGATAAAACTCAAACAAATAATTACAATATAACTTACAAAATATAATAAAATGTTTTTACCATAATATTATTAATATCCCCACCCCAATCATCACGACTCGTGGTAGGTTCCACTTTTTTATGGTTTGGGCATGGCTTGACAATAAAAATATCAAATGTTTAGAAGACAATATTCTAAAAAAACCAAAAAAAAACCACCATCACCACCACCACCACCACCACCACCACCACCACCACCATCATCATCATCATCATCATCATCATCATCATCATCGGATTGTCGCGTATATATATAATTTCCATTGTTAAGACCACGCGTGTCTACGTTGAGAGATAGAGAGAGAGAGAAAGGAGGCAGAGAAAGAGACTGAAATACTGGGATGGCTCCACCGTGCATTGTGGGTTGTAGCTAGGGCCAAGCTCATGTCGTCTGGTCGACGTCAGATTTGGCAGTAGAAAGAAGGAAACCGCTCTTCCGTTAAATGACGTCACGCTTTGATATTTTTATTCACTGGGGTCATACTCTGACCTCGGACCCGTCAATCACTTAGCGAGGAGCCCATGTTTTACTATTCCGCTATTATTTCCATTCTAGAATAAAAACCTTACGCTCTCATAATATAACACGCCTCCTTTTCCCATACACCAAAATATAGACTTATATTTTGCACTTCTTTAGCCGAGGCAATAATCGCTTCTTCTTTTTTATTATCTCTATATACCGCCTTCATTATACAACATTAGTTTTATCACCATCATTATCATTACTATTTCTAATACTAACTATTGCTATTTTATCATTACTATTATGATTAGTCGCTGTTGTCGTCTTAGTAGTAGTTGAATTGTGACTTCAGTATGAGTTATCTGGCGTGCCAACTTTGGTGAAATTATCACCAGTAGTTTTTGAGTTTATAAGTATGTTTTTAGTATTAGCAGTAGTAGCAAAATAGCCAACCAGAAAATATTAGAATGCGCGGATCTGCCATCTATGGCGGATCAATTAATGCGGAAACATCTCAGATGAGTAGAATAACGGAGAAAATCTTCTTACGTATGTGACATTTTTTAAAAAGGCATAGAGAAAGATTCATTTGGAAAGGGAACATCAATTGGTCAGATAACGCGAAAGATATAAACAAATGACAAACAATGATACTAATAGCCTCACGACCTTTATGAAACCATCATCGTTGCTATGGCGGACTGTGTATGCTGATAATCATTATGATATTATAAGACCATCTATCGCATCCAGCATCTAGTGGATGACATTCTGTCGTGTATTTTTAGAGTCTGTAAGTATGCAACAGACAGACACAAATGCTCAATTAGAGGGCTATTCCCCCAATAACTTTAGTTAATTTTAGTTTATTTTCCTATTATCATTTTTTATTATTGTTATTTTTTAATTATCGGTAGCAACAAGCTGTTCTTAGCTCAAATAAATAAAAAATTAAAGAACATGAAGTAAAAAATAATAAACATGAAGTAAAAAATAAATTTAAAAAATAAAAATTGAAAAACTAACCTAATTAGGTCTAAATGCTTAAACCTCCTCTCACCCTTACTTTAAAAAAGCCAGACGCGAGACAGTTTGTTCGTCTCCCCCTTCCTAATTCTCGCGTAAAATTGACGCTGTTAAATTAATTTTAATAAATATGGACAGCTCGACGAATATCATCCAGGCATAAAATAGCCTTGAACGTGTGCCACTTGTAATTGACCCCTTTTATTTTTAACATAAGTTCACAAATGTTTATTTCCAATTTTCGAACGTTTCGAATATGACAACGTGACCCTCCAATCTTAAATTTTTAATTTCGTTTCTTTTTCCACTTCATTCTTTCCAAATATGACCAGAACGACAATAGTGGGGCGGTTTAGCTCAAAATTTCAAAAATATTGTGCATTTTGTGATACAAGCACCAAATTTGGCACAAATGTACGTTGATATATGGCGAACATTTTCAGATATTGAGCCACTCGGAATTCTCCCTTCATGTCCGCCATATTGGAATTCAAAGTGGCCGCCATTTGAAATCTACATTATAGATTATCTTTTGGTCTAATGCTGCTATTGACTCGATTTTGGTGTCTAGATGTATGTTTTGGGGGACAATGAATATAATGGTAACTATCTTCATCGCATATTTTGTACCAATGATCCGCCACATACACCCTCTCACTAGCGAGATATGTATTGAAGTTAACAGAAAATGCATCACCTCAAATCAGTTGGGAAAACAAAGAGATGACCTGTCTGCCTACACGAAAAGATTGTTATAATAACACGTCAAACACAGAACACACTATAAAAACAGAAGATCAGAACAAATCTAAAAATGTAGACGTAAGAACAAATACTTCTGAGTCCAGTTTGACTCAACGCATAGACACAAAACAGCCGAATACAAATACAATACAGCTAATAAAACCTTTAAAGAAACCAATATACTAAAACAAAAATTTAAAAAAATAAAAACACCAGCCATTCTAAATAATAACAAATATCACAAATGCAGAAAAATAAGACTAATAAAAACAAACAAAATTTTGACTAACAATACATCAAAAACAAAAAGAACAATATTTCTACGAATTATTCCTCCTATAAGATATATTTTCCACCTGAAAAAAAACATAAATCTTCTATGATATACAAAATAATAATTAAGTTTAAAATATAAAATGATTAAAATAAGGATTTTTTAAATGCCTTAACCATTCCTCCCACACTCGCCACCACAATTCAGACACGTAACCCCCCCCCCCGAAAGCTTATACAGTCGACTTGACTACAACATCACTACCGGTTGTTGTTTTACATTAATCATCGTGGGGTCAGCGTTCGCGTCGGACAACCATAAGTAGCAAATAATTTAATACTTCATCGTTGGGAGCAGGAATTGATTGAGTTACTATACGTACTCGGGCAACGCCGCGATACGATTCAGCTAGTATATATATATATATATATATATATATATATATATATATATATATATATATATATATATATATATATATATATATATAATAAAAAAGCTGGCTATTTGAGATGTGCTTTACTTATGATGCAACCGACCGGCTGATGGATGTTATAAAGTATTATTAGGCAATTAATATTTTAAATATTCTAAGTTGCGCGTGATCATCACTTCATCCATGACGTTCAACCATTGCTAAGAAGAACATCTAAAATGAGGATCCACATATGGTTTATACGTGGAGTCTAGATAAATCCTCTGTGATGATCACAAGAAAGGGTTATCCAACATTTCTAACTACCAATGGAGCTAAACGGCTCTGTCAGGAAACAGCAACCTAAATATTACGTCCATTCCAAATTCTTGTCCACCGTATTTTGTAATTCGAAAGAATTACACGATCATTAAACTCCCAACTGTAAAAGTATCTTACTAACAAAGGAGGTTATAAATGATCGTTCTAAACTGTTGCTTTCTTTACCAACGTTTTATTGGAGTCTTGATTCCCGCTCTTTTCAGTGTGTTTCAATTGGTGTGATTCACAAAAGGACATTAATTGGGGTTATCAACGTGACAAGCCGAGGGGGGGGGGAATGCTGACAAATTTGCTGTGTTAAAATCATAAAATGAATTTAGTGAAATACAATCCTTCAATTTAACGACGTCAGTTTTGTGAAAGGAGATACTTCTTTTATCGGTGCGAAATCAAATATTCACTTGAAACTGAATGGATGACGTTTCTTAACGACATTCCCTTCCTGCCCTTAGACGGGTCGGAAAACAAAGAAAAGATTACTGGTGCAAGAAAAAATAAAAACATTGGACATTTTCTACATTGTTGAAGTTTTCATTTAAAGTTTTCTAATTTAATATGTTTATTATATGTTAGGGCGAGGCGTGGGATTCTCTTCAGGTGCAATGTGTTATACGGTTTGATTGACAATGAGGCGACTTTGGAATCAGCTAAACCCCCATGTGAACGATGGATATTTATTTGCTCTGCTTGATCACGTGATGTTAGTAATATTTGCAGTTAAATCCAGTTACTGTTAAGATATTAGTGAAGTTAAAATGTCACGTAAGATATGGGGAATATCGGCACTTTTACCACCCGTGAGAATGATTCGGTCAGAAGCAAATACGTTGTTAAAGGAATTGTGCTCCATTAATAAATTTTAATAAAATATACTTAACATTAAAATGGTGGTCGTTTCATTGTTTGTGAATGTGTAGGCCTCCCGAGAGTGGAATCAAAAGAACATCACGAAGGCGAATAAGACAACATTTGAGCTAGTAATAATCGACAACAATTGGATTGCCAGTAATGACATTATTTTATAAACAATTGTTATTTCTTATGCTAAATATACAAGAATTTCACCAAATTCTGAGAATATATTTGAATAACATCCAAAGATTTACGAGAAAATATAAACATCACATTAACGTGAAAACTTGTTTTTCCGTAATTTCAATTTAAAGAATGCGTTTCTAATTAAAAGAGAACTAGAATATAGTTTAATTCATTTCATTGTTTATTGAGATTAAATCATGTTTACTCTGTTGTGTATTCTGTATTCACTTATAACAAATATTTTGTTATCACAAAGTTTGATTATTATTGAAAACAAATGCCCAAAAACGATTAAACTAAACTGAAAGGTCAGTTTTCAGGCCACCACAAACGGGTTATCAGATTCAAGGGATCTAAATTTTAACTAGAATATACTTTTTAGATTTATGATAAAAAATTTATGTTGAAAGTAAATGGCAAATTTACCAAAGAAAAAATAGAGTGTCCACGAATCGGTTTTGTCATCAAATTGGTAAATTAATTACTTGTGTTAATTATATAAAAAATCGAGAATTGTTAGCTGCATAATCATAAATGATGTACGCTGAATCTTATGCTGAAAAATGTCATGCAAAAAATACTGGGCAAGTAGCAACAATTACTTTTTCGGAAGCAGAAAAAAATCGTTGGTACAAATTATAACACATCAAAATATGGAGTGTTCGCCTAAAACGAATGCAATGTCACTAGAGGAGGATTTAAAGTCAAAATAAAAAGAAAAGAAAACAATGAATTATTTGGAAAGAAATGTCCTTTGTCGGTGGAAAGCACGATCGACAAGAAAATGTTATAGTTCGGAAAAACTGTGATTGAAAATCAGGTTGCAGACATTGACGACAGAACTGACGTCAAATGACGTAAACAAATGTTATTTAACTGGTTGACTGGGTACTTATCAGAGGGACGGTGACTAGTATGTCAGGGAGAGAAAGTGACTAGCAGAGATGCATGTAGACCAGTCAAGAGGGAAGGCGACTGGCAATCAGACAGGAAGGGGGCACGACTGGTAGACAATCAATCAGCTAAGAAAGGAAGGCGACTTGATTGCCGTGCAAAAGTCAAGTTAATGTTCACTTGCAATGACTTAATAAGATGGAATCAAATACTCGTGGGTGGCCTTTTCTGATAAAAGAAGCAGTGTATCTTCTCTTACACGGTACGTACGCAACAGATTATTACCCAATCGTCACACGCACACACAATTCATAAAATCATGTGATTTAAAAAGTGACACACGAAGTCACGGATGAGGAAAGGATGACTGGAGAAACGTGAAGAGACGGCAATCATCATCTTTCTTTATATATATTTAAAACTATTCATAGCTATATAACTCTTTTTTATATCTATGCTCGTATGTGTGCTAATGTTTACCTATTTATAACGCTATATATATATATATATATATATATATATATATATATATATATTCTGTGTATTTGACTATGTAAATCATTTCCAAATCATGATTATCGGGTGGATGTTGAGAATAAACTCTCATCAGATGCAAACGATAAGCGTATCAAAGAGCCCCTGACAACAGTCGTGGCGAAACAGATTAGCAAGTGTGAAAGGCAATTTTCTGGCTCCTTAAAATCAATTTGATTCGGGCTGACAAAGCTCATTTTTCTTGGATGGCTGTCTAGAACATTTCAAAACCGGGGTAGATAGGAGTTCTCGACCAGATTTATGGTAACCCATAAACGTTTATTATCATTTTTTGATTTTAATATTTAAACGACCATCAGAAAGATTCAAAAAAATTAAAAAGGTATGATTAAACAGACGAATTCTGTTATTTTCAACAATGTTTGCATATATATATATATATATATATATATATATATATATATATATATATATATATATACATATATATATATAACAACCTATTGGTAATTCGCATTTCAAAATACAAAAAGTAATTTTTGTAGCTTTCAAGGGGAAGAAAGAGAAAGAAAACTAAATCATATTCGAAAAGCTCGTAGGGTCGTAAGAAAGAGGAAAAAAGTCTTCGTGTGTTGATAATGACGTTAAGGGTCACCTCTCGCTTATTCCATTAGTATCGGTGACGGGGTGGGTGGGGTGAGGAACACGAGTCTGGCAACCGATGATGCTCCACCCTTATCTTCCAAATACTGACATAAAATATGTCCAGCATGTCTCGTATCATGGTAAGATTATGGAGTGTGTGTGTGTGTGTATATGTGTGTGGAGAGAGATTGGAAGAGAGAGGGGGAGGAGTACAAGGGGTGGTATATTAGCGTATTTACCGCTCGGGCATGTGCATGTGTTCAGCTTTACTTATTTAGAAAAATAACAAAGATATAAAAGCGAATAGCATTTTACGTAATTACACTGAAATCCGCTTATTATAACCAATAATTCATGTTATCAGTCGCTATTGTTCTCAAAAGCATTTCTCTCGCTAATATATATATATATATATATATATATATATATATATATATATATATATATATATATATATATATATATATATAAGTATTTCATGCATCCACATAAAATTTTATAAGGAGATATAATTTTTTTATGTATTAATTTTCAGTATTTACTTCAACAGTGCTCGATACGTAAGGCTCCCGCGTTTCATCCCTCGGGGGAATTTTTCAGGCTAAAAATTTTAGCCCGAAGATTCACCCCGGGGATAAAACGCGGGAGCCTCTGTGTTGCTTAATTGCCATAAATATATTTTCATAGCCTACTATATATTTATATATATATATATATATATATATATATATATATATATATATATATATATATATATATATATATATATAATCAAAAACAGGGATCTCTAAACGCTTTTCAACGATTATATAATCATTAGAGTTTTTTAAATTTAAACAACGGGAAGAAAATGGTATATTAGGTCGGTTACATTCAGTAGCTTTTCCCCTGAGGATCGAATTTGCAGTGTTTCCGTGAAACCGAAGTTATCGATGGAAGATCATACTAATGTATCCAGTCAATTGAAATTTGAAAAAAATAAATACGTTCTTGCACAAATAATTAAGCCCTCTGTTTTTTCTTATAACACGAAATTATTATGTGTTGGAGTATCTACGCAATGAGTATTTCCAACACACCACCCCAAACCACCTCATAAATCTAAGACACTCACAAAATCTCACGCCGAATCACTATACCCTCCGTTACACCACACACAATGGACGTAACCCACACATACACCAAAAGCGCTAGGAACTACTTAGACAATTTTCACAGAAACAACCTACACCACTACAAGCAAGACAACCTCACAAAGATTGAACGATATGACATACACAACATACATCAACATCAAACTCAAAAAATTAACATGAACACGGTTGATTACACCTCCGAAATGGAATCACAACTCAACAACACTAATGTTTAAAAGGATTCTTTGGTGACCCCACCACACTATATTCGTCAGAACTCAGAGTATTAACCAATCTACTCATTCACGAAACTAAAATCTGCATTGAAGCTCTCCCCACCGCCCAAATCGTAAACATAGCTGTTTTTACACAATCTCTAAACTCAACAAATTCCCTGAATTAATCCCCGTCAAACTCACCTACCACAGCCATGAAATCACCAGCCTAACCAACACACTCCACACACGCCCCATCAACTCACTCCACTAGTTAACCCAGTCTCTGAGTATTCTGCCCCCATGGAAACCAATTGTGTTGTGTATTAGTACACTCACATTATCAATTTCCGGCCACATAGACAATATCTTGAAACCATTACTACGCACTATCCCAGGCCTAAAGACACCATACACTTCATAAACAAATTACAATAAATCGAGGAATTACCCAACAACGTACTACTCATCACTATGGACGTCTCCACACTTTACACCAACCTGTTACACAACAAAGGAATGCGGGATTGTGGTGATTTCCTACACCACAAGAATTTTCCTAATCAAAATGTACATCGGAGACATCATCCGATTCATTCTAACTCACAAAAACTTCAAGTTTAAAGGTCGTCATTTCCTACAAATCCGAGAAACTGATATGGGAAAGAAAATGGCCGCTAGCTAGGTTTGCATGTTTGCACTCGAAAACACACGTTTCCATAAGAAAACCCTAAAAACAATGCACTACTACAGATTCGTTGATGACATGTTCTTTATATAGACGTATTGCAAACAAGCCTTACACAACTTCAACACCTATATGAATAGTTGCCACGACACCATAGAACTCACACTCGAATAATCTGATACGCTTCCTCGATTTCAACAATGGTCACATCACACCATCCCTGTACAACCAAGTCACAGAGAGCCACGAGCATTTGCATTTCAACAACAGTCAGCGCAACAACTTCAAAAATCAATCATTTACAGCCCCTGCTTACGCGGTAAACTTATCTATAACAGTACAACAGATTGCAAAAATACATACTCATCTCATAAGTTTGAAACAGCAAATTCCAACTTAAATTTATCAAAACAGCAGCCATCCAAACTCAACAAACAAATACTTACAATACAAAACAACCTAACAACACAATCACAATAATATTCGACTTTAACCACAACACACACAATCTCTTCCACTTACTAACCAAAGATTTCGTACAGATCCAAACAGAACCCGGCATCATCTCCCTGTTTAATGAACCACCAATCAATGCGAGAAGATAAACAGCTAATAGATCGTCACTTTCACATCACCCAACACCAAACTAGAATTCGTCAACCACCTAGGTAATCTACAATAAAACAAACCTCGCTGTAAGGTCTGAAGACATATTGTTACGGATTCTGCCATCACTCTACACAATCACATATCAGACTCAATACCAAGAATACTACACCTGCTACACATATTGCAGTAAGAGTGGTTACGTTGGCGAGACAGGCACTGAGTTCCACCTGAGCTACAACAACCACAAAAAAGCGGCCAGTGACAATTTCACCCACTCACCAGTGACAAAGCACTACCAACTTACACAGTAGATAACATAAAATGCACATTCCACACATCACTGATGCAAAAAAAATTAAATGGAGCCATCAATTAAATACACACACTTAAACGCAGATAACGGAATTTCTAGCTCATACAA
The DNA here is from genome assembly GCA_963556195.1 of Sepiola atlantica. Taxonomy (NCBI): domain Eukaryota; kingdom Metazoa; phylum Mollusca; class Cephalopoda; order Sepiida; family Sepiolidae; genus Sepiola; species Sepiola atlantica. Next base: position 45,687,002 of record OY744548.1, read on the forward strand.
ATTCTTTTCGCCTCGCCCCTACCATAGACATCTCTTAAAATATAAAGGTATACACAACACACATCAAACAAAATATAACAACACAAAATAAACCCACCTATCTAACACACAAAACACAAAAATCCAAACTTAAATATAGATAATTCGAAAAGTGTGTGCATCTGGCAAATAAAAACGCTGAAAACGAAATTAAATTATCTCGCAAACCAGACTCACAGACTATACATGGAAATTTCAAATTTTGAACATCCTTTTTTCTTCTTCTCTCTACATCACACCACACTGGTTACACACCAGAGAAAAGAATTCACGCCCATAGAAAAACACCTAGTCAGCTTTCATACACACAACGGTCAAATTCTGAAACACATATAGGGTTCACCTTGACTATTTAACTAATAGTAAACAGTTCAGACTTCATACACCCCAGTGGATGTGATAGGTATCTACAAATTACCTTAAAACATAACGGAAAAAGATATATTTGGATTTACTTACTTGTTTCTGAAATTGTCCATCCACATTGTGTTTTTGGTATAGAAGAAATAAACAGAGTGCTCAATTACGTTTGTAAGAACATCGATCGTCTATCCATAACTGAAGTTTTTTCCTCCTTGATTAGGGTTTTGCATAGGACACACCTAGTGTCTGAATTTAAATGTTCATTGGGAGATTGCGTCTTTGATAGTGAATAAAAAAGCATATACATAGGCTTGACCACTACAATCTTGTTGAGGAGGTAAACTATGCACGTATTTGACAACAGCGCTATAGCTCAATATCTAATAAACCAACATCCCTGCCGCCACTCTCAATTCCGAAAACATCTTGTAGGCAACCCTTCTATTTTAGAACACACTACTAACAAACAAAAACTTTATATATTAGAAACCCTACACATTACAAAAAAACTATCAAAAAAATAAATTTTAATAATAGTGCCAATATCCTTAAATGTCTCTAACAATATAGTAACACGTGATTCCCGAAAAAAAAACTATGACCTATAAATATCTTAGCACTGTGACTTTTACTGATAACCACCCTTGACGATGAACCCGGAAGGATCAGTAAGTACTCGCGTTAAAAGTGAGTATGGCCGATACTTACTGAATTAGCAAGAATCTGTGACACGAAGACAAAGGTGATACCGATTGTAATCGGTGTGTTTGGATAAATAAACAAGGAATTTGTGATTTGAAGAAATTTGAAATATAATAAAAGATGACGTAATTACAAAATATCTTTTGCGAAAATTACTTTGTTCTTGCTAAAAGCAACGACAACAACAATGGAAAAATAATAATAGAACACGAAACATAAAAACGAGAGAAGAAAGATTAAAAGACATTGACAACCGGAGCAGATCATGAGAAAACATGAACATGGCTGCGAAAAGGACACCAGGAAAAAAGAAACAAAATGACACCCGCACAAAACAGTACAATTATTAAAAATAACTGCCTAACATTCAAGATTATAAAACGTAGCAAATGAAAACTTTGTCGACAAAGAGACGAAATGGTAAACCACATCATAAGTTAATGCAACAAGCTGTCAGCAGAGAAATATAAAACAGATGTGACTGGAAATGTAGTATTTAGCATGTGAGCTTTGATGATGCCGACAAGTGGTACAGGCATTAAAAAATGGAGACAGTCTTTGAAAATGAAGACATAAAATATTCTACGATATTAGAATTAAAAAAGACTCACCCGAGCTAAAAATTCTGACATGACAACATTCAGCAAAATACTACCAAATAATGGATTTCGCTGACCAAACCATCATGAAACTGAAGATAGAAAGATTAAGTAAAACAGAAAAGGGTGTGGAACATGAAAAAGTTATACTAATAATTGTAGGAGCACTAGGAATAGACTTATGTAAAGAGGTAATGTATGGAAAAAAAACTAGTAATGTGAAAAACAAATTTCAAAACAAGTTTACACGACCCTACCATAGGCAAGTTAAAATAAAATGAGACTTACAAACACAAGAAGGAAAGGATGAAGCATTTGAAGAGGAGACTAATTGGGTAAAGTCTAGCGATAGATTAGAAACGTACTATAATTTTAACCGGCTTCCCTAAACACGGAAACACCAACATTGGTCGGTACCCCCAAAAGCGGCTGGAATGGCTGAGAAGATGGAAAAACAAAGGAGGGAGAGCATCATCCAGATATCGACTGAGAGTACGAAGGAGTGCGAGAATATAGAGGAGGATTACTGTCGTAACTGAGATTCTCAGTAGAAAGCATCGGAAATTATCTGTGATAAATCACTGGTAACGGCTGGTGCAAGAACACCAATTGAATTACAATGGTAGTGGAAAGGAACGAAGTTTATAGTTTATATTAAGATTTGATGTCACTCTAGGGTAAGACACTCGTTTCATTACCGGGAAATCACTGTTAACGATCGGTGTGATAACTCTAAGTGAATAATATTTTATTAAATCGAGAGTTAGTATATGTCTGAAGCTAAAACTATTACTACCTTTTAATGTTCAATTAAGTTTACTATTTCAGACTAATGTAGTAGATTTTAATGCTCATGCGGGCGTAGTGCAGTATCTGTTTTGTTGCCATCATACCATCCTCTCAGACATTACCTTCATCTTTTATTGGGTAAGGGAGCGTAGTATTTATTCTGTTATTATGAGACCATTTTCCTAAATATTAGCCCCCCCCCCCCTTGTAGGTAGTCTAGTATTGGTTCTGAGCAGGCCATCAGTCGTTGACAGAGAAACATAATTTGAAAACAGCTTTGCGATAACGCAAAATGATCTGCAGCGGTTATTTCAATTACCGCTGCACGGAAGCAGTAGTGCTTGGAATCTGGGGAAGCTTGCTGATAACGACTAGTAAATAAATAAATAAAAAATAAAATAAAATAAATAATAATAATAATAATAATAATAATAATAATAATAATAATAATAATAATAATAATAATAATAATAATAATAATAATAATAATAATAATAATAATAAGTTGGCTCCTTTAATTTCAGGAACAAGACAACGGACAAAAAACAGGTAAGTAACCCATCAAATTCCAGGTCTGACAAGGACACAGACCAAACACAAGAACGCAAGAATGAAAAGAACAGACCAAAAAGCCATAGAAAGAAATGGACCACAAAAGAGAACAAAATGCTACTACAAAAGCCGCTTACCCTACAGAAAGAGGATACCGGAAATGAATGAAAGATCTATGGAACATTTCTACTGACTACCATACAACGGCACAAAGGATATCAGATTAAGCAAGACAGATACTCAAGAGAGGACGGTTCTCTGAGATGGAATTAACGGAAATCAAACAAAAGATAAATAACGTGACAGATCAAGACACACCACTTGACGAAAACTCTCAGAAAGAAGACGGGAAAAACATAAACACAAAAACTGAAGAGGGTGAAGGCGTAAAAACCATAGAACTATCTGAGAAAGAAGCAAGAGAAGTGGAACACATCAAACGATTAATATCCGAGAACAAAACAAAACTGCCATTCGTAAGGAACGAAGATTGGAAGAAGTTAAAAGTTGAAACAAAGAAAGAAAACAGAGTACTCACTACATCCCAACAGACACTATCACAGACCTAAACAACTTGATATATGCGGAGGCAAAATCAATAAGTATGAAACTAAAAAGAGAAAAGAAGACTGGCCAAAAGAATGGACAGCTGAAATCTGGATGGGAGATCAGACTGGAAACCCAGATCACCAAACTTCAAAAGGAAGCTAAAACCGCAAACACGATGAAGGACAACAGTAAACGATGGAAGAGCAGAAATCCGAATCGCAAGGAAAGACTAAATAAGAAACAGGAATAACTAAAACAAAAGATAGCAGCAAAAGAGAGAAGATTGAGACGATACAGATACAAATCGGAACAGTACAAACAGAACAGGACCTTTGAAAACAATGAAAGCCAGTTTTACAAACACGTAAACGGAGAAAGAACAACAACTTGAACAGAGAAACGGAATCTTTACTGATGGCTGCACAGAACAATGTGATTAGGACAAACAACATTAAAGCTAAAATAGATAAAACCCAGGAAAACAGTAAATGCAGACTGTGTGGAACAAGGGGACGAAACAGTAAATCATATAATAAGTGAATGTAGCAAACTTGCCTAAAAAGAATACAAGAACGGACATGACTCTGTGAGGAAAGCAGTACACTGAGAACTGTGCAAACGATTGAATTTCGAATACGCAGACAAATGGTACAAACATAAACCAGAAACAGTACTGGAAAACGAAAAACACAAAATCCTCTGGGATATGGATATACAAAAAAAGGAAACCGGATATGATAATAATCAACAAGAAGGAAAAATCTTGCAAAATCATAGATTTCGACAACAGAGTGAAGATTCAAGAGACGGAAAAACGAAGCAAATACACTGAACTTACCAGAGATCTGAAAGGAATATGGAGCATGAAGAAAGTCAGCATAACACCAATAATCGTAGGAGCAATAATCGTAGGAGCGAAGACTAGGATAAATTGGAATCAAATGGATCATTGAAACCATACAAAGGACGGCAACGATCAAAACAGCTGTAAACTTAAGGAAAATCCGTGAATGCGGAAACCAACCTCCATAAGCTACGAAGAGTAACCAGTCACATGGAATTTACAACAGGGAGAAAACAAAACCACACGAAAAACACCACATCACAAGTCAAGGAACAGAAAATACAAGATATATCATTTCATAAGCTCCCTCTCCCCAATAAATTACACCGGCCTCAGTTGACGCCACACAAAAATTAACCAAGGAACAGAAATTGCCAGAAACACCATAACCCCCCGCCCTTCCCTTCCCTTTTCCCCCTTCTCAATTTGAATTTTTTTTTTAATTTTAAAAAAAAAAAAAAATTTTTTTTTAAGTGCCGGGTTAGGTTGACACCACACAAAATATTTCTAGAGGGTCGAGGATGATGAGAGGACCGAGGAGGGACAGAACAAACCAGACCTCCACTGGAAGAGTGCGGAGAGTCCTGGGACCTTGAGGAGGTTTATTGCCACCCAAATCCGAGAAAAGACCAATGGTCCTTACCAGCGAGAAATCAATGGTAAAAGGCTGTTGCAATACCACAAGGTTATTTGCGGTGGTTATCGAAAAGAGGTGGAGAATACTGGAAATATGGGGAGACTTGTTGTCACTCAGACTCCAGGGAATACTACCGGTTGTTGTCGGTGAGCTATCACTGATGATGACCAGTGTGAGAACTCTTAGTGAGTACAAATAATAAACAAAATAGTCACGAAATATAATGCGGATACAAGTTTACTGACACAGAAGAAAGAAGAAACCACCATCAGTACATCCAAATGAAAATCGGAATGGAAAAGTGTGCACTGCTAGAGACGAGAATGAGAAAACTGGAGACAGTCGAGTGTCCATACACTGCTCAACCAGGGTGAGATGAGGACACTAGGCGAATATGATATCTATAAGTATTTGGGAGTTCTGGAAGCAGACATTATCAAATCACCAGAAATGAAAAAGAAGACCAGAGAAGAAAGCTATTATATATCAGAATCTAGTAAAAGGGACAAACATTAGCAGTATCATTATTCATAGGTTGGACAACAGAAGAACTGAGGCATCTTAAGAAGAAAACTCGATAACTAATGGCCATGAACAGTGCACTACACCCGAAGAATGATACTGACAGACGTGAAAAGTAAAGACGGGGAAGAATAGCATCTCGTGAGTCCAATAGAATAGTCAATTCTTCTATGTATTTTAATAATAATCATAATAACAAGAAGAGTTCCCTTTCAAACACGTGTAGAACGAAACATTATGCTTTTATCAACGACAATAAATAGGTCAGTTTTATCTTATAGTTTCATATCTGGTTATGCTCATTAAGATGCATTATCGTATAGAATATATCTAATTTCGCCAGTTGGGATTCATTAAAAAGTACCAAAATTTTCAATGGTGCTCGAAATGTGACCCCGCAAAGATTCCAACATGAAATAGATTTGATATGATATCTTAATTAGTTTTTGATGGTCATATCTTAAAGATCAGTGGAATGTAGGGAAACTCAACGAATCCGGAAGTCTTTGGCTCTGGCGAGTTCCACGTTCAAACGTGGACGCTTTCTATCTCAATTAGGCAATAATACACGATATTTATGCTAATGCACATCTTGTATTTATTTATACGATTATCTACCCGGTGTTGTCCTGGAGTCTTTTTACTTTCATTGCTTTCACTCATTGACCACTCCCTTTAACATTTCTTTATTATTTATTATGAAAATATCAGTTTTTCTTTTTAATAATTAATTATTTTTAATTAATTATTAATTAACTGGCCGAACACGTAATTGGGTAATTAAAAAAACTACTACTTCCAGACTTTGACTCCATATTCCGTTTTATTACTTTGAAATAGCTGTAAAATTGTTCACTATAAAAATAAAAATAAAAATAAAATAATCTTTTTTATACAAAACTACAGATTTGAATATCATGTATCAAGATTACATTGCCAAAAACTAAGTGCATTTTATTCGATTTCGCAATTCAAATCGAACCTGGTTATGCGTCCCACAAACATTTTTGGCTATTCAGAATGAAATATCGAGCTTAAGCAACAGAATCTGTTAGGGTAATCAGTGAAAAAAGTCTCTACACCAATCCTAAGGGGAAATGTGTTTATTTAAAAGGGAAATTGTATTCAAATACATTAATTTATTGCAAAGCCAGAAATAGTAAAAAAAACATTTTAAATTGGCCAGGCCGAATCAAATATCGATTTGTTAGAGACATTGCTATCCAGGTCTAACATGGAAAATCCGACCGACATCATTTTGTAGATTAGATTAATCGATTTTAATTTTGTTAATCAGGATTACTCGTTTTTACACACACGCACGCGCGATGAATAAAAAGAGGTTTATTATTTCCATTTGGTCATCTTGTTTTAATCATTAGGATGGAAACTTTAAATATGTAGCAATAGATATGAAAACGAACAGTTACTAACTTCAACGACGTCTGTTTTACAGAGAGAAAAGAACTCGTATTCATAATGGCAGATTTTTATAACTGGAACTGTTTTGCATGCATGAGCAATTAAAGTGCATGTGTAGAGAGAAACTAGCCTTAAAAATGGCGGATTAATAGCAGACTATGTGTCAGGTTTTGAGATATCTGAGAGAATACGTTGATGTTGGAAATTTGTCAGTGTTTATGACGGTGTTGTTTGAAGTAGAGTTCCTTCTGAAGTTTGGGTCGTCACTATAATCTCATTATGACCACACGAGATTTACATATATCCTTTTTTACAAAAAGGAAAGAAATATCACTGAGTAAATTCTTTGAAATATTTCATCAGATAGACCCAAAAAATGTCACTGTGCATTCATTTTTACCATTATATCTGAATCCATCTAGTTTATTTAAAAATTATTTATATTAGATATAGTTAAACCCTTGTTAAAGCATAGTTCTCTTATAAAAAATCTAAATGAGTGGTAGTTTTAGGTTTAGAAATATTTCCACTACAGATAATTAGGAGACGGTGACTGAATTGACACTGAATATAATGACTTTTTAAAATATGAAACACACTTTTTATGTATCTATTATTACACTTTTTATGTATCTATTATTACACTTTTTATATATCTATTATTACACTTTTTATGTATCTATTATTACACTTTTTATGTATCTATTATTACACTTTTTATGTATCTATTATTACACTTTTTATATATCTATTATTACACTTTTTATGTATCTATTATTACACTTTTTATGTATCTATTATTACACTTTTTATGTATCTATTATTACACTTTTTATGTATCTATTATTACACATTTTATGTATCTATTATTACACTTTTTATGTATCTATTATTACACTTTTTATGTATCTATTATTACACTTTTTATGTATCTATTATTACACTTTTTATGTATCTATTATTACACTTTTTATGTATCTATTATTACACTTTTTATGTATCTATTATTACACTTTTTATGTATCTATTATTACACTTTTTATGTATCTATTATTACACTTTTTATATATCTATTATTACACTTTTTATGTATCTATTATTACACTTTTTATATATCTATTATTACACTTTTTATGTATCTATTATTACACTTTTTATGTATCTATTATTACACTTTTTATATTTTAAAATGTCATCATATTAAGTCTCAATTCAGTAACCCCTCATAATTATCTGTAGTGGAAATATTTCTAAACCTAAAACTCAATTCAGTCACCCCGCATACTTATTTCTAGTGAAGCTGAAACCTAAGATTCTATTTTCTTTTAATAATGTAAAACATTATATTTGATTATCATTTATATCTGGCGCAAACGCGAAAGATACAAGATTATTATATAGCCTACGACCCCCACTCTGATGCATATAATTCCACATTCAGAACAATAAGTTCATATATAGTTTATATATAAATATATACGTAAACATTGTTAAATATAACATCATTCTATTGCTTCATTATACCTTTTATGATTTTTTTCAATTTTTATAACATTTTTTTTGTGTAAAAACCAAAATAAATGTATTAAATTACAAAAACGAATGACTACATCGCTATAAAATAGCCACTGTTAAAACCCTAATAAACCATGAAAAACTAATCTCTCCCACCAAAAAAATACTTATTATATTAATAAATATAAAACAAGTCGTAATAACGAATTCTGTAACTATATCGTTGATGAACAAATCAGATTAATGATTCGAAACTTAAAAAATACTACTACTACTAGTAATAATAATATCGAGCATAATAACTCAAACTCTATTAATACTATTGCAATCAAATGCAACCAAACTTTAGATTAGATGAAAAGTCTTAAAGTATATTGTACTGACAACAATAATAAAAGAAGACTAATTACTTACTACAAAAGATTTAATATCCACAATCTTGTAGTAACCAACAACTTCGCCCCAACCCCCAAAACATTAGAAATAACCAATTTTATCTATAAGTTCAAATATTATTTGGGAGAATGTGACTCCTATAATGATGATGATGATGATGATGATGATGATGATGATGATGATGATGATGATGATGATGATGATGATGATGATGATGATGGCTACATTAGCTTTACTACCAGTACACTTTCCTGTAGACTCATCATGCACCTGGTAAACTGTAGTTCAATTTACCAGCATTAAAAAAAACATAACTGCCCCCTCTGATTTAACATGATTTTTACGACACGAAAATACTGCATTGTGAAACTATTTTTTAAAATTAAAAATACTTGAAGCTATCTTTATTAAAATCCAGCAACCTACAATAAATAACATTACGTATGAAACGAGTAAACCATTTTAAAATGTTTAATGTAAATGCAATTTATCGTGTAACGCTTATTCTGGCGTCTGGTTTTCACTTTTTAAAAGTTTCATTTCAAGTTCCATAGCTTATAGTTTATTTCCAATGTATTCTAGCTTTTAAATAAACCATGGTCGAATAATAGCAGCAAACTGAAGTAATTGAATGTGAGCGAAAACAATCCACGAAAATTATTCATGAATAAATGTCGAAAATCTATTGAAGTCGGATAATTTTTTGATTTTGGATGATTTTTAGAAAACAGCAGGATTATTGAAAATTTGGATAATTGATGAAGCTTTCCGAAGAACGCGGTTGCGAAAAACAAAACTTTTCGAAACCTCTTTAGTTTCGGTAACTTTTAACCGTCAATTATGTAATGAATTGACAAACTTGGGTGAACTCTTCATTAGTGAGGAAGGAAGGCTTTACAACAATTAACTTCCTTCTCTACTGGTATAAATGATTTAAAATCATTCAATAATTCAGTAATTGGAGCACATCCTCACATGTTCAGAGTTACATTCCGGTAAGACACCACGTCTTCCATTTTCTACAGGATTATTTCAAATTTGAACATATAGTAGTATTTCAGCTATTTTTGAAAAATTCATGACAATTGCAAATATTGGATTTACAAATCGCAGTTATTTTGAGACCAAACGTTCGAAGTCAAATAATTAAAACAAAAAGCATTATTTAGCACATTGCGATGAAGCACTCTTAGCATTTATAATATATCAAACCTCATTTTTATAGAAGCTAAATATAACCACTCCACGCTAAAATAAAACAACTACAAATCGGGTGGGTCTATTTTATTTTAATTAAATGTCTATTCGTAATGAATAAAGGCAACAGCGTATGCAAATAAATGTAAAGGTGTGTCTCAAATAAATCAAATCAAACAAGGTAAAACAAAAGTAAAAAAAAAACTAGACAAAAATATAAAATTATAAAAAGAATTCGAGGAACGAAGATCTCGCTGTCTGATCATGATTACTTCGAGCTTTAATGTAAGACGAGATTTAGAGCGTGAGTTCATTAGTTCCAAACACGCTTATATATTAACTCTCTTAATTTAACGCCAGAAGGATATGACGTCATACAACTTGGACGAAATCAATCGTTCGTTCTGATTGGGCAAGAAAATAAGGAGGAAAGGTCAAATAGAAAATAAGACACGATAGAACGATTTGATATTTGATTTGATATCATTTATAAATAGAAATTTGAAAATGATACAAATTAAAATGTAAGAATATTGATAATAAGTCAGCCATTTTAATCACGCTCATATATTAAAGCTCGTATAATAACGCCAGACGGGTGTGATGTTATGACGTCAAATAAATCGTTCGTTTTGATTGGCCAGTAACATAATGAGAGAAGTTCAAATAGAAAATAAGACACGTTCGAAAAAACAATTAATTTAAACTATTTTAGTTGTATGAATAAAAAAGATTTCACATTTCAATGTTCATTTTTAGTTCAAGTAAATAAAATGTGTGTGTGTGTTTTTACCTCGCCTCATAATTTAGTGATCTGACGAATATTTATAAATGTTCTCTAATTACAAATATTTGTACATAATAAAACATATTCAAATTAATGAGAAGAAATAGAATACTGATTGTGTGTCTACGTGTCTGTAAACAAAATTACGTCACAATTTTGAAGGATATTATTTAATATTTTCACATTTTTATTTTCTGAATATTGAGAAAAAATTAATACTAGCAAAAATATGCACGGCGAGGGCGCATATTTTTTTCTTGGGTTTATCAAATGACGTTCGTGACGTGTCTGAGATTTCAGACTTGGTATGTAAAACACGAAAAAAAAGAGAATGAGAAAGGAAAAAATTAACAATTTCGCCGAAATACACACACACACAAACAAACACACACACACACACACACACACATATATATATATATATATATATATATATATATATATATATATAGAGAGAGAGAGAGAGAGAGAGAGAGAGAGGGGGGCAGAGAGAGAAGGGATGAGAAAGAGAGAGAGAGGAGGAGAGGGGGCAGGGAGAAGCGCAAAAGAGAGAAAGAGAAGAGGGGAAAGAGAGATTGGAGAATGAGAGAGAGAGGGGAGAAAAAGAAATTGGAAGAGTCGTTTTCAAAGTTTTTTGTTACTTTATATGTAATGCTAGGATTGAGACAAATTGATTTTGGCGTTCCACGTATTGCACACGGATATATAATTCTAAATATTTTCCGTCTTGTTGTTGCGGCTTAATCTTGTTGAAAGACCCGAGTTAAGAAATGTCGAACCTAGTCAGTAATTAGATGGGTAACCGTTTGGGAATAGCAGATGCGATAAGTGTGCAAGTGGTTTTCAATACACTTTTTCTTATACCATTGAGAAATATATAAACCCATGCCCCCAAGCCTTGGTAGAGCAACTGATATATGCAAAGTGCAACTCCGAAATTACACCAGTTTTCGTCTGTTTATTCCAGCATTTCAGATCGTCTTGATGTTCTCCTTGCCACTGGTCATGACGATGCTGGCTTAGGGTTAGGGTTAGGGTTGGGGTTGGGGTTTGGGTTGAGCAGCCTTACTTTCACTATAAACCTCTCATCGATGAGGGGCTCTTTCAGGGTGCATCCATTGTCTTAAGAGTCAAGAGATGACAAAAGTACGTATGCATTGTATGTTTCCGGGTACCTATTTCGACCTGGATTTTTTTAAATCGTATAATTTATTACCTACTAGCAGGCACACCGGCGTTGCCCAGGAATGACTAATTGTATAATTCTCTTGTCAGTCTCGAACCCCATATTACGATGTTAAATAAAATAAAGTAAAACAGCGTCTTTTAAGTGTCTCGATGTTCGGTGCGAACGAATACCCACGCAATTATATGAATGAAAACAAATTAACACAAACATTGTATTCCTCGTAAAATATTACTCGCGTTTCATCTTGTGATAGAGACCCGTTTCAAATGTATCCCGAAACGACAAACATGGTACAGATTTTACTCCCCATCCAATGTGTCTGGTACTTTATTCTTCCAAATTAAATTTTCCAAGATAATCATGAGTTTATCATCAAGTAACAAAGAAAATGCAATCTATTAGGTCATCCCAGAAGTTCTGTCCGGATTGTAATTTTCTGAATTTTGATGTGGATGTTCCATTAGAAATAATAATAATAATAATAATAATAATAATATATATATATATATATAAAATATGTAATATACAGTATTTAAATGAATTTTATATATATATATATATATATATATATATATATATATATATATATATATATATATATGGTTTGAGGAAATCTTCATTACAAATTCATCAACTGATGCTGCAGGATTTTCTGTAAGTGATGCCACACCGAGGTTATCACCAAACTCAGTTAGATGCCCTGATATATATATATATATATATATATATATATATAAAAATTCATTTAAATACTGTATATTACATATTTCAGCAATGTACCGCGGTTTCATCCAAAAGGGAAGATTTGGACATCTTTAATAAATCTTTTTTCCCAGTGGAATCATCGGCAAGCTGAAAAAATCCGGTGTGGGATATTGATTAACTAAGACTTAAGGGAGATCGATGTTAGTTCGTGTATGAAAAGTCTTCATTTTATTCCCTAGCAAGTTTTATTTATTTATCTGTTAGCAAGTTTTATTTATTTATTTATTTATCTGTTCTTTTTGTAATGTTATTGTTATACCTAGTCTGAAAAATACGAAAGGGGTGGCTATATAGTTTGCCGTTTGGGTTTGTGAAATTAGGGTGCTTTTTTGTTGTCGTTTTGGGGAATATATTTATGTATCGGATTAATTGTTCGATATAGTGCTAAAAGAGATGATGCAATAATGTTTTTATGGACTTAACGTGTTTGTTTATTTTTGTTTATTGAATTGGTGTTTTCGTATTCTCTTGATCTTAATGGGAGGAAAGCGGTGCTTCGTTGATATGTCCCGTTTATAACCAGTAGTGTTGAAAACAAAAAAAATGGTTATAAACGGAATGATGGATGCTTTCTGTTATTTCCGTTTGAGGGGTATAAGTTTAGTCTCTTTATTGATGGTGTGTTGATAATATTAATATTTAGTGTATTTCAGAAAATTTATTAAATTCTTTATCTTGTAATTTTATTTTATTCCACTCTTACGCGTACCTACGTCCATGCGCACCGGCAAATAAACCTATATACACATACGAGCATGGAACCACAAGTATGCCTATACACAACATCGGCACGCATATGCACATGCACGCATATACATACATCTTCACTCACATGTACGGGGGTTATCAATTTTATATATATATATTATTTTTAAAAATACACACGCCTGTACACTCATCTTTATTTATACAGGGGTGGGCGGGTGATTTGAGAATCTATTATATGGATTGTATGAAGAGGGGGTGGGGAGGGGTTCTTAGGGGTCAAGAATTCTTTCGTTCTGTGGTGTATCTGTATTCCTGGGAGTTTAAAGGGGTTTCATGTATTTACCGTGATAGGAGGGTCACGTGGAGATGGGGTATCTGCTGATAAATGTATAAGCGCTGTGGATGGGGTTAGTTTTAGTATGGATGATGTGATTATCTGTGGTGAAAGGGTGGGGTATTTATTGATGAATGTTTAATCTGTGGTTAGGACTAGGTAGTATCAGGGTAGGCGGGGTTTATGTAGTCGTGCCCGTGGTGTTTTTAACATATATCTTGGGGGAGGTATTTTGTACGTAAATAGAAAGATAGGAATTTTGTTATGGGTTTAGTGATGTCTTGGGGAGGTTGGTTATTTTGTATGTTTTTAAGAAATACTTTACTATCTTTTTAGAGGGGTATTTGGTTTAAAGGGATAATTAGTGGGTTATGTAATATTGTTATCAGACCATTGGGCTAGCAGGAATTGTCTTCTGTGAGGGTATTTTCTGAAGATCTTGGTTTTTATATTCATGCAGTTTATGGAAGGGTTGTTGATAGCTTGTATAATTCTGAATGTCTCAGTAGTGCACAAATGGCAGGTCCTGGAGGTGGGGCTGTAGGATTTAGGCTTGTCGGTAATTCTCCATTCTATTTTGTAGGGAGTGTTGGACTTCTTGAGATCCCATACGTGGGTTGCCAGTGTGGTTATGTGGTCTTTTGGGGCCTATTTGAAAGTGTTGTTGTCGGCGTAGAGTTATTCCGATGTATATATCCTCTCCTTTGGTATCCAGCCAGGATATAACCTTGGCTACGTAACCAACGGAGCTGACTGTGCATCCTCCGCCCAAGGGGCAGGTTTCACCTCTTTTGCAAGAGCAACGGTGGTTGGGTGAATTAGTTGGTGGTTTCGAGGTCAGAATGGATCCCACGGACTGAAAACATGAATAGCTAGTTTTTACTGTATTTCTGTTAAAAATTTTATGGAGGTTATTTGATGGCGGAAAGTGCTTGTCTAGTAATTTGAGAAATTGCTTACCTACGCTATATTTGACGCTGAGGGAATAAGGGGGGGGGGCGAACCAGATAATATTTCTTTGTCTCTTGCGTCTTTGTTGACTGGTGGATTGGTTGGGTATGTAGGATATTTTTTCGTTATAACCGCTCTCAATGAGGGCATTATTGTAATACATGGCTTGTTGGAAAATCTCAGGTGTGGATGAAAGGCTGGAAATTCTTTTACTAATATTGAGTATAAGGTTCTTAAATATAAGAGAGAGGTGGCAGGATTTGGTGTGGATGTACTGGAGTTGTTCGGTGGGTTTGTGTTATGGCATAGTTGAATTGTTGGTCAGGTCTAGAGATACGTCTAAAAAATCTACGCTAGTCATGTTGGTGTCTATGGTGATGTTAAAATCAATTTCTTTTATGAATGCGGTTAAATGTTTCCTGAATCTGTCGAGTTCTTGCGCGTTGTTGTTGCGAGATAGGCATAGGCCGTCGTCTCGGTAGAGGCCGAACTATAGGTCAGGGAATTTATGTTGTAAATAGTGTAGGATGAAAAGCCCAATCAGGTCGTATATATCTGCGCTGTCGTAGGCCCCATGGGAACATCAAAAAGGGTCTTCAGGGTTGGATTTTTTAACCCATGTTTGATTGTTGAAGAAAAGGAGTGAGCTTCTCGCATGGAGGATGGTGTTAATTTCGAGGTCGCTTATTTCCACGAATGTTTTGGCAAATGATAGGGCCTTGTCGAGGACTTCCCTATTAATGGAGGGGTAGAAGTCAGCGATATCAAATTGTGTTAAACGGCATTGTTTTTTTTAATCTGGGATGGCCTTGAACCAATCCACACCGTTTTCTGTCATTGTTGACGCCATTCCCTATCGGGTCGTGACTACAATCGTTTCAGCTTGCCGATGATTCCACTGGGGAAGGAGATTTACTAAAGATGTCTAAATCTGCCCTTTTGGATGAAACCGCGATACATTGCTGAAACATGTAATATACAGTATCTAAATAAATTATATTAGCTCTCTTATATGATCGAGCACTTTATTTGATTTCTTTTCATATACAACCTGACACACTATATATATATATATATATATATATATAATTCATAATCCGGACTAAAACTTTGTTCGCTAGTGACGCCTGATTTGGTTTTCGTAACATTTGAAGAGATTTAATCTGAAATTTTTGTAAAAGTTTGTAATTTTGCCCGCGAAATTTCTGCCCGGTCGAACAAGAAATGAAAATTAGGCCGAAAGGTTTTCATTTCGTTTTTTTTTCTTCGAATATAAATAGATTTATTTCAACTCCATGTCTTCAAGTTTTGACTTAATGTTACTTATACGGTTATATATAAAAAAGATTAGTCCTGTATATTTTGTTTTAGGCCTTTCAAATAGAAAATACTTATAATAGCTTAACTGTTTCAATATTTTTAACAGATTTAAGGAATAAAAGAAATGTATCAGAAACTAAAAGAATACACAACCAAGACAAATGAAGGGAAGTCGTAGAAGGAAGCATGTTAAGAGAAAGTCTTTCAGCGGTTGTTGTTAGCCATTTTTTGTTCGTTTTAATCACAATTTTGAAGAGATTTTCTGTTTTTTATATTTCATTTTCATTTTTTTTTTAAATACAGGAGCAGTCTCAATACGATGCATACATAAGAGAACTTTTGTTCGGGTTGAAATCTAATTATAGTATCTGTTCTGATAAAGCACTGCAATGGACTATAACTCAGAAACCATTCTTTTCCTCGTCTATGTTTATGCGAACTGTTTTCATTATTTACATATATAAAACATAATTATTTACATATATAAAACATAATTATGTTTTATATATATAAAACATAATTATTAAAATATATGAAACATAATCCTGAAGTTGTTTAATCGATTTTCAGAACACCCTGCATTTCTTGCCTTGTATCTTTATCTTTGTTGTTTATATCATGTTATGTTTTATAAGCATTTCTGAAAATCAGACTTTCTAGTAACGGATGCCCCAAAACCTATAATTTTTCTGAAAATCAGACTTTCTAGTAACGGATGCCCCAAAACCTATAATTTTACTGAAAATTAGACTTTCTAGTAACGGATGCCCCAAAACCTATAATTTTTCTGAAAATCAGACTTTCTAGTAACGGATGCTCAAGAACCTATCATTTTTTTAATCAGACTTTTTAGTAACAGATGTCCCAAAACCTATAATTTTTCTAGCAAATTAGACTTTCTAGTAACGGATGCCCCCAAAACCTATAATTTTTCTGAAAATCAGACTTTCTAGTAACGGATGACCCCAAAACCTATAATTTTTCTGAAAATCAGACTTTCTAGTAACGGATGCCCCAAAACCTATAATTTTTCTGAAAATCAGCCTTTCTAGTAACGGATGACCCCAAAACCTATAATTTTTCTGAAATCAGCCTTTCTAGTAACGGATGACCCCAGAACCTATAATTTTTCTGAAAATCAGGCCTTCTAGTAATGAATGCCCCCAAACCCTATATTTTTTCTGAAAATCAGACTTTCTAGTAACGATTTCCCCCAAACCCTATAATTTTTCTCAATCTCTTCTGAACATTAACCTAGTCTAATAATACCTCTACAAGCATTTATTTTTTAAAAATCAGAGTTTTTATAGATAAGGATGGCCCAAATAACCTATAAATTTTCTCCATCTTTACTGAACACTAGCTGAGTATAATAAAAACTAAAGCAGCAGTGACAATAGGGTTATAAGCATAGAATATCAAATAAATATTTAAATAATTGACGCTAAGACAAGCATCTGTAAATGAATTAAACAGACAAGCATAAAAAAATTAACACTTGATGTAAATGATAGAAAAAACACGGTACACTTTGTTTTCATACTAACTCACGAAACTAAAGTTAGGGTTGTGGCCGATTATTGTATTGCAGCTCAAATGAGCTGCACCTCATTGAAGTGCAGATGCTGCCTCTCAAATGATAGTGCCCTATTGTGTAAATCGACCACATGCAACAAAATGTAGCAGTCAATGCTTTATTTTCTCTCAAGACAAGGGGAGGCAACTACAAGCTAAAGGTTTAGATGTCTCTCGAACTGGTTATCATCATCTAGGCTGACATTCGATGAGTGATTTTCCGACAAGAGTCTTATTCTCATAAAGATTCAACCTCTTTATTCTGTCAGGCTTTCCACGAGTCAACTGCAAGCTATATGTATATGTAATGATAGTAGAAAGTAGACATTGGGTTTACTTTCATCAGCCTCGTAACTCTTGCTCCCCTTGTTTTATCCTTATTTTGTCCTTATTTTGTCCTTATTTTGTCCTTATTTTGTCCTTATTTTATCCTTATTTTGTCCTTATTTTATCCTTATTTTGTCCTTATTTTGTCCTTATTTTGTCCTTATTTTATCCTTATTTTGTCCTTATTTTGTCCTTATTTTGTCCTTATTTTATCCTTATTTTGTCCTTATTTTGTCCTTATGTTGTCCTTATTTTGTCCTTATTTTGTCCTTATGTTGTCCTTATTTTGTCCTTATTTTGTCCTTATTTTGTCCTTATTTTGTCCTTATGTTGTCCTTATTTTGTCCTTATTTTGTCCTTATGTTGTCCTTATTTTGTCCTTATTTTGTCCTTATTTTGTCCTTATTTTGTCCTTATATTGTCCTTATTTTGTCCTTATTTTGTCCTTATGTTGTCCTTATTTTGTCCTTATTTTGTCCTTATTTTGTCCTTATTTTGTCCTTATTTTGTCCTTATGTTGTCCTTATTTTGTCCTTATTTTGTCCTTATTTTGTCCTTATGTTGTCCTTATGTTGTCCTTATGTTGTCCTTATTTTGTCCTTATTTTGTCCTTATGTTGTCCTTATTTTGTCCTTATTTTGTCCTTATGTTGTCCTTATTTTGTCCTTATTTTGTCCTTATGTTGTCCTTATTTTGTCCTTATTTTGTCCTTATTTTGTCCTTATGTTGTCCTTATTTGTCCTTATTTTGTCCTTATTTTGTCCTTATTTTGTCCTTATGTTGTCTTTATTTTGTCCTTATGTTGTCCTTATTTTGTCCTTATTTTGTCCTTAATTTGTCCTTATGTTGTCCTTATTTTGTCCTTATTTTGTCCTTATGTTGTCCTTAATTTGTCCTTAATTTGTCCTTATGTTGTCCTTATTTTGTCCTTATTTTGTCCTTATTTTGTCCTTATTTTGTCCTTATTTTGTCCTTATTTTGTCCTTATTTTGCCCTTATTTTGTCCTTAATTTGTCCTTAATTTGTTCTTTTAGTCTTCACATGAGCGATGTTTCTGACGGGGAAGAATTGTTGTTTTCTGGGTAGGAATCTATCAATCTAACACTTATCGTTGGTTAGTTTTTAACTCTGAGTAGTATTATTTTTAGCTTCTTACATCAAGTGGTTTCATGCCTTGCTTGGAGCGATTTATATATATATATATATATATATATGTTTAGGCTTAATACTTTTCAAGTTAACTTCGTTCATCAATATAAATTTTGTCTAAATAATAGCGTCCATATTTCTTATCTGATTCCTCATTTTCCCGCTTTCTTTTTGTTCCGCATTAATTTTATGGCTGTTTTATTAATTTGTTGTAATTTCTTATCATTTTTAATTGGAAACATACATTTGAAGTATATTTCTTTTGTAAGTCGTCCCGTGTGGTTGACGGGTAGAAAAAGACGAGAAAAAACTAAAAAGCAAATATAGGAGAATTAGAAAGGGAGAGAGTGGAGATTAAAAGGAAAGGTGAACGATGTGCAATGCTAAACAAATAAAAGAGGGATAGATAAAGATTAGAGGGAGAAAGAAGGGAAAATGTGCATTTGAAAGAGAGAGCGAAAAAAAGAAAGAATAGAAAGGAAGATGAACAAATAATTAAAGAGAAAGGAAGACGGGGTAAAAGAAATTGAGTAGAAGTGCGTATGAGAAAGAGGCAAAGATTGAAGAAGGCTAGAGAAAGAAAGAGAGGGAAAAGAAAGAGAAACATTAACTGATTATAAAACGGCTCAGAACTAAAAAGGAAGAAGAGAAAAATGCAATAATAAAAAGGAAAACGGCGATTTGTTCTTTTTTTATTTTTCGGAAGTCAACATTTAAGGTCATTCAATGGCTTAAAACAACACAATAAATATATATTGTAAACGATTCATTAAACATAAGTTGCCAATTTACAAATAAGTTAAAAGGGTTAAATTCATAACTTTCTGATGGCACTACAGTTTACATTAACGCAACGGATTCGATTGAATTTGAACCTGGTATAAATTGCGCCACTCAACCCAGAAAATGATGAGAAACGATAAGAGTAAGGTTAGTGTTAGCAATTCAGGGTTTAAAAGCATTAGAACCGTTTGGAGTTAGGGTTAGGGTTAGCAATTGGAGGTTTAAAAGCATTAGAACCGTTTGGAGTTAGGGTTAGGGTTAACAATTGGAGGTTTAAAAGCATTAGAACCGTTTGGAGTTAGGGTTAGGGTTAGGGTTAACAATTGGAGGTTTAAAAGCATTAGAACTGTTTGGAGTTAGGGTAAGCAATTCGAAGTTTAAAAGTATTAGAACCGTTTGGAGTTAGGGTTAGGGTTAGCAATTCGAGGTTTAAAAGCATTAGAACTGTTTGGAGTTAGGGTAAGCAATTCGAAGTTTAAAAGTATTAGAACCATTTGGAGTTAGGGTTAGGGTTAGCAATTCGAGGTTTAAAAGCATTAGAACTGTTTAGAGTTAGGGTAAGCAATTCGAAGTTTAAAAGTATTAGAACCATTTGAAGTTAGGGTTAGGGTTAGCAATTCGAGGTTTAAAAGCATTAGAACTGTTTGGAGTTAAGGTAAGCAATCTAAAGTTTAAAAGTATTAGAACCGTTTGGAGTTAGGGTTAGGGTTAGCAATTCGAGGTTTAAAAGCATTAGAACTGTTTGGAGTTAGGGTAAGCAATTCGAAGTTTAAAAGTATTAGAACCATTTGGAGTTAGGGTTAGGGTTAGTGTTAGCAATTCGAGGTTTAAAAGCATTATAACCTTTTGGAATTAAACTTAGGGTTGGGTTAGGGTTAGGGTTAGCAATTCGAAGTTTAAAACATTAGAACTGTGTTGAAGTTAGGGGTATGGTTAGGGTAAGCTATTCGAAGTTTAAGAGCATTAGAACCGTTTGGGGTGAGGGTAAAAGTTAGGGTAGCAATTCGAAGTTTAAATACATTAGGACTGTTTGGGATTAGGGTTAGGGTAAGCGATTCAAGTTTTAAAAGTATTAGAACCGTTTGGTGTTGGAGTTGGGGTTAGGGTTAGCAAATCGAAGTTTAAAAGCATTAGAACCGTTTGGAGTTAGGGTTGGGTAACGGTTAGTAATTCGAAGTTTAAAAACATTAGAACCGTTAGGGGTTAGAGTAAGGGTTATGGTTAGCAGTTCCAAGTTTAAAAGTATAAAAACCGTTTGGAGTAAGGGTTAGGGTTAGGGTTAGCAATTCGAAGTTTAAAAGAATTAGAACAGTTTGGGGTTAGGGTTAGGGTTATGGTTAGCAATGCAGAGTTTAAAAGTATAAAAACCGTTTGGAATGAGGGTTAGGCTTAGGGTTAGCAATTCGAAGTTTAAATAAATTAGAACGGTTTGGAGTTAGGGTTAGGGTAAGCAATTCGGAGTTTAAGAGCATTAGAACCGTTTCGGGTTAGGGTAAGGTTTATGGTTAGCAGTTCGAAGTTTTAAAGCATTAGAACCGTTTAGTTTTAGAGTTAAGGTTAGGGTTTGCAATTCGAAGTTTAAAAGCATAAGAACCGTTCGGAGTTAGGGTTAGGGGTAGGGTTAGCAATTAAAAGTTTTGAAGCATTAGAACTATTTGGGGTTAGGGTTAGGGTTAGCAATAAGAAGTTTAAAAGTATTAGAACCGTTTGGGGTAGGTTAGGGTTAGGGTTGCATTAGAACCGTTTAGGGTTAGGGTTTGCAATTCGAAGTTTTAAGCATTAGAACCGTTTAGGGTTAGGGTTAGTGTTAATGATACATTAGAACCGTTTTGTGTTTGGGTTAGGGTTAGAAATGAGATGTTTAAAAACATTAGAACCGTTTGGGGTTAAGGTTAATGTTAGGGTTTGCAAGGCGAAGTTAAAAAGCATTAGAACCGTGTTGGGTTAGGGTTAGGGTTACATTAGAACCGTTTGGGGTTGGGGGTTAGGGTTAGCTATTTGAAGTTTAAAAGCATTAGAACCGTTTCATAGAAATAAAAATTGAAATAATGAAGAAGTGAGAGCTAGTTGTGGAGAAAGAATTTGTGAGAGATAGTGGAGGTGAGAGGAAAGAATGAGTGAGAGATAGTGGAGGTGGGATTTAAAATGAGTAAGAGATGGTGGGAGTAAATAATGAGTGAGAGATGGTGGAGATGGAAGGTAAGAATGGGTAAGAGATGGTGAGAGGAAAGAATGAGTGAGAGATGGTGGAGGTTGGAAGAAAAGAATGTGCAACAGATGGTGGGGGGAAGAATGAGTGAGAGATGGTGGAGGTTTAAGGTAAGAATGGGCAAGAGATAGTGGGAGGAAAGAATGAGTGAAAGATGGTGGAGGTGGAAGGTAAGAATGAGTAAGAGATGGTGAGAGGAAAGAATGAGTGAGAGATGGTCGAGGTTGGAAGAAAAGAATGTGCAAGAGTTTGTGGGAGGAAAGAATGAGTCAGAGATGGTAGAGGTGGAAATAAAAGGAGTTAGAGAAAGTAAAGGTTCCTACGAACAAGAGATGGTGGAGGTGTTAGAAAAGAATGAGTGAGAGGAAAGAATGAGTGAGAGATTGTGGAGGTAGGAGAGAAAAGGTTAAGTGGTGGATAGTGGATGTAGGGATAAAGAGTGAGTGAGATAGTGGAGGTAGGAAGAAATAGAGAGTGATAAATAGTGGGAGGAAAGAATTGGGTGAGAGATGGTGGATGTGGGAGAAATGACAAATTGACCGATGGGAGAATATAATTATTGGGGGGAAAACACAAAAGAGGGGCAGGAAGAACAATAAAGGGAAGGCACATTGTGTTTTAGTTTTGCATATTAAACATTTTAAAGCTGTTTCATGTGTATTGTAAACGATTCATTGGCGATGTACTTTTACTTAATCCATAGCTGATGATGGGGTGACATTTTCCAATGATACTATAACATAATGATATTATAACATAAATGATATTAATACATAAATGAACGCAACAAATATACCAGGATTTGAAATTACATAGTCTGTTGATGTATCAACTGCACCAGACGTATAAAACACAAAATACATAGTTAGAAAAAGAAGAAAAGAAAGAAATGAAGAGAGAAAAAGAAGAAAAGAAACTAACAAAGATATGGAGGAGATAAAGAGTAGAAAAGAAATAAAGAAAGAAGGAGGGAAGTAAAAAATACATTAAAAAACAGAAAACATAAAAAGTAGATATAGATGTTATAAAAAAAATGGCATGTGTAATCGTCTTTTAAAGTAGCCAATTGGTAAATAAATTGAATGGCTTCATATGGTGCATTGACGATGCCCACCCAAGTATCTGTGCTTGCCCCTGGATACGTGTAATAACACAAATGCTGATTTATACATAGCAACAACGAAAAGGAAATGAATTTCGGGCATTAGACAGAGTGAAGAGAGCTAGTCGAAATAAAGGGGATGGAGAGTATCAGTACTTAAATCCTGGGGGTGAGAGTGGGAGTCGCATCAGAAGGATTTGGATAACGTTTGCAAACTCAATCAAAAGATGCAAAAGAAAGAGAAATACGGAAAAGAGCATAAAAAAGAAGAGAGGAAAGGGAAAGGGGTGGGGGGAAAGGATGAGATAAGAAATTAAGAAGAGAGGAAAGAGAAAATATGGGAGATGGGTGAGATAATAAGAAGAAAGGGAAAAGATAATGGAGGAAAAGGATGATATAATACAAACAGAAGAAGAGAGGAAAGAGAAAATAGGGGAAAAGGGTAAGATAATAAGAAAAGAGGAAAAAGAAAATAAGGAAAAATGGTTGTAATAATAAGAAGACAGAAAAGAGAAGAAAAGAGAAAATGGGGTTAAAGAATGAGATAATATGAAAATAAGAAGAGAGGAAAGAGAAAATGGGGGAAAAGGTTGAGATAATAAGAAGAGGAGAGAAAATAAACGAATGAAATAATAGCAGAATAAAAGAAAGCGTAAATACCAAAAAAGGAATAAATAAAAGAAAATCAAAGAATAAGAAAACGAAAGAAAGAAAGAACGAAAGAGAGAAAGAAAGAAAGAACGAAAGAAAGAAGGAAACAACGAAAAAGTTAAGAAAATGAAAACACAAAAATCGAAAAGCAAGGGAAAAAAGAAAGGGGAAAAGTCATAAGCAGATGTGAATGAAAATATCATGAAATAAAATGGACAAAACAGAAAATGACAAATATGTCTGCTTCACCACCGTTTTCTTATGCAGATCTAAAAGTCATAGCATTTATAAAATCATCGCACCCTAAGGATTGTTTATAACAACATAAATTAGAACCAACGTGCCGCCCATTTTGATGTTAATAGAGTTTCAATCTCAACGCCGATACCGGCTTTTACAACAGATCTAGCCAGAAACACACACACACACACCGTTTCTTTTCATTTTTTTAAGATACCTAATTGATTCTTTTTTTTTCGACTATAAACAAAAAAGTAGAATGACTGAATTTTTTACGAATAAACTGAAATGCATTCTGGTAGATTTAATGTATTCGTTTATTATTATATTTTTGTGTAATCATCAGTTACATGTACAGCAGAAATACACGCAGATACACCACAGTTTTATCAATATACAGATTTGTAAATTTTTTTGGTGAGTCAAGTTGATAGCGAAAACACAACAACTAAAAACAAGCAAAACTCAACAAAAATGTACATCTTTTGTTTTCGTAAAATGTCTGTAAGTCAAATCTTTTTTTGAATGTTACATATCATACAGCAGTGTTGCACTTTTGTTCGTTGTCATTTGAGTAACGCCGGTGTTAACCTTGTTCGTGAAATAAATTAAGTAGGAAAGAAATCCATAAATGTCAAATGTGTGTCTCTGTTCCCTATAGAAATAAAGGTTTTATATCTACATAAAAACTAAAAGTGTATTTATATGTAAAATTCTCGGGGAAGACGATGGAAGTTGTGCCGAATCTTTACGTGGCTGAATATCTATGTGCTCTCTCTAAGGGGGCTATGGGGCAAAACCCTTAAACCTTCAAATACGTATATCCGATGTTAATTAAATTTAACCATATATATATAAGAGTAATTCAGAGAGTTTTCCCAAACTCCAGTTTTGTCTGACTATATTAGGGGGCAAAACGAGGGGCAGTAAAAAAAGAAAAGAAAAAAGAAAGTAACATGGCGTTATGAACATAGTGAACAGGGACATATTAGTGCTCCTGATGAAGTCCCGAGCAATGTCGGGTCTTCCTGCTAGAAATGGTATAAATATCTTCAGCAACTGCGATTAAAATGAGTTTAAAGAATTGCTAAAACGGCAGATTATTTGAAAGAAGCGCGAAAAACTTGATAAAAAATGAATGGAAAAGGGACCAACATACATCGCCATCTTAAGGGAAAAGATTAGAAAAAGATTAAATTCACAAAAAGGGAAAAAGAAAACGACTTAATGCTGCTGACTATCTTTAATTTCGATAAACATTGACTTACTCCAAACATCTGGATGAAGTACTCTCTCTGTATCAAGCCGTCGGCGCATAAACGACATCGCTACCCGCATCGAAATAACTATTAATCAACTCTGAAAGCGGGTAAGATAATTTAACATCGAAAAGTCAATTCTCTGCAGTAACTATTCAAATCTGGCTTCACTAATTCACATCTCAATGCTTGTTCACCCACACCTGGAGGTGATGGGATTTGAACGGGAGACGTAGATTTTCAGAAATGCAAATAACAAAAGACGTTTTATTAATTACATCTCAGTATGGTATAAGGCCATTTAAGCAGAGCGATTGAGAAATTCATTGTTCCTATTGTATCGCTTTATATTTCACCTTTTCTCAAATTAAGGTGCAAGCAGTAAATTGTTTATCGATGCAGACTGAAAAGTCGGAAATCCGAGTTATAGTTTCGTTTTCGAATTCATTTGGTTAACAAACTTTTGAGAGACATAAGTGGCCTTCTGTGTGAAACAGTGAAATAAACTAGAAACTTCAGTTCCAAAGAACAGCTACCCTATGAGAAGGAAAGGTTCGATTTTAACATTATCAGACTTTCGAGTAAATGGAAATCGTTATTTCCGATGCACCGTCCAGCTCGAAGACATATTTTGATTTCCAAATATCCGTTGCTCTGAGCATATATACTCGTCCATTAGACAATCTTCCAGATTAAACCCAGATAACACAGTCACCATACGATAAATATAAGCAACACAAATCTATTATTTCTCTCTACCTATCTCCTCCCTCTCTTTCTCTCTTTCTCTCTTTGTATATATATATATATATATATATATATATATATATATATATATATATATATATATATATATATATATATATATATATATATGAGAGAGAGTGAGTATAGTTTTTAAAAGGAAAAATTGACCAAAGTGCTCAATAATCTTTTGACTTCTAGGCAAACACTGAGGCTATCAGTATGAAACAACAGGTCTGTCCATAATATCACCCCTTCTCTTTCTCTCTCTCTCTCATATATATGTAAGGTGTGCGAAAGAGTATTTGGGTTAGAGGTTATCACAATGTGTCAATTAGACATTAGGTATAGATGTAAATTGTGTTTATTTCCGGGTTTTCTCTTACATTTTTAAATTATTAATATTTCGAGACGAATCTCTTCTGCACGGGAAACTTTAAGACTTGTGATCAGAATTTGTTTTTGTTTTGAACACTTACGGTATTTTACTAAAACACATGTTTATTTGAAATAAAGTATCTAATGGAAGCGAAGTCTTGTGGGTTGATCAGATTTCTCAGAAATCGATTATTTTCAATTATCGAGATAGGAAGTGGGAGGAAACATCTGAAATTTTTGTGTGGATTTATTTCGTCTTATATATATCATCATCATAGGACATTTGTGGAAAGAACTGTCTATTTGTAGCTTTTACTTTTACTTTTTCTTTTCAAATGAATGATAAATATAAGCAGAACGCATATATATATATATATATATATATATATATATATATATATATATATATATATATATATATATATATATATAAATTTAAATAATAAAATAAGGTGCAAATCAAATTTTATTTGAATTCAAAGTTCAGGCAAAGTATCTTAAAGTCCTTAACTCATGAGTTTTCAAAGATAATTCTTCTCCTCAGAGGACAATTACCACAGTGACATCACTGCAGGTGATAAAATTACACTTTGAAAATATATAAAAATATATGCAAAAATGCATAAAAGTATATAACACATCAAATATATCAGCCCAAAACATACTTTTGTTAAAGCTATACAATCCAAGTCATACAATTTAAAACAAATTCAGAAAAGATATCTAAGAGGTTGATTGAAGATTGATCCAGGTAGTAAGTGAACTTTGAATTCTAATAAAATTTGATTTGCACCTTATTTTATTATTTTATTTTATATTATGCTATTAATGCTCTATCCAGTATATTGAGCTTCAGTTTTTATCCGGATGTTTCACTAATTAAAAGATATTAGTTGCTTCTTATATCTTCTGTTGGATTAACTTCATATATATATATATATATATATATATATATATATATATATATATATATATATATATATATATATATATATATATATATATATATATATATATATATATGTGTGTGTGTGTGTGTGTGTGTGTGTGTTTAATAATCTTGTGAAGGGTCACGAACACTATTTTCTCCGTTTTTTATTTACTTTCTTTCCTCTTCGTCTATTCTTCTGCAGGTTTCTTCTCGAAACTAAGTTTTTTCCTATGTATGTTAGTGTGTGTGTTTTTCAGCTTCAACGCAGAAATTACGTGAGTTAAACAGATTATCGGGTAACCATACACTGCCATTATTGACGTCCAGATGACTGAGCCAGCTACCCGAATTAATTACTAGCTCATCCCAACTTACATCTGATCTGAACCGATGAAACTACCTTCATTCTAAGAAACTTTTCATTTTCGGACTATTTTATTGGCCTTTTTGCAAACTTGAAGGTTACAAAATTGCGCATTGGTTGCACACAATGCTAGCGTATCTTCTGCAAAGTAATAAAATGGAAGTTGTTGAGAATAATTATTCCCTTCAATTCGCGGGTTATATAAATAAATAGATGTGAAACTGTCACATGATTGGCATACGTGTCAATCACGTGACAGTTTCTATAAAAATTCAACTTGAAAGCTTCAGGGCGGCTCGTTTCATCCGGGTTATTTAAGTGACGTCTCAAGTGCGTCCCCTGTTACTATTACAAGGCAAGAATACTTTTGCATGTCAGCAATGATGAACAACGTTGCGAATCTTACGAACAAACCTTTCTTGTAGCTTTGTTAACCGTTACACTTGCAAGACAGCCTACAGCTAACAGATTTAGTCTAGGTCATCTTCCTTCTCCCAAATTGTCAGTTTAAAATATCGATAGTTTATCTTTTTAGGAGGTCATATAATCGCTACATTATTTTTTCGTGTAAATAAACAATTTAATGGGGAAAAGATTTTTTTTGCAAAAATGTTTTATTTAACATGAAAAAAATAAATTTCAATAAAAAACATACGAAAATAAACTATCGGATTATCTGGCTTTTGGGCTCAGATAAGAGTGTAGTGTCTATTCTGTCCTCAGTCATGCGGTAAAGAAATCCTTCTCGACTGGGGCAATTTCAGAGTGCAACTTTTGATAGCTGGATAGCCCTCACATAACACACTGAATTTGTGTTTAGTTTTCCCCTCGTAGGGGAGGCAAGAAAATATACACATTAGAAAATCATAAAATCCGACGACGTAATACGTGAAATCTTTTTAAAGTCCAGAATAGCTGAGAGTTGAAAACTCGTAAACAAATAATTTATCGGAAATAAGGACGAATTCAATTCTCTACCGACCTGTATACTTTTAACGTGTGAAAACTTAAAAAAATTATTTCGATGTTCGTGTGGCTTATCGATATACGAGATGATGGCATAACTTCGGTTAATTCCGTCCACTCCCAATAAAAACCTTCATAAAACCACACTTGAAGTTTAGCGAAGTTAAGCCATCACTTCGGTCCCCTGTGTGTTTTCGATACACGAACGTTGAAATAAAACATTTAGTTTTTTAAACAGTTTCCATATATTAAAAGTATACTAGTCGGCAGATAATTTAATTCTAATGCGTTTGTTATAAATTATTTGTTGGGTTCATGTTTTGTTTACGAGTTCTCAATTGTTAACTATTCTGTACTTTACCCCTTTAGGTTATTATCTAACGAATTGAATCCAATTTTAACTGATACAAATAAAATACACTAAATATATTTTTGATGATATAAAAACGAAAAGTTCATTCATTTGAGAAACGCGAGAATCGACGCTTCCTTTTAATTACTGATAACATTGCAATCGGAAGTGTATCGACAATATAAAAAAAGTTGAAGTCTACTCAGCATTTATTTTTGGTCTTGCTGTTTTGTTTATATAGTTTTGGGTTCGTCACCGGTTTCCTATCGGTGATAACTTTCACCTGGTCCCCCCTTACCGGTGGGCATTTCTACTCTACATATCTCCCACCCCAATTTTCGTTTTTGATATTTTCGCTATCCCACAGTTATTTAGGTGACAGGTAGCTTGATTTGCAAGAGAGGCAGGCTTGCTGTCGTAATTTTGTAAAGCTTTCGGGGCCTGCATCAACTTTTCGACTGGCAAATCTGTTTACCTGACACATTTAGAAAGTAGGGTGGGGGTCTTATACTAACTTGGGCTTTTTTTCATTGAAAATAATTTCATATCTTTTGTATATAATTTTTGATTACTTCAATTCACCACTGAATATCGTAAGTATATGGGTTTTAAGTGCGGTAACCATTTTACGATTTTGTTTTTCCTTTATTTTTTTCAATTCATTTTTTTCATTCATGTATTTCATTCATTCATATTTTATTCATTTATTTTTCAATTCATTTTTTTCATTCATGTATTTCATTAATGTTGTGGTGCTTATGCATATCAACCCTGACATTGAAATATTTAAAGAATGTATAAACTTTATTATGTACTTACGTGTTAGCTGAAAATAAGATTGTGCAGAAAAAATTACGCAAATTCATCCAGTAGTTATTAAATTATAAGAAAAAGAAGAAAGAAAAAATGATTTTACGTACATTTTGACATTTTTGTAAACAACGGAGACCCCAAACCCCGAAATCGTGAAAATATGAGTTATCGTCCTTGGTGGAAATATCTACCGAGTGATAAAATCGTTTTTTATTTATAATTAAATAAATACTTGATGAATTTGCATAATTTTTAATGTACAGTCTTTTTTTCATCTACCACGTAAGTACATAACAAAGTTTATACATTTCTTTAGCTATTTTATTTTTAAGAGCGGTCTAACATGTCAGGGTTTGATAAGCATAAGCACCAATTTTTTTATACATATTTTAATTTTTTTTCATTCATTTTTATTCATTTATTTTTAATTCAATCTTTTGATTCATTTATTTTTCATTCATTTATTTTTCATTTAATCTTTTCATTCATTTATTCATTCATATTTGTAATCTTTTTTTAATTCGTTTTTTCATTCATTTTTTAAATTTATTTTGTCATCTATTTTTAATTTATTTTTCATTCATTCGTTTTCATTTATTTATTAATCTTTTCATTCAATTTTTTATTTTATTTTTTAAATTCATTTTTGATTCAATTTTTACATTTTTTATTCATTTTTTTATTCATTTATTTTCATTCATTTTTTCATTGATTTATTTCATTCATATTTTATTCATTTATTTTAATTCATTTTTTCATTGATTTATTTCATTCATATTTTATTCATTTATTTTAATTCATTTTTTCATTCATTTATTTCATTCATTAATATCTTATTCATTTATTTAATTTATTTTTTAATCAGTTTTTTTTTATTATTTCACTTTTATTTCATTCATTTTTTTCATTGATTTATTTCATTCATATTTTATTCATTATGACTCGAGGATAGGAGTTAAATAGTTTGACTGGTAGATGGTGAAACAACATCGCGTTCACCGACACAATAGTTGTAGCAGGGCAGAATTGATTATTTACGGCGACGGTTCAACAAGAACTTGTTTACATTGGATTTGAAGACGACCATATTGTAATCGACAGGGAAATGGACCCGCGGCACTCTGTTCCACAGACGGGCAGTTCTAGAAAAGAAGCTCTTCTCATGAAAATTCCCTCTCGTCTTGGACACGCAGAAGGAGAAGGGGAATCAATGACAGTGGTAGTAGCTGGGTGGGTTCTTAATGTGATTGGTTTACATAGATTTGAGCTCAGACGAGCACCTACCATTAAAATAATGGTAGAGCAAATAAAAACTAGCAACATCTCTTCTGTGAGAGAGTGGCTGTAGGGAAGGGAAGGAGACACCCTCCACTAGATTTTGAAGTCGGTTTTGGACTTTGTCAAGGCAGAAAAAGAAGGCTCTGAGCGGCACCTCCGAATATGTGGCAGCAGCACTTCATCTTAGGACGTATTTGACTTTTGTACACGTAGAGGGTGGCGTCGAACGTGAGATACTTTCTGGAGCCGTAGAATGATCCAACCATTTTTTTCAGCGGTCTTAGCAACAGATTTGATGTAAGTCTTCCATTTCAAGTCTGAAGAAAAGGCCAGTCCTAGGAGCTTATCAAAGCAGAAGGCTTCCTCAAATGGAGAGCCGTTCATTTCAACTGGGACAAAGTGGGGATCGGAGCGTTGGTGGTGAAAGGAGAGGAGCTTAGTCTTTGACGCATTAAAGTTAAATCCGAAGCGCTCAATATCGAGGATAGAACAGGTGTGTTTAAACGCTGTGTTGCCCGGGAGCAATAACTCACCTCTGTTAGAAGTGTTTTCTTAGTGTTGCATTCTAGACAAGAAACTTGATGTTGCCCGGGAACAATGAAATAAAAATAATACAGTATTACATGTGGGAAGTGGTAACGTTTATGCTCAATATCATACATAGAGCAGGCGTGTTTAAATGCAGCCGGGAGAAAAAACTTCACTGTCTTTAATTATACTGTTGTATACAAGAAAGGTACTTGGCGTTGCCCAGGAGAAATAATAGTAATAATACAGTATTACATTTAGTAAGTAGTGCATCTTATTGCAAAAGTTTTCAATACGCTAGATAGGGCAGGTTAGTTTACACTCCGCATTGCCTAGGAGAAAAAATACTGTATAATACAGTATTACAATTGGAAAGTTGTATGTGTTAATGTAAAAGTGCTCAATATCCTACATAGAGCAGATGTGTTTAAACGTCGCGTTACCCAGGAGAAAGAACTTCACTGTCTTTTGTTATATTGTTGTACACAAGGAAATGTACTCGGCATTGTTCGGGGACTATAATAGTAATAATACATTAAGTAAATGGTATATCTTGTGGCAAAAGTACTCAATAGCCTAGATAGTGCAGGTGTGTTTAAACACAACGTTGCCCTGGATAAAGAACTTCGCTGTGTTTTGTTATGCTGTTGTATACAAGAAAAAGTAGTTGGCGTTGCCTGGGAGTCATAATAGCAATATCACATTTGTTAAGTAGTATAAGTTAATGCAAAGTGCTGAATATTTTAGATAGAGCAGGTGTGTTTAAACGCCGCGAGCATGTTAGTGAAAAGATCAATGTGCTTTGTCATAGTGTTGTATACTAGACAAGAAACTCAGTGTTGCACGGAAACCATAAATAAATAATACGTTAGGACACTTGGTAAGTGGTATATGCTGAATACAATAGTGCACAATACCATAGAAAAAGCACGTGTATGGAATTGTACAGAAGGACTGTTGGAACGTGGTATACAGTATTACACTTTCTAAGTTATATATGTTAAACTAAATAATATCCTTAAGGATTCTTAATAGCTTAAGGAAGGAAAAGGAAGAAACTCGATGTTGCCCGGGAGCAATAGCTTTAAAATTGAAAGCTCTGGTAAATGACTTACATTATTATGATTTTCTATTCATTAAAACAAGAGAACGGAATGTGTTGGGCGGATGAGAAATATGCTGTAGGAAGAAGAAGGGACACAATGGAGGGGAGGAGGGGAAGGCAGAGAGACGGATTGAGAGAGGGAGAGATATAGAAGTTTTGATAAAAACATGTTACACTTTTTAACCTCTTCTATTTTGTGGTTTATGGTGCTAGACAACGCTAGGTAGCCCGGCTAGTATTTCTATATATAAATTAACATTATAAACATAGGACGTATGAGTTGTGGCCATTTGTCAGGACGATTCAGAGTAGTCGTGTGTCGGTCTCCGCATTTGTGGGGATAATTATCTAGGCGGCCGTGATACCCTTTTGCTGCGTCGCTGACCAGGACTTTCTAGTAGTTACATGTTTGCGGAGTGATTTCCGTCTACTTATATTTATGATGACCCTCTACCCCTTCATAGTGATATATCTCATCTACCCGCATGTATTCTGGTGTGGTGTATGGAGGTTCGTTGTCAATGGGAATTAGTTCTCGTGGGGGAGAGCGATTGTGGTGTCAGCTAGTCTGACTTTCCGAAGGAATTGACAATTGTGCAGTGTAATTCTGTTGCTACCCCCGTTGCTATGCGCACCCGGTATTGTATGTTATTCGGTGGCTGTACTACCCTTCCTGTTTTGCGCACTGTCGTGGATATGATCAATCTCGGGTTGGCACCTGCACTAACATTGGATCTCTATAGTAGATACATAGATATTCGAATATTCCATTAAAGTTCTCCTTTACTTCTCAAGCGTTGAGTTAGTAAAGAAGTGAATAACATTAACGTTTCTTTTCCGAATTGACCAGTCAACTATGTTATAGTATATCTTTCTTGTGGTCTCTTGGTCTTACCGGATTCCAGGACAACAATTCATCTTGTCTGGTGTAGTATCCAGTTTACTGCTGTTATTAAGGGTAACATCGCTTGGAGAAGGTTGTATTGAGGGTTTCTGCCTCTGCCAAGTCAAACAACAACCTATTCACTTCAATAGAATTCGTTTCGAATTTCAACTGATTTTGTAAAACCGTACATTTACTTATATTTATATATTTAATATGTGTGTTGATATTTCTTTGAACAATCCATAGACTTTGTATTTTATAACATCGAAAGAAACTAGTGAAAACTGTGGAACAAGAGAACTCACAAGCAAGTAGTTAAAGAGTAAATGTCTCATTTCGGAAGTACTTCACCAATTACAACCCAGAACTAAACTTGTTTGTCTCGCCAAGACGGTCAGGCATTCTCTTTCCTTGTGGATAGATAGTTTCGTCCATCTTCTGTATTCAATTAACTAACCCTAAAATAAATATTTTTTTTGAAATTTTAGCTGACATCAACAGAAAGGAAGTAAATAGTATAAGCTCAGCATTAGACTATATATTTAGACAGTTCTCAGTACGAAACGTCCATTTCAACTGAACATTACCTCTTATAGAAAGAATCTCGTCTTCTATTTCAAACGCATATCTTCTGGGTGGTATTTTCTAAAGGATCTTCAAAACAAGGGTATATATATATATATATATATATATATATATATATATATATATATATATATATATATATATATATATATATCCATGTATATAGACCCATGCCTCCAGGTAAACTATTTTACATAGAGTCCATGACCAAGAAATATCAATAATATCAGTTGTCTCTACTTGACTGTGATGGTCATGGCGACTCACATGTTGGTTGATAGTGTTGCAGACTTCATCATTGGTGATACAGTCTCTATCAATAAGGCCAAGTGCATTCTCCTGAAGCATCTAATGTCGACAACCAGTATTCTCCTCCGTAGCACAACTGTTAGAATCTATTACTCATAATAACAGAAGACAGGGAGGTGTATGAGCAACTTCAATTTGGACAAGATATAAGACCTATCTTCTAGTACTGCATTTGACACAATGGCATTCAAGATAATATGTCATCGATGTATTAAAATAAATATGTTGAATATGTGGACGACGTGATGCAGCCTTGACGGATTCCGACTGGCTGATCGAAATGTCATCCTACTATGTTTGGACAAGTACGTGCGCTGCTAGCTTCTAATACATAATACTAACATTCTTGGCAAATCTAGGAAGCAATTTGAATACAATTTAAGAAACCTTCCCATAATAAAATAAGGCATAACTCACATACTTTTTTACATACTTTAGCATGTTTATAATGAACATAATTATTTTAGACTACGTGATTGTGTGGTTTGCGAAACTTTCAAAAAATTAATCAACAGATATACCAGAGAATGTCTATAATATTCAACGAAATATTGCTTAAAAGAATGAATGCTATCTAACTTCACAATATATATATATATATATATATATATATATATATATATATATATATATATATATATATATATATATTAAATTCCCGAAACAGTTTTTCATGGTAAACAACTGATGATCCCTTAAATAATGTTAGAAGCAAACTAATATAATAACTGTAAAAACTAAATTGACTTACATGAGTGATTTTCCACTGAACGACTTGGGACTTCAGGGGTTTTTTTTAAAAAAATTTTTCTTTTTTAGTTTTAATGGTAAAGAAACTTCCGAGACTATATATATATATATATATATATATATATATATATATATATATATATATATATATATATATATATATGTGTGTGTGTGTGTGTGTGTGTCTGTCTGTCTGTTTGTCTATTGTCATTCTGTTGTTGTTTTTGTGATATTTAAAATAGAACGTATTGAAATATCTTTTTACGGAGATGCATTAGCTAAATTCTAAGGAGGGAAACATTATTCCCTTTTACCAGTGTGAGGGTTGTACATGGGGGAGGGCGTCTATATTTATAAAATATAATTATCCACGGACACGTGTTTTCAGAAATAGGACATCACACCGATGAAAGCGAAGAATTGTTCCTTCTATTAGCATTTAGGTAATGCTTCCCAGTAAAAAGATATTAGAGTATGTTCAATTTTCAATATTGCAAAGAAAACAAGAAAATGACATACGATGCAATATAAAATATTTTAAAACATGGAATCTCAGAAGAAGAGGAGCGTTTCGTATGATTAACTATCGATCTATTCTTGTGATTTGGTTTTGTTTAGGTGGAAATTAAACTTTTTCGGAAATTGTTGTGTTTTTCTCAGTACATACAAAATGTCATTTTGATGAGATTCGATGCTTGAAAGACAAATCATTATGTTGCATTGTATTGAAACATTTGTAAAAATCTTTAATAACTTTATTTGAAATATCACTTGAAAATCATTTAAATTAAAGTCAACATATATACACACGCGCATCTCTCTCTCTCTCTCTCTCTATATATATATATATATATATATATATATATATATATATATATATGATAAAGACAGGAATAAAATGTTCCGACATAATGGAAAATGAAAAAGGAAAACCAAAACAATGTTTATGTATTCATCAACGTTTCGTCTTTATTGTCAAACTTCCTCAGGATGATTTGTTTGAAGAAAATCATACACATACAACAGTTTTTGCCAGCAGGCTCAGAGCTTACAGCCGATATTAGCAAGAAAATCAAAATATGAGAAACAATTAGATGGTCGCAGTGGTAGCAATAAGGGTGTAGGGTTATTAGGAAGTGGGAAAGGTGAATATAGTGAAAATGGGGGGAAAAGTGAGAGGCGAGCCGTGGTTTTAATCATATCAGATAGGGCTGGTTGCCCGGACCATATTGACCCAACTCCTCCATACTTCCCTGTTCGTAATGGCTCTGTGAAGATCTTCGAGTTGAGAACCAGTATCTCTGCTCAACTGTTTTGTGTGCGTCTTATAGGGTCGACCAACTTTAACTGTTCCGTGTGTTGGTGTCCATGAAATCAGATCACTGATCACCTCTTCTATAACAATGTCAAGCGAATCTCATTCTCCTTTCTTTTATGACTGATTATATCTTAGACAAGTTGGCATACAGCTGTTTATTAGATGGCTGCGTTTTCCAGTGCATGTTTAATACAGCACGGAGCATCCGTGTGTAAGTTCCATCTAGTTTCCTTTCCAGTTTTTTTTTGTTAGAGTCCATGCTGGGTATCCATAAAGCAGTATGGATTCCACTATGGCTCTGAAAAATGTTTTTTTGATTTGTTCAGACAGTGCTGATTTCCAAATAACTTTTAACCGATTAAGTGCACTCCAAGCCTTGGCTATTCTAACGAATACGTCTTTTTTCTGCCCAGATATTCGAAGACATTCACCGTCTTGAGAAGTGTTTCTGTTCAATGTTTGATGATAGCAATAGAGTGTTTCAGCACGTAGTCGAGAGAGATCACAAACAAGAAACGGAGCCAGAGTATCACTCTGTACTACACCGGATTGAATTTCAAAGAAATCGGTGTCTACGTCGGGAAAGCGTACCATGGCGCAAGTATTCTTGTACATAATCATTAGGGCTGCAACGATCTCTTCAGGAATTCCATATGCTAATAAAATATTTTCTATCTATTCTCTGTGAACCGAATCAAAAGCTTTGGAGAAGTCCACAAACGTTTAACTAAATGTTGAGCGATTTCTTCTAAATCCATTCTGATTTCTTCTCAGGATCTCTTCCATTTCTGGTTGGATTCGGTTGAGCCGCATCGCATTGTAAACTTTTGCTGTTATCGGTGTTAAGTGAGATGCCGTGGTTTAACCAGGATAAAGTTAAATTTTGAAGGGGGGGGGGCGAAATGCTATTTGAATACATTTATTAATTTATCTTTAAATGAGAAAACAAAAACGTCGGGGTCAAAAATTGTCTGGGTTATGTGTTAGGAGAGTGTGGGAGGCGAAGGGGGCTAGAGCGGGGGTAGGACGAGCAAAACATGGTCAGGGCTCGATAGGGTGTTCACATATGACATCCCTAAGTAGATGCAGGTGTATCACCCTGTTTAACACAATTGTCAACTGCAACGGGTTCAGAGAGACAACCTTTACAGTTTACACGTGCTTTCATGTTGTCGTTCAGCTCACGAAGAAGTCTTACAAAGTCAGGAGGACATCTGAACTTACCATAGCACATCCCGATTAACTGTATCGTACGATTTCGTAGATCAACAAAGACCTGATATAGGTCTAGACGATGTTCAATACACTTTTCCTGCATTTGATGCGCCGTAAAGATCATATCAGTGGTACTCCTATGTACATATATATATATATATATATATATATATATATATATATATATATATATATATATATGTGTGTGTGTGTGTGTGTGTGTGTGTGTGTGTGTGTGTGTGTTTATATTATAAATATTCTGAGGTCTGACATTCTCTAATAAATAAATAAAACATATATAATGCTTCACAAAATAAAGGCACGTCATAGTTTAGACCAAAAATGCAAATGTTCCCGGAATATAAAAAAAAATTGCGCATTCACGAAATCAGATACTTTGAGTAAAGTATTTTAGACGTTTTCGTCTCTAATATTTTTCTTTCAAGGTTGTCATTTTTGGTCGTGAATCAGGGAAGTATGATTAATAGGTGCGAAGCGAAGAGTGAGTTGAAATTAGAAAGAAGTTAAAATGGCGTCGGGTTAGTCTCTCCTTCCTCATCATGCGTCGTCTTTGCACCCTTTCTCTTTTTTTGTTTCTGTGACTGATTAGGCTGTTCTGGGTGTGCACCTTCCCTCGCGCCTTCGAGAATGTTGTTTGCTACAGTTGCTACTCTTGTTCATCAACAACACGTGACACTGAAATCGCATCAGCGAGATTTCGAGTTTGCTAATTAGAACCATATTGACTCTTTCTTAGGGTTGGGACGGAGAAAAAAGAAACATGGGCCATTTTTTATTAAACACACACGATGAAAACGAACGATAACGAAAGTGAATGGAATGGTTATATGAGTCTTGATTAGAAACAAAGAAAGAATAACAAAGAGACGAGCAAAAACCTCAGAATTCTTGAAAATAAAAAATGATTTAAACACGCAATATATATTTTACAGAAGATGTGAACAACATCGGTACCGTCGGTTTCAAATCCAAAGTAAGGGGATCTATAATTGGTTTCCTTTACCGGACTTTCTTCAGGAAATGACGGCTCGCGCGTTGTGTGACTTTTTTGATCATATTTCGATCCTTTGCTCTATTTCTATTTGTATTTTTTTTCTTAATTCGGCATTTTCACCTGCATTATGCCGATATTTGCGTCGTAGGCAAGTTAAACGATTTTTTTTCCTTGGTCTCTAAATTTAAGTCGAAGTTATTGTGACCATCGATCGCCTTCTCTTCATCCCTGGCGTTGGAGAATTAAAACTTAAAATCCCCAGAATTAAAAAAAAAAAATTAAAAATAAACAAAAACACCGCCGAGAAAGTAAAACCATATAATAAAACAACATTAATGGGAATTAATATTGGTTGGCAATAGCTTACGATAAATTATGGAAAAATAAATAAATAAATATTACACTCTTATTTTTAAGAATTTTCTTAATAATCGAGCGCTCTGCCAGGATTTTATCCTACTAAACTAACATATATATATATATATATATATATATATATATATATATATATATATATATATATATATATATATATATATATTATGGAGCGTATTAGAATGGTGAGTAGTGTTTGTCTATTCTCCTACTTATATAAGGTATTAGTTTTTTTTAAGATTAGAGAGGTGACGAATGTTGTGTTGATATATCTAAGTTGTTATGTGGGCCTGATTGAAGTCTACATGAGTGAGGTTGGCGTTGATGGTAATATTTAAGCCTAGTTCTTTAAGGAATGCTGTGATGTGTTTTCTTAATTTATCAAGGTTGTGTCCACTACAGTTGCTGTAGAGAAATAGACCGTCGTTCCGGTAGAGATCAATTCTTGATTAGGGAATCTATTCTTGAAGTGAATCTAAATAATTAAATATATATATATATATATATATATATATATATATATATTACATAATATTTACCTACGTCGTTTCATCAGTGTAGGGGGTGATAATTTAAGACGGTCACAAGGCGCGAACCCGGTTCAGAGAGTCATCTTTGACTCCGTATGCTTGCGCTCTATCCTCTAGGCTACAGGAAATATCGCGGGATACGGATAAATTAAGTTATATTTATGCCAGATACAGTGGGCTGTAAACATCAAGACAATCTAGAGGACCCAACGAACTTAATTGGAGTATATATATATATATATATATATATATATATATATATATATATATATATATATGAATAAATACAAAATCCTCCAGATATTAGCACATCGATGTTAACATCAAAACAGGGAGAATCATTCACAAATCACTAGATATAACTAACAATTACCTTACATCTTGAAGACTTAATTAGGACTTGTTGTCTATTTGATCTGCATAACATATTTTAAAACCTATTTTAATAAGTAATGATTTATTGATATTCGTCTTTAATTTTGTTATATAATTGTACATATATAAGAAAGTAATTATATCATTTTTCTCTGTAAAAATTAACAATTGCACATACATAAGAAAGTAATTATATCATTTTTCTCTGTAAAAATTAACAATTGTACATATATAAGAAAGTAATTATATCATTTTCTCTGTAAAGATTAACAATTGCACATATATAAGAAAGTAATTATATCATTTTCTCTGTAAAAATAAACAATTGCACATATATAAGAAAGTAATTATGTTATTTTTCTCTGTAAAAATAAACAATTGCACATATATAAGAAAGTAATTATATCATTTTCTCTGTAAAGATTAACAATTGCACATATATAAGAAAGTAATTATATCATTTTCTCTGTAAAAATAAACAATTGCACATATATAAGAAAGTAATTATATTATTTTTCTCTGTAAAAATAAACAATTGTACATATATAAGAAAGTAATTATATCATTTTCTCTGTAAAGATTAACAATTGCACATATATAAGTAAGTAATTATATCATTGTCTCTGTAAAGATTAACAATTGCACATATATAAGAAAGTAATTATATCATTTTCTCTGTAAAAATAAACAATTGCACATATATAAGAAAGTAATTATATTATTTTTCTCTGTAAAAATAAACAATTGTACATATATAAGAAAGTAATTATATCATTTTCTCTGTAAAGATTAACAATTGCACATATATAAGAAAGTAATTATATCATTTTCTCTGTAAAGATTAACAATTGCACATATATAAGAAAGTAATTATATCATTTTTCTCTGTAAAAATTAACAATTGCACATATATAAGAAAGTAATTATATCATTTTTCTCTGTAAAAATTAACAATTGCACATACATAAGAAAGTAATTATATCATTTTCTCTGTAAAAATTAACAATTGCACATACATAAGAAAGTAATCATATCATTTTTCTCTGTAAAAATTAACAATTGCACATACATAAGAAAGTAATTATATCATTTTCTCTGTAAAAATTAACAATTGTACATACATAAGAAAGTAATTATATCATTTTTTCCTGTAAAAATTAACAATTGCACATATATAAGAAAGTAATTATATCATTTTCTCTGTAAAGATTAACAATTGCACATACATAAGAAAGTAATTATATCATTTTTCCCTGTAAAGATTAACAATTGCACATATATAAGAAAGTAATTATATTATTTTTCTCTGTAAAAATTAACAATTGCACATATATAAGAAAGTAATTATATCATTTTTCTTTGTAAAAATTAACAATTGCACATACATAAGAAAGTAATTATATCATTTTTCTCTGTAAAAATTAACAATTGCACATATATAAGAAAGTAATTATATCATTTTTCTTTGTAAAAATTAACAATTGCCCATATATAAGAAAGTAATTATATCATTTTTCTCTGTAAAAATTAACAATTGCACATATATAAGAAAGTAATTATATCATTTTTCTCTGTAAAAATTAACAATTGCACATACAGGATGACAAAAAAAACGGACCCCGTGTACACTTTATGTGATATCTCCTTTATTTATTCACCGATTGCCTTTATTTTACAGGATATGTCAGAATCAACGACCGTGAGTACACCAAGACCTTAGTGAGAGCTGGGACAAAGAATACACTGTGTTAAATTTTCAACAAGACAGGCTCGTTTAAGAAAACCCAGGACAGTTTCATGCATCAGTTCGAATGTGAAAAGGCTCCACCCAAAAGCAGAATTCAGAACTGGGTGGACCACTTCGAGAAGTATGGGACCGTGGAGAACCTCAACACTGCCAGTGAGAACCGTCCAAGCCACTCGGGACGTCCCAAGAAGCGGACAGCCGAGCTGGTCGAAAGTGTGAGAGAGTCTGAAACGCTCTGTGAGTAAGCGAAGTCAGCCCCTCGGTATCTCCCGTGAGACTTGCAGGAGAGTGCTGGTGAACGATATCAGGGCTTACCCATACAGAATACAGACGCTGCAGACCCTTACAGCCTCAGACAAGAAGCAGAGGAGCGCTATGGTAGTCAAAATGCTCGATAAGATCGAGGAGACATCAGGTTTCATTAACCTCCTTTGGACCTCAGATGAAGACCATTTCCATCTTGACAGAAAGGTAAACTCAAAAACAAATGTCTCCAGACCCAATGAAGTAGCCACCAAGCCCCTGCACTCTCCTAATTGCACGGCGTGGGCTGCAATCTCGGTCAGAGGCATCATCGGACCAATCTTCATCGAAGAATCTGGCGCAGCAGTGACAGTCACCAAGGAGCGGTATGTGGAGGTCCTCAAAACCTTCAAGAGTGAGCTCCAGACCCTCTATCCGTCGCTCATGAGCAAGTTCTGGTTCCAGCAAGACGGAGAAAGTTCTCACACCTCAAACCTGTCCCGAGATTGGCTGAAAAAGAACTTCGGAGGCCGAGTGATCAGTCTCAAGACTAATTTTGAGTGGCCACCCCATAGCCCGGACCTAAGCCCCCCCAGATTATTTCCTTTGGGGCTATCTTAAGGACAGAATGTACGCAGGGAAACCCAGAACCATCACGGAACTCAAGGAAGCCATCAGGGAAGAGATGAGAGCCTTTCCAAATTCAGTCTGTAAGAACGTCATGGACAACTTCGTTCTGCGCCTCATAAAATGCACGGAGCTAAAAGGAGTCCATCTAGAACACATGCTGTAGAACAGAGAAAAAAGGCCAAAGACCCTAGTGTTTTGATATGATGTTGTGAATATAATAAACTAGTTATGCCCCAAAATTTATTTCATTCGGAGGAAACACTAAGAAACGGGGCCTAATTAGATTTGGGGCCCGTTTTTTTTTTGGGGGGGGGGGTGTCACCCTGTATATAAGAAAGAAATTATATCATTTTTCTCTGTAAAAATTAACATATAAGAAAGAAATTGAACACAAAGATCGATACCTGTATCTAACATAATATTTTCTCTCTAAACAAATAAAATATATTCGAACATAACGCTGGATTCTACAATAATGCTCTTGATTATGTAGAAAAAATTGCTTCATAAAAGAAAATTATCGTACCCTACAAATAATAAATGAATACAAATATAAACATTAAAGCCTTTTTACATAAGAATACTTTATTCCTATAATTGTTCAACAACAGCTAATGATATTCTAAATGATGAGATTTCTAAGAATAAAAAAACATAAATAACCTTAAGAAAAATACACGACATGACACTATGTGGTTCCATCCCCCTTTTTTGATAGTATTTAAACTAAACTCTCTAAAGGATTTGTAATTTTTAAGCTCCATATTAATACAGTAAACTTATTAATAAGCCTCTTATTAGACTGTGATACTTAACTGTACCTTCTTTTGTCAGTGAATAGAAATAATAATAGAAATAAAATAATAAAAAAAAGAATAATATAAAAACAATATAAAATTTTAAAAATATTAAAAAATAAAAAATAAAAATATAAAAACAAATAAAATAATAAAATACAATGATTTCTTGACACTATAAGTTTCTGTCTATCTGTAGTTGACTTATGGCGGTTGAATTGTCGGGGTGCTACAATAGCAGCTGTACAGTTCGAGGTGAACCGTTGTGGCAAGTGGGGCTTGCTGTACAATTCCTGCATGGGAATATGTGCGTCAATGCCTGCTTTTATCCATTTAGTATGCTAATTTGCGCACTGATCAGCAGAGATAGAAAAAGTATTACTCCATGGGGCGTCCCTGATGTGATTTCTGTTGGAATCGCAATCAACCTACTTGTAGAACTCGTCGTTAAGAGCAACGGCTGATCAGCTTTGCGACGAGAGTCTATGGTGATATCAATCATTAGTAGAAGGTGATCAGCGTTCCCGAGAGGGCTATGGCCATTCGTCGTACAAGCCATCGGGCAGTGAGG
Organism: Sepiola atlantica; assembly: GCA_963556195.1. Classification (NCBI taxonomy): domain Eukaryota; kingdom Metazoa; phylum Mollusca; class Cephalopoda; order Sepiida; family Sepiolidae; genus Sepiola; species Sepiola atlantica. The sequence continues at coordinate 45,731,282 of OY744548.1, forward strand.
TCAAGAATAGGTCGAGAAGTGAGGTTTGCTGGTCAACGATCATGGAGGCGGCTCGTTTTATCAACATATGTATACGTTGTATCATTACAGAATCGTCAGTGTAGAGATAATTATTCAATCCGGTCGCAGTATTCGAAACCCCGGAACACGTCATATTAATAACTCAAATTCGGACGTAAACAGCGTTCAACTTATGAAGGAGCATGCACTAAAGCTATGATTTTGAGGGCTGTATTAATACTACTCACTACAGTGCATAGCTAGATTGGGGCGACAAATAAATATAAAACAACTAGCTGGACTCGTTACCCAGCGTTATCCGGGAGAAATGTAAATTAATGAATTAAAAGTTGTAAACATCCGGTCGAACGCAAATAGGTCACATTCTGGAATTTTTGCAGGGTAAAAGGAGGAAGAAGTGAATGTGAGAAAGAGAGAGGGAGAGAGAGAGAGAGAGAGAGAGAGAGAGAGAGAGAGAGAGAGAGAGAGAGACGCGGTTGTAGGAGTCTTCCTGTCCACACCATGGTACCGGTATTTACTCAGAATTTTTCTTTTGGATTTAACACACGCTCTATACAAAATTAAAGAGGCCTGCAGAGCCCTATTAAATTCAATTCCCTCCCAATTATCGTTGTTTAGAAATTTCATTGTTTTAGCGAGGACGGAAAATGGAAAAAGGAAAAAGAAAAGAAAAAACAAAGAAAAAGGAAAAATGAATATGCCTTCTGAGCGCTACTTAAACACAAATATAATTAAGGAAGCTTGCAGAGCTGATGATATTCATAATAGGTAAAGTACTACATATTATAGTCATTTTTTTTTCAAAATACTACATGGAATATAAAAAATACTACGTTGAATATAAAAAATCCGGCCCATAGTCCTCCCTCTCTCCTCTCTCGAAGGTGGACGTATAACAATGTTAAAAAAAAAGATTCTGTGAGGCGACTGGGATCGAACCATAAACCTCTCAGTCTTGGAGCTATGCTGTTACCCTTGAGGCCACGTACGCGAGTATAAAACTTAAGCAAAATTAGGTCATATAAACCAATATAGACGGTAGTGTTATAATGTATGATACGCCATAATGCGACCAAATGTAGGGGCTATTATTCGCACGCTTTGGATCATTTTTAAACCAAGAAATCGATGTTTTTTTCCAATATTTGGATATTATGTGTGTAAAAGGGGTAGAATTCAGGAAATGTCAACTTTATGGATTTACGTTGAGTATCTTGGCGTATATGGACGTAATTTGGAAGTCGAGTCGCTGAAGAAATTGTAGCCGCTATGTTGAGTGTCGAAGTACAGAAGGAACTATGTTCGTTAATTGAATTCTCTAAAAACTGGAATGAGTGTAAATGTTTACATAATAAGTTGAAGTAACATAATCCGATGGATTACGTTACTTCAACGGAATTAGCGGGAGCGTCCATTAAATGTTTGCGTAATGTTTTGTATTATGTAGGAAATTAATTGCGGCCAAATTGCAAATACTAACGGACACTTAAAAAAAATAGACGTTGATAATTAGTTATCGGTGACGACTGGGGGGGGGGGTATCAGTATTTAAACTAACATGTAAATACTGACACTCCCTCAGGGGAAAAGTTTTTTCTATGGAGTATGTTTTGAGGAGAGTCGAAGATGGTGGGCCAAAAGTAATATTTAGTGTTAGCTGGAGAAAAACCACGATCGAATGAATGAGCGTAATCTAGTGGTGATGCATCGTCGGGTTAGTTTCCTATTCTTCGAGAAGGTACAGCGCAAAATCGTCTTAACTTTATATATTTTAGATTTTTAGATTTTTAGATTTTTAGATTGGTCTGTAAGTTGAAACTGTAGGTGTTTGCATAGTTCCCAGTGGACTGGCTTTCCCATGCAATAGTGTCTGTTTTGTAGTCCTGGGGGCGAGTTTGCTGGATTCACTTCTAATTTGATTTACTGTGTCGTCTATTTGTCCAGGTTTCTTCTCTTTCATTACACAATCGGCATATCCGTGATTCTGCAGTTTTGTCAATGTAATGTTTGATGGACCTAGCGCGGGTGGCCAGTTACTGGGCTGCTATTAAGGTGCTCTCGGTAGATTTTTTGAGATCACCTCTGACCAACCAATTTCAAGTTGTCATTATCTCTAAATGGAGTAATCTAAAAAATACACTGTGTAGTTTCTTTCCAAATAATTTTAACCCTCTCTCTTGTAACCTTTGACTGTTTTTCACCCCCGTTCTTAGTATTTCCTTTCTTTTCACTTCCCGAAGAAGAATCTCATTACTTTCAGAAATATATTTATATAGACAACCTTCTTCTATATTCACAGCATCTTCAACACCATACAGACCTCGACCAACTTCTTTTCTAGGTAGATACAATCGATCTGCAGCTCCATAAGTTGTAAGCATTTTCATTGTTTTGGTATCCAAACATTTTAGTTCATCTACATTCCAGTCAAGTATACCGGCAGTATATCGAATGATAGCTACTGCTCTGGCATTGATAGTATAGATTATATTTCGACTGGTGAGGTGTGATTTAAGAATACACCTTACTCTGTTGTTGTACTCAGCTCTTGCATGGGTTTTCATTTCCTTGTTTTTAATCTTATCCGCCTCCAGAATTCCCAAGTATTTATAGCCCCTCTTACTGTCTACATTTTTTATCAGATCTGTTGTTGGGAGTTCAAGGCCATCTAAATAGAAAGGTTACCCCTTTTTACAACAAGAATGGCACATTTAGTGATACCAACTTCCATTCGTATGTCGTCACTAAATAATCTAACCGTATTCATTAGGGTATCAAGTTGGGTTCCATTGTTTCCAAAAACCTTATGGTCATCCATGAATAGTAAGTGATTGACTGTAGGAAGTCTTTTCCCAAGTCCATATCCTGCCTTTTTTATTACGTAAGAGAAGTGTCATTGGAATCAAACTAATGACAAAAAGCAAAGGGGAAAAACTATCACCTTGGAAACTCCCTCTCCTGATTTTCATTTTACCTAAAGCAACACCATCTGAAGTTAAATTGGTTTCCCAATTCTTCATGCTATTCTTTAAAACTGTTTGAGTGTTGAGGGCTATTCCAAAAATCTCCTGGCATTTGTGTATCCATGAATGAGGGACCATGTCAGATGCTTTCTTATAATCCACCCACCCCATGACAAGGTTAGTAGTTCTTAGTTTTCAGTCTCTCATGATCATTCTATAGATCAGAAGCTGATCTTCGGTGTCATGTGATCTTTTTCGGTAACCTTTCTGTTCCTCAGGAAGCAAATTGTTTTGGTCCAAATGACCATAAATACTTTACGACAATATGCAAGTGAAAAGTTTTCACATAACAGAGAGACAAGTGATCGGTCTAAAGTTTGTCACTTCACCCCCTTTTGTTTTATCTGTTATGATCAAGACTGTGGTGCTTTTTGTTAGCCATTTAGGCAAGTTACCTGTCGTCAAACAGCTATTTATCATTTCTGCAATACCTGGGTGAAGAGCCGGGGGGGGTTTAAACTAGTATCCTTGGACTCCGTCAGGTTTAGGTGCTTTCCAATTTGATAGCTTTTATTATTATTATTATTATCATTATTATTATATAAGTATATTGAATGAAGCTACTTATTATTTCATCTAATTTACATAAGCGATTGTGGTTAATAGAGACATACGAATTTAATTTAGATGGTCACTCTGAAAAGAAAAAATCACTCTTTCTCTAGAGAATCATCATTGAGTTAGAGAAGCGAGCGAGATAAATAGATCGCTGAGAGAGAAAGAAAGCTAATTATTACTTACAGCTAATTAGAGCAATTAAAACATATATATATATATATATATATATATATATATATATATATATATATATATATATATATATATATATATCAATTCATATACGACTTTCACTAAAAATAAAAGTAATTACCACTATGTGTTATTAATTAACTACCAACTATTATTTAAAATCAAAATACATTTATTTATACTCCAAAATAATTAAAACCAAATATAATAGTATAATTCATTAATACCAATGACATAAATTTATATACGATTCTTACTAAAAATAAGCCCCATTATATTTTATTAACTCATTATCAAATATTATCTAAAATTAAATTTATCAATACCACTGCCATTAATTTCATATATGACTCTTACTAAAAATAAAAGCAATTACCATTATGTTTTATTAATTAACTACTAAATATTACTTAGAATTAAAATACATTTATTTATCCATCAAAATAATTAAAACTAAATATCAATTGATCAAGACATAGCGGTAAAATTTATTAATACTAAATATTAAATATTAATACATAAATCTATATACGTTTTTTACTAGAAATAATCACAATTATTTTTTATTAATTCATTGTCAAATTAAATTTATTCATCACCAGTAAAAACTAAATATCACTCTAAGCTTTTTGCCGCGATAACGTAGACGTCTGCATCAAGGAATTGACCCCCCCCCCCCAACACGGAACAACACCTGCCAAATATCGGTCGCGTGCCATGAATCCTAGCTAGACACATCAGATACGACAACTTCTCAAATGGCTACAGACACACACCCAAACACCCTTCATACCTCTCTTTCTTTCACTTCTCTTTCCCTTTCTTTTCCTTCCCCCCGGCCCCTCTCTACTCCAGCTCAGCGTTGGGTAAAAATAAAATTATGAATTACTGTAAATTAAACTTTTCTAACGGCATATATATATATATATTTTTAAATTGGTCACATGATTTTTATTTCTTCCTCTTCTTCTTCTTTGCTGGACTCCATTCTTCCTGGACTTCGCCGACCGGTCGGATCAAGAAAAAAAACTTTCTGCCTGATGAGACCTCAGCTCTCGATAGCTGTAGATCGATAACATCGACATGCCAGTGTAGCAGACCTTGTACATGTTCGAATAAAATCATTCACAATACAGCTCTATATCTTTATTGAGCACTCTTTTGTAAGCCCGGTTTGATTCCCTTTGGATTTCTACCCTGTGGATTTTTACTCTACCTGGATTACTATATATATATATATATATATATATATATATATATATATATATATGGCTAAAAGAGATTGAATATAATTTAGTATAAATAGTTGATTAAAAAAATTCTCAATATTCCACAAAAAACAGAAATGAATCTGTATGAAACCTTTAAATCCTGGATTTTTCAAAGAAACCTTTTTATGAGGAAAGATAACATCTGTTGAATGGTAATTTATATATGTTTTAGAATAATAATAAATATATATATATATATATATATATATATATATATATATATATATATATATACATATATATATAATTATTTATATGCATATGTATATATAATTATTTATATGTATGTGTGTGAATAGCATGTATAAATCTTTTTAAAAATGAATGTTGACAATGCTGCGATAGAAATATTTGATTGTAAGTTCAGCATTAAGATTTCGAAGTGAAAAAATGTCAGACTGTCACATTTGATCATGAAAACGTGGCATTAAATGAAGAGAAAAGTCAGAAAAAGGAAAAAAAGATGAAAGAAGAGAATCAGCTTGAAATGAACTTGTGTAAAAAATGTCACGAAATTAGAGAATACATATAAAACGTTATAAATATATATATTTATATATATATATATTTATATATATATATATATATATATATATATATATATATATATATATATATATATATAATATATACTTATATTTATTTGTTGTGAAAAACCAACGATGGCATTTTCATCAGTTTAAGCATGTTCTACTAAAGACGAACGCTAATCATAAGTCTACGATACAACAAGAAAAATGATGTTTTATATTTGTTTACACTACCGAGTATCACCAGAGAGCTTAATTTACACTAAGTTGTAAACGTTACCTCAACACACGCGTGGGGAGTATACATACTAGCAGAGCTACCCGGTGTTGCCCAGGTTAGAGTGTAGAATAGCATCATATGCAACATCATGGTAGGGAGAGTTTACTTTAACAGCAACCTTGATGCTGTCAGCTAGATATCTTATTCCCTAAACTATTCAAATATATGTTAATACTCTTAAACTTACGCTAATAAATAGATTAATTTCATTGTGTAACATGTTTGAAAATTGTCATTAGTTTCTTTAAGGAACAGCCAGAGACGCAAAAATAATTCCATTATGTTCACATGCAAATTGTGCATGTGAATACAATTATATTGAAAGTACACTTCCTAGTATTCTTCGTTTTTAGGGACATGCACAGACAGAGAGGTGTTCTCTTCCGACTGTCAAGTTTTCAGTGGAGGGGTTGAGCCCTTGGGGACCATCAATTATTAAAATTTGCTGAAATTTTAGGAATAGACATAATTTTTGGTCATTTATCTATGGTTGAAATTTCTGAGATCCCCAGCGTTGAAGTGATATATTTTTTTATATAACCTATGACCTTCACTGAAAGGTAAGTAGTCCACGTGCCAATTTTCAAGCAATTCTGTCCAGCGATTTGGATGAACATAAAGCACAAAGATCAGGCGGGCACACACAGACAGAGTTACTATTTAATATATATATATATATATATATATATATATATATATATATATATATATATATATATATATATATATAAAGTGACCTATGCAAAAGTTTACAACACATTACTAAAAAGTTTTTAAGCATTTCTTATAGGGTTCGAGGAATTAGAACATATATATTAAGACATTCAGTCAAACGATTAGATATTTTTTAACTTAACTTCTAAAATAATCCCACGGGGAAAAACCGATATTTACTAACAGAAAAGTTTACAACACATTTTATACATCACAAGTTAAGGAAAGTAATCCTATCATGGTTACACGCATTGCGTCATTCGTTTTCTGCCAACCGTCTTTTAAACATTGACAAAACGGAGAAAAGCAAAATAATTGATTGCTACCCCCGCAAACGTATTGTTGATCTTCATACAAATGAAGTTGCTAATAGGAATAAGTATATATATATATATATAATCAGTTAAATATACCATTATGTTGCTACGAGAGTTCGTTATTCGAAGATGTATTATTCCTTTCGTCTCACTAAAAGCTCTTGGAGTCCAAAAACGGTAACGGAACGTACGGCAAGATGATTACCGAATGAAGTTGTCAACGATCGGCAAGTTTAAAGAACTTAAGGAACGAGTAGAAGTTAACGGAGTAAAAGTGAGTCCGAATACAATTCGTCGTTCACTTCGTCCAATACTCAAAGGAAGCAAACACTTCTTGAGCGAAAACAGGTTCGTGCTGGATTTGATTTTCCACCGAGTATCATATCAAACCTGCAGCATTTTTGGAAAAATATAGATTAGTCAGACGAAACAAAAATTGAACGTTTTGACAGAAATGCTGTGGCAAAGGTAAAATAAAAAGGGTATTGAATATTCGCCGAAGAATACAATCTGAACAGTAAAATATGGAGACAGATCAATCATGACCTGGGGTTGCTTTAGTACGAAAGTTGTAGTGAACATTTACAGGTAAAGTAAATTCGTATGAATCGGAATGGTACAATTTTGTGGACCGGTTTGTTTCGGCTGTCGGCATTCTTGCAGGTGGGACACCGTAATGGTTGTCAATATCCCTAAGTGAAAGTGGTATTATGGAATTGACGCACCCAGGTTGTTAGTCCGCGTCGTTATCCACTTAGCCACTGTTACTTCCCAGTGAACATTGAAATAATAAAAGTGGGGATAAATGGAGCATATTATAGGGATATTTTGGTAGAGAAATTGGCGGCAGGGTGCAGATTCGTTGTGTTTTAAACCAGTTTCGGGATTTCAACAAGGCAACAATCCTAAACATATTGCAATGTTTACAAAATCATGGTTCAATAGACATTCTAAAATGCCCAAATCCGATTGAAAATTTGTGGAGAAAGTTGAATCTGAGAATTCAAAAAAAGAACATGCAAACTCCGCATGAATTAAAAAAAATTATCGTGAAAAGGAAAATATTAGCCAAGAAACATGCAAGAAATTCATAGGGGACTGTTCTAAACAATTACATTCTGCAATGATTAATAACGGTTACGGTACGATATATTAAAATATTTTTTAAGAAATGTTCTGTAAACATTATTAAATATTAGTTTTTCTTTTTATAAGATATTTATTATTGATTATTAAAACAAGCTGATTGATTGACTAAATGCTTAAATATATGTATTATTAGCTGTAAAATTCTCATTAATCTGTCTTAGAAACGTTAGTGTAATATGTTGCAAACTTTTGCGTGGCACTCTAGGTATAAATTGCATCACACCTGACATTTTGATATTTGATTCTGCCTAACCAATTTGTCTTTGTTTTCATTGCAGTATGTTTTTACAATACCAAAATGTCTTTAGCTTCATTTTTTACAAATATTCAGCTTAGGAAAAATATTTTTAAAATGACGACGATTTCAAATAATGACTCAAATAATATAAGTAAGATAAATCTTGAATACAGATTAAAATATGACAAATATCTATTGCAATATTTGAGTTATTGTTGAGTATAAAATTATTTTCTTTTACTTTATAACTTATAAAATGAATCTGGGGCAACGACGGTCAGGTAAAGCTAGTAGAAAATCCATGTATTTTGTCATCAAATTTGGTTTCTTTTTTAAATGAATCAAGTTAGATAAAAAACAACATTTTTCCCGTTTCTCTTTAGATAATGAACGTTAAAATAAAATGATACAAATTTTGTTCTTTCTTCAGCTGTGAATGTTTCAACGATAATTACTCTAATGTGCTGAGGGGGGGGGGGCAATGTGACAAATTGGCTGGTGTTGATATCAAATGGAGCCAGCAGCAGATCAGAATGAGATTGACCTTTCAAACGGGATACAGACATGCAGGTCGCAGAGTCCAGAACGTTTTAGCGACGAGATTTAAGAGGTCAACAACTCAACATGGGTAATGAAGTAAGCAAGAACAACAAAGCAGAGAACATTGATGTCTTCATTTTCTTCTTTGTTCCACAAATTCGCCTTATCTGACTTGAAAATATTAATTTCATACCATAATAAAAATATCAGTTTACTAACTGACCTCCCTGTCATACATTACTGTGTCTGTTTGGATACCCGGGTTTAATGTATTTGGTCATCCTGATTTTAGAAAATCCGGTTTCTATTCCAGAAAGATTCATGAATAAACGAATAGCCTAAAGTCGGAAGTTAACACGTTAATTTGTGATGCATTCTATATACACACACACGCACGCACACCTACGCACGCACACCCACGCACGCACGCCCCCCCCCCACACACATATATATATATATATATATATATATATATATATATATATATATATATATATATATATATATATATTTCATGATTTTTAGGGAAGTACAAAAATTTATTATAGCAAGCATGAAGGGAAGACGAATTCTATTGTTCAGGATTAAAAGTTAATAAAGAGAGAAAAAATACGGGAGAGGGCGAAACCGGTCGGCTGGCATTTTTTTCTCTTTATTAACTTTTAATCATGAACGATAGAATTCGTCTTCCCTTCATGCTTGATATATATATATATATATATATATATATATATATATATATATATATATATATATATACAAGTATCATTAAAAATAACGGACATCTTGTGTCTGGTTATTTTTTCTAAGATCCTTTCCGTTTTTCTGATTAGGTTCTTAGTTTCAGACGGAAACTGACTGATAAAATTGCCATAGCTTCCCAAAGCGCTTTCGGACCTTTCCAGGTCCATCATCAGTGGAGCAATGTTAACCAGGCATAGACCTAGGAGTGAATATATATTCTATTTAGGCGGGAAAATAAAGGGCTGTGTTTTATGTAAATTTATATTTAGAGGTATACATATATATATATATATATATATATATATATATATATATATATATATATATATATATATATATATATTTGTTTAGAAGCATTTTTTCTGACCACCACTCCGGCAACATCGCGATGTAAAGTACAATGACAGAAAAATAAACTTATTGTCTTTAAATTGATCACACTGACTTTCTCTGAAGAATAATTTGTTATCATTGGAAATTAATAAGAAAAAACGTCTAGAAAATAGAAAAGTATTTAAATGATTTTTACTAAAATATTGCCACCACGCGATACAAGAAGTTCAAAAATAAAAAAAACGGGTTGCTCATTCTCACAACCCTTCGACAATCACTATCATAAAATGAAGGTATTGCCTTTAAATTGATTCAGACTCAATTTCCCGAAGAGGAATGTGTTATCATTAGAACAACATTTAAGAATAAATAGAATTTTAATAATTTTTAATAAAACTTAACAAAACGTGGCCTCCAAAGGCATTTGTTTGTCTGTTTTCAATTTCGTATATATATATATATATATATATATATATATATATATGCTTGGCGACACCTGGCGGCCTCCATGTATCTCCAATCTATGCTACCTGACTGCTTCTGGACAGTTTCATTGTACCCAAATTCACTCTCACGTCTTCGGTGGAACTGTGCTAGATGATTTTCAGCCAAACGTTTCTCCGGAATCAACTTATTCAAAAATAAAAAAATATTTGTTTTTTATTTCATTATACAGTTTCATTGTACCCAAATTAACTCTCACGTCTTCGGTTGAAAATTCAACCACTTTATTATTCTTATCGTAGATTTTAACGTAAATGTTGTGCTTTGATGTGTGTATTTTTTGTTTTTTAGACGAGTTGGACTTCTGCATAAAAACTCACGAAAATCATGTGTTAGGATTCTCTGGTCTGCATGAAGTCCTCCTCGTTAATAGCAGTTATTCGTTGACCTGTAGGGTTGCAGGTGTTTACCCCTGAAACGGAGAATGGCAAGGCTCAGTGGTTGCATGCGAAGTCGGGGAAGGTTTGGTCTAGAAGATATAAAGGGTGGCGCATAAACACTGCTGCCACTTTCACACTATTTATTTACGGTATTGTACTTCACACAATTTTACTTTCCACAAGCGAAGGTATAGACGATCAAAGGATGACGCATACTCATGCCGACTCTTACTGGATTTTCACCAGCACCCGGTAGCGGGGTAGCTCGAACACGACCACGTGGCCACTTCTCCGGTGAAGAAGGGCTGGATTTTAGAGAGAGGGGATTGTGGTATAGGTTTTTTTTCAATTACATCCCCAACAAGACTGCTAGACAGACAGACAGACAGACAGATACGCCACAATTGTGGGACATATATTTTGAATATTGTATTCGAGTGATTATTTTACTGTAGACAAAAAGTTGCTATTCAACTTGAATGTGATGTTCGTTGCCTCCATGAGGATGCGTTGCCTTCGTGAGGATGCATTGCCTCCATGAGGATGCATTGTCTCCATGCAGATGCATTGCCTTACTGATGATGCATTGCTTCCATGACGATGCATTGCCTTCACGAGGATGCATTGCCTCCATGCAGATGCATTGCTTTCATGAGGATGCATTGCCTTCATGAAGATGCATTGCCTCCATAGGAAGGCATTGTCTCCATGCAGATGCATTGTCTTCATGAGGATGCATTGTCTTCATGTGGATGCATTGTCTCCATGCAGATGCATTGCCTTCATGAGGATGCATTGCCTCTATGAGGATGCATTGGCTCCATGAGTATGCATTGCCTCCATATGGATGCATTGCCTTCATGAGGATGCATTGCTTCCATGAGGATGCGTTGCCTTTATGAGGATGCTTTGCCTTTATGTGGATGCATTGTCTTCATAAGGAAATGTTGTTCAACTTTCGGGGAATCCAGGGTTGAATATCTTCTGTTGATTACCATTTTCTTGGGAATGGTCATGAAGAGTGAGACGATGACGATTTGGTTTAAGATTTTTTTAGATGATGAATGTTCTCATCTTGGATGTTACTATAACAACGTTTTGGCCGATGTAAACTTTGACCTTCTGCAGGTGAGTTTTTATTTAGAACTCGGGAATCATTATATGCTGAACTTGGTATCTGTATGAAATATCGAACAGAAAATCCTTATTCTCGCTCCGTCAATCCTGACCGGGTAAGTAATTCTTAATTAGATTTTATCACCCATACTTAGGATTAAACGTTCAACCTCCGAAAGACCATGACTTAGAACTGATTATTACGTAGCATTCGATGTTCTAGTACGAATTTTAGGAGCCGTTTAGAATAACATCCAAGATGAGAACCGGAGTCGAGATAATTTAAATAATACAAACAACGAACTACATGTAATTCATCACTTATTACTAATGGAGTTGAACTAATAAGTGATGAAATAATAATGTCAATAATGGAGATCCAGTTGTTTGGCCATCATTGTTAATATTGTTATATATTTTCCGAATCAATGCTAATGTTGTATTATGGGTCCTTCGTGGGTTTCAGTGCAGATTTTCACTTGATTTCCTTCTTGGAAAACCACAAAATTCATAAAGAACGAAACAACGACCATTTTACCGTTAACCATATTTTGTTTATCAACATTAATGGAGTTTTTCTTGTGGATGGGCCATATCCAAGGCGACCCATAATACAGGCCTAGCAAACATACGGCTGGGGTCCACGACTGGAGGCGGACATGTGAAGACAAAATTACTACTAAATAATGTTTGTCAGGCCTGTATTATGGATCGCCTTGGCCATATCCCAAACCGGTTTAGGCACCACTAATGTTCCTAGTTAATCAAACATTTAGAAGTGAATTTAACTTAAAATATGTCTTACAATGATAAGCTTAAGCTTATCAGTCAATGGTCGATATATAATATGGGACTGTAGTTGAATGACAGCATACTATATAAGTTATTGCAACGTTAAGCTATTCCCAAACCCCACCTACAATCACACCTAATAATGTTAAATCAAATTATGAAGCAAAAAGAAGTAAAACATTATATAAAATCAGAAATATTTTTGAATTTTTCAAACCATAATTGAATTTTGGAAGAGTCTGTAAATATTCTGCAATAGGTCCTCCACACCCATTGCTTAAATTAGATTCTATTCACGCATCTTCATTTTAAATTTATACATTGCACTAATGATCCACGTCTGGTCTACGTTATGCTGAATAAACACATCTTTTCTCATGGCTTCTCTTATAATTACCTAACTTCCGCTTAACTAGTGCACTCCTAATTTCATTTCCGGCATCGTAACATTTAATCTCTCCCAGGCAAAGATTTCTTCGTTTTTGTTGCACTTGATACGTACACACATACATAATACGCACCCCCCTCCACACACACACTTAATCTTTACCCCTTTGGTCTTCTGGGACGGCAAAATCTACAAATTGGCAGTTTTTTTTCATTCTAGTTACCTATTCTAATATCAAGTCACCTTGCTTGGATCAGTATATCTGTTTGTACCTGATATCCCAGAGAATTTTATGATTTTCGTTTTCAAGTACTATCTTCGGTTTGTATCCGTACCATTTGTCTGCGTGTTCGCAATGTAGCTATTTGCATGGTTCCCAGTGTATTATTTTCCCCACGCAGTCGTGTCTGTTCTTGTATTCTTTTGGGGCCAGCTTACTGTATTCACTTATTATGTTTCGTCTCTTTGTCTACAGAGTCTATATTCACTGTTTTTTCTGAGTTTCATCTATTTTAGTTTTAATGTAATTAGTTCTGATCGCATTGTTCTGTGCAGGTGTCAGTAGCGATTCTCCTTCTCTGTTAAGGTGTCATTTTCGTAGTCATGTCTAGATGTATTTGTGGGGTTTCCCCACTTTTCCTCTTCTTTTTTTTACTTAGTTCACCCCAAACAAGGCAAGTTGCTGAGAATTAGGGTGAAAGTTTTGAGTGTCATCCTAAATTGAAAGCTAGTTTTAAATTTCTGTATGTCGGTACAGTCGGGGAAGCAGAGAGCACGGAGGGAATTCCAAAGACCGGCAGCACGAGGAAAGAAGCTATTGGAGTAGTAGGCTCTCCGGCATCTAGGGACCTCCACAGTGAATAGATGGGATTAAGCCGATTGTCGGGTTAGTCGAGTGTATTTACGTCGAGGGGGCACCAGAGCAGCAATTTCATCGGAGCACATTCCATTGAAGTACTTGTAAAACAAGCACAAGGATGCAACATTGCGGTGATTGGATAGAGCTTAATGGATAATGAGGAACCTATTATATTAGCGACTCTTTTTTTACGTTCTCTAGGAGGGAGAGACGAGTGGATTGTGCACCAGCGCATATGTGATAACAATATTCTATGCATGGGCCGATGGTGGCTTTGTAGAGATATATGATACTGTCAAGTGTGAGAAGTTTTTTAGCTCGGTAGAGGGAGCCCACTTTCTTTGTAGCAGCCTTGGCAATGTCTTCTATATATGTGTTTCAATTCATGTTACCTGTGACTGTTAGGGCGAGGCGTTTAAACGTTAGACTCTCAGGTAGGGTGTTATTTACTATAGCAATCGGTGGTTGAAGAGATTTCTTGTATTTGTTGAAAGAAAAAAGCTTTGTCTTAGCAGCATAAAATGTTACCATCTATTTATGATCCCATTCCACTACAGACTGGAGGTCACTTTCTAAGGATTCGACACTTGCCTCAGATATGTGCGCGTCCGTTTTGCCCACATGACGAGAGTAGAGCGTGGTGTCGTCAGCAAATATACCCATCACATACACAATAACATCAGGGAGGTCGTTTCAGGAACAATAAAGGTCAAAACATCTATCCTTTGGGCACACTTGCATTTATATTATGTTGTTTGGATGAACGGCCATCGAGTACAAGTTAGATCTTTCTTTTGGATAGGAAAGAATCTAATTATATTAAATATTCGTCCAGTAATACCATATATATGATGTTTTATGTCAGACCTTGACAAAGGCTTTATATATACAAAGCACTAGTTTCACCTGCCTTGTCCAATGTATGGTATATGCATCCAGAGATAACAGTGAGGATATTCGCAGTAAATTCATACTGTTTGTCAGAAAGAAGTTTAACATTAACGAGGTAACGGAATATCGCTAAATTAATTGAGATGATGCGATTGTCAGGTCATCAAGTGTGGCTTCAGTTCGCAATGGGAAATTCGAGAGGGAGTTGTTTGCGGAGTCCAAAGTGGAGTTTAAGGCGAAACGCTAGGTAAGTAGTTCAGCCTTATCAGTTACCGTGCAAACGACATCATTCTGGTTGGATAGCGGGGTTGATTGCCCATTGTTCACCACACTATTGAAGATTTTCCAGAAATCACGAGTACCTAGTTTCTGTGACTCAATGTGTTTTCTAGTCATCTCTGTATATACCTTCTTTTTCCTTCATCTATTACAGTCTTACAATGATTTCTTGTCACTATAAGTTTCTGTCTATTTGTAGTTGACTCATGGCTGTTGAATTGTCGGAGTGCTTTCTGCTTCTGAGAATTAGCAACTGCACAGTTCTAAGTGAACTATTGTGGAGAGTTGGGCTTGCTGTAGAATGTTCGCATAGGGGCGTTTGCTACAATGCCTGCTATGATCAACTGGTAGTGAAAAAGTATTACTCGATGGGACGTCTCTGATGTGATCTCTGATTGATTTCCAATCAGCCCGCTTGTAGTATCTTGTCGTTAAGAGTAACAGCTCATCAGCTTTGAGACGAGATTCTACGGTGATGTCAATCATTACCACAAGGTGATCAGCGTTCCCTAGCGGGCTATGCGCATTCGTCATACAAGCCTCGGAGAGTAGGGTCAAGAATAGGTTGAGAAGTGAGGCGTCCTAGTCCAAACGATCAGGGAGGTTGGTCGGGAAAGTGACAGTCTATGAGAGAGAGTGCACTATGGAGAAACTATATGTGGAATTACCAGCTGCGTCTGTATAGCTACAGAATCCAACCCAGTCACGGTGATGTACATTGAAATCCCCAAATACATGTATTTGAGCACTTGAGTCAAGTGAGGGTGCTGCATCTATGCTTTCAGAGACAGAGTTAATCCGAGCACCGTCATGGGTCGAAGAAGAACAGTATAAGAAATATAAGTAACTAACGCTGTGCTTTAAAGTTAATCAAAAGCACGCGTAGGCTTGATCATCTGATTCTAGCCTACGTTCTTTAGTCAAGGAGAGTGTTCCGACTATGAACTCATAAACTTGTCTTTTTGTCTCTGGTTTTGCTGTTTTCTTTATTGTTCATTTTGACCGTGTCTCTTGCTGCAATGATCAGCCTTTCTGTGTTCTGACCTATGTATTTTCCAATTCTTTTTTTGTTTGGCACGGAGTCTTCTGTACTTACCAGTTTTTCCTCTTCTTTTTCTTTTCACGTAGAGTCGGTCAGTGTCATATTTAGGGAGTAGTGCATTCTGCATGATTATTAGTTTCCGAGACTTCTGGCAACGATGTCTAAGCTCTTTTTTTGTCCAGCCTATGAATAGTCCAGAGTATCTTATTGGTGATACTGCCCAGGTGTTTATTCCTTTTGCTAGATTTCTGCTATATAATTTCGTTCCTAATAATTACCTTGTTTTTCTCAGATATTCCTTTGTAATCTTCTTTTTTCATTTCTGGAGATTTGATGGTGTCTGCTTCCAGAACTCCCAAATATTTATAGCTATCCTGTTTATAGCTATCATGCTTGCCTAGCGCCCTCATCTCCTCTTAGTTGGGCAGTTCCATGTCCTCTATTGTCTCTAATTTTCCCCTTTTCCTTTCTTGTAGTGCACACTTTTGCATTCCGAATTCTATTTGAATGTCCTGGCTGAAGATTCTGGTCGTATTTATCAGCTATTTTCAGGTCATCCATGTATATAAGATGGTTTATTCTTTTTTCAGTGTCTGTAAACTTGTATCATTTTCTTAGTATGTAGTTGAGTGACATCATGGCTATGATAAATAGTAGTGGTGATAGGGAGTCTCCTTTGAAGATGCGTCTCTGTATTTTTATCTCAGTCAGGTCTTGTCCTCCAGCTATCAGTTCTAGTCTTAATGTTTCCATTGCTTTCTTAATGAGATTACTAATCATGTCGAGTATCTGGTACATATTTAAGCATTCAATTACTCATGCTTGATGGATTCTGTCGTAAGCTTTTTTGTAGTCAATCCATGTCATAGATATGTTCTTTTTTCTGCTTTTTACCTCCTTCAACATAATTTTATCTACGTATAACAGATCATGTTTCCTTCCTTTTTTCCTTGAGGATTAGTCCACGATTGTTAAAGAAGGGGTGAATCAGTTGTGCCGTTATGATTTTCCGCATGGTTGGTAAGCAGGTTATTGGACTTACTTAAATTTGTTCCCGTTTCGGCGTCTTTTTGTATAAACTTTTATTCTTCTTTTGGTCATTCATTCTGGTACGTCTTTTTGTGCATACATCTTCTCAGATTTAGTGTTAGTCTTTCAAACCAGTATACATGTATTCTATCGTGGCCTGGTTATTTCCAGTTTGCCACTTTCCTTAGGGTTGTCTATCGGTTCTTCATTAATTTCTGTTCCTGTTCCTCCTTCAATCTCTTGAAGTTCTTCTTTCATGTTTTTCAGCAATTAGGCATTTCGGTTTTGTGTGTATATATATATATATATATATATATATATATATATATATATCGATGGATTATCAAACTATATGTGTGTGTATATATATATATATATATATATATATATATTCAAGAACATATGTTCTTGAATATATATATATACACACACACGCACATACACACACACACACATATATATATATATATATATATATATATATACATGTGTGTGTATGTATGTGTGTGTGTGTGATTGAAGAGAAAGTAAAATTTCTGTTTATTCATTTTATGATCATTTTTCTCTCACTGACGAACTAATAACTAATATTCAGGAACTTGCCATACTTTCAACTCGCATGAATCATCTTCAGGCACGTGATGTTGGTATTATGAAAGATCGATTAAAAACGTTTTAAAAACATTTTAAGATTCTTCCCCTACCCTGGTACCGCGCCTGTTTGATGGTAGGTTTATGCGCCCAGATGAATAGTGCTTCGAGGATGGGGAGACAACGACTGCAGTTGGAAATAGACAAAATAGAAATGTTTTCAGTAAATTGTGGAAGTTTGTTTTTGGCTATTTTGTGTGCTGTTAAATATTTGTGGGGGATGCGGTGGCATGTCTGCCGACGAAGGATTACTGTTGTAGTCATGCTAATGGTTGTATTGTTCTTAGAAATACCTTATTCTAATGGGGCATTATAACATATATATATATATATATATATATATATATATATATATATATATATATATATATATATATATATATATAAATGGAATAAAGGATCAGCAAATCAACAACTAGCAAAAACACATATTGAATAGTTCTACCAAAATATTTCGATTGTTAAAATACAATCATCATCAATTGGTAGCAGAACTTTAATTAAAAACAGAAACGTTTTCAAATTTATACAAAGAACGCAATTTGGGGAAAAATAGTCACGTGTAATAAACTGTAGAAAGGGAGAAATAAAGAAAGAAAGAAAGAAATGTTAAAAAAGAAAAAGAAAAAGGAAGAAAGGAAAAAATCAGCAGTTGGCATATAAACGCCGATCGGAAACGTATATATATATATAGCATTGCTAGTTTTAAGTAGATTGTTTCTTGACGATGGATTATTTTGTATTAATAGATTAATTGACTGCTTTAAATTTTTTATAACATATAATGAATCAGAATTTAGATTCATAGTCAGTAGGAGATATATATGTATTATGTGTTTAATTATTTTTTAATCTACTCTATAATTGTAGTAAATTAGATTTAAATAAAATAGATTGATATTATTAATGGTATTCTCGTTAGTATTTTAGATATAGCATCTAAGGAGTGGTTAATCCTCCTGATCGACGATGTATTTGAGGACATTATTATTGATTAGGGTGTGTTTAATGTCGGCAAGTTGTGTATGGAATATAGTGTTAGTGGATGAATTGCGTTTGGCTTACTAAATTATATTTTTTAGTACAGCCCTTTTTAAGTAAACATGAATTTTTCTAGTAGTTCTTTTCTATGAACTTATTTGTATTAGTTTGTATTTCTGTACACATGGAAGGAGTTTTGTTGTTAATATTTATTTCGTGTGTGAAATTTAGTACGAAGAAACTTTTTAATGTGTCTTAAATTTGTAGTGTTATCGCTTGCCGGGGGAGTATGAACTCGGTTATCCGCGTCGTGGGGACGTCTTTGGAAGGGCTGTTAACATTCTGGCACGGCAACTAGCTCCCCGAGTGGCAACTATAGGGACATCCCTTTAATGAAAGGGTTAATTATACCCGGTTAGGTAGTTGGTCTCGATACACGGCGGCGTTAATAGGCGTCATTAGGATGGCTTCATTAATTATCTCCAGAGAAGTAATTATTTGGCTTCTGGAAATCAAGGCTTGTAAATGAGGGAACAGACAATCATACTTTATATATCAAAAATATATTTTATTACATTTGAAAAAGAAGCATAATTAACTCGAAAGTCGGCTGGAGTTAGATTACGCACGCTCGTCGCGCACGGAGCTGAAATACAAAATTGAAAAACTGTTCATATCTTCACTCACTGCAATTAAAATCGAGAGAGAGAGAGAGGGAAAGAGAGAGGCACAGAAAATACAGTCGTCGCTGTTCTCAGTCCTCAACATATCCCGAATGACAGTTGATTCGATCGTTTAACCCGGCAGCCGTCTATCTCAAACATTGCTATTTAAGTTGACATCTCGGATCGAATACAGCGACCTCGATTACTGTGATATAAACAACATGACCGTCTGATGACATTTTGGAGTAGAATAATGTCGGCCTGTGCGTCTCCCCGCGAGGGAAATGCTTGTCAGACAAAGGGCCCTCAAGTGTGGAGAATTGCAGCTCCCCCAAAAGGGGTCACTATCCTTGTCACATTCGCCCCCCCATTGTGTGTCACCTTTGCCCCAATTGGCAAATGTCACATCTTTTCCATTATTAGACAAGGATTGGGACAATACCATTTTCTTACTACACATGTCATACTTAATCGTCGTTTTAAGTTTTGACTCCTTTTTCATGTGTTATTTTTCTGTTTCGATAAAGACATTAATTGTCCCCCATTTTTTTGCAATAGTCATTTCCTTATTAATCTAATTTTTTCTTGGTCTTAACCAGTTGTTAGCTAGTGATTTTTTTCCTCCGGCCCCCCCCCCCCCCGTGCACTCCCGCACGAATTTCTCGGCCGTTTCAAGCAGCCTTTTCGTTTTGAAGTCTGCTACTGCTAACTTAGTTTTGTGTGTGTGTGTGGGGAGGTTATTTCGAGATTTTTTACTTTTTCCTTTTTCAGATATGTAATCCGGTTTTGAATGAGATTCAATTTTGAAGGAGCTTAATATAATACAAGCCCCACTTACAACAGTAAGGGGCTTGTTCATTTTAAGCTCCTTTTGGCGTGATAGTCCGGTGTAAAGATGACAGTGTTTCTGGAGATACTACGGCCCACAGGTATCTGTAGTCATTTCAACGCTTAGATGGACAATGCTATCTATTACCATCATTTGCAACTTAACGCTTAGATGGACCATGCTATCTATTACCATCATTTGCCACTTAACGCTTAGATGGACCATGCTATCTATTACCATCACTTGCCACTCAACGTTTAGATGGACCATGCTGTCTATTACCATCATTTGCCACTTAACGCTTAGATGGACCATGCTATCTATTACCATCACTTGCCACTTAACGCTTAGATGGACCATGCTATCTATTACCATCACTTGCCACTTAACGCTTAGATGGACCATGCTATCTATTACCATCATTTGCCACTAAACGCTTAGATGAACCATGCTATCTATTACCATCATTTGCCACTTAACGCTTAGATGGACCATGCTGTCTATTACCATCATTTGCCACTAAACGCTTAGATGGACCATGCTATCTATTACCATCATTTGCCACTAAACGCTTAGATGAACCATGCTATCTATTACCATCATTTGCCACTTAATGCTTAGATGGACCATGCTGTCTATTACCATCATTTGCCACTAAACGCTTAGATGGACCATGCTATCTATTACCATCACTTGCCACTAAACGCTTAGATGAACCATGCTATCTATTACCATCATTTGCCACTAAACGCTTAGATGAACCATGCTATCTATTACCATCATTTGTCACTAAACGCTTAGATGGACCATGCTATCTATTACCATCATTTGCCACTTAACGCTTAGATGGACCATGCTATCTATTACCATCATTTGCTACTTAATGCTTAGATGGGCCATGCTATCTATTACCATCATTTGCCACTTAACGCTTAGATGGACCATGCTATCTATTACCATCATTTGCCACTCAACGTTTAGATGGACCATGCTGTCTATTACCATCATTTGCCACTTAACGCTTAGATGGACCATGCTATCTATTACCATCATTTGCCACTTAACGCTTAGATGGACCATGCTATCTATTACCATCATTTGCCACTTAACGCTTAGATGGACCATGCTATCTATTACCATCATTTGCCACTTAACGCTTAGATGGACCATGCTATCTATTACCATCATTTGCCCGTTTGCCAGGGTAACTGTTCGATTAGAATCTATGAGGTCCCCTTTTTTTTCGTTTTCAACCCTTTAAAAACTGATTTTTTGAGGACCGAGACCTCTGATCCAGTGTCTAGCGGTGCCTCTATCGGTCGATCCCTTATTATAATGATAAAGACAATTCCGGAGCCCGTGTTGGGGAGTTTGTATGAATTCATTACAGTTCATTTTACGACAAACATTTTGGTCGTGGAGGTTTGTGTTTAACAACATCATTATACAAGTTAATATGTGACAGGCATCTTCAGAATTTAATGTGTCGGGATTAGATGTCATGTATCGTTTGGAAAAGTGAGCCAACACTCTTTTACCTTATTGCGTTTCTTCAATAAAGGAAAACTGTTTGAGAAACGTTCGTAAAGCAACATTTAAAATACTTTCTGTAAAATCGAAAAATTGAAGATATTCCTCAGCAACTAAATTGAAGATATTCCTCAGCAACTAAATTGCTTGATTTTCTCGAGAGCCATTGTCTGCTGGTCTCATTAGAAAATCCAAACACTAGACAATGGCGAAGTAAATTCTTAGTATGGGACAATATTTGCAATGCGGAAGAAGAAGAAGAAGAAGAAGAAGAAGAAGAAGAAAGCTTTCGATATGATTTTTAACTCCTGACAACTGCATCGTGTCAGTAGTTACACTTGTTGAAGGCATGGCTGTAAAACATATCCCAAATATGAGAGAATGAAGCTTTTCCCAAACCATACAACTGTTCATTGTCAGCTTCAACAACATTGGAAAATGGGTGCCACATTAATTTGTCTGCAGATCTCAACATTCGATTTGGGGTTGCTTTCAGATAAATTCATAGAGCACCCACTTTCAATCCAAATACATATGATATATAAATACTGAGTTCAATGAGACATCATTACCACTTACTATTATATATCCCAGAATAAAAATCCCAAGTTAACTAATGGGTGACCATCAAACAAAGGGTTCGTTCTGTTTCATCTGGGTAAGCCTGCTGCCCAACATTTGTTATTCGTTTCTATTAGTCGTCTGCCAACAACGAACTGGAAATGTTGTCATTTGTATATGATTGTCTTTAAACTGTGATTATCGTGCCAAAATCAAACATGGAAGAAATAAAAGCGCGACAAAATGGCATCTAATATAATCTATGTAATTCTACTTGTGCTTAATTTGCTTCATCTGGGCTGAAGATTCAAGCGATAAGCGCCAGAAACCTCCCAGAACTAACCACTCACATATATATCACCAAAGAATCAGCAATTCTACTTTTTTATTATTTTACTTTAGTCGAAGGTCTCAGAAATACCGGGGCCCCTGTCTTGGGGATAACGCTTGATCTCTATATGAGATACATAGGTTCGAATATTCTATTAAATTTTTTTTACCTCTCAAACGTTGAGTTAGTAAAGAAGTTAGACATATTAATTTTCTTTTCACGAATTGACAAGTTAACCATGTCATAGTATAGCTTTGTTGTGGTCTCTTGGTTTTACCGGATTCCAGGACAAGAATTCATCTAGTCTGGTGGAGTAAACAGCTTAATCCTGTTACTATAACATCACTTGGAGAATGTGCACCAGTCCTTGTATAAGATGGGATCTTATTTGGGCTTCGAATGCTATTTTAAATATTTAGTCAGGGTTTATTTGTAGGGGGAAGTATCCTCATGCCAGGCTGTCTTGACAAACCCCTATACTAAGAGATCGAAGACACCCGAGGACTATGTCTAGTAGGCATTCAAATTCTCTCTCTCAGGCATTCAAGTTATCTCCTACGAGTATACACCCGAGTGAGTGTTGCTAAAAAAGAAATGTTTATCATAACCCACACACACATCTATATATAGGAGAGACTTACTTACTAGACACTATCCTCGAGTGTATATGGGCTGTACACGAGTTTGTCAGGACAACTGGACATGAGGATACTTCACCCTACAAGTAAACTCTGACAAAATATTCAAAATAACATAGTATTCGAATGCCAAATAAGATTCCATCGATACGGCTATACACTGGCTCATACAAGTAATGTTACCTCAAGTTACACACCCAGCTGGATACTCCACCAGACCGGATGAATTCTTGTCCTGGAATCCGGTAAGACCAAGAGATTACAAGAAAGATATACTATAATATAGTTGACTGGTCAATTGGGGAGAGGGGCATTAATGTTTTTAACTTCTTTACTAACTCAACGTTTGAACGTAAAAAAAGAACTTTAATGGAATATTCGAATATCTATGTATCTCATATAGAGATCAAGTGTTTGCCCCTGTAATGGGCCCCCTTGATTTCTGAGAACTTCAACTGAAGTAAAATGAAACAAGATATAAATATATATATATATATGTTTGTGTGTGTATGTGTGTGCGTATGTGTGCGTGTGTGTGTGTGTGTATATAAGTATTTATTTTTTGTAGTCAAACCTTCAGTGTTTAAGCTCACTATCTATTATTTTATAATTCCAAAGCATTTTTAAATACACAATAGAAAAAGACAGATTACTTTATTTTCTAGTAAAGTGATTAACTTTTTACGGTCGCTTCTCCATTTCTCCAGATAATCAAGATTTTCGAGCATATATTGTATCTTCGAGTAAAATTTGTGAGAAAAATAAACCCAGAAAAGTATCGAAAAAATAAAACTGTCTTTAGAAAACATTCTTTTACGCGGATTTTCTAATAAGCTAGGAATGTGTCATACATTTTTTTAGACGAGGTAGATAGAGGAGAGAAATGTGTTTTAGTTTCCTATGGTAAAAACAAAAGGAACTATGTCGTTAAATTTTGAATAAATACACGTGTGGTTTTGGAGAAATCGATCTAAAAAATGTTTTCTAAAGTAAGTTTCTTATTTTTCTGACGAATCATTGTTCTAGAACATAAGCTACAAAATTTTGATTGTTTGGACAAACGGAGAAACGGCCGTAAAATGAATCTCTTTACAGGAAAATAAAGACATGGTTGTTGGGATCTGCGTCATTCTATTTTCGCTATATATATATATATATATATATATATATATATATATATATATATATATATATATATTGCTTGCCCTAAATAAGACATGTTGCCACTGAAGCGTAAAGGGCTACTGTGATGGAGGTCAGATTTATAGGAACAACCTGCGGGGGGGGGGGACAGCAATATTGTTGTGTTCACATTACATTTAAATTCCGTATGCCGGACGGAATTCCAAAGGCCAGCGATTTGGGGAAAATATATTTGAGTAGAAAATCTTGCGGCATCCGTGGATCGAAGGTATTTACATAGAGGGGGTAAAAGTGTCAGAAAAATATTAATGGTATTTATATGAATACCGTTTCTTCAACCTTTCTACAAACCTGCCTACACAGTAAACTAGAACGTATAACATTGCTTAACTAATACGTGCTTCGAATTAATCCTTCTTTTCCATATTCGAATCCGAAACCTCGACGCCAGAACGAAAATCTGAAACAAAATACTAGAGACTCTTAGTCAAAGTTTACAAATTTTCGCCATAGACTTTGTAATCCAGCCGGTTATTGAAACCCTGCGGGATACACTGTTCTCGTTTTATTCTCTTTACTTTGTGGCATTTATTCAATTTAGCTCGTAAAACTGTGTTGCTGCATTTCTTAGGATTGAACTCAGAACCTCTGCACACTGGCTGAAACCAAATTGACGAAACTTATCCGAAAACTCGTTTTTAAATTTTAGTACAGCGAAATTGGCTCGTCATTTCGCGAAATGAAATAAACGCTGTGCCAGATTGAAGAGATAAAGAAGAACGCAATTTCAGCTTCGGTTCTTGAATCTCCGTCGAAGATTCCAGCTCAGGGATTTATGTCTATTTCGAAGTGTAGAAAAATAGAGAAATAAAAAGGCAAACAAGATGAATTGGTTCTCACCTTGTTATCAAATAATTAAAAGGTATTTTACTGTTGTGCAAGCATCTGGTCGATTTTATTTTTTCAACAAGAGCGATAGATTAGGGCGGTGCCACCTATTTACATAACCCTAACCAACCACAGCGTAACATTCCGTAGGAACGTCAAGAATATTCAAGATTTGCTTTTATGGGCATTGTAGCTTTTGCTGAAAGAGAAACGCAATAAAGAGAGAATTATAATCTTTTGCGACCACCGGATATATTATTTTAGCAAGATGACTCAAAGCTGTATATGGATATATAGAGTTATATAAGCATTTAATCTAATAGGTCACACACTGTCTACCAAGCTTGAACCCCTGTCTCATCGCCGCAATGCAATCCCTGTGCTTGTGTTACAGGTTCTTCAATGGAATGTGCTTGTACGAACTTGCTGCACTGGTGTGCCCCTCGGCTTAAACACCCCCGACTAACCAATTAGCAAAATCACATGTGGAGGCCCCCAGATGCTAGACGCCTATTAGTTTCTTTCCTCGAACTTCTAGTTTTTGGAATTCCCTACCTGCTCACTTTTCACTGACTGCACCAACATGCAGAAAATGAAATGCAATGTGAACAAACATCTCGCTGCAAAACTCCCCACTTAGGATGCCCCGGTAAATCTGGCCCCTAATTCACAATAGTCCCTTACGTCTCAGTGTCAATGTGACCCCTTGTTTGGGTAAAACGAAAAAGATTAGGGAAGACCAAGTCTTGATTTTGCATTGAATAAAATCTAATCATTCTAATCATGATCCAGTCAAGTATTATTATTTTTTTTCATTTTTAACATTTTCACCGGGTAAATCAATTCGGTTTTTTTTCTTTAAAACTAATTAGTCAACCTTTTCAAGGCCTAAATGTCACTCGAAGGATAAAGGTGAATGAGATGATCAATTGGGTGATGAACAATTCCACGAAAGGATTAGAAAAATGAGTCAAACGGGAAGGATTTTATTAGTTAAGAAGCGCAATACGAACTTATATGAAGGGTTTCTACCTAAATTAAACAAACGGCATATTAAGATCTCACAATCCGCAAGGATCTTTAGAAGATTCTAGATTAGTAGATTTTAGACAATACAAGAATAACAGAAATAATTGGTATTGAATAATATATAATCTATAATAATATACATTCATTGAAATCTCTATAGTTTTTAGCAATAGTGTTATTTTAAAAAAACATGGTTTTGCTAAAAACCGACGAAAGTTTTGGTGCGTCCATAAAAAATATTGCTTCATATAAATTATGAAAAACAAAATACGCGTCTTGCGCTTTGAAGTTATTAAAATGAAGTCATAATGACCGGGTGCGTAATCAGTCAAATGGATACCGTCGCGGGCTATGGAATCAGTTATACTAAGTTCACATTCAATTGGATGTGTTGTTATCAATAGAAACTAACATTTACAAAGTATTTGTTTACAAAATATTCGCCTACAAAACAAAGTAAACTTACAAACCAATCTTATACAAAACATCCATGTAAGGTTTCGGCATAAAATGACACAAAGCCGGTAAGATATGCCATAAAACCCGACAAGTCACTTAATTTACGGACCTGATGTTCTAAAATAGTACCGTATCTAATTACTGACCAGGCTAAACTTTGCTTAACTTCAGTAATCCGATGAGAACCTGTTTCTCAACGTTATATAGCAGTAACTTCTATTAAGTCGATTATTGAGGGTATGGCAATGTATATTGGTGCGTGTGCAGTCGTGTTTGAAGAAATCAAATAAAACATTTAAAGCACTATCGACCTTGTGTATGACGCGTCACTTCCTGTTTACCTACTTCCGGAATATGAATAAAGGCGAGGTAGTTCAAATGATAGGCGTTGAAACGAAAACGAGGCCGAAAAGTAGACTAGCCTTTTCCTGAAGTTCACTTTGGGACTTTGTACCAACAACTTACAGCATTTCAAAGAATTTCTCAGGCTAAAAAGGAAAAGCAGCAAATAGCATTAAAATTAAGGCGGGAAAAGATAAAAGCAAACAGCACATATATTCAAGGAAAAAATATTTGATTGCAGCTGATTAACGTTATTCAGGAAACACGAAATACTTTTGGTAGCCATTTTTCTTTTTAGAGCGGAAGTAAGAATTCTGCAAAAAGTGTGGCTATCTATCTCTCTATATCACGTGTTTGAATATCTAAACGAATACCCCTAACAGCCACCACCCAGACAAACTGATTTATAACAAACCTAGACGAAAACATATACAGATCAATTTTATGGTTTTTCGTTTTTTAGATCGTTTATATTTTTAGTTTTACTAATATATTAGACCACTCGTTATCCGTTGGATCAGTATTTGTTATATCAATTATTAAATATCTCTCCTTTCATCAGCTTCTCTCCCTTCCCCTCTCCCTTTTATTCTCTCTCTCATTTATCTTTACCCTCTTCATTTCGAATTATTATCAAGAGAGAATATATATATTTTTATAGACATGAAATAAATAAATAGACATCCCACACAAATAATTCATACATGTTTAAAGTTTCTGGTTCCTTCGTCGACCGCTAACACTCGGAGCAGTACAAAGCAGCAGTAAAAGTTTGAAATATCGATATTTTATAGTAATTAACATTTTTGCTTGTGTTTCGGTTATATGTCTATCATATATCACCATGTAAGTATGATACTGGTCAAAGAAGCATTAGAATTCTCAGAGGAACCATATTCTAGGTTAATATGAAGATGGACTTAATCAGCGTCAAATCGCCGCAAACCTCGAACCTATATTTTCTACTGTTAACTGAGTGATTGTCCAATTGATCAGCGAGGGAAAATAATCAATATCATCTTAGAGCCTAGAGTCTTCATTATTAATGATAATAAGGATATATATTTACTTATTTCATGTAAGAGAAATGGATAACACTCTAAAGGATAAATAGTACATTCATGTCGTTATCTATCTCTATTTGTGATGTCATTCAGTGTGCACGGTGTAAAATATAAACACAAATATAAACATTCAAAAAAGCAACATGACAAGCTCCACATAGATTCCGTAGTACAGCAAACACCTCCAGTTAGATATATATTAATGTGATTTATATATGATTAAATGTGAGTTTTTTTAAAAATCTGCTGTCACTTATAAACGATCGGACATGATGAAAAGTAATGACAAGGTTTAAGCATGCATAATTATATCAACTTTATTTGCGACTTAATGGAACAACCAAAAGTAAATAGTTAAGAGTTCAAAGGGTTGGGACGCAGAAAGTGTTTTTGTTGTTGTTTTTGTTGTTTTTCATATGCGTGTGGGCTTATGTGTAAGTGGGATCGTGGTATTGTGTATAAGCTGTCGCTATCACAGTCACAGTCATGGAATACTAAAGTATCGCATGGCTGTGACTTTATATTGTTTGCCGAGATGCCTGTAGCCAATCAGTCAAGGCTAGATTTAATTCGTCTGCAAAGAGCCTGTGCCGCAGTTAATAATGCCGTGTT
This sequence comes from Sepiola atlantica, assembly GCA_963556195.1. Taxonomy (NCBI): domain Eukaryota; kingdom Metazoa; phylum Mollusca; class Cephalopoda; order Sepiida; family Sepiolidae; genus Sepiola; species Sepiola atlantica. The sequence goes on from OY744548.1 coordinate 45,760,195, forward strand.
GTTACTGACATAAGCTTGTTTTGCAAGTTGAGTATCTCAATAGTGGCCATGCTCGGGTTCTCGCTTATGTAGCCAACGCCAGCAGGTGCTTGGACCCTGAGGTGACTCTTTCTGATTGGTTGAAGTCCAGTATCAGCAACCAATTGAGATTGAGTATTTTGATAGAATTGAGCAATCAATATTAAGTATTTGAACCAATAAACATCGAATATTTTACAGAGATCGTTTCTCTGCTGCTGCTGTTTTTGTTGTTGTTGTTGTTGTTGCCACTGATTCTGTTGTTGCTGCTGGTGTTGGTGGTGTTCTTCTTCTTGTTATTGTTTTTGCTGTTGTTGTTTTGTTGTTGTTGTTACACGTGTCGGACTCCTGCATAGAGCTCACGAAATCGTGCCTGGTCTGCATGAAGTCCCTTTTGGTCACGGCTATTCGTTAGACCGACAAGTGGATGTTTTACCTCCGACACCGAGCAGATCAAAGCTCCGCGATTGCATGCGAAGTCGGTGAAGGTATGGCCCAAAACACTTAAATGAATGGCACAGAATCAATGTTATAAAGCTCACTTCATTGATAAACGAAACGATCCCGTGCCTGACACGCCTTTGCTTGCCACATGCAGAGGCAGAGACGACCAGAGGATGACGGAGCCTGGTGCCGGCTCTTACTGAATTTTCACCAGAACTCTGCTAGTACGGTTGCACTCTAATATAGTTTTGTGCCAAACATGTCTGCCATGGGTGGACCCGTCAATAACCAGAATTCCATACAGCATAGCTCCCGACCTTACCACGGCGAGAAAGGGTTGAACTTTAGGGGATGCTATTATAGCTGGAACCTGCCTGGAAGTCCTCTTACTGTCATTATTCATTCGCTTTTTTAACAATGCCATTATTTTTTTTGATCAATTTATTTTTAACTTCTGGTCATTGAATTATGAATTGAATAGAAATTGTTATAAAAACTTTAATTTCGTTACGTAATGCTGTTTACATCCATGTTTATTTATGATTCGCTGTAAATCGCTTCAAAAACTTTCAATCTTTTGATACACGAGGATTTGCTAAGAATTTTCAAGCCAGTTTAAATGACTTTTTATTCAACATTTTAAATGTTTCCGAATGATTTTCAATTTGCGAAGAGGCAAGGAGTAATTACTTCTTTTTGTTTGTCAACTATAAAAATAAAATGGCTGACTTGTTTACGAAAAAAAGAAATTAAATTATTAAGTTATTTTTTAAATATGTTTTTTTTTGGAAAGTCGCTTTCGTACTTTACGCTATTGCCTTTTAATTTCAATAGTTAATCAAAAGTAAATTTTAAAATAATGTTTAATTCACGTATAGGTGAGAAAATTGCGTAGACACACGAGAAGTGATGATGCAATTTTATTAATATGGAGATTAGATCTAATGAAGCGCACTGATCATCATCATCATCATCATCATCATCATCATCATCATCATCATCATCATCACATGTAGCGGCATCATCATCAGCTGCATTACGATCTCAACATTATTATCAGTTTTTTTATTCGTGTCATATTCGTGTTAAGTGCATATTCAACAGTCATAATTCCATTCGTCAAGAACGGAAGCACTGCTTTTTCAATTCCTGACGCTCCCCACAGAGACGGACCATATGTTTGAGTTTGCATTGCACGCTCCCGTTGCTCTTTTGATGATAAATTAAAGAAAAACAAAGAAAACACGACATAAACAAAACACTAACAAAAAATTGGAAAATAGACGAAAGAAGAAATAGAAAATAAAACACAAAAATAAAAATAACGTCGAAGAAAGAAAATCATTTATAACGAAAAAAAGTCATTGAAAACCAGTGAGATTGAACGCAAAGAAGAATTCGAAAAGGGAAGAGAAAATAAAAATAAAAATAACGTTGAAGAAAAAAAAAGTTATAACGAAAACAAAAGTCAATGAATACCAAAGAAGAATTCGAAAAGAAAAGAAATAAGAAAGATAAAATAAAATAAAAAATGAAAATAACGTCAAAAAATAAAATAAGTTATAACGAAAACGAAAGTCACTGAAAACAAGTGAGATTGAAGGCAAAGAACTATTCCAAAACGGAAAAAGAAGAAAAGAGTAAAAGAAGCAGAAAGAGAAAATAAAATACAAATATAAAAATAACGTCGGAGAAAGAAAATAATTTATTACGAAAAAAGTCACTGAAAACAAGTCAGAAGAAGAATTCGAAAAGAGAAAAAAAAACAAGAGAAAATAAAATACAAAAATAAAAAAAAACGTCGGAGTAAGAAAATCATTTATAACGAAAAAAGAAAGTTCTATAAAACCAGTGAGATTGAAGGCAAAGAAGAATTCAAAAAGGAAAGAAAGAAGAAACAGAAAATAAACTCCGAAGATAAAAATAACTTCGAAGAAACAAAATAATTTATAACGAAAAAGAAAGTCACTGAATACCAAAGAAGAATTGAAAAATATAATAAAGAAAAAACAGAAAATAAAATATAAAAATAGAAATAACGTTGAAGAAAGTAAATAATTCATGACAAAAAAAGAAAGTCACTGAAAATCAGTGAGATTGAAGGCAAAGAAGAATTCAAAAAGAGATGAAAGAATAAAGAGAAAATAAAATACAAAAATAAAAATAACGTTGACCTGATTGGGATTGTTTAGGGTTGGCCATTGTATGTGGCATGGAATTTGCCTATACTTAAGGTACCATATGTGCTTAGATAATTAATATATTTATACGATAATATGAGAAAAGTGTCAGTAACTACATTTTCATTCGTTACATGAGTCCACTTAAAAGCTGGTGCAACTGTTCAGAGTAAAACAGCTGGAGTGCCGAAAGTGGGAAGTTCTGCTCAAGATAACAACTTTATTATTGGTAGCAAACCACATAGAAGGAAAACTGCTTCAGAGTAGAGAGTGTCGCTATCAACTATTAAATATCGACATATATCAGCGAGGCAGGTGGAAGATAAAACCACCAAACAAATATAGTCAGTTGCAACAAGAAAAGACAAATCTGACACAACTTTGTATGCAGTTTCTGTTTTCCTTGTCAGATTAAGAGTCCTTCTCAATTCATACACCTTGTAGTAGGTTGGCTGGAAAGTATTTTCAAGATGCAATATCAAACACGGCTTGCTGGAAGTGAATAGCTTCTGTCACACATCCGTCTCTAGCAACAGTCGTGCCGGCTGTGCATTCGAATTAGCAGTAGGGAATCTTAGTTAAAACTGCATCTTTTCACGCTCTCCAGTGTCTAACATCTGCAGATGTATATTCGCCATTGAACTGAGAAACAACCTGTCTGAGCCCGCGCATAGACCTTCCGTAACCTCCAGCCTCCCACCACTATAGATTTTTACCTGTTTCATTGAATGCCCCCAAGGTCATTCAATATATTACTAAAGGAAAATAACAATTATATTAAATTAGCTGGAATACTTGACACTTAATATATCATACAATCACTGCTACGGAATGGTATTTACTAAGAAAAAAGCATAAGAACTTAACAATGAATGAAAAATGTATTGTGAACAAAAGAGTGTAAATTGAATCCTTTTTGAATCACAGAGGAGAGTCACGAGAAAGATTGAATGATGGGTGTGCTGTTCCAAGAGTCAAGGTCTGTTATGATTTGTGGTGTTTTGCAAGATTTGATTCCGCACAAGGGACTCATGAAAAAATATATATAATTCGAGTTTCCACAGATATGTTATACTATATGGTTTACTATATGTTATACTATATGGTTTACTATATGTTATACTATATGGTTTACTATATGTTATACTATATGGGTTACTATATGTTATACTATATGGGTTACCTATATGGTTTACTATATGGGTTACTATATGTTATACTATATGGTTTACTATATGTTATACTAGATGGGTTACTATATGTTATACTATATGGTTTACTATATGTTATACTATATGGTTTACTATATGTTATACTATATGGGTTACCTATATGGTTTACTATATGGGTTACCTATAAATGGAATAGAATTTACCTATAATAAGACAACAATCTAAAAGACTTTTCAAGATTAAATAAAAATTACACCGATTAAAAAAAGAACATGTTCTAAATTATAAGGGAATCTACTAACCTATGAATTCGTATAGAGGGTGAATACCGTAGGAGAGTTGAAAGAAAATACGCTTTTAGTGCTTGACAACTGTTTAGAAGATCTGTTGTCTGCTTCTTTTTAAGAACTACTAGACATGGTTTGCTAAGCAAGTTGTGGTTTTATTAATGACAAACTATGCTGTTGTCTTATGAGCATTGTTATAGGTGTTCGGTGCTTATTTTTGTAAAAATAATAGCAAATGTATTGTAGTTACTGAAGTTTTATCTTTTATTTTTTAATACAGAAATATCATATTTAATATATGTGGCTCCAAACATTTTACCTGTAGTTTGTCTCTTTTTTCTTATCTTTTTATTTTTGCTGAGGATGAGGCATCCTACTCGATACCAGACATTCACCCAGTTTTCCAAACTCCAGACGAGAGATCTTTAAAAGATTCTAACCATTCTTTTAAGCACAATTGTTTGTATCTATCTTGCACTTGGTTCACCGGACATATTCGCCAGGTAGTTTTTGGAATTATTTTTCATGAGTCCGGTTGCTCCTATAATTACTGGAATGATGGAGATCTTCCTAAGTTTTTCTTTTTTTTCTTATCTTTCTGCTAGAGATGGAGCATCCTACCGGATGCCAGACATTCACCGACTATTTCAGACACTCCAGCCTAGAGATCGTTTTAAGATTCTAACCGTCCCTTTAAGTGCAGTTGTTTGTATTTATTTTGCACTCGGTTCACCGGGTATACTCGCCAGATAGCTCTTGAAGTTATGGATGCATATGTGTACATTTAAATGCATCGATCCTGTTCATGTTGTATGTGGATTTACGATGCAAATGAATATGCGATTATATTTTTAAATAGATATATATACATCTCTTTAATATATATATATATATATATATATTGTTGTGGGTGAACCTACCTACCATTTAGTTATTATTAAAGGGTAGGTAGGTTCACCCACAACATATATATATATATATATATATATACCACATCACTCAATAAGTCCCCGACCTAGCATATAGACGATACCACTAATAAAAAGATCCACATGTTTTGTTTTATTAAATACTAACCTCTAAATGGCATGCGTCCACATTTGAGTCCAATCGGATTATTAGTTTACAACTTTGAGTGATTTAAGAAATGCCACTTTTTGTAAATTAAAAAAAAAAACAATGGAAGAATCTGAATTTCGTATGCTAATAAGGCATTACTTTCTGATGGGGAAAACACTGTTCAAGCAATTCGATGACTGATAGATATTAATCGGACTCTGCTCCGTCGGAAACAATAGTTAAGAGGTGGTATGCTGACTTTAAACGCGGCCGTACAGACACAAATCTTGCTGAACGTTCAGGTCGTTCAAATCCGACAGTTGTCCCGTAAAAAAAACATTAAAAAAACTCCACGAACTTATTTTGGTCGATCATAAGTTGAAGTTGCGTCGGATAGCAAAATAGTTGATGATATCAGAAGAGTTGATGATATCAGAAGGCAAAGGTCTATTCACATGAACATTAGTTAATAAGAAAATAAGAACGCTGTGTTAAAGGTGGGTGCCGTGTTTGCTGATAGTCGATAAAAACAACAATACGTCGATGATTCAGAGGGTTGTTTGCAACTGCTTCAATGCAGCAGCAAGGGGCTTTTTTCATACATGTGACAATGGATGGAACATAGATCCAGTACCTCAATCCGGAGTCAAAACGGCGTCGAACTGAGTGGACAGCAGCAGTTGAAAGCCGCCTAAAGCGACTAAAGACGTAAACATGGATGCACAAAGTATTTTGTTAATTACTTTTAGAAAGGAAAAAACGGCCACAAATGTGGAAGAAAAAGGCGCTCTTTCACCAAGACAATGCACCGTGCCACACGTCGCTTGCAACGATGACAAAACTACATGGATTGCGCTTCCGCAACCGTCTTATTCTCTAGATTTGGGACCAAGCGACTATTGACTGTTTGCGCCAGAGATTTGCCTCAAGATTCCTGAGTTCGAGAAGGCACACCTGAAGAAGGTTGGAGATTACATCGGCCGAAATGTTGTGAGAATTACATCCAAGATGAGAACAGTAGTCCGAATAATACAAACTAGCGGAACCCGTGTAAATTACACGAAATGATGTTTTCAATACGGGTCCTAATGTAACAAAGCACCCTCTATTTGTTAGTAAGTTATGCTTGCTTTATTATGACCCCCCCCCCTTCTGGATAAGAGTGAAATAATTGTTTAAAATAGTAACTCGTGTACGATGGACACTGCGCATATCTACTAAAAAAGGTTGATATGCCATCCGTTCAAAAAAACAAAAACAAAATAATACTGGCCGATACCCTACTTTTTAAGCAGTCAACGTAATTAAATAGACAATGCCATTAAAAACGCCAACAGAAAAACAAAAAATAGTTTTAAGTTTTAAGCAACACAAAAAATAGTTTTTAACCAGGTGATAAAAAAATGTATTATTTCTTCCCCTTCCCCTCGAAATGTAGAATCAAAATCTTAGAGGTTGGTTGGGATCGAACTATAAACCAGTCGGGCCGCAGTAAAAATTCTACTTCGCTAACCATTGCGCCAGAGGGAACCACGTGTAAATAATCCTAAACGCAGGCTAGTTGAATGTTTTTCAAAATTTAGGTGCGGTACGCATGCGCAGAGCTTTTGCCGGAAGCGTGACACACGAACACACACGCTATCGTATTAATATATAGATAATAGCAATTATCAATCCTCATGTAAAAAATTCCGAAACATAAAACCCTAATACTGCACGGCTTATTCAACCTGGCTGCCGCTCATACAAACATCCGGACTCATTGCTGCATGCTCATTACTTACTGGGACAGAGAAGACACAAGGCCAATAAGGTTTCTTTTCCCGTGTCATACTTCTCTAATTACATTAAAATGAGTAGAGAGTCAGGGTTAATCCCCAATGTTCTCGAAAGAAGATCTTAGGACATGCTTTAGTTTTTCCCTTCAGCTTGTAACATCGTTAGACATTCCGTACCCAACCGATTTCGTATGACAATCTGCTCTCGTCGGTGTGGGAACTGGCGTGTTTATTGTACGTTCCGCCGCTACGAACACCATAACTCTCACTAGGACTCGTATCACTTGCAGACGGTAGGAGACGTTTCGTGGCTAAGGGTATATATATGTAAGTATGAAAATATTTTAAATGTAGTTAACTTCCCAATGATGATGATAACAGATGGATGTTTTTTTACTTGTACTGGGTCTCATTAAGCTGCTGCATCAACAAACAGTAGACGTCACTTGTACAACTTGCAGACGTTTTAACAGTTGCAAGTTGTACAAGTGCGTAACTATTGATAAATGTGGGGACATTTTAATCTCGTTTTGCTGCACAATAGATTTTTATAAATAAAACTAGCTGCCCTTACCCGACATTGACCGGGAGTCTTTGATGTTTGTTTTTTAATAGTATTTTGAAAGTTAAATTTAATTGCTTCCAAATTCCTTTCAAATGTCGAAGGATCACAACTATTAAGCAAAGATTAAAATAGTTGATTGCTCAACCGACTTCGTATGACATCTTTAATGCTTTAAATCTGTGGATATATGTCGTTAGCATCCGTGCACACTAGATCAAGTCAAAGAGGGATTGCATAACAAAGGGATGACCGACGTCATCCACTAAAACAAAGTAAAGTCATTGGATAATGACTAATATATATATATATATATATATATATATATATATATATATATATATATTAATATAAAATGAAGTAATAAAATAAGGTGTTAAGGTGTCAATCAAATTTTATTAGAATTCAAAGTTCAAGCAAAGTATCTTAAAGTCCTTAGCTCATGAGTTTTCAAAGATAATTCTTCTCTTCAGAGGACCATTACCGAAGTTATACTACAACAGGTAATAAAATTAAACTTTGAAAATATATAAAAATATATACAAAAATACATAAAAATATATACCATCAAATATATCAACCCAAAAACATACTTTTTTGTTAAATCTATATAATCCATCCAAGTCATACAATTTGAAAAACATTATCAGGAAAGACATCCAGAGGGTTGACTGAAGATTAATCCAGGTGATGAAGTACCAGTCCAAATACGAGAAACTGAAAAAGCTGACAAAGTTATCCAGTCGCGAAATGCGTCAACAATCGATGAAGTGAAAAGTATCCAATGTTTATGTTAATTATTACAACGATAAATAAATCAAATGAAATAATATAGAAAGTTCAATAAACTCACTTACAATTCCAAAGTCTTGATCTGGGCAACCCAAATCAAATCAAAGTTCATTTGTTAATTAGAGAGCCCGTTAAATCCGAATTGAACAAAAATAAGATTGAATTGAGTCATTAAACCCGGTCATATCTTCCAACCCGAGCGAAAAAATAAGTTGGCATGAGACCGTCATTTACAGCATAATGCAACACTCTAGGCTCCGCCTATTGAGTGCTCTCGACGGCTTTCATATATGTTCGCTGAATCTGCCATTAAGACGTTAATTTACTCTCCTATTTCCAGACAATGCGGTGTGGGCACGTCGGTAAGCGCTCAGACTACTGAGTTTAATATGACTTTCGGATTAGGGTTCGAATCGTGTGGCGGGTAAGGATTGTCTCCTCCCATGATTGCAGGTTGGTATGAGACACATGTGTGTATGGGTTCATTAAAAATTATTATTAATGAATAATTATATATATCGTGAGGAAGACTTTATAATGAATCATAAATAATTACGGTTTTCCTTTTTCATTTTCTACACACACACACACACATACTCACATACACAAACATCCATCCATATATATATATATATATATATATATATATATATATATATATATATATATATATATATATAAACACGAAATTAATTAATGTTGTTCCTTTTAAACCCCTTTAATCCTTAAACCCATATTGTCTCTCCATAATTCCTTAAGAACACACATCATCAGACCCCAAAACAGTAACGGTCAAATATACGAAACTCATAATATCACTCACGGGAATTATATAGAAATATTTTTTTTATTTGTTTATTATTTTTTTTTATTTTTATTTTTTATTTTTTATATATATTTTTTTTATATCTCTTTAAATCTCCGCCGGTTTTAAATCTCAACTGTTACTTTTCACCCTCCCCCTTTTTTTCAAACCTTCCTTACACTAAATTTAAACAAACATACACAACACTCTAAGCAAATAACGCGTCAAAACGAGAGTGACATGTGACTTCACATTTCCGAAACAGATGACAACAGAAGCTGAAGAGAGCCGGATGGTTAAGTTCTTCCGTGCTTGAGCTCGACGGTACGAATGTTGTACTAATTCTTCTGTACCAATATATATATATATATATATATATATATATATATATATATATATATATATATATATATAGGTAGGTAGGTAGGTAGCATCTTCTATTGCAGGCAAGTATTGTTGAATATAATAGACAACTTATGTATACATATCCTTTGGTAGATCCTTTCAATACTCCGAATCAGAATCTTAGTTTCGGGGGTAATTGGCCGATGAATCTGCCATAGTTTTGATTTGTGTACCAAGTACTTCCAGACCCATCCGAGTCCATCTTCAGGGGAATGAGGATAATCAGGTACATATCATTTGTTAGTATTATAGATGGTTTTGGCAGGAATAATGTAATAAATACGAAACTATAGTTAGAATAATATTATTATTATTATTATTATTATTATTATTATTATTATTATTATTATTATTATTATTATTATTATTATTCCCCCCCACCCCGAAACTAAGATTCTAATTCGGAGTATTGAAAGGATCCACCAAAGGATATGCAGACATAAGTAGTCTGTTATATTCAACAATATATATATATATATATATATATATATATATATATATATATATATATATATATATATATATATATATATATATATATATATGATAATTTTATTTACACAGACATGTACAAAATCTGCGACACTGGCATGTCGATGTTATCGATCAACAGTTACTATAAACTGAGATCTCATCAGGGAGTTAGAATCCGATCTTAACCTCAGATCATATTTGGAGAGAATGAAATGGGGGGATAAAGAAAGAGAAGAAGAAGAAAAGAAATTTAACATTTCAAAAATTGGGGCCGTTAAAAAATTAAAAATTAAAAATCTAAAAAATCTAAAAACAAAAACAAAAAACAAAAAACAAAAAATCTAAAAGGTCTAAAATCTAAAATCTGAAACAAACAGGACAAATAAATAAATAAGCAGAAAAAAGAATAAATAATAAAGAATAAATAAGCAGATAAAAACATTTTATAAACTAAATCAATGGATAAATACTGCAGATACAATAAACTGGTTCCTTAACATAGTAAAGTAAACTAATTGCTCGTTCATCCAGTTTGACATTATTAATTATTATTATCGTTTTTGGCACACTTCTATCTGATATTTCTGTAGATGAAATCAATATAATTAGAAAATGGAGAAATACAGTACTAATCTGTAAACATGAACAATGGACTAAAAGTAATCAATTTGGATCTTTTGGTGTTTCTATGGGCTCCCTGGACTCAGCAGAAGTCACTGATCTAGTTGGTCTTTACATACTATATACTCTCACAAAAAACATTAGCATTGAAGATATAGGCCTATATAGGGATGACCGATTACTAATAGTAAAGAACTCAAATGGACAAAAATGTGAAAGAGTAAACAAAATTATCCTTAGAGAAATGAATAGATTAGATCTCAAAATTGAAATAACATCTAAAATTAAAATAGTTAATTTTTTAGACGTAACATTCAACTTAAACAAAGAAACTTATGAACCGTATACTAAAGACAATGCCAACCCTATCTATGTCCACCCACTCTCTAACCACCCAAAAACCATAATTCAACACATCCCCAAATCAATCGAAAAAAGAATTAGTGATAACTCCTCTAATGAAGAAATGTTTAACAAACATAAGGACTTTTACAATAAAGCGTTAAAGCAAAGTGGATACAAAAACACTCAAATTAAATTCACCAAACCTACACCTCCCAACAACAGACGCATAAATGGGGGTAGAAAAATTATTTGGTTCACACCCCCATATAATAACATGGTTAAAACCAAACTCGGTAAAAAAATTTTAGACTTAATTAATCTACACTTCCCTCCCAACAATATACTGCATAAAATTTTAAATTAAAACACCCTCAAATTAAGCTATAGCTGTGGCGAAAATTTAGAAAAATTAATAAAAAAACATAACAATAAAATTCTAAATGAAAAAACTACCGCAACGAAAAACAACGAATACCAAGGCCTGTAACTGCACAAACAAAAAAGAATGCCCATTACAACAAAATTGCCAAATAACCCAATCAGTATATCAAGCAACAATCTCTACTAAAGAAAACCCAACCCTGAAAATATTCTACATAGGTATGGCTGGTAATACCTTCAAAGAAAGATATACTGGACATAAGTGTTCTTTTAATAACCCTACATATAAAAAAAGAACCTCACTTTCTATATATTACTGGAAACTATACAACAATAACCAATCACCAACAGTGACCTGGAACACAATCAGAAAAACTAGCACCTGTGGTTCCCTAAACTCACCTTGTTACCTTTTCCTAACAGAAAAACTTGAAATTATTAAATTTAGTGATAGGGGCAAACTTCTAAACAAAAAGCAAGAAACATCAATTAACTGTAGGCATAATTCTTAGTAATCCACTTAGGCTGTTACTATATGAAAAACATTTTTTTTAAATTAAAAAAAAACTTCACCTACCCATCAAGTAGTAATCTTGTCAACACAACTATCATCTTATACCTTTTTTATTAATTATTATTATTAGTAGTAGTAGTAGTAGTATTGGTAGTATTATTATTAGTAGTATTATTTGTAGTAGTATTATTGGTAGTACTATTATTAGTAGTAGTGGTATTATTATTATTATTATTATTATTATTATTATTATTATTATTATTATTATTATTATACCCACAACGATTAATACTAATTGTCATCTTCTGTATTTTTCTTTACCATTAAATATCCCCTTATATTTTTATCCATTTATTGATTAATATTTTTATATTTTTTTAGATTATTTTTAGATTATCATTATCAATTATTATTACTATTATTAATTATTTGACATTGAATTATTTTTCATTTCTGTACTTTTATCAAGATTACTATTGTTGTTAGTGGTGGTATCATGTCTACTGTTACTATCATAGTTATTATTATTTGCGGCAGTGAAATTAACAGTATTACTATTATTAATAATATTGATACTGCCATGTTTTACCGTTACCTGACTTTTGCTTCCCCTGTCATTGATAGTAATGATAATGTCATTATCTATAACTTTATTATTTTATTTCAATTATTATTATTACCACTATTATTATTATTGTTATTATTTTTACTCACTAGGAGTTCTCACACAGATCATCGTCAGTGATTGCTCATCGACAACAACCAGTGGTATTTCCTGGAGTCTGAGTGACAAGTCTCCCCAACTTCCAGTGTTCTTTACCTCTTTTCGATAACGATGCGGTATCGCAACAGTCTCTTACCATTGATTTCTCGCTGGTAAGGACAATTGGTCTTCTCTGGGATTTGGGTGGCAACAAGCCTCCCCAAGGTTTCAACACTCTCTGCACTTTTCCAGTGGAGGTCTGGTTTGTGCTGTCCCTCCTAGGTCTTTTCATCCTCCTCGACCCTCTACAAATATGTTGTCTGGTGTCAGCCTAGGCCGGCACCAGTTAAAAAAAATTTTTTTTTTAATTAAAAAAAAATCAATTTTACTTTTTAATTTTTAAATTTTTTCCTTTCAATTCCTTTTCTTTTTCTTTTTGTTCTTTTCCTTTTCTCTTCTCTTATTTAAAAAAAAGAAGAATTTTTTAAATTCTTTTTGATTTTTTTGTGTGGGTGGGTGGGGGAGAGGGAGGAGCTTATAGTGTTTCTTGTAATTCCTGTTTCTTGGTTCATTTTTGTGTAGTGATAGCTGAGGCCGGTGTAATTTATTGGGGGGGGGGTGAGATTATGAAGTGATGTTTCTTGCAGTTTCTGTTCCTTGGCTCTTGTTGTGGTGTTTTTCGTGTGGTCTTGTTTTCTCCGTTGTAAATTCCTTGTGACTGGTTAGCCTTTGTAGTTTATGTTTGTTAGTTTCCGCATTCGAGGATTTTCCTTAAGATTGCAGCTGTTTTGATCATTGCCGTCCTTTGTATGGTTTCGATAGTCCCTTTGATTCCAATTTCTCCCAGTCTTTTCTCCAGGTTTTTTGCGATTGTTCCTAGCGCTCCTACGATTATTGGTATTATACTAACTTTCTTCATGCTCCATATTCCTTTCAATTCTCTGGCTAGTTCTGTGTATTTACTTCGTTTTTCCGTGTCTTTGATCTTCACTCTGTGGCCTGCTGGAACGGCGAAGTCTACGATTTTACAAGATTTTTCCCTTTTGTCTATTATAATAACATCAGGTCTCCTTGCTTGTATGAGTTTATCTGTTTGTATATCCATATCCCAGAGGATTTTGTGTTTTTCGTTTTCCAGTACTGTTTCTGGTTTATGTTTGTAACATTTGTCTGCATATTCGAAATTCAATTGTTTACACAGTTCCCTGTGTATTACTTTCCCAACACAATCATGTCTGTTCTTGTATTCTTTTTGAGCAAGTTTGCTACATTCACTTATTATATGATTTACTGTTTCGTCTGCATTTATTGTTTTCCTGTGTTTTATCTATTTTAGCTTTAATGTAGTTTGTCCTAATCGCATTGTTCTGTGCAGCCATCAGTAAAGATTCCGTTTCTCTGTTCAAGTTTCCTTTTCTTAGCCATGTCTAGCTATTTGCGTTGGTTTCTTCTTTTGTGAGTCTTATGAAGCGTCCATGTAGTTGTTTTTCTTCCCATTTTTCTTTTCTTGTCTGTTTGTGTCCAGTTTCGATGCTTCCTGCGTTGTTCGTTGGGACGGTATCTCTTAATGCGGTGATCAGCCTTTCCGTGTTCAGGTTTATGTATTTCTCCAGCTCTTTTTTAGTGTCGTCCACACAGTCTTCTATACTTACCAGTCCTCTTCCCCCTTCGTTTCTCTTCATGTAGAGTCTGTCTGTATCGTCTTTTGGATGTAGTGCATTGTGCATAGTCATTAATTTTCTAGTTCTCTGATCAAGGTGCCTGAGTTCTTATTTAGTCCAGTTCATGAATGGTCCAGAGTATCTTATTAGTTATACTGCCCAGGTATTTATTCCTTTGATTAGGTTTCTGCTATATAATTTTGTTTCTAAGAGCTTTCTTGTTCTTCTCGGGTATTCTTTTCCAATCTTCTCTTTCATTTCTGTTGATTTGATTGTGTCTGCTTCCAAAACTCCCAAATATTTATAACTCTCTTGTTCATCTAGCGCCCTCATCTGCTCTTGGTTGGGTAGTTCCATGCCGTCAGTCGTCTCCAACTTTCCCTTTTTAATCTCTAGCAATGCACACTTTTCCATTCCGAATTCCATTTGAATGTCCTGACTGAAGATTCTGGTCGTATTTATCAGCTTTTCCAGTTCCTTTTTGCTTTTTGCAAATAGCTTCAGGTCGTACATGAGATGGTTTATTCGTTGTTCTCTGCCTGTGAATTTGTATCCGGCATCACATTTCCTGAGTATGTAGTGTAGTGGCATCATGTAGTAGTGGTGATAGGGAGTCTCCTTGGAAAATGCCTCTCTGTATTTTTATCTCCATCAAGTATTGTCCTCCAGCTGTCAGTTCTAATCTCCATGTTTCCATTGCTTTTTTGATGAAATTAATGATCCTGTTGGATATCTTGTACATTTTTAAACATTCAATTATCCATGCTTGAGGAATTCTGTCGTACGCTTTCTTGTAGTCAATCCATGCCATAGATATGTTCTTTTTCTTGCTTTTAACTTCTTTCAGGATCTTTTGATCTATGTATAACAGATCATGCGCCCCTCTGTTCCCTTTCTGGCATCCTTTTTGTTCCTCGAGAAGTAGTCCACGACTGTTCAGGGAATGGTAAATTTGCTCTCTAAGTTGTGCCGTTAGGATTTTCCACATTGTTGGTAAACAGGTTATTGGTCTGTAATTGCTTGGGGTTGTTCCCTTCTTGGCGTCTTTTTGTATGAGCGTTGTCCTTCCTTTGGTCATCCACTCTGGTACGTCTGTTTTATGGATACATCCTCTCAGTTTCTGTGCTAGCCTTTCATGTAGGGTCGTAAATATTTTGAACCAGTACGCATGTATTCCATCGTGACCTGGTGCTTTCCAATTTGCCATTTTCTTTAGTGTTGTCTTAATAGTTTCTTCATTAATTTCTGTTTCCGTTCCTTCTTCAATTTCTAGAAGTTTATCTTTCATGTCTTTCAGCCATTTAGCATTTTTATTATGATCTTCAGCCTTTTCCCATCCATTGCTCCAGAAATGTTTTGTTTGTGTCGGGTCCGATTGTTCTGTTGTTGTTCTTTCTCCGTTTACGTTTTTGTAAAACTGGCTTTCATTGTTTTCAAAGGTCCTGTTCTGTTTGTACTGTTCCGATTTGTATCTGTACTGTCTCAATCTTCCTTCTTTTGCTGCTATCTTTTGATTTAGTTGTTCATGTTTCTTATTTAGTCTTTCCTTGCGATTAGGATTTCTGCTTTTCCATCGTTTACTGTTCTTCTTCATCCTATTCACGGTGTTAGCTTCCTTTTGAAGTTTGGTGATCTGGGTTGCCAGTCTGATCTCCCATCCAGATTTCGTCTGTCCATTCTTTTGGTCAGTCTTCTTTTCCCTTTTTAGTTTCATACTTATTGATTTTTCCCCCGCATATATCAAGTTGTTTAGATCTGTGATAGTGTCTGTTGGGATGTACGTGAGTACTCTGTTTACTTTCTCTGTTTCAACTTTTAACTTCTTCCAGTCTTCGTTCCTTAGGGATGGAAGTTTTGTTTTGTTTTCAGACATTAATCGTTTGATGTTTTCCCTTTCTCTTGCTTCTTCCTCAGATAGTTCTACAGTTTCGTCGTCTTCGCCTTCTTCAGTTTATGTGTTTATGTTTTTCCCGTCTTCTTCCTGTGAGTTTTCGTCAAGTGGTGTGTCTTGATCTGTCACGCCATTTATCTTTTGTTTAATTTCCGTTAATTCCATCTCCGAGAACCATCCTCTCTTGAGTATCTGTCTTGCTTGATCTGCTATCCTTTGTGCCGTTGTATGGTAGTCAGTAGAAATGTCCCATAGATCTTTCATTCGTTTCCGATATCCTCTTTCTGTGGGGTAGCGGCTTTTGTAGTAGCATTCCATTACCAGTCTGTTCTCTTTTGTAGTCCATTTCTTTCTATGGCTTTTTGGTCTGTTATTTTCATTCTTGAATTTTTGTGTTTGGTCAGTGTCCTTATCATATTTGGAATTTGATGGGTTACCTACCTGTTTTTTGTCCGTGGTCTTGTTCCTGAAATTAAAGGAGTCAACATTCGCAGTATGCGGACCGGGTCCCCCATGTTGGCCATCGAGGAAGCACCTGCCCATCATGACACTCAGATCTTTCTTCTGAGTCCCACGGCGTTTATTTGTATTTATAGACATTTATCATGGTTTGGTGTTTGTGGCAACACCAGGCCCAGGCTTAGTTTACCTGTGATCTTGTCACAGCGATAGTGTTTCTCCCATTTTGATGAGGTTCAAGTTGCACTATCACACACACATAAAGAAACATTTACGAAAAAAATAAAAATAAAAATAAATAAATAAATAATAATGAATAATTAATAAATAAATAAATAAAATAAAAAATAAATAAATAAAAAGATAATAATTATATATATATATATATATATATATATATATATATATATATATATATATATATTAGGTATGTGCAAAAATGGCCGCCTCTTGTACGGACTATGCTTATTAAAAAGGGCTTATCATTAATTATTTAATTAGTTTCCGTGTAAACTTTGATTGTATTTGAAAGATAAAAGCCTAAACGCAATCTCTAAACGAAAAAAAACTGCATATTTACGTGTGAAAAATAAATTATAATGAAATATGTAATCACGGCGGCTGAAACCCCCGAAAATTCAGTGAATTTTGAACTTTGAAAAAATAACTTGTAAAAATCTCTTAAAATATAAATATAGGTTTTTGGGAACTATTTCAAAGATAATTATTAAAGTATAGTCATAAGATACTAAATTTAAAAAAAAGGAAAAGAAAGAAAATCCCACATTTTACTAAAAATTAGGAAAATTATCCCCCGAAAGTCATAAATGAGTAAAATCCGGCGTCACATAATCGGCAAACAACTTTGTTTACCAATTGACTATCGCTATGCAACATATATGGAAGACAAAAATGTCATAATTTATCATTTTCAACTTTATATATACAAATGGTTTTGTAATAGTTTATAGAAGTCGAAAGCTTATTATCCACTAATTTTTTATTCTTTTTAACGCTACAAACAAATTTAAGTACCCTTATTTTGTTATAATAAAAAGGGAAATGCTTATTTAATTAAAATATTTGTGAGTGTACGCCATTAACATCTTATTTTATTTTTAACTGACAAGGTTCATATTTAACTTGGTATTAGTTTTTAATTATTGATGACGTCTGTTAACCAATGTTTTTTATTAGAATTTAAAATAAAACTTTTTTGAATGTTAAAAATTATTTTTACGTTACGAACTGCGTCAATTTTATCATTTTTTTACATGATTTAAAACTTTAGTTACTCGATTTATTCTTAACGTGTCGTAATGATAAATTACATTGATTCTTTTTAAAATAAAGTGTATTTTTATTATTATTATTATTATTATTATTATTATTATTATTATTATTATTATTATTATTATTACTGTTTTCATCTTTATTGCTATTATTATCATCATTATAACTACTACTACTATTTGTACTGTTCTATTATTATTTATTAATTTTTCACTATCATTATTACTATTGTTAAGATTACTGGGATTACCACTCTAATTACTGCTGTCGGTAAAACCACTATTATTACTATTTTCATATGATCAGCATTATTGCAACCATTAACCCATATCACAATATCGACAAACATTATCTTATTATTTACTATTATTATGATTATCACTACCTCCTAGTATTTCTAATATTTCTTAATTATTCTATTTCTTTCCTAAACTATTATTTTTTTTATAAATTCTTAAATATTATTGACCACCATTATCGTTGTTGTTGTCGCTATTATTATTATTACTATTTTTATTACTATTACTATTATTATTATTATTATTATTATTATTATTATTATTATTATTATTATTATTATTATTAATAACGCCGGTATTTTCTAGTTATTCTTTAGTTATATTTTTTTTAGTACTTTTAAATTAAATTAAACTATTATTATTATTTTTATTATCATTCATTATTATTTTCATTATTTCATCTCAATTATTATGGGTGCCCATTATTATTACTATTATTGTTACTACTACTAATCCTGGTAATACTTAACGAATATATTATTCGATTTATTAATTTATTAATGGTAAGCTAATAAACTCTAGACAAAATACAAAGATAATATAAATTCAGAATCGACGACACATTTGATTAACACCCCACCACCACACCAATTACACGCGTCTGATCGGTTTGCCCGCACGCACACATACACTCATATACACAATATTATAGTTCACTTGAAAAATACATTTATAAGCTCTGCTTGAAAATAACTGTCGTTTTTTTTTACACTTGATTCGTGCATGTACACCTCCCCCTCCTATTTTCTATTTCCTATCTCTTCTCTCTCGATCTGAATCAACAAACGTTTTCTTTTCCTTTTTCTTCTCCTTCTTTTCCTTTATGTGTCTACCTTTCTATCACTTCTCCCTTCATTATATGCCTCTCTTTCCACCTTATTTTTTATTTTATTTATTTATTTATTTATTTATTTGTCCTGTTTGTTTCAGATTTTAGATTTTAGACTTTTTAGATTTTTTGTTTTTTGTTTTTGTTTTCAGATTTTTTAGATTTTCAATTTTTAATTTTTTAACGGCTCCAATTTTTGAAATATTAAATTTCTTTTCTTCTTCTCTTTCTTTATCCCTCCATTTCATTCTCTCCAAATATTATCTGAGGTTAAGATCGGATTCTAACTCTGCCTGATGAGATCTCAGTTAATAGTAACTGTTGATCGATAACATCGACATGCCAGTGTTGCAGATTTTGTACATGTCTGTGTAAATAAAATTATCATATATAAAGCTCTATTTTGATATTGAGCACTTTTTATAAACCCGGTTAAAATTCTCTGGATTACCACCATGTGGATATTTTTACCTGGATTATTACCATTATTATATATATATATATATATATATATATATATATATATATATATATATATATATATATATTATTTCATGTATCCACATAAAATGTTATAGGGGGATAAAATCTTTAATGTATCGATTTTCAGTATTTACTTCAACCTAGGTAGTAAATTATGAAAATATATTTATGGCAATTAAGCTACACAGAGGCTTCCGCGTTACATCCCCGTAGGGAATCGGCAGGCTAAAATGCATGGAGTTTGTGTTTCCGCGTGTTTTTATATATACACGTGGTGTTTAGTCTAGCTAGTTAACCAATCAAATTTATTGTTATTCTCTCCCACAAGTTAATTAAACAATCATTGGCTTCTCACAAACAAAGGTTCGGTTGATTTTACTTCTTATTTTATTGTTCTCTTTTCTATAGAGTGGCTCATCCTTGTTTCTTGGTTGCGTCGAATAAATAGGTGATTTATTTTAACACGTGCGCGCTTGTATTTCTATTTTAGGTTTTATTTTAGCTTAGTTTCGTTTATTTATTTGTCTATTTATTTACTTATTATGTATTGTTTACCTAAAGTAAATTGTATTCCGTGTAAGCAGTTGTTTGCTATTTCACTTCTACAATTTAATAGGGTGTGAGTGTCTTTAATGTTTTGGATTTCAAATTTCTCATTCAGACATAATCTACATGGGTAGTCTAAATTTCTACGTGTACTGGTCTGTCGTACTATTTTCCATTCGATTATTGGTGAGCGTCCAGTTTCGTTGAGTTCCCGGTAATTCTTCGCTAGTGCTGTTTTTATTTGGCATTTTTTGTTTTTAAATGTGCTGTTGTGGTCGTAATACTTGGTTTAAAAAAATAGGGAGGTCATACCCACGTAATACTTCTTATTATTCGGTCTGTCTTTGGCAATATATATATATATATATATATATATATATATATATATATATATATATATATATATATATATATATATATATATATATTGTTACAAAATGTAGGGAGAGCTATCGGGATTCGAACTCACGACTCCGGTTTACGGAGAGAGATGGGATTCATTTTTGCACGTTTATACACGACCGAGAAATTAACATAATGCGACTCGAATGACGTCAGGAAAAGAGATAAAAAGAGAGAGTGAAGACAAAAAAAAACTTCAGCCGCACGCGAAGCCGCACGCGAAGCCGCACGCGAAGTCGCATCTTTTTGTTGTATTTCCTGACGGTATTTTATGTTGGAGAAATCCCCATCCCATATCACGTTTTATTTGAACCTGGGATAATACGAGCCACTCCGGACTTTTTTTTTTTACTTTTTTTGTTTAACTTTTTTTTTATCATTGTCACGTAAATGTCTTTCGGTGGTCCCGACCGGCGGCATTCGTGACAATATATATATATAATATATATATATATATATATATATATATATATATATATATATATATATATATATATATATATATATATATATATATATATATATGTGTGTGTGTGTGTGTGAAAATGGATGACGTCATTAAGTATGAATGATAACTTTATTACGTCATCCATCACTAATTGTGAAATCTCACAGTCTGAACGGGTGACAATATACAAGCAAGGAAGCAAGGTCACAGTTTTAATTGCATACTGAACCACTCGTGACCCGTTGGGCCAGTATTTGTTACAGATGTTATATATTAGTGAATATATAATTTCTTAACCTTAAAATTGGTTGATAAAGCAGCAGCAGTAACAACTTCTGTTGCTGCTACTGCTGTTATTGTTGTTGTTCTTACCACAGTGAAGAAGAAAGGTTAGACTTTAGGAGGCGCCTTCTGGTGCTTTTTCTAAACAAACACGCGTCCATAACTTTTTATTATTATTGAAAAAAATATTTTTATATACTTTCCTCCCACAGCAGAAAGATGTGACATAAAGTCGGAAGGTGGGATTGTAAAGCCAGTGCCCGAGAAGATAAACACTCTGGCCTACAAAAATGCTTGGGCAGCCCCGTCGGCATTCCCCGGTAGCTGCGTCTTAGGCGATAAGCAATAAACTAACCCCTTCTCAAAGAGTGAGAAGGCAAAGCCTGGGAGGGTGGATCTACTAGAACTGCACAGGACACTACCCTAAACCGGCGGAATCAAGGCACGAAGGCCAAGACGGTACCGGTCTATAGGGTGTAGCATCCATCGGAACAGATACTACACTTTGATCTTAGTCAAAAGGCTGAGATCAAAGATATGACGTCACACTGCTTTTAGCAACTACCATTTATCTTTTCTTACGTAACACTGCGTTTGACAACTACCAGTCATCTTTTATGACGTAACACTGTGTTTGGCAACTACCAGTCATCTTTTATGACGTAACACTGTGTTTGGCAACTACCAGTCATCTTTTATGACGTAACACTGTGTTTGGCAACTACCAGTCATCTTTTATGACGTAACACTGTGTTTGGCAACTACCAGTCATCTTTTATAACGTAACACTACTTTTGGCAACTACTATTCATTCCTTTATTATGTTTTCCATTTACAAGTAACTTCCGCCGGATGCTTTTACAAGCGGAAGTGTCAACTGCACATGCGTTACAGTACACTTTTAAAAACCATACGGTTAACCGTCCTCCTGAAGATTTCTGTTGAATGGTTAAACCTTCAAAATCAAAAGACGATCGAGAAGAAGAAAAATGTATTCTTTGCGGCGAGCATTTCGTTTTCAACCTGACGGATTAGATCTGAGTGAAATGTGTGAAATGCTTCACGATGCTAACGTCGGGCTAGACGTGACCCTCGATGCCACGATAAGTCATCTTAGGAAAGAGGTATTCTCAAACTCAATGTTTACGAATACGGTGGACTTTGACGGCGAAGAAATGCGAAACTTGTTGGATGAAATCAAGACGATAGTTGAAAACGATGACGTCATCGAAATGGATAATTTAGATGAAAGGCGACGGGAGAATGCTACAGACAGCAATTGTTCTGAAAACTCGTCGGACACTTCGAGCGGGAGTGAAGACCTAATGCCGATGGCGACGGTCGGGTCTGGACAACGGTCACTGTCGGAAACGCGTCGTTCCGATCAGTTGCAGTTAATGTGGAAAAGGGCAGATAATTTGGAGAACGCAGACCACAAAAGTGAAATTGAGGATATCGAAGAAAACCAGCAAAGCATGATCTTTACTGTCTCTTCATCCACGGATCTTTCCAGTTCAAGTTACGGAAGTTGCGATGCGGATAATGATGAAGAGTATGATGCTGATGGTGGTGATGATGTGACTCAACTGAACAATAAACACGCGACTTTTGAGAATTGTAATAAGAACAACAGCAACAACAATGAAAATAATAGCAACAACAATACCAATAAAGACGACAATACTGATGATGATGATGATGATGATGATGATGATGATGATGATGATGATGATGATGATGATGATGATGATGATGATGATGATGATGATGATGATGATGATGATGATGATGATGATGATGATGATGATGATGATGATGATGATGATGATGATGATGATGATGATGATGATGATGATGATGATGATGATGATGATGATGGATCTGAGTTGGTTTCGTCATCTTTGACCTCCATTGACGAAGATGATATCAATGTGGATGTACAGAGATGGAGGGACCTTCTTCAGGTAAAGCACGCGGGTCTTATGACAAAACGAAAATATTGCTTCTGGCATGCTGTCAAAAACTTTCAGCTAGCTGAATTGGACAGATACTGGAGCAACACGAAACTACCTATTGTCTACAAGCTGTCCGAAGAAAAAGAAATTGATACTAAAGCGGACATTGTTGGACTTGCCGAATTACTGACCATGCTTTGCTTTAAGTTAGAAACGGTGATTCTGCTTCAAAAGGCGCGTAAGAACATTTGCATGTACTAAAAAATCGACGCTATGATGTTGGAGATTTACAAAAATCATTGCAAGGACGAGGTGTGTCACAGACTGATGGAACTATGGCGCGTGGAAACGGATAATGAAGAAATCATTTCTTTCTCAACGTGGAACTCTAAGAAAGAATGGTACTTCAGCAACTTGTGGGCATGTTTTAACAACGAAACTAGGAAGAGGTCTGCAAGGTCTGCAAGGTCTGAAAGTATCGCGAAAAGCCCTCTATGGCAACAGGAAGCATCTCGAAGTAAAGACAACCCTTATTACGGAAGATTTGACAGCAGCTTGTTTGAGACTCAAAGTCGATCCTGGCGAAAAAACCCAAGATCTTCATCTTTGGGGACTCACTTAAAATCAGAATACAGAAAGAGACCGGATGATTTTCCTAGATATAATTCGCTTCAAAAGTGCGATAGCGGTTATTCAGGTTCCGGATCAACAATGTCCGATTATTGTGGAAGACGTCATCGGAAGGAATCACTAATAAATAAGAAATTCAATTTATCTTGTGATTCCAATGGTGGCCATTATCCGAAATACTCTTACATGGCCCGCAGGCGATTGGAGAACATGCATAAATGAACATTTTTCAAAAACCTTTTTGGTGCTTTCTTAGATAAGAACCCACGCTAAAATCAACTTGGCGTTGGTACTTTCCGGGTGTTTACGTAAACCGCTGGAAAGTACTGACGCCTAGTCGGTTGACCTACCTGCGTCCAAATATCAACGACAGGGCTAGATTTACAAGTGGAAAAAAACGGACATCAATTAAAAAAAAATCAAATAATACATTTAGTCAAATTGTATTAAAGAAATATTCATTTTTTAACGAAGAAATGAAAATAAAAAGGTGATAAATTATATTTGTTAAGTGTTTTCTATTTTTACTGAGAAGTATATTTGGT
>OY744548.1:45789457-45899457 GCA_963556195.1 Sepiola atlantica
GATACTATCGCATGTCCGAACAGCGAGGTGCTGGAGGCGCTGAAAATAAAACATCCTCCATCACCACCGGAGACCAGGACTTTGTTTCCCTTCAATCAACCATCTGTGTCAGTCCGCGTGTCCTGTGATGACGTCCGAGCGGCCCTGAAGTCCTTCACTCCAAGCAGTAGCGGAGGAATCGACGGCCGCAGACCGGAACATTTGATAGATTTGACATCCTCTGCGACAGTTGAAACGGGTCGTCGTCTTGTGTTTGCCCTGTTTAGACTTTGTGAAAAAATCATATCCGGTGATATTCCTCCAAGCGCGAGGGAGCTTCTATTTTCAGCAAATCTGACGGCGTTAAGGAAAAAAGACGGCGGATTACGACCTATTGCCGTTGGAAAACTTCTTCGTTGTCTCGCTTCCAAAGTGGCCACACCCCATGTGATCCTCACACTGGTCCCCGAGCTGTCCCCCATCCAACTCGGTGTCGAGGTCCGTCGTGGAGGCGAAGCTGCAGTGCATGCTGTTAGGACCAACAACAATGGCAGCAGGACCGTTTGCTGATCAAGTTGGATGTGAGAAACGCTTTTAACTCCATCGAACGAGACCATCTTCTAGAAACCTGTCTCCATCGAGCTCCTGCACTTCATCCTTTGCCTCACACTGACTACGCCAGTTCCAGCACCCTGATTATAGCCGGCCACACCCTTGAATCACAGTGTGGTATACAACAGAGTGACTCAATGGGACCCCTTCTTTTTCCCCTGAGAGTCGACGAGATTGCCCGTTCAGTAACTACACCTTTGAACCTCTGGTATTTCGATGATGCAACATTTGGAGGCAGTTGAGCAAATGTTGTTGAGAACCTCTCCAGAATCATCCCAGTCTTTGCTGCAATCCGGCTTGAAGTAAGCCCTGTTAAGTCTGAAATCGTCAATATCGACTGTTTGACAGAATCATTCTCAGTGGCCGTCTCGCAAATCAGCAAAATCTTAGATAGGGTTAACATCACCAATCGAGACGATCTCATAATCCTCGGCTCTCCAATTTTCGAACCAGCGATCCAAGCTAACATCGACAAAAAAATTGTCCATTTTTCTAACATGTCATCCAGGTTCTTACTCATTGATAAGCATCTGACACTTTTTCTCTTGCGCAACTGCTTCTGTATTCCAACATTTTTATTTCCGCTACATAGTGCGCCATGTTACCAGTTTCCGAGCGACCTAAACCGGCTGGATTGCGTAATTCGGGACTCAGCATCGGTCATCTGCAACATAAATGTTGGTGATGTAGGCTGGCACAAGGCCACTCTTCCTATCTGCTTTGATGGGCATCGTCTTAGATTAACGACCGATGTTGCATTGTCTGCTTACGCCTCCTCCATCTGCGAAAGTCAGGATCTCGTTAAGAGTATTCTATATGAAGCATCCGAATCTCCCCTCGAATAACTGATCCATGACCTTTCCACCGACTGGAGGGGAGCTGGTCTAATCGTTCCGGAGCAGACAGGAAGACAGAAGAGCTGGAATACGATCAGACTGAAGACCAGTGTCGAATCCCTAAAATCATCTTGCGAACAATACCGTCTGGCTTGCCTTCAAGCTGCATGTTCGCCACACAGCGGTGCATGGCTAACAGCTTTCCCATCATCGGCTGTTGGTTCTAAAGTTTGCAGCAGTCACAAGTGCCGTTGTGGCCAGCTGGTTGACATATATGGACTCCATACCCTTTCATGTAGAAGGAGCACCGGCAGATTTCCGAGGCCCAGCGCTCTCACTGATATCGTCCGATGAGCACTAGACATCGCTGGCTTCCCATCGATCCTCGATTGGCCTTGACAGAGGGGATGGCAAACGACCTGATAGCCTGACTGTGTTTCCCTTTACAAACGGTAAGTCACTGATATGGGATGCGACTTGTGTCGACAGTTTTGCGCCATCGTCAGTGATAGAATCGGCAACAAACCCTGGACATGCAGCAACGTTAGCAGAGAGCCGCAAACGGCCAAAATATGCCAATCTTTTCGTTAGATTTGTATTTCAACCGATCGCCGTGGAGACGAGTGGGGTGATTGGCTCTGCCACACTCGGCTTCCTCGGCCGCCTTGGTCTATTAATGACGCGCAGCACCGGAGACAATCGCGAATTGCCCAAATTTTGAAATAAAGGAATTTCTGACATAAAAAAGAACGCTGTTGCTTCAAGTAAATACAGTTGTTGTTTGTTTATACTTTAAAAACTAAAATTAAAAAGCGGGTCAAAGTGTTTTTTTTAATATAACAAGAACAAAAATAGATAAAAAACTGTTAATAATCACAACTTTTTTCAAGAAAAGTTTTTTTTATATAAAACGATGAAAACACAGTAAATAAACAATATTTATTTTCAAGTTAAGTTTTTTTTTAGATAAAATGAGCGATACATATCTAATCAACTGTTAAAATATTTTTTTCGAGAAAAGTTTTTTAGATAAAATGAACAAAATATATCTAATCAACTGTTAATAATGTTTGTTTTTTTATGTTTTTTTAGATAAAATGAACAACACATATCTAATCTACTGTCAATAATATTTTTTTTTAGATAAAATGAACAAACCATATCTAATCAACTGTTAATAATAATGTTTATTTCAAAAAAAGTATTTCAGATAAAATGAACAAAATATATCTAATCAACTGTTAATAATAATGCGTTTTTCTTCGAAATAAAAGTTTTTTAGATAAAATGAACAAAATATATCTAATCAACTGTTAATAATAATGTGTTTTTTAAAAGTTTTTTTTTTTAGATAAAATGAACAAAATATGTCTAATCAACTGTTAATAATAATGTTTTTTTTAAAGTTTTTTCAGGTAAAATGAACAAAATATATCTAATCAACTGTTAATAATAATGTTTTTTTCAAAAAAAAGTATTTTTTAGATAAAATGAACAAAATATATCTAATCAACTGTTAATAATAATTTTTTTCAAAAAAAGTTTTTTTAAATAACATTAACAAAACATATCTAATCAACTGTTAATAAAAAAAAAATTTTAAATAATTTTTTAATAAAATGGACAAAACATATCTAATCAACTGTTAATAATAATTTTTTTCGGGAAAAGTTTTTTGTTAGATAAAATGAACAAAATATATCTAATCAACTGTTTATAATAATGTTTTTTTCAAAAAATTTTTTTATATAAAATGAACAAAACAGATCTAATCTACTGTCAATAACATTTTTTTTCAAAAATGGTTTCTAAGATAAAATGAACAAAACATATCTAATCAACTGTTTATAATAATGTTTTTTTTTATTTCAGAAAAAGTTTTTTTTATTGTCGCGGTATGCGTTCACCGCTTCTTTTATTTGTTCTTTATCAGACGCCAGCCACCTGACTTCAGCCTGCCTGCACCAGCTTCCTGTGATACCTGCTCCAGCTCACTCTTGCATCAGCTTCCTGCTATCCAGTTCCAGACCTCTTTCCTATCCATCCAGGTACTCCTGTTTCGAGTGACGTCATTCCTGCCTTTCCTGCTTCCAGTGGTGTCACCTCAGCTTTCTTTCACACCTTATTACCTTTATGATAAATAAACTCCTTTATTTTAAACTGTTCACCTGCGTTTGTCCTCTCTTCTTTGCCATTGCCGTAATTAGCCTGCGTCCACTTTCTTAGTTGTAGGACCGATTACTCCGATGATCGGACCGATCGCAATAAGATAAAATGAACAAACATATATAATCACCTGTTAATAATAATTTTTTTTCTAAAAAAGTTGGTCATTTTAGATAAAATCAACAAAACATATCTAATAAACAGTTAATATTAAAAAATATTTTTCAAGAAAAGTTTCCAATAACTTTTTCTTTTGGTCCAAGAAATAAAGCATTGTCAACTGGTAAATTAACATCTATGCTGATGATACAACTCTCTATTCTGGTGTTGCTTCTCGCCCATCTCCCTTGGATCAGTCGAAATATGCAGCTGACCTGAGTTCAGTTGTGGATTGGGGTACAAATGGCTTGTTTCATTTAATCCAGTTAAAACTCCGCTCGTGTCTTTCAATCGTAGGCGTGTCCCTTTTCTAGCTGAGATTCTCATGGATGGCTCTGCTCTTGAGGAGAAATCGACTCTGAAATTTCTTGGTCTTTCTCTTTCATCAAATTTTTCTTGGAGTTCATACATTAGATCCATTGCTTTTTCTGTTTCTCGTAAAGTCGGTTCTCTCTATCGCTCCAAAAACTTTCTCACACCTATCTCTACAAATCTACAATCAGACCATGTATGGAGTACTGTTGTCATATTTGGTCTGGTGAATATCATCCCCATTTGCAGAAACGTATCTGTAATTTGATTAGCCTACTCTTTCTTCTTCTCTGCACCCTCTATTTCACAGACGTGATGTTGCTAGTCTCAGTCTTTTCTATAAATACTATTATGGCATGTGTTCTTCAGAATTATGTGACCCATTCCCCGCTTTTTTTTGTTCCAGCTCGTTTGACTAATGGTCTCCATCAATTCGCTGTTTTGATATCTCATTGTAATATAGCTTCATATTCCAGTAGCTTCTTTCTGTTTTTCTCCTACCTATAACCTTTTCAAGACTAAAGCCTGTCTTTACGATAACCATATTTTTCTTGTTAGCTCCTTACATCAAGTAGCTTCATGTATTAACTTGAAGCGATTTCCATAATATATATATATATATATATATATATATATATATATATATATATATATATATATATATATAGTCATCCACATACTGTTTCGTTGTTTCACAGCTCATCAGTGCGGCTAGACCAGTTAGTGCCTCAAGCCGGGATCAAAACGCAACCGTCGAACTGACAGTCGGTGATGCTAATCCGTACGCCATCATGCGACACTGACTGAATGTAAGAAATATCTCAATGTAACGAAATGTAAACATTGCAAATGACCGGAGCTCGAATCAGTTTTACCTAATGAGCATTGCCTTAAAGCTAATGGCCGTTGACGATACCCTTACAAAAATAAGCTCTACCCGAAGGGAGCTTTTATATTTATATATATATATATATATATATATATAAATCTAAACATTGTTCCAAGAATTCAAAACCAACTATATATATATATATATATATATATATATATATATATATATATACATGTGCGTATGTGTGTGTGTGTGTGTGTGTGTGTGTGTGTGTGTGTGTGTGTAAGACAGAAAGAATGAAGTATTAAACACAGGAAGAAATAAAAACAAACGAGAGATTTGACAGGCTTCATTTGGCTCAACGAACGTCTTCACAATAAGTAAAGATTTCACTTTTTCTTCACTATTTCTAAAGACGTTCGCTGATCCGAACTAAACCGGTCAAATCACTCGTTTGATTTGATTTCTTCCAGTGTTTAATTGTTTTTCCTTTTTGTATATCATACATTCGGTCCCCACGACTTTCGATTGTATGATATATCGTGTATTTTATCCTCATATATATATATATATATATATATATATATATATATATATATATATATATATATATATATATATATATATATATATAATGAGAGAGGGAATGAAAAAGATGGAGAGAGAGAAGGAGAGATTTAATATGCTAGACCATTTGTCTAGTAGACGAGCTGTGATCTGAAGAGTCACGGGTCGTCTAGATGAAACATCATAAAGGATCTCTTTACTTCTTCTGTCTGGTTTGATGGATAACTCATTTTAGCGGCGTCATTACTGTGCACGGTTACCCGCATCTCGTTTTAATGGATAGCATCACAAACTGAAGAGGTCGTTCAGTGTCTACATAAACAAAAAACAAACAAGCAAACAGGCAAACAAACAAGCAAGTACGATCTACAGATGTTAGCTAAAGCATGTTCGTTTGCCTGATTGTCACCGTGAACACTTTTCATGTGTACATGAATGTTTTAGATGCTGGAAACGTGAATAACTTAAGTAAAGGGCGAATAATAGGAATAAATAGCCGCTCAAGTTCTGAACAGGATGATTGGGCAGTTGGGTGAAGCACTCTTGGATGTGCTCCCAGAATCCCACGATCACCATCCGGTTCGACAAAAGGATATGTCTCTCTGGTGACTTGACACACTGTATGTCGCGATCCGGATATCAGCGAGAACTCTCCTGGGGTGCAGATATCCAGAGTTTTACGAATTCATTGGACATTCTTTCTAATTAGCTTTGGAATTGCTCGTTCACATTGCGCGCCAAGTTCTCTTTTCATTGTTAGTGAGTCTCTCCGTCACAGCTCGGAAAACAAGCTCTTAACCGTCTGAATCCTATTCAAGGCGAAACGTTGACTGTACTTGACAGCGAAGTTTTATGCATCCGAGCTTTCAAGCTACCTCACTACTTATTACCACTAACCGTCTCACTGATACCTGCTGCATAAGTTACTCTAGCTTTTCCCGAAGTCCCATATATTGAATAGGGATATGTTGAACGTCCAGTACGCAGATAGGTTAGGTCTACTACCTAACTGCAAGCGACGATAAGTTTATGGTCTAAATATCCTTACTAGTTGACTGATGGGCAGGTTTTAAAGTCGACATCGTCTCTTCCCACTAACATTCTATCTAAGTAGTAGACGGGTCAATGTACTGATTGACCCCCAAAATTGCAAAAAATTATTTTTTATTTGTTTTGTGCTAAGGTTGGATATAGTCTACAACATATTAAAAGTTGGAAAAGATTGGAGTATGAGAAACTATCAAATTTCAGAAATGACTTCTTTCGTTTACAAGTCATTTTGCATTTACATGTGACGCACTAACTCGGCTTTCATGATAAATCAATAAATCTTGGATTTTCAACCATATCTTCAGGGTCAGTCTATCACATGAAAGGGTTACCAGTGATACCAAATAAACCCTTATACATATCAATACGCCCATTACCCTTGTTGCATCCACCTTGATTCACCGAGGCCACAGTACATTATCAAAAAATTTCACTCCTCATCATCTTCCACTTGATCATTTTTTATATTATCACAATTTCCGTCTTGACAATGTCTACATGCACGGGTACACTCTAGTCCATGTCACCTGCAGATACACCTTAGGGTATTGCATCCTTCCGAACAGATGCAATGAATTATCTGAATCAGTACATCTAGAGCAAGGCTTTTGTCCGTCATCACTGGAACAAGTTTGTCCCTTTCCACCCCCACTCAGATGGCACCATTTCATCACTACATTCCATCCACTCCATAATCTGGTAGTAAGTCGGCAAAGAATGAAATTTACAGGCAGACGGAGTTGCTGGGAGTCGTTCTGTTGTGACGAACGCCTTAGCTCTTTTAACTTTCTTGCAGGGCCATGGAGTCCTTCTGATCCGCATTGAACGAAGCTACTATTTGTTTTCCACAACATCCTGGCTTTGCTTTGGCAGAGAGAATGCTTTTGAACAGTCTGTCATTGTCTTTTCTCTCCTGACGATTTGTTGGTATCCCAACGTCTTTCCTATTCCGAATACCCTGGACACCAAATCGCATCCCGTAAAGGCATGGAGAGACAACAGATCATTACAAACTGCTTCCCCAATCACCTGCTTCCCAATAACCTTGTTATTGTAGACGTAGGATTTCGCTTTGTCAGAGCAAAAATAAAGTGCAGTACATTTGGAACAGCAAGAGAACACGAAGCTCCGTGTTTTCTCAAATGAGGGTGGTTGATTTGAAAGCAGACATATTGATGGCTGCCTTTGTCATCTCAACCTCGGCATCTCCTTCCGCTTTAATGACGTCACAGCTTTTCTGCCGAATTCGTTCCATGATCAGCTGGATCAGCGCCTGCTTATTTGCCGTATTCGACAAAAAGTCATTTTTTTCCCCAGCAACTTTTGTCACCTTGGTAATGTTCACCTTTCTTGCATTCAGCTTTCGACTTCGCCGCTGATGAGTGCAGTCCTTTCCCATACTGTAGCATTACCCTTCCTTTCACTGCTGAGTTTATTTACTATAAACTCATATTACGCAGTAGAAGACTATTAAGCAACTTACCGGAGCTGGAGATTGTGGATTCACGAGCAACCGTGCATATACACACATGCACTCTTCTTACTTGCGACAGTGCATTAATCACATGCATTTCTTATTCTCAACAGTGCGTATCCACATGCATTTCTCTTCACATGCACTACTGACTTCAACCTCAGTCTTTGAACCACTCTCACATACCCTGTATTCATTATTGCTAATATCCCTACTCTTTCTGAAGCGGAGACGCAAACTGATAAATTCAAATTCTGAGCTATCAATACCTTGGTACAGCTCTGTCTTCTTTCTTAGCGTTGCCGTGTCGAGATATAAAACCTTGTTTAATGTATTTCAGTGTCATTTCTTTATCTAAGGACAATAAACTTTGTCAAATGACTTTGGACCAGCCATCAGTGGATATTTTAAATCTGTCAATTCCAGAATTTGCTACCTGCATTCCCATCTCTACAGCGGATGAACAGCTTCTGCGAGATTACTGTGATTTTACCTCGCCCCTGCATTCCCGAAGCTCATCACAAAACTGTCAGTTAGAATCTTCTTACTGAATATGAGAGGTGAACTCTACCCTTCCCATTTATCCTTCCAATTCACGAAGACATACGAGCCTTACCCGGAATCTTCAATACTGCTGACGATTTAGCCACATCCACATGAACTCTGGTTTATTAAGCCTACTCAAACATTTTTCCCTTTTCACTAAAAAAACACTTTTCTTTTTTAAATAAAATGATCATTTTGCACTTTGTAGCAAAACAAAGACATTTTTGATCACTCTGAACAGTTATTTACTCTATTGTTGCAATTGTCATGTTAATTCAAAGTTATTCTCATGTGATTCTACAACCAATAAAGTATCTCTTGCTTTTTATCGGGTAAAGGTCTAAGCGGTGGGGAGGGAGTAATGTAGCAGACGCATTTGAAATCCATTTTGTTTTTATGTACATGCAATATCTTGCGTTATGTTGAGTTGTAGTTCGATCGGCATAGATAGGCGTATTGATACACAAGCGATTAGCACATCACTGCGCATACTGTTTTTTTTTATATATAACTATTTCAATCATGAATGGCCTGTTGTTGATAGCCCAAAGGTTAGAAGCGCTCAATGTCATAAACAGCCGAGTTCCAATGCTTGCTCCAGTTTCTAACTAGAATTATTAGAAATAGGGAATGAGGTCCTCTTTTACCCGTAGAGTATTATTAGAAATAGGGAATGAGGTCCTCTTTTACACGTAGAGTATTATTAGAAATAGGGAATGAGGTCCTCTTTTACCCGTAGAGTATTATTAGAAATAGGGAATGAGGTCCTCTTTTAGCCGTAGAGTATTATTAGAAATAGGGAATGAGGTCCTCTTTTAGCCGTAGAGTATTATTAGAAATAGGGAATGGGGTCCTCTTTTACCCGAAGAGTATTATTAGAAATAGGGAATGAGGTTCTCTTTTACCCGTAGAGTATTATTAGAAATAGGGAATGAGGTCCTCTTTTACCCGTAGAGTATTATTAGAAATAGGGAATGAGGTCCTCTTTTACCCGTAGAGTATTATTAGAAATAGGGAATGGGGTCCTCTTTTACCCGTAGAGTATTATTAGAAATAGGGAATGAGGTCCTCTTTTACCCGTAGAGTATTATTAGAAATAGGGAATGAGGTCCTCTTTTACCCGTAGAGTATTATTAGAAATAGGGAATGAGGTCCTCTTTTACCCGTAGAGTATTATTAGAAATAGGGAATGAGGTCCTCTTTTACCCGTAGAGTATTATTAGAAATAGGGAATGAGGTCCTCTTTTACCCGTAGAGTATTATTAGAAATAGGGAATGAGGTCTTCTTTTACCCGTAGAGTATTATTAGAAATAGGGAATGAGGTCCTCTTTTACCCGTAGAGTATTATTAAAAATAGGGAATGAGGTCCTCTTTTACACGTAGAGTATTATTAGAAATAGGGAATGAGGTCCTCTTTTACCCGTAGAGTATTATTAAAAATAGGGAATGAGGTCCTCTTTTACCCGTAGAGTATTATTAGAAATAGGGAATGAGGTCCTCTTTTACCCGAAGAGTATTATTAGAAATAGGGAATGAGGTTCTCTTTTACCCGTAGAGTATTATTAGAAATAGGGAATGAGGTCCTCTTTTACCCGTAGAGTATTATTAGAAATAGGGAATGAGGTCCTCTTTTACCCGTAGAGTATTATTAGAAATAGGGAATGAGGTCCTCTTTTACCCGTAGAGTATTATTAGAAATAGGGAATGAGGTCCTCTTTTACCCGTAGAGTATTATTAGAAATAGGGAATGAGGTCCTCTTTTACCCGTAGAGTATTATTAGAAATAGGGAATGAGGTCCTCTTTTACCCGTAGAGTATTATTAGAAATAGGGAATGAGGTCCTTTTTTACCCGAAGAGTATTGAACTACTCAGTCAACAAGCCGATTTTTCCATTTGCCAAAAATATGCGTTTTATTCACTGCTGTGAAATTGACAACTTTCAGTGACTCAAAGACTTAATGAAGACAATTTTAGTATTTACCTAACAGAGTTGGTGATAAGAGTAACTGCATGTTTCACTATTAAACTCAAAGTATTATTATTATTATTATTAGTAGTAGTAGTAGTAGTAGTAGTAGTAGTAGTAGTAGTAGTAGTAGTAGTAGTAGTAGTAGTAGTAGTAGTAGTAGTATGGGCACTAGGAGTTATCAGACGATGACTGGCAACAACAACAAGTTGTGATCCCCATGGTGTAAGTGACAAATCTTCAGATTTCCAGTACTCTCCGCTTCTTTCAATGCCCGTTACAAAATAGTTTGTGTTATCGCAACAGCTGTTTACCATTGATTTCTCACTGATAAAGAACGTTTTTCCCTGGATTTTGAATGGGAATAAGCCTCCTCGTGATTCCAGTATTCTCAATGCACTTTCAGTGGAAGTGTCGATGGGGTCCCTCTTTCCATTCTCCTTGACGCTTTTTGTGGTACCAACCAATGTTGGAATTTCTGCCCGTTTCAGTTTCCTAAGATTAGTTTAATGTGTGTGGTTATTAGTGCCGTGCGTTGTATGGTGCCAATTTCTCCTAATCTGTTTTCTAGTATTTTCCCGCCGAGCTGTGTCTGATGCTTTGACAATTATTCGTTTTACAGTAGTTTGCTCCATTTTTCAGAAATCTAAAAAGTTCCATGCATTTGCTTATTTTTTTGGCCACATTGATATGGTATTTTTATTTTTTTTATTTACTGTGTCATTCTCATTCTGTTTGTTGTCACTTTCACAAAGTTTTATCCGTTGTAGTTTCTGGCTCCTTAAGTAGAAACAGGTATTGGTTTATGGGGAGACTAACGACGCGAGTGGACGTAACATTTTACTTGCATAAGTCAAGGAGAATAGAAAGTGGACCTTAGGTTGACTTTCGGCAGCCTCGTCAGTCTCGCTTCCTTTGTTTTGTCTGTTAGTCTTCACATTCCATGAACGATGTTTCTGACGAAGGGGGAATAATTGCTGTTTTCTGGGGCGGAGTATGTCCATCTAACACTTATTGTTGACTGCTGTTTGACATTGAAGCATTTTATTTTAGCTCCTTTCATCATGTGGCTTCGTGGAGCAATTTTCATTAAAAAAATAAGTTACTCTCTTTCTTTCTCCACTCGTTTAGCTGCCCTTTTCTTTTCACTGTCTAAGCAAGTAGGATTACATATAAAGGTTCCAAACTCAGTATTTTAAACTACTGAAAATTATACGCTCGTTTTAAACGATCGAATTAACGAGCCGGTGTGAAAAGTCAAATCAAAATAAAACAGACAAGCAGAATCCCAGGACGACAGATCCAGCCCGGCGAAGCCTGAGATAAGATCAAAACGCGACACGACATTGCGCGCGAGTAAGAATATTCAACTACTGCATCTTGAATCCTGAACTCGCACATGCACACACACACACCCATTGACAACGGCCGCATAAGCAAATGACTACTCACTTACTCACACAAGTTCTCATATATACACACACAGACAAAACAAAACAAAGGTAAGCCCATACATACATAACGCCACACGGTCTTTTACTAACACCTTAACTTTTCTAAACAAACAATTACTCAGTAAAAATATCTTCACGTTATTGTATATTTATTAATACATAAATATATTTTGTTTTGTTAATCATATTTTAATCTTTTATTCACAACACCATGTTGGTGGATTCGGTACTTGCTAAATGCCGACCTTTTTATTCTCAATCATTCTTCCATTTTCATATTAATGCATAGTTTTATCTATGTTCTTCCTTCGAAATTTTATAACATTATATAAAATTGTTAGCGTGGTTCTTGTTGCATTTCCAAAGATGAACCGTCGTCTATAACTCTTTCTAAGCCAGGATCCACGCTATATATTATATAATGAATTCTACGTAGAGATTGGGAGTTCAATTACTGGTGAAAAAATAACGGATGCCTAACATTCATGGAAGGCGGAATGAAGACAGTCTTCTACCCAAGTATATTAAATAAATGGTTCAATTTAAAATTCCCAAAAGTTCACTAATTACGACAAAAGAGAAGGCTGGAAAAAAAACTGAATCCGAAACATATACATAAACCTCAAATAATTTACATTATTTGTTTTTATTGCAGATCAACTGTTTTGAGTTATTTCATACTGAATTTAGTCGTTGTTATTTTTAATCGGATGTTATTTTGGTGTTTTATTAGGTACTCAACCGCTAGTTGGTGGGTAATTAATATAACCCTACGTAGGGCACAGTGTAAAACGAAAGATTGACCCTAATTAGATGTATACAGTATTGCTGTTATTGCGTTCTGAGTCGAAGCAAGAGGGTGTATTACTGTTAGTTATTAAGGTTAGTCACTCCTATGCCCACGCTGAAATTAGTAATCAAAGAGAAAACGGCTGTCCGGATAAAATATAAAAATCGCTGTCATGCAAACAAAACAAACCTATAATTTCTAGAAACGCGCATTTGTAATCAGACTAAAGAGCAAACGAAGCCGGATTCTATACACATTTTTTGTTTCGAAAGGAAACTTCGGGAAGAATCTTAATTAACGGATTGTGTTATCATCTAACCGGATATTTTTGGAGATAATATTTGCTTTATGCAAACATTGCACATTTTCGCACGTTTTGTTTACAGCTCCTCTTGTTCACCACGACAATGCACCTGCTTACAACACCATGAGTATCCATCAGTTCCTCGTCGAAATGAAAACTGCGGTAATGAGGCAACCTCCCTATTCACCTGATTATGCTCTGTGTGACGTCCTCATCCTCTCAAGCTTAAAATTGACCTTGAAAGCGTAACAGCAAACGAGATGAATCTGAAGTCATCGGAAACGAATCTTTCCAGCAGACGATAGAAACGTTATGGAAAATGGTGGTGAAGTACATTAGACTATTTTGCTGGAATTGAAATGAATTATTTTTAGAGAAGTTCCATTACTTTTTAGACACGTCTCATATAGCTGAATTGAATTTTGGATTAAAACATTTCCTGGTCGTACTAGTTCATTGTTTTAGTGATACATGAATTTTGCAAAGACATTCTCGGACTTCGGGCTCAACTTACATTCATCTTCAAAGGACCCCTAATCCACTTCCAAACTGCAACCCTTTCTATGTTTTCCTACATAAGTCTCGCTCCCACTTCGTGATCAACCTGCTTGTTTTCGGTTCTAAACAAACAAACAAAAACAGTGGGCAGTTTATTCTTTCGAAAAGGTTAGGGTGATCTTACTAACCGGTTTTCATTTTTTGTTGTCCCACCCCCAATGAATTTGCACAGAAATATATTTATGAATTAAATTTTAATTTTCAAATACTTTGGGGATAATTTAAGTAGGACCCCCCCCCCCCGAGTATGTGAGATAATGTGGTGACTGCGATGATTCTAGTCGATAATGAGATAAACAAACAGGTTACAATAGACAAAGGA
Organism: Sepiola atlantica; assembly: GCA_963556195.1. Classification (NCBI taxonomy): domain Eukaryota; kingdom Metazoa; phylum Mollusca; class Cephalopoda; order Sepiida; family Sepiolidae; genus Sepiola; species Sepiola atlantica. The sequence goes on from OY744548.1 coordinate 45,803,387, forward strand.
TAACCAACAATCCCCATTTTCTCCACACTTTTGATCGCCTTCTGCCTAATTTGTTCGAAATGTAACCTTTATAATTTTTACAAATATATAATTCAAAGTGTAGCATCTGTTCTGTCCCTCGTCAGTAGATAAGTAATCCTTCTAGACTGAAGCATTTTTTATTTTCTTTCCAATCCAGCATATCCTTTTGGGGGTAGCCGAATTTTTCCTACATTAAAACCGACCTTGTGTCTAACTCTGCCCTCTGCTGGGTCAGTTAGAGCCGAATTTTAGTTCTTTTCTCTGAAGGCAACATTTACTATAAGAATTGTATTGTACATAGACTTCCACTGCGATTTTACTGTTCTCTGGTGAGAAATAGGGGCCCTGTCGTTCCCCTTCCATTTCATCTATAGGTGTGAATAGTGGAGATATCGATAGTAAGGCTTAACTTTTGCCCGTATAATTGTAAACGCAACTGACCCATTTCCACATAATACTTTTATTACCATTTCTCTATCAACTATTTAAAATAAACAAGAAAACTGAACTCAACAATCAATGGCATCCTTATTTGCTTTTTCGTGTTTTGACTTTATTCCACAGACAACTGCGCTAGAATTTAACCCAACCTCTTTGGTTCATAAACAGTGTGTTGTTTGGTCGTAACTTGAACTGCTCTTGGAGTGACCGCTTGATCTGACAAATCGCAGCAGTTGAACCCTGGACGTCGAAAGATCAAACTTAATAAGCTGATTTGAGACCTGAATCCTGCCAAATTGAGTGAGTTTTAATTGGCCACTGACTGACAGCGCCACCGAGTGAGAGTCGAATAAGAAAATTGATACGTGTTAAAAGATATCTTTTACGAAAGAAATCAGTTACCCCACTCACACACTCAAAATTCTCTCTGTTTTCCCTTTTTTTAATCATGATTTTATGGTTTATTTCATTTTAATTTTCTTTTTGGTTTTTCTGTCTCACTCAGCAAACATTTATGCGTATCTCCCCTCTCGCTCTCTATCTCTTTCTTTCCTCACTGTTTATCTGGAATTTGAGTGGCAATAAGCCTCCCCAAAGTTCCAGTTCTTTCCACACCCTTCCGGGTCTGTATGGCGTTCTCCTTCTTCGGGCTTTTCACCCTTCTTGACTCTTAACGACGACTTTTTGGGTGAGGTTTCAGTTCCCTTGGATTTATGTAGTGTTTTCTTTCTCTTTTTTTTTTTTTCTATTCCAACTTGTCCGTGGTTGCTCGTCGTTATCTGGTTATGTATGTTGGTTTCTGCATTCAAGAATTTTCCTTAATATATTAGCTGTTTCTCATCAAAATCGTGCGTTGTATGGTGTAAATCATCCCCTTTGTTCCAATTTCCTCTCGTCTTTTACCAGGTGATTCGCAAGTAGAAAACTCCCACAATTATTAATAGTACGGTAATTTTCTCCGTATTTCATATTCCTTTCAGCTTTCTAGCAAATTCCGTGTATTTTCTTAGTTTTTCTGCTACCTTGATGTTCACTCTGTGAACTGCTGGGACGACACAATCTACGATTTTACAGTTTTTTCCTTCTTAATTATTATCACGTCCGGTATCCTTGCTTTTCTTTACCAGAAGATTTTATGATATTCATTTTGAACTACTTCGGTTTATGTCAGTTCCATTTGTCTGCATGTTTAAAATGCAGACGTTTGTGTAGTTCCCAGCAGACGGGCTGCCTTCCCAGCACAGTCGTGTCTGTTTTTGTGTTCCTTTCTAGCTCGTTGACTGCATTCATTTATTTTTTAGTTACGTTTCGTCCCTTTGTTCACACTCTGCATTTACTGTTTTCTTGCTTTTTGTCTATTTGGCTTTAAAATAATCCGTATTAATCGCGTTGTTTTTGGGCGACTGTTAAAAGCAATTCCGTTTTTCAGTTAAAGTGTTCTTTACGTAGCCATGCCTATGCATTTTCGTTCGTCTCTTCTTTGGTCAGTCTTATAAATCGTAGATGTAAGCGCTTCTTTTCCCACTTTATTTTTCTTGTTTTTTTGCTTCCAGTTTCGCTTCACTTTGTATTTTTCATTTTGGTGTTAGCAGCGTTTCCTACTTCGGCTTATGTATTTTTCTCGTTCTTTTATTGTATCCATTTCCACAGTCTTCCATATCCACAAGCCCTCTTCCCATTTCTCTCCTTTTTACATAGAGTCCGTTAATATCATACTTTCGGTGCAATGCATATGTCATGGTCATTAGTTTCCTAGGTCTCTGGTGCCTGAGTTTTATTTTCCAGCCGATTAAAAAGACAGAATATACTCGTATATACTGCCTTTTACTGTTTCTACTCAAGGAGAATTTTTGTTCTTCTCTTATATTCTCTTCTAATTCTCTCTTTCATTTTTTTTCAACGTTCATTTCCAAAACTCCGAGATATTTATAAGTATTGCGCTCGCCAAGCTCACTCATCATCACTCGTTTGAACATTTCTATGCCTTCATCTGTTTCAAGTTTTCCCTCTTTAATCTCTAGTAGTGCACCTTTTTCATACCGAATTCCAATTGTATGTCATGATAGAAGATTTTGATTGTGTTAGTTATATTTTCTAGTTCCTCTTTGTTTATATTTGTTTGCAAATAGATTCAGGTCGTTCATATACATGAGGTGGTTTTTCTTCTTTTTGTATCTGTGAATTTGTATCCGGCATTCCATCTTCTGGGTATGTTGTTGAGTTGACCTATTGCTATGATAAAAAGTAGTGGTGATCGAGAGTCCCCCAGGAAAATTCCACTCTATATTCTTATTTCTGTTAGGTGTTGTCCCCCATCCTTCAGCTGTCATTTCAGGCTTTACTTTCCATTGTTTTCTCCATAAAGTTGATAGTTTTTTCATATGTTTTGTACATAATTAATCATTCAATTATCCATACTTGTTAGTTTTCTTGTAGCCGATCCATGCAATGTTCTTTTTTCTGCATTTTACCTGCTTCAAGATTTTTGGGTCGATGTATAGCAAGTCGTGTGTCACTCTTCTCGCTTTTAGGCATTTTTCCTAGTCCACAGTTACTAAGGGAGTGGTTGATCTGTTCGCTCAGTTGTGTCGTTATTACTAGGTAGGTTTATTATTGTTATTATCAACTCACTAGGAGTTCTCACACAGGTCATCATCAGTGATTGCTCACTGACAATAACCGAGTCTCCCCAGATTTCCAGTAATCTCTCGATCACAATTGCAATTGATTTTGCGTTATCGCAACAGTCGCTTGTCGCTAGTTACTACCATTCGTCTTCTCTGAGATTTGGGTTGCAATAAGCCTCCTCACGGTCCCAGTACTCTCCACACCGTTCAAGTGGAGGTCTGGTTAGTGCTTTCCCTCCTCAGTCTTTGCATCCCACTTAATCGTTCACGATTATTTTGTGTGATATCAGTCGAGGCTGGTGCCATCACATTGTGTTTTTTAGGGGGAACATTTTAAAAGATTTCTTGCAGCTTCAGTTCACTCTGGTCCACGTGGTGTTCCTTCTATGTTTCGTTCTATTTCTGTCGCAACTTCCATCTGGCTGGTGAGCGTATTATTATTATTATTATTATTATTATTATTATTATTATTATTATTATTATTATTATTATTATTATTATTATTATCATTATTATCATTATTATAATCATTATTATTATTATTATTATTATCATCATTATTATTATTTCTCTCCTCGATCTTTTCATTTCCTCTCAATCTCTCTCTCTCTCTCTCTCTCTCTCTCTCTCTATATATATATATATATATATATATATATATATATATATATATATATATATATATATATATATATAAATATATATATATATATCTTTTTAATTATTTGTCTCTCCCTTACTAAAAATAGGCACTCACTTGTTCTTTCCCTCTGCCCTTTTTTCTTTTATCATTCTGATTTTGATAGTTATTCCCCTCTTTTATGATAATATTGTATGTGTAGGTACATGAAATAGTAATGTATATATATATATATATATATATATATATATATATATATATATAATTATTATTTTTTTTGTTTATTTATTTTCTTTGAAATGTTGATTCTTCTTTCTCTCAACCCGTGTCTCTTTCACCCTCTCTATCATTTTTACCGTCCCCCCCCCCTTATAATGCTGCCACGCTTTTACACGCACTCATTTAACCCAATATACGCATGCATGGCTGTTAATTAGCACACTTACGTGCATGACGGTCGACTTCATGATGAAGACATAACCTAAATCTAAATTGATATCTTCGTATCTGAGTGATTATTTTTATACAGCAGATAACAACGAGTTTTGAGAGGGATCGTAGAAATGATAATGAGACTAGCATAAAATTTAACACACTTGTTCCCACCAAATTAAACAAATCAAAGATGGCCGCCAAATTACTGACTTATTTTCTAAGAAAGGGAAGTGCATTCTAGACGATTTCATATAATCAGTGAAGTAATTTTTGTAAATAAATTTTTATTTTAAACGTAATTTCTATTTCACAAATAAATTCATTGAAATGGCTGAATTGTTTGATAAGAAACCGAAATGCATTTAGTGGATTTAATGTAATCAGAAAGTTATTTTCTGTTAAGTAATAATTTATTTTCAATAGGATTTTGATATCACGAAGTAATTAAAAGAACTGGCTGATTTGTTTTCTAAAAAACGAAATGCATTCTAGGTGCCGTAAGTAAAATATATTTGTAAATAATTTTATTAATAAACCGAAATAAAAAAAAATTTAAGGAAGTTACTATTTCTTATTGTATTTTTATGTCAAGAAGCAATTTAGTGGAATGGCTGACTGTATTTATAAGAAAATAAATATTATAATGAAATCATGTACATGTTCCGTTTGACGCTAAAAGGAAAGATTATCGTAAAACAGAATAATAGAATATGTATTCTAAATAACTAAATGCGTATTTTATACGAAGGGTTATGGGAAAACGGGATGACGGAATGAGTATTCCAGATACGTAAATGCATGTTTTAAACGAAGCAGACGCGTTATTTTTATCTTTAAAATTTTTAGTTTCATTAATTTCCTGTGCAACGCCAGCTAACAGGTTCGCTAGTAATATGTTAAGAAGGCTGAGTGCCGGAAGGAACAAAAATAATAAATCGAAGTGTAGGACTTACTATTTATTTTTCTTTAAAATCTTACATAACAGCAAGTGTGGTGTCGACTGTTGTGTGTTGTCGGATGATGATTAAAAATCATTTATTTAATTTTTCGGGAAAATCTTCTCTTTGTCAAAAATAATAAACATCAAAAGAAAAATCCGTATGTGTAGAGAATTCACCAACCGACGGATGAGGGAATATATCGCAACTGAATACACACACAAAAAGCTAGCCGTGGCCTGATATTATATTTTTTGGTGCCAGGTTATGCAATTTTCAAGGAAAAATACCAGGATGTGTTTTTTCTTAAGTATTTATTGGAGCCAAATGAATTAAAACTTTATGAATTAAAATGAATTAATATATATATATACATCACATTAAAAATAACTGCAAATGAATATATATCGAGGTAGGGTTAATCTTTAAATACATTTGATGTTTGACTATTCTTGCATTTTATAATATCCCTTACAGTACCATACAATCGATTATTTGAGCAACTCATGGTGTATTTGGACATTCATCATTACAAAGACTTTCTGCTCATTAATACGTGAATTTTCTTTTTTGCTTTTTGCATAACCCATATATGTTGCATAACTCATAATTGTTGCATAATTCATAATTGTTGCATAACTCATAATTTTTGCATAACTCATAATTGTTACATAATTCATAATTGTTGCATAACTCATAATTGTTCTGTAATTTTTTCAAATTAATATTTACTAATAATTTATTGTTTTATTTTCTTCTTGAAGAAAAGTTTTATTCTTTTGAAAATCCATGGGTTAAAGGACGTTTTTATAATTTACTCGTTGTTGCAACATTTGATTATAATAAACTTGTAAAGTATGTAACTTTACTTTTGTTTTATTATTTAAGTATTTCCTTATATATATATATATATATATATATATATATATATATATATATATATATATATATATATATATATATATATATATATATATATATATATATATATATACTAGCAAAACCTACCCGCCCTCCGGGCAGCAATTAATTGGAGATGTATAGTTAACTAATATATTTGTAACACTAACCCTAAGTCTGACTGGCACGTAATCGCCTAAAAAAGTGGACCCCTTCCTCACAAAAAAATAATGCACAGAATAACGTACACTTTAGGTTAAATATATATGAAATTGATCCATGACTAAAATATGTTTTCCTTCTTTCTATTTTCCACGGTGTTCTCACGTAATCGCCTAAAAAAGCAGAATATATTTATTGTAGGGGGGGGGGCTAGCGGAGTGTGTTAATCTGCAAATTTGCCCATATTTTATTTTTAAATCTTATATTTTTAACTGTACGTCCCTTTTTTATTTTAATTTTAAGCAATTGAGTTTAGTGGTGATATTTTTTCGTGTGAAAATTAAATAAATAGCTTCTTTAAAATTATCTAAATAATTCAATACCTTATTTTTTATGTATAAATGAAAATATTAAAATTTTGGTATTATTGTAGATTAACACCCTTAGCTACCCCCCCCCCAAAAAAAAACAAATACGATTCTACTTTTTTAGGCGATTATGTGTGGATGTCGCATATAAATTTAACTTAAAATGATCCTTTATATCTGGGCCATTCTAGGGTTTTATGGCAGTTAACCATTTTTTTTATATTGGAAATAAATTATGTGCGTTATTTCTTGGGGGGGGGGCAGGGATCCACTCTTTACGTGTGGTTTTACGACCTTGCCAGTCGAACTTAGAGTTAGTGTTAAAATATATTAGTTAATGTGCTAATAAGTTAGAATGACGCTAAAAAGTAGAATCACATTGTTTAAAATTAGCTGAGGTGTTAATCTACAAATTTATCAAAGTTTGTTGATAAAATTATGGAAGTCTCTGAGTAAAAACATTGTTTTAACTATACCCATTCGCAATTAATTGGTGTTTCGATATAAATAGTTTGGATTAATGGAAAAACGGTAAAAACGCATTGTAGTATCCATATTTTGGGAGGCTCTTGGGAGGCTCTGCGCATGCGTCAGATTCATTCATAAAAAAGTCGTAGTGAGTGATTCAAACATGCGCATGTGCACACAATTCAGTTTGTAGGAAAAAAAACGTGTTTCATTTTTTGTTTTAGATAAAAAAAAACACGTGTTTCTTTCGTGTTTGTTTTCATTTTCAGTTGTTTTTATTCTTAACTCCTTTCGTTTTCTTCACTTTTAGCGTGTTTATTTTCAGGATAGTAACTTGATTGTTAAAAATGCCCACTTTTTGTTTTAGCGTGTTTGTTCTCATTCTGTTTCCTCTGCGCATGCGCATGTTTGAATCACTCACTACGACTTTTTTATGAAAGAATCTGACGCATGCGCAGAGCCTCCCAAGAGCCTCCCAAAATATGGATACTACAATACGTTTTTACCGAAAAAACTTTCGCATTAATTCATTTAGAAGACAGAAAAAAATAGTTTAAAAAATATTAATCTATTTTTTTATTATTTAAAAAGCTGAGGTGAAGAAAGTTTCTTTTTTCTTTTCGTCGTCGTCGGCGTCGTCGAAAACAACAACAAATTTAGTTTTAAAGATAAAGTATATATCTAAAGGAAAACTTTGTTAGTTATTGCGTTCAATGCAGAGTGTAATTTTTTGAATAAATTATTCCAGGTAATCTAAGTTGCTGATTTGTGTAAACACACACATGCTTAAAATGTGACCGAAAGTTATTCGAATTTCAAAATTTTGAACATTCAAGTTTTTCATAAAATCGTTGAAATTAATATTACTACTACTAATAATAATAATATTAATATTAACAAAGCTTTTGCATATATATAAGGAAACTGTAAAACGAAAACAGAAATGAATTGTTCAGAATATTAATTTACTAGAAGGTGTTTATGAAATTGTTATGCTAATGAAGCATCGGGATGAATGTGTTTACGCAGTGCTCTGTTGGCTATATATAATTTATTTGAACTAACTTAAATATATAATTGAATTAAATAAACGTAACATGTTTTGATATAAACATAGTTAGGATACTAGAATAATATCTTGCATTCATTCATATAGATAAAATTAATATGTATATATATATATATACAATCACTGTTCACATGGCCTTTTGGCCAATATCAAATTGTAGTATCTGTTCCGATGGATACTACACCCCATAGACTGGTATTGTCTTGGCCTCTGGGGTTGCTTTATGCCGGTCTATGGGTTTGTCCTGTGCAGTTCTAGGAGGTCCACCCTCACAGGCTTTGCCTCCCCTCTTTGGGGAGGAGTAAGTTTATTGATTACTGCCTGAGACGCCCCTACCGGGGAATGCCGACGGGGCTGCCCAGGCAATTTTTAATGGCCAGAGTGCTCAACTTCTCGGGCGCTGGTTTTTCTAATCCCACTTTCCCAGCCTTGTGTCACATCTTACCGCTGTGGGAGGTAGATAAATCTAACTGTTCACATGAACCTCTATGTTGCTTGTTTTAATGAATTACGTTATCCTTTTGTTACTTCAGCGTTTATGACGTCATAAAGATTCTCCTCCCGATTTATTCAATCTGTTTTAGGAGATGAGTCTTCTTTTTGTAATTACAGATTTGTCTATTGTCTTCAAATTCTGTAGAAGCGTACACACACACACACACACACACACGCACAGATCCCTAAATTATACGAGTTCTCAGGAACAGTTCGAAAATTCGGTTCCTTTTCGTCTTGTGGATTCCAATGAATAAAATCACCAGCGAAAAACTACTGTGATGTTATCCTTTGATTAAAACCATTTATGTATTTATTGAATACATAATTCAACATTGGACAAAATTTGAATGCTAGATTTAAATTTTAAAGTTCATGAAAGTCTTTTGCAACCGCCAAATTTAAAAAGCCTTAAAAATCACGAAATTTCATCGGATGTTCTGCTGGCTTTGCAAGCTCAAGTTGTTCCGTCGAATAATAGTGATGGAGGGTTGCTCGTAAAGCCAATTCACGAGCTCCTCGATGTGGCACAGCATTAACAGACTCTCGGACTGAATGTCGAGGACGTAAGGGCTGTGTCTCGATCAGCTGCCGGCGCTCGTTGTACATGAAAGGATGTGGAGTACATGCACAAGGTTTTACTTCAACGGCGAAATAAAATTGAAAATGGAAGCTGGTTGTTACTTTTATAGGCGAACAGAAATTAGGAATGCAAATACGTAGAAGTTAAAACTAATTCCTAAAATGGGGAATCTTGTGTGTGTGTGTGTGTGTGTGTGTGTGTGTGTGTGTGTGTGTGTGTGTGTGTGTGTGTACGAAACACAAATGTGTTTGCGAGCGTATTAAAGCCCCCCCCCCCCCAAAAAAAAGATAAGGTTTGTTATTTTAGTCGGTCGTCTAAAATGTTGTAATTAAAACAAACGCCCCGCCGTGTAAAAAGATTTTGGTTTCAATCTATGTACAAAAATGTCTGACATGATTTTTTTAGTTTTTCTTTCGGTTTTGTTATTTTTTGTCTCTCTTTTTTGCACTCACCCCAAGAGGTTGGGGCCCGTTCACCCACCGAGCGGCTCTAATTAGTCTTAGAATACGCCGTCCGTTCCTTGCAAAGAAGCTGTACTGAATACCTCAAGCCCTGTAGACGCCAGTGCTATTGATGGTTCAGATGCGCATATCCAGGGAGCCGCCCGTTTTCTGTTACGAGGGCGAAAACATATTTCGCACTGTGCAAGTTAGAGGCCAGGGAGCATTTGCCCTGTTCTTCTGTCGAAGGTAAGAAAAACAAAGGCCCCTCTGTCCGAATGAAAATAGAACGCTTTATAGATGGTATTTCTTCTTTTCTTCAGGTGCATCAAAGAAACTTTATAAGAGAATCTGTCTGCCGGTTCGTCTGTCTCAAGTTTGTAATAGAATTCCAAATTACAAATCTAGAGGTCCATCGGATTTCGAGTCATTGGTTATTTTAAATTTACATTTATGTCTGCATCACAATGACTCGAAATCGATGGACCTCTAGATTTGTAACGGTAGAGGTACCAAATTGAATACTACTAGATTATTAACCTTAGAAACCCCCCATAAGTATTTATAATGATATCTGTTATGGACACGGAATTATCGACTTGGTGATATATATTATTGGTGTATTAGTGTGTATGCGTATATAATTGTATTTTGAAATATTTGTTTATTCAGATAATTTACTTAAAATAAGATAGCTTTAAGAAGTTTTTCTGCAAATAATACGCTAGTTATTAAATTAAAAATGTCAAATATTACCACTAGACATTATTAGACTTGAATTAAGTGATAACTATAGATTTTCATAGATTATAAAATTCATCTAAAATAGAAAATATGAAATAATATAAAACTAATTACAAAGAAATTAATCGACGTAATTGCATAATTCTCCTCATTAATTATATTTTTAGAATTCATGTTGTATTAATGTTTTACAATAAGAATATCGAGTGATTGTGCATATGTGTGGTGTAAATATTATGTGTATGTATGTATGTGTATGTGCATATATATATGTATATATATATGTATATATATATATGTATGTATATATTTATTTATATCTGTGTGCGTATATATGATTACATATGTATAATAGTCTGTGTGCGTATAATTTTAGATAATATTTAGGTTGTCGATGATTTCAAATAGATTCCCTTTCTTAGAATCCAGGCAAACTGAAATTTTCTGACATGCGTTTAATCGTTAGTTTTCTCTTTCTTCTTCCTTCTCTATATCTGTCTACTTGTTTCTTTCTTTTTTCCTATCGAGCTTGACAACATGATGTATCCTGACCGATTTTGTTTAAACTAAATGTGTGTTTAATAGTTACATATATATGTGTATATGAATATGCATGGTTATTATTATGTGTGGGTGGTGATGCGTGTATGTATGTACATAAAAGGTGTCCATATTTAGGTTTGCCTATGTATGCGTGTGAGTAAGGTTGCCTGTATGTAATGTAATCTTCTCTCGCAATATCGCCAGTCGCTAAGTGTCATAATGTAATAAGTTTTTTGACACGGCCGGTATTATTTGAAAAACTTATCCCTCCCCTTCGATGTCTGTATAAAATAATGTAAGTCCCCCTCCCTAGCTAAATATAAGATTTAAATTGTCGCCAATTCCCCCTCTCTAAAAAGATGTATCAGATGGGTTGTTACTACCCCTCTCTCTAATTGTATTTGAATTGTCGAGGTTGAATTTAATTGTTTTCTTTCAGTTTCAAAAATGTAATTATCTGGATTGGATGCTTGATAAAAAATAAATTATTATTAATTATTATTAATTATTATAAATTATTGCACCGATAATTATGTAATTTTGTGTTATTATATTTTATGTTATTCTTGCTCTGTTTACCACATTGAGCTCTCATACCCGGATTTCCTCCTGGAATTATTCCATTTTTACTTCAATCGAATTCTCAGAAATCAAGGTCCCCTTCCTGGGGCTAACATTTGATCTCTATATGAGATAAATAGGTGTTCGAATATTCCATTAAAATTCTACTTTACTTGTCAAATGTTGAGTTAGTAAAGAAGTTAAGGACATTAATTTTGGTCTCTCCTATTGACAAGTTACCAATGGTATAGTATATCTTACTTTTGGTCTCTTGATCTTACCGGATCCAATGTGGTGGAGTATCCAGTTACATACTGTTACCTGAGGTAACATTACTTAAAGAAGGTGAACTATTCCTCGTATGAATCAGAATATAGCCGTGTTGAGGGGACGTTATTTGGGTTTCGAATAATATGATATTTTGAATATTTGATCAGAGTTTACTTGTAGGGTGAAGTATCCTCGTGTCAGGTCGTACTGACAAACCCTTGTACAGAGAGACCGAAGACACTCAAAGATTGTGTCTAGAAGGTCATTCAAACTGAATATATATATATATATATATATATATATATATATATATATATATATATATATATATATATATATATATATGTATATATATATATGTGTGTGTGTATGTGTAAATAAATATATGTATATATACATATATACGTAAATATATATATATATGTGTGCGTATGCGTGTAAATATATATATATAAATATATATATATATATATATATATATATATATATATATATATATATATATATATATATATATAGACAAGCTAAAGATATTAAAGATTATAAAAATACAAAATCTATTGCGTCTTCATTTGTTCAAAACAAGGTGTTATCAAATAAAAGAGATTTATTTTGCATTATTTAGGCCATGGCTTTTCTAAAGAATCGAATCTTATTATCAGAAGAATACAGAGAGATAAGTTGGTAATGGAATTACCAAAAGTCATAATTTTAAAGATATAAATATAATATGAGATAAATACAAGTATAAAATGTTTAGAAAATGTCTAATGCAAAGAGAAAGGGTTGAAAATATATGAAAAAGTTCACCGTTAAAGACGTCATGAATTAAAGGCCTAAATAATCCAGTAAGAAGAGGTTGCAATGTAAAAGTTTAAGATGTAAGTTGTGTATTAAAAGCCATTTGGACGACTCCCATGGAGTTTCCAGATATAGTTTTTATGGATTTGAATTCAAAATGGATAGTAAGAAGTAGTTTTTAAAACCAAGCAGAAAACCGATAAAAAGTAGCCACTCAACACAAACTCAAGAAATTGACTAAGCCGTTATAGAAATTGAAGTTCAAATTAAAACAGGTTGGGATTAAAATAGAGGGAAGTAGCCGCGAGAGAGGGTGTGAGGGGTTAGATGGGTGATCTAAAGGCAGGTTTTGTGGGGCCGCCTAGTAACAGGGCAGCTTCGGATGTAAAAATAGATTTTAAAGCAAGAGATGCATTAAGTATGACAATCAAGTGATTGATTTATAATAAGTGAATGACGGCAACATATGCTGTGTCAAAAAGGGTGGGGTATAAATTAATATTAATAAATAATGTTGGGATTCGCAAAGGGTTAATGCTGGGTACAAGAGTTCAGGAATATAATGTTAAAATCTAAAAAAACTAATAGCTAAATAAAAAATTATTATTAAATTAATTAAAGTGTAAAGTTAAGAAATATAAAATATAAAGGTAAATTAAAATTTCAAAATTTAAAATTTATAATTTAAAATCAATTCAATTAAATTATTGTCGAATGTTTAAATAAATGAAGAAAAATAAAGGGAGTATTGTCTAAATATGGAAAAGTAGTTGTAAAAGAAAATGCCAGGTAAGAGTATTTAAAATATTACTGATGTTATGGGGAAGGTTTTCTTTTAGTTTCACGATGCTAGGGAGATCAATATACAGGGGGCAGGGTTGGGGTTACGATAATTAGAAGTAAGTGTGTAAAAATGAAAGATTTAGAAAGCAAATAAATAAACTGAATAAGTGATAAATAGGATGAGAGAGAGATATTGTGAAAAAATAGAGCTATAAAAAATAGCTGTCGGTTGCAAATATTAAAACTGCAACATCTCTAGAGTATGCTTTGATAAAGAAAATAAGATTACGAGTTAATTGAAAGAAAAAAGTGCATAGATGCCCATAAAAGAAGAATATACCAGAATAAATGATTAGGGGTATAGAGGCCATAAGAAAAGGGGGATTAAGGTTAATAAGGGTAGCATATATAAAGGATACATAAATGTAAAAAGTCAAGAATGGGGGGTCTAAGGTATATGGCATTAAACAGGAGGGTGCGTGACGGTCTTAGGTTAAAGTTAAAATTCAAAGATTAAAATGTAAAACTATCAAGATTGAATTGGAAGATAAGATTTGGGGCAGAAATGCTTACCTATAGTTAAAGATTGGGTTAAAAACCTCCATACAGAGAGTTCTAAGAGTATGGATGCAAAATGGATGTTTCTTTTTTACTATAATGATCCATAATTTCCAATTTCTTTTCCTTCTTTTTTCCTTCCCGCCCCCTTCCCCATTTTAACGTCCCTCCGCGCGCGTTTTATTATTCTTTCTTTTTTAAATAGTTAAACGCGTGTCAATAACGTCTCTTTGTGCGTTCTTCTTTTTCCTATGTTTTTATCGTACATGTTATCCCCATATATATATATATATATATATATATATATATATATATATATATATATATATATATATATGCATAAAATTAGGTATGTGTATATTTAATATATTTATATAATCTCCTAAATTAATAAACGGATCATTATAAATGTTTGAATATCTATTCTAGACAACAAGGTGACTATCATGCAAAACTTATTACCTTTTGTAAACTTTACCATTTAGGGGATTCATGTATATACATTTGGGTATATTCATATGTTTATATATATTTCGTTGTGTAAACTAATAAACCGATCATTATCAATTTTGAATTTTGAACTATATATTATCGGCAAGACGGTGATTGACATAGGAACACATTATTCTTTGTAGATAACATTTAGGAGGTGCATATATATAAAGTTAGTTATGTCTATATGTTTATATATTTCCATGTACGTGATTCACTACTAAACTATATAAAGTTAGGTATGTGTATACGTTTATATATTTCTAGATTATATTTATTTTTTAGATTTTTAATTTTTAATTTTTTAACGGACCCAATTTTTGAAATGTTAAATTTATTTTCTTCTTCACTTTCTTTATCCCTCAATTTCATTCTCTCCAAATATGATCTGAGGTTAAGATCGGATTCTAACTCTCCTTGATGAGATCTCAGTTTATAGTAACTGTTGATCGATAACATCGACATGCCAGTGTCGCAGATTTTGTACATGTCTGTGTAAATAAAATTACCATATATATATATATATATATATATATATATATATATATATATATATATATATATATATATAATCTAAATCTGATTGAAAAACACTTCCCCGTAACCAATCCCCTGCATAAAATATTCAATAAAAATAACCTAAAACTATCCTACAGCTGCTGCAGAAAACCTAGAAATGATAATTAAGGCAATAACAAAATACTGAAAGAGAACAGCAGAGAGGAAGAAAAAATAACAAATAACATAAAAAAGTGACAAATATAGCAAAAATAACACTAAGAAGAACAAAAATATAAACACTACAAATAGAAATAAACAAAACACTAATAGTAATAAGCCGAATAGAAATGAAAAAGTTAGCAATGAAGCGAAAAGATGTAACTGCATAAATCGTACACTTTGTCCACTACAAAATAAATGCCTAACCAAAAGTATTGTATACCAAACCACAATATTTGCTAAGGAATAACAAGAAGTATTACGTGGGTATGACCTGCCTAGATTTTAAAACCAGATATCATTACCACAAAAGCACATTTAAAAACAGAGAACGTCGAATTAAAACAGCACTAGAAACCCCCTATTGGGAACTCAAACAAAATGGACGCTCACCAATAATTGAATGGAAAATAATACGACAGGCCAGTACATGTAGAAATTAAGACGACCCGTGTAGATTATGTATGAATGAAAATTTTGAAATCTTCAACTTTAAAGACCCCAAAATCTATTAAGTGAGATAGCAAACAACTGCCTACACAGACATAAATTTACCTTAGGCTAACAATACATGAATAAATAAATAAGTAAAAAAAAACTAAACTAAAACTTAACAATTTAAAAAACAAAAATAGAAATAAAATGTACCACGTGTTAAAATAAGTTCATTCATTATATTGACACAACAAGAGAAACAGGATATAGGCCACTCTATAGAAAACAGAACAATAGAACAAGATATAAAAAGTAACACTAACAAGACCTTTGTTTGTGGGAAGCCCAACGATTGGCTGAGAGAACACCAAAGAATCTGATTGGTTAACTAGCTAGCCGTGTATATAAAAACACCCGGCAAAAATAACTCCATGCATTTTAGCCTGAAGATTCCCCCTGGGATGAAACGCGGGAGCCTCTGTGTAGCTCTATTGACATTCTCAATATTTTCATAGCTTAATATATATATATATATATAAATATATATATATATATATATATATATATATATATATATATATATATATATATATATATATATATATATATATATATATATATATATATATGAACTAATTTTTGTGGTACAGAATTTTATCAAGGTTTTAAATAGGATAAACGGAGTTATAGCGAGTCGAGGACAATATCACAAGAAAAAAGAGAGAGGAAATTAATAGTAATATATTTAATCGTCGGAAGGCATTCGATTCAAAACGTTTAAAAAGAATAAAAAAGATCGACTAAAATTAGCAGACTAAATCCCAAGGTAGCAGAAAATAATAATAATAAAACTAATAATAATATTACTACTACTGCTACTACTACTACTACTACTACTACTACTACTACTACTACTAATAATAATAATAATAATAATAATAATAATAATAATAATAATAATAATAATAATAATGATGATGAAAATTGTAATAATAGTAATAATAGTATTTATAGTTATATTAAAGGGTGTGGAATAAAGTTAATTGTGATGGAAATAATACTAATTATTTAAATGAAAAGGTAACACAATAAGTAATAATGATGAAAATAATAATGATAATAGTAATAATAATAATGTTAATAATAATAGTGATACTACTACTATTACTACTACTACTAATAACAATAGTAAAAAAAACTATTGATATCATTAATAATAATAATATTGATAATAATAAAAATAATAATAATATCAATAACAACAATGATGATGATAAATAATAATAATAATAATAATAATAATAATAATAATAATAATAATAATAATAATAATAAAGATGATGATGACATTGACGATGATAATAATAATGATAGTGATAATAATTATAATAATAATAATAAAATAGTAATAGTAATAGTAGTAATAATAATAGTTGTAAATATGATAATAAAAATAATTCTAGTAATAATGATAATAATTATTATAATTATAACTTATTAATAATTGAGATTATGTATCCGTCTGTCTGAAGCCGAAACTCCATCAGAGTAATATTACTATTTACTTAGCCTGCCAGCTTCTATATATACTACTACACATACCGCTGTAAACACTATGCGCATTTCTCAATTTACATAATTAATTGCTATTAAAATCTAGTCAATTAGTATTCGCAAATATACACTCATGATTGTTTTCTTCAGATTTCCACATGTATTTACGCTATTTTGCTTATAAATTATAATTATTTATTTTATTTTATTTATATATATATATATATATATATATATATATATATATATATATATATATATATATATATATATATATATATTTATATATATATAAAGAGGTGTACTAAAAGCGAACTTTTAGGAAAAGTAAAAACCTATTGTGAAGAGTATACAGCTCAATATCCAGGATAGAGCAGGAAAATTTAACTTGAATAAATTGCCTTTTTGCGGAATATACCTTGCTTTGAACTTTTGAATTGAATCTTGATTTGGCTTTTGCTTTCTCTAATTCCTTTCCATTCTTCTTCATTATATATATATATATATATATATATATATATATATATATATATATATATATATACATGAAATGTGTTACGCAGCTAATCTACCTACTGCGAAACTGATTGAACAACCAGCCTTACTCCATTGAATCGGTTACCTCCCTCTGATTATTCAGTATGGACGCAAGACGGGCGCGTTATTTAAAATGTAAACAAAACGCTGGCATTTACTGTGTTACTTTTACTCTGATTTTTTTATTAAAACGTTCTGAGTTTGTTTGGGTTTTTTTTTTATCTTATTAGCCATTATGTTTTAAAACACAAATTTATTGAATCAAATTGTTTAATTAAAATAATAATTGATTTAAAAATTACTATTAAAAAACACACACATTATAGGTAAACAAAATTTCGAGAGCATTTAAAAAACTATTCGTGTTTACTGTATTTGATTTTTTAATACTTTTATTTCAGATACACCTTTTGCGATTTGAAAAACCTCCAATATTCTCATTTTTTCACGACCTAACTGTGTTTATGATTTCGATTTTACCTTATACGCTGTAAAGCTTTTATCTACAAACTGCTTTTATTATTCCGTGTTTTATTTATTAAAATAAAAGATGTGATTTTTTTCTGTCAACAAAAAAATTAACACATTGTACTTGAAAAATATAACTGATTTTAGAATCAAATTGTTTAATTAAAAAAAGTTAATTTAACACAAACACACACATTATAATGAATTTAATTTAGGTAAACTTTTTTTCCGAGAGCATTTAAATAACTAATCGCGTTCACTGTATTTGATATTTTGGTACTTTTTTACTGTAGGACCGCGCTAACTTTGACCCCGTCGCTAGGGTTAAGGTCAGGGTCAGGGTCAGGGTATAAGGGGGGGTTATGGTTAGGGGCATGGTTAAAGTTAGCGCGGGTACTACAGTAAAAGAGTACCGATTTTTTAATGTTATATTTTAGGTACACCTTTTCTTCCGATTTGAAAAATACAGTTCGCTGTATTTAGATTATTAAATTGTTGATTTTACCAACTTTATTGAATTGTTCGATTTTATAAATCGGGGGACCAACAAAAGATAAATGGCGTAACAGATCAAGAAACGCTACTTGACGAAAACTCTCAGGAAGAAAACGGGCAAAACATACACACAGAAACTGAAGGTTTGGTATGGTTTGGTAGTTTTGTTTTACGGCATATCAACACTTTTTGGGTTATTTAATGCCGAATCTGGTCATTATAGTAAAAGTTTTTATGCTTCAAGTTCTTTATATCTTCAAATGTTTAATCATCGTTTTTGGTTTGGTAGTTTTGTTTTACGGCATATCAACCCTTTTTGGGTTATTTAATGCCGAATCTGGTCATTATAGTAAAAGATTTATGCTTCAAGTTCTAAAAATAAAATAAAAAAGGGGAGGGAGAAAGGGAGAGGGGCGTTTGTTTTTGGTTTTGGTTTTGTAGAACATAATTAAGTTTTACAAAAAAAAAAAAAAAGAAAACCTCAATGTAGGTGAATTTCGTCTCAGGGAGCCACAGGGCAGCCTGATCTGGTATCACCAGGAAACTGAAGGGAGCGAAGACTATGAAACCACAAAACTCATTTAGGAAGAAGCAAGAGTAGTGGATAATATCAAACGATTCATGTCCGAGAACAAAACAAAACTCACATCCCTAAGGAACGAAGGTTAGAAGAAGTTAAAAGTTGAAACAAAGAAAATAAACAGAGTACTCACTACATCTCAACAGACACAGACCTAAACAACTTGATATATGCGGGGACAAAATCAATAAGTAGGAAACTAAAAAGAGAAAGAAAAGACTGGGCAAAAGAATGGACAGACGAAATCTGGATGGGAGATCAGACTGGAAACCCAGATCAGCAAACTTCAAAAGGAAGCTAAAACCGTAAACAGGATGAAGAAGAACAGTAAACGATGGAAAAGCAGGAATCTGAATCGCAAGGAAAGACTAAATAAGAAACATGAAGAACTAAAACAAAAGATAGCAGCAAAAGAAGGAAGATTGAGACGATACAGATACAAATCGAAACAGTAAAAACAGAACAGGACCTTTGAAAATAATGAAAGTTAGTTTTACAAAAACGTAAACGGAGAAAGAACAACAACAGAACAATCGGACTCGACAGAAACAAAGCATTTCTGGAGCAAGATATGAGAAAAGGCTCACGATTACAACAAAAATGCTAAATGGCTAAAAACATGAAAGATAAACTACAAGAAATTGAAGAAGAAACAGAAATTAATGAAAAATCTATTAAGACAACACTAAAGAAAATGGCAAACTGGAAAGCACCATGCCACAATGGAATACATGCGTACTGGTTAAAAAAATTCACTACAGACCAATAACATGCTTACCAACAATGTGGAAAATTCTAACAGAACAACTAAGAGAGCAAATTTACCATTCCTCAACAGCCGTGGGCTACTCCCTGAGGAACAAAAAGGATGCCAGAGAAGGACAAGAGGGACGCATGATATGTTATACATATATCAAAAGATACTGAAGGAAGTCAAAAGCAATATAAAAAGAACATATCTATTGCATAGAATCCCACTACGACAGAATCCCCCAAGCATGGATAATTGAATGCTTAAAAATGTACAAGATATCCGACAGGATTATTAATCTCATCAAGAAAGCAATGGAAACATGGAGATTAGAACTGACAGCTGGAGGACAACACTTGACGGAGATCAAAATACAGAGAGGCATTTTCCAAAGAGACTCCATATCACCATTACTGTTTATCATAGCTATGATGCCACTCAACTACATACCCAGGAAATGTGATACTGGATACAAGTTCACAGGCACAGAACAAAGAATAAACCATCTCATGTACATGGACGACCTTAAGCTATTTGCATAAAGTAAAAAGGGATTGGAAAAGCTGATAAATAGGACCAGAATCTTCAGCCAGGACATTCAAATAGAATTCGGAATGGAAACGTGTGCACTCTTAAAGATGTAACGCTGTAAAGGATAACGCTGGAGACGACTAAGGGGCTGGAACTACCCAATCAAGAGCAGATGATAGCGCTAGGCGAACAAGACAGCTATATATATTTGGGAGTTCTGGAAACAGACACAATCAAATCAGCAGAAATGAAAGAGAAGATTGGAAAATAATATATGAGAAGAACACGAAAGCTCTTAGAAACAAAATTATAAAACAGAAACCTAATAAAAGGAATAGATACCTAAGCAGTATCACTAATAAGATACTCTGGGCTATTCATAAGCTGGACAAAAGAAGAACTGAGGCACCTTGACCAGAGGACTAGAAAATGAATGACCATGCACAACGTTCTACATCCAAAAGACGATACAAACAGACTATACGTGAAGAGAAATGCTGGGAGAACGGGACTGGTAAGTATAGCAGACTATGTGGACGACACTAAAAAAGAGCTGGAGAAATACATAAGCCAGAACACAGAAAGGCTGATCACCGCAGCAAGAAACACCGTCCTAACGAACAACGCAGGAAGCATCGAAACCAGAAACAAACAGATAAGAAAAAAATAGAGGCCCGAATGATTCTATTTTAAGGGGGTAATTGATTCTAGGGGATTTAGTAGATACTATAAAATGATGCGTCTAGTTAGGGTTAAAAGAAACTTAGTTTGTTTTTTTTGTAATCTATTTTCAATGGTAACATCAAGAGGTTATATTACTAAGAAGAGGTTATATGACTAAGAAGGCGTGATTAATTGTGCCTACAGTTAATTGAGTTTTTTTTAGAAGTGTACCTCTATCACTAAATCTAACTATCTCAAGTGTTTCAGTTAGGCATTAGTAACAGGGTGAGTTCAGGGAACTACAGGTACTAGTTTTTCTAATAGTGTTCCAAATCACTGTTAGTGATTGATCATTGTCGGTAAGTTCTCAGTAGTATATAGAGAGTGAAGTTCTTTTTTTGTAGTCAGAATTATTGAATGCGCATTTATGGCCGATATATCTTTCTTTGAAAGTATTACCAGCCATGCCTATATATTACTTTTTCCAGGTTAGGTTTTCCTTGGTTGAAATTGTGGCCTGGTATACTATTTGGGTTGTTAGGCAATTTTGTTGCAGGGGACATTCTGTTTTGTTTATGCAGTTGCAAGTCTTAATTTTTGTTGTTTTTTATCATTTATTTCAGTATTTTTGTTACCGTTTAAAATGTTATTGTTATGTTTTAAATTATGTTTTCTAAGTTTTCACCACAACTGTAGCTTAATTTAAGGGCGTTTTTCTTAAACATTTTATGTAGTATGTTATAAAGATGGGAAGCGTAGGTTAATTAAACATAGGAATCTTTTACCAAGTTAGGTTTTAACCACGTGATTAAATGGTGATGTAAACCAAATAATCTTCCTACTTCTATTTTTATGTTCATTGTTGGGCGTTGTAGGTTTGATATATTTAATTTGGGTGTTTTTGTATCCGCTCTCTTTTAGTGCTTTATTGTAAAATGCCTTATGTGTATTAGAGATTGCTTTATTAGAGGAGTTGTTGATTCTCTTTTCAATTGATTTGGGAATATGTCTGATTATAGTTTTTGGATGGTTAGAGAGTGGATAAACATAAATTGGATTAGTATTATCTTTGGTTTAGAGTTTGTACGTTTCTTTGATTAAGTTAAGTTCTTAGGAAGTTAACGAGTTTAATATTTGATGTTATTTTAATCTAAAGACTTACCCTGTTCATCTCTCTGCGGATAATCTTTTTTACTCTTTCACACTTTTGCCCATATAAGTTTTTTTACCACTAATAAGCCATCATATCTATATAATCCTATGTCTTTTATGTTAATTTCTTTTGTGGGGTTGTATAGTATGTAGAGTCCAACTACGTCGGTTACTTCTGCTGGAGCCAGAGAACCCATGAAGATATCAAAAGGTCCCAATTGATTTCTTTTAGTCCATTGTTCTGTATTTCTGTATTTTCTAATGATATTGATTTCCTCTTCGGAAATATAAGAGAAGAAAGTGACAAACACAATAACATTTTCGAAAAGTTCTTTAGATATGGAGGGGTAATAATTGATGATGTCGAATTGGGTGAATGAGTAGTTAGTTTTGTTTTCGATTTCAAAGAACGTGACTTTCCAATTTTTTTATTTTCTTTTCCCACTCATTTCATTCTGCACAAATATAATCTGAGGTAAATTTTTATAAGCCCGGTTAAAATTCTTTGGATTCCTATCCTGTGGATGTTTACCTTACTTGGATTATATATATATATATATATATATATATATATATATATATATATATATATATATATATATATATATATATATATATAAAATCATTACGAAGGCTATAGGCAATGTAGAGAGTCGGATTGATGAGAAGCTGGAAAGAACAAAAATAAACAATCGATGGAGAGGTCTTACAGCGATCTATTTTTTCTTTTCAATCTTACATAATAAACAGCAAGTATGTTGTTAGCTGTGTGTAATGTCCTGATGATTGGAAATCATTTGATATTTTGGTAGACACCTCCCCTTGTCAAAATAGACACAAACGAAAAGTCTGACTGTGTGCAATTCAGCAAGATGGATGTCAGAAAGTAGAAATCAAAAAGGTTAAGCAAACTACCATTCTCTCATATCTATATTGCCATACACATATATATATATATATATATATATATATATATATATATATATATATATATATATATATATATATATATATATATATATATATATATATAAGGAGGTTTAGTGAATTATAAGGTTCCAATTGCTCAAAGAATTAGAACAACAAGTCTATTATGGCGTACAGTTGTTTCCAAAACATTCTGGAAATACTTTATTTCATTCTTTAATTTTTTTAAAAAACTAACAAAAGCTACTCCAAAACGTCCTTCATCAGCGCCTTTAGCACCACATCTTACAGAAATTCAAGGAAGAAATAATAAGCTCGTCTTAGAGGAACATCCATTGGCAGGAGGGCGTACATAGACCAATATTGGAAAAAGAATAAGTTACAGATATAAAATAAGAATATAAAGATAAAGCTGATAATAATAATAATAAAACCTTATAAACATTATAAACATTATAAAGAAAAAATAGAAAAGTAAAAATAAGAACAAAAATAAAGAGTAAAAATAAAGTAAAATAAAAAAAATAATAGAATATATGAAGGAAAAATAAAATCAGAGGATAAGAAGTAAAAAATAAAAATTAAATAACACATACAAAAAATAAAAAATAGAAATAAAAGTAAAAATAAAAAATAAAATAAAAATATAAAAAATATTATGGTATAAAAATATTAAAAAAATATAAAAGAATTTAAAAATTTAAAAATTAAGAATTTAAAAATTAAAAATATGTAAAAAATATATATAAAAAAATATGAAAAATATAAAAATATAGAAATACATAAAATTAAGAATGTAGTGTAATAGAGTAAAATAAAATTAAAAATAAATAAAATATAAAATATAGAAGATAAAATAAAGTAAAATAAAAATGTAAGTGCGATAATAGAAATATAAAGGAATACAAATATATGAACAATATAAAAATATATACATATGCACACATATATACATACATATATATATATATATTCATATACAAACGCACATATATACACATACATAAAATATATAAGAAAATAATAAAGTTAATAAAATTATAAATAAGTAAATACAAATTGTTAACTTATAATATAGAATAAAGGTAAATTAAGTAATAATAGAGGTAAAATTAATGATAAATAGAATTAAAGATAAAAAAAAACAAAGATACCAATATGGAGATGATATTAAACATTAGAAATATAAAATTGGTGGAACAGTCTTTACTAATTATTTGGTGTTTCATAATGAAGTCTTCAGAAGGCGCATATATCGTCTTTGCCATGTGCGTGTCAACGTGATAATTATTAGAAATCCTATGCGTGGCCAACGCGTTCAAAGTATCTCCTTGTTTATTTCCTAGTTTTCGGATTTGTCTTCCCTGACTATAAAATGTTGAGTTTTGTATTTTATAAAACCATATCACCACATGAATGTGGTTTAAATCCTTCGACCGAAATATCTTGGTGTAACTTTAATTATGCGTTTTTGTCCTTATTTACACTTGAATGTTACTCGGTTTTTCAACTTTTTCTTAACCATAAATATATATATATATATATATATATATATATATATATATATATATATATATATATGTGTGTGTGTGTGTGTGTGTGTGTGTGTGTGTGTGTGTGTGTGTGCGTGCGTGTGTCGAGCGAGTAAAATAAATACGTGCAGGATAAAACCATTTCAAAGGAAATTAATTCAGAAAGAAATCCTTCACTCTATTTCCATAATACGTTTTATTTATTTATTTCTTTTTTCTATACAGCTTAATACGTTTTTTCCTTCTTTTATTAAACTTCTCAGATCATTATGTTTTCTTTTTTTTCTTCTTATTTCTTTTAACTTGCCCGATTGAGACGTATACTTAGGAATATTAGTGCGAACACTGTCGAAGCATAATTTTTTACGCTTAAGTTTGAAATTGCAATTGAAGTCTATCGCTGTCAGAAGCATAACATATCATACCAATCTTTAGCATATTGGGTAGGATTAAGATTTATTCCTACTGGATGTTGCGCTTAACCTGTGCGGGGAAATGTGCAGGGAACTATGCTTATTTTTAACCTGTTTCAAGCGTGTTAGGCCGCCACGGCCTTAATTATAGAGAAGCCATTTAGGGAGACAAGTAAATGCCGTCTTGAGAACTGATATTTTTCTAAAAAGAATTGGCAATCATTTATTAGCGATTGTGTACATGTTATGAGAGGTCATAAATTTAAGATTTCTTAATCATAATTGATATTTTTATATTTTGTTACCATATATGCTATTTTTGATATTTTCAAATAAGATAACTACATCGAACCTTGAACGGATTGGCTGTCCTTTTTATATATACTTTTTTTTCATTATTAATACTGTGTTGTTAATATTTCAGTTGTTAAACAGTTATTAATTAATGGACAATTGCTCTTAAGTCTACAACTACATAAATTGATATACTTCTTCGTCTTCTACTTGTAAAATTATTATTATTTGTAGTAGTAGCAACAGTAGAAGTAGTAGTAATAGTAGTAATAGTAGTAGTAGTATTTTTTATTGTATTTGTTTATTCTTTTGCAAATATAAAGTATATAATGGGTGACTTGAGAAGTTTTCATTAAAGATAATGATATTTAACTTAATCAATACGACTTATACATCATATCCCTGTTGAAAAGCGTCTGTAATAATCAGTTTATTGTACAGTGGCCCAGGCACGTAGCCAGACTTCTAACTTAGGGGGGGGGGCAAGGCATTTTTAGGGGGGGAGCAAGGCATTTTTAGGGGGGGCAAAGCATTTTTAGGGGGGGGCAATGCATTTTTAGGGGGGGGCAATGCATTTTTAGGGGGCAAGGCATTTTTAGGGGGGGGGCAAGGCATTTTTAGGAGGGGCAAAACTAATATTGATATTCTAATATGAGTGACGTTTTGGTTCAGTGTGTGTGTACTGATATATAAATATAAATAAGTAGATACAAAATTTCAATTTCTTTTATATAATCTAAATATATTGTTGTGTATTTCGGTAGGTGCATGTAAATAACAACATCAGCATAGTAAAGCACATAAAGCATAGTAAACACAGTAATAATAACATAAAGTTCGTAAAATAAGGTAGCTACTTGCTAGCTCTACAGAATTCTATTATAATCTTCTATTTGTACGTGGGGTTTATACCCTACAAATGCTGTTTTTTTTCTTTCAACTTCATCTCGGGTGAAATCTGGGATTTTTTTTCTATGTTAATTTAAACAATGTTGAATGTAACATTCACAATTTTTTTAATTAATAGTTGCAACTGACAACAAAAAGAAAAAAACGTATTTGAGATTCGTGATAAAATGCAAAAATAATTTTTTAAACTAATTCCCACTTTCATTTGAAAATAATTTAGGTTGCTAGTATTCATTTCTATCTTTTGAATGAAGACAACACTTTCTTTTATGAATTAAAAAAATATCTTTAAAAGAAGCTGGCAGAACCACACCGTGAATTCATTTTGTGTTTATATTACATCATGTGAATTATAATTATGAAATTGATAATTTATGATATTAAATAGTGTGAATTAACAATATTTAAAAGTATATATTTGGTAAGTTGACAAAAAAAGACAGATACACTGACAATCTCTTTCACCAAGAAGGAAACAGGTGAAAAGCATCGAGGCTTTGTTTCCCTCACCACTTGATCTGAAACTAGCGAAGTTAGGTTTGAGTTTGAGAACACGTACATTTTAATTTTTTTTATTTTTACAAGGTAACATGAATTTAAATCATATTTAGATTTTATTATGGTCAATAGATTTATTTTAACTGGTAGTTTAAAATCCGTAAATATTTATTATGGTATCATTAGTATCAGGAATGGAAAATTAAGTTTAAACAAAATAAAATCCAAAGAAGCGTTTTTGAAATCGGAAATTATGTTAATAATTGGTGGGAGGTCCCCTCTTGGTGGGTGGCCCAGAGCCCCAGTCCCTTGGCTCCTTAATCCGGCCCTGCTGTAAAATATATTACACAAAAGTAAATACTGGTTCATAATGAAGAAGTATAGTTGACTAGGAAATATAAGAGTATTTATATTTATAATATTTTTTGGATCACAAATTTCAGGGGGTGCAAATGTAATTGCAGGGGGGGCTTGCCCCCCTGGCACCCCCCCCCCCCTGGCTACGTGGGGGCAGTGGCCTACGATGTCAAAATACGCGCGGATATCATCGGTTTTATTCTTTATCCGACCAAAAATAATGGGAGGAAACATTATCAGCAGATCTGTGTGCTTCCTGTGGATCTCTCAGAAGGATAAAGACACAGTTGGTGGCAAAAATAAACCATATGTAGCTGATTAAAGCAGGAAATATGTCTATGCGACTTTCTTTGATAACATAATTCGTTGAAATTACAAATTGAAATTATGCCAAACTAATTATTGAATTATCAGTTTGTCTTATTTAATTGTCTGCTTCCAAAATATTCCATATAACCTTATAATAAATAGCTGAAAGTGTGTTATTTGAGAATATCTAGAGAGAGTACAAAAGTCATTTTTACACGGACCTCTCAAACATTGTTAATGATATTTTGCTTAAATTTAAGCGCATGCACGTATCTTAAAAATCTGATGTTCCATATTTTTAAATACAACTATATTTACAAAAATAAATATGCGTTTTCGTTAGAATACAATAACAGCATTCCATCTTTATACATTTGGTTTATGTTGGGAATGCCCAATGTTATTCGCACGCTAAAATAATGGCTCGCAGGATTTTTAAATAACATTTTTTTAAAAGTGAATTAATTAATAATCCGATTTTAATAACAACGTTCTTCATTTGAAATAATGATAGAAGGCCTTTAATCTATATAAATAAAGTGAACGTACGTGTGTCCGGCCGTGGCCGTCATTATAAACCAAGGCGTTTCACTGGAAAATGACGTCATGCTATAAAGTAGCAAACGAGATCTGTTGAACAGTCAGACTATGGGTAACATTAATGGCTGATCTCCAAAATGTCAAAATATGTTTACCCTTCTATTCGCTTAAAAATTAATCAGAATTCAGGAAATCACACAATTTTAATTAAATTTTCAGTATTTATTAATTAATGATCACGAAATATAATTAACTCATTATTTTATTAGAAATCGTAGTGAAAATGTGTAAACAAAAAACAACTTTACTAAAGTTATATCACAGGGTACTAAAAAACGCATGAATGTATTTTTATGAAGATAAATTATCGTAGATGTTATTTTAAAATATACTTTTCATATATTACTAAAAAGGACCCTTAATTCCTTGTTAATAAAATTAATATAACTCGAAGAAAATTCATTTCTCGAATTAACAATATCATCATTGTTTATTTAATATTTTCACACAAAAATAACAAAATTTCAGCCAATACTTAACGAATGGGAGTTTTTAAAAAAAAACATTAGAAAACTTTTAAAAATTGCATTTAAATTTTGTTTAATGAACACGATTCGATTTATACTAAAACTGATCTTTATTAAATATAAAAAAACAAGAATTTACAATGAATAGTTAATTGTTTTAAGTTACAATAATATCAACCTATTATTTGTTGTGTAAAAATATTGTTGGTCAGAACGTTCTAACCAATAGTATTTTCTTAAATAATTTATTTTTAAGAAAAATACAACCAAATACTGAAAATAATACATTATGAATTTAGGGAACAAAAATTGAAATGAACCAACAAATAAAAAAAAATGATAATGAGTTTTATGATGTAAACAAACATAAATATGTTTAAATAAAAACAAACGATAAAGTAGTTTAAAAATGAAAACAAACGGTAAATTACGAAATAAATTTAAAAAATAAATTTTAAAAATAATTTAAATACAAACAAACAAAAAAGTTACTGGTGCAGAAATATTTTTTATCAAAAGAATCTGTTTGAAAATTTATGTTTCTGTTTTTCTTAATGATATTATCATTTTCATAACACAAAATAATTTACACATGATGGAAATATTTTGGTGCTTCTTATGTATTAACTTAATATGATAGTTGAACAAGGATATCAATTAAACCAAAATTTATATAGGCAAGTTGAACTGGTCTAAATGGATTTTAAACCCTTTTATTACTTCAATAAATAAGTAAAGTGCAAACAAAAAAGAAGATGGCGTCGTCCACAGGTTTAAAACGCGAAATTCAAACAAAATAATGGTAGAAATACATCCAATAAATGTCACCAATCGTGCGAAAATGTACTGTTCTGTCATATTTGGCTAATTTTATCCATGTCATCAATTACGGTAATGAAATTACTTTGATTAAGTACATCACTTGACATACTTTGCTATATTTCGTAGGACTGAAGTTATCCCATTTAATAAAACGTGCCCAAGTCCGAAATAATTCTTTCGGAAAAGAAAAAACATTTACTATTGGGCCATTTTTATAATTCCCCTTGCAATATGGAACGACGCAAGCGACTTCAACATCTGTCAAGCCCCCAACCGTTTGATGGAACTGTAGCAGCTGGCATTTTGTACGAAACTGTATATTCAAGACACACCGCTGTTACAGCTGCAATCGACTGGGACATAAACAGGGATTTTGCACCTCTCAAGGACAAAAACCAACCCATAATAGACAAACCTCACATAACAGGCACTGACAACATCACAAAACAAATACAAACAGTCAGGTAGTAACTTTTCTTCCAAACCAAAAATTAAAACGAAAATATGTTGCAGTACAATTGAATGGCCATCCTGTTCAGCTTCAGGTAGATACTGCTTCTGATATCACACTCGTATCACAAAAACTATGAGAAACCATAGGCGAGCCTTCGTTGACACCAACAAGTCAGGTAGCACAAAGTGCCATCGGTGACTGTGTTCACATCACGGGTCAATTACCCACTACCATTAAAATGAAGGACAAAACGGTGTCGGGTACCGTATACATAGCAAACTCATGCCATAATTTGCTAGGACTTGACTTTATCGATTTACTAGATCTTCTCGACATTCATCTCAACCGGATATGTGAGGTGGTATCCAGCTCGTCACCTCAGAACAACATTATCGACCAGACCAAATACATCATGAAACAATTTTCTCTAGTCTTCACAAACAACTTGGAACGCTGCACTCAGGCAGAGGTCACACTGTCCCTTAAACCATTTTCTAAGCCTGTTTTCCGACCCAACGCCAGGTGCTATATGCTGCATTGCCACTGGTGGACTAGGAACTTAAACGACTTGAGGAAATGAAGGTCATCATACCGGTGACATATTCACAGTGGGCAGCACCCATTGTGGTAGTAAAGAAAGTCGATGGTTCAATTCGGTTGTGTGCTTATTTTTCAACTGGTCTCAACGCAATATCCATTGCCAATCCCAGATGATCTCTCACCATACTTAATGGTGGCACCTACTTTGCAAAATTGGACCTCACAGAGGCTTATCTGCAAGTCGAAGTGGCAGAAACCTCCAGGGAGCTGCTTACTATTAACACACACCGTGGATTATTCCAATTCACTCGTTTACATTTTGGAGTAAAAAAGCCCTATCAAATCAAATCACCACTCAACACACTGTAGACAAAAGACACAAAATGGTCCTGGCCCGTGGACTGTCAGAAATCATTTGACAAAATCAAAGCACTAATTTACGCTGACCTACTGATCACACATTTTGATCCAAATAAGAAAATTGTGGTAGCAGTGGGAGCAGTGATCTCGCATATATTCACAGATGGAACTGAGAAAGCTATCATGCATGCAGCCAGATCCCGTACACCCGCTAAACACCATTATAGTCAAGTAGAAAAAGAAGCACTGGCACTGATTTTTGCTGTGAAGAAATTCCATAAGATGTTGTTCGGGCGTCACTTTACACTTCTGACAGATAACAAGCCACTACTTTCAATATTTGGCTAAAAACAATAGTATTCCAGTATATTCAGCCAGCCGAATACAACGGTGGGTGATCATTCTACTGGGGTACGATTTTGATATACAGTATCGCCAGACAACAGAATTCGGCCAAGCTGATGTCTTGTCACGACTCATCAGTGCACAATCAGTTCCAGACGACGACACTGTTATCGCTGCCATCAGCGTCGAGAACGATTTTCAACGCACGCTAACAGATTGTATCCGGACAATTCCAGTGACAAGGATTGATATAAAGCGAGAAACACAAGACCGAATGATACAACCTCACGGGAAACCTCCAACAGTTCAAACACCGCAGTGGCTCTTTTTCTGTCATTGATGGTTGTTTGATGTTTGCAGATCGTGTTGTTGTTCCCGCTAAGCTCAGATATGCAGTCCTTAAACAGCTACATTCGGGGCATCTAGGCATTAATCGAATGAAATCACTAGCCCGCAGCGTAGTCTATTGGCCTAACACTGACACAGACATTGAGCGTACTCTCAAACGTTGTATCCAATGTATGGAAGCGCAGAAGAATCCACCTCAGATTGTTGATTCTCACTGGACATACCCAGAGCGACCATGGTCCAGAATACATGTAGACTTTACTGACGCTATCAATGGCCTTAGTTTTCTGGTGGTTGTGGATGCCTATTCCAAATAACCAGAAGTTTTTTCAATGCAACAGACTGACACTCAGTCTATGATAACAGTACTCAGGCGTCTTTTTAGTCAACAAGGCTTGCCCGAGAATTTAGTCTCAAACAGCGGATCACAATTCACGTCTGAGTCATTCCAACAATTCTGTAAATCGTGTTGCATAAAACACGTCCTATCGCCACCCTATCATTTTCAATCCAATTGACAGCCGAAAGGTTTATAGACGCATTCAAATGAGCACTACTCAAAGCAAGGGAGAGGGAACAACAGAGGAGATACTACATGATATCCTCCTTTCATATCTAATAACACCAAAATGGTGCTGTGAAGGATGGTCTGTCACCAGAAGAGACACTTATGGGACGATAACTCCGTACCACACTGGATGCTTTACGGCCCCAGAGACAAAAGCAACAACTAAGCCCCAACAAAACAAAAGCATTTTCAGTTGGCACACCAATGTTTTCTCGGAATTACAGACCTGGCAAGCCAAACTGGGTACTAGGCATCATCCGCAAAATAAATGAGCAATTCCTGTATGATGTTCAAGTCAGGAGTCAATTATGGGCACGGCACAAAAACCAGTTACGTCAAGATACACTGGAGAAAACTTAGTTGACAACAGAACAACCATTCCGTTCGATCTGTTTATGGACACATTCGAACAGCCATCTTCATCATATCCAAATCGGACAAATATAAATGGGAATTATGAAAGACTTCACAGGAGTTAATCAAAGCGCAGTCGCACTCGAGTAAAGCACCTCCAAGTTAACCCTAAATGCACTCGGTACAGTTAAAGAATACAACGGGGAAATGTTAGGTTAATCTAACAAATAAAAACCGAGTTATTTAACTTTGATGGAAAGTAAGAATTATCGCCCCTGGGATTTAAGGGGTCGCTTGCCGAACAGTGGAAAGTAAACAGAACGGTCTGACAATCAAACAAGCATCTCGCGTTCAGCGGTTTTTCTACATTCTAATGTTATCAGTGTGTTTGTTAAATAAATCTGTAAAAGGTTATACTTCGTACTTCCTTCATTTTGCTGAGTTGTAATTAAACCGAAACGTATAAACATCAAGACGTAACAGTTATTTAATTCAATGATACATTTTGTAATGACGTATATATAGTAATCTACAAACACTCACAAACGGCTTTACGTATTTCTAATTTGCATATTTATTTTTTAAACAATTTTTAATAAATTAATATTCTCTAATATACATTTGTAATGTGCATTGTCATATTTCTTATATATACGCAATAGTTTAGTCGATAGTAAAACGTCTGATGCTGCTGGAATGCGGAGAACAGATACTACATTTTTAATTATTTATTTGCAGAAATATTTTAAATTTTACATTTAAAACAGATTAGGCAAAAGTATGAGAAACAATCGGGTGTCGTCGGTCATCTATGGTCAAAGCAGGGCTTTACAGAACCCTCCAAAAAGAAGAGCGCCCCAGGAGCACGCTCCTTTTTGCTGGAGCGAAGTAGAAGAGGGCTCATTTTATATTCAGCAAGAGTGGAGCGTTAGTAACTCCATTTGGGACTAAAGAGTGTGGTTTTATCGCTCCTCGCTCCTCGCTCCAAAATTATTTGATTTTTTTTAAACATTAGTGTTGTATTCAACAATAAAAAGGAAAAGAAAGTCTCAGATAAACTATTTGAGTTATTCTTTTTAAATTATATCTCTGGCAACTGTATATGAGATATGGCAGGAGAGAAGGGGAGAGAAGAAGGGAGAGAGAAAGGGAGAGAGGGGAGAAAGAACGAGAGAGTTACACATGAAAACAGAACATTTGAACTTCTCAGGTTTTTTTATACGCAAGTAGATGTTTACATCGACATGTTACATTTTTGGCAACAAATGTCTTCAAATGCGCCAGTGAGTCTATAGATGTCTTTGAGGTTATTTTCTTAGAGATTTAAACTTTATTTTAGTATTTATGACAACTGTGTTTATTGCTGATTGAATAAATAGGCCAATTTTTCTTTTAATTCGTGTTTTTAAATAAAGAATTTTAGGTTTAATTGTACTATAGGGGCCGTTGGATTTTCTTGCCCATTTCGCTGGGTATTCACTCAAATGTTCGATAAAATCGATTTTGGGGGTAAAATGGTACATTTTGTCCTGACAAAAAAATTCTAATTTATGTTTTAGCAAATATCAAATTGAACTTTTATGCCACATTTATACCCGTCGTCTTTTTGGTGACATTTTGTTATTCTTAAATTCACGACTAGTATGTTTTAACCTTTACATGTTTGCTTTTAAATTCGTTAAATTCCGTTAAAACTTTCTGTTGTAAATAGAATGTTCAAAGTTTTTTTTGTGTGTGTAATCAAATGTTAAAGCAGTAAAACATATCTTTAGTCCAAAGAAAAAATATCTTTAGTCCAAGGAAAAAACAATAAAAACCAACATGGCCGCCAGCGATTTAAAGCTGGAATTAGAGTTAGATTCTCAACACTTAAAAAAAGTAAATGAGAATTTTATTTCAGAACCAAACATAAAATTATAAACCAACAATCAGTTTCATCCAAAATTTGGGCGAATACCAAGCGAAATGAGCGAAAAAACAGTTGTTTTAACAATTGTTTAATTGTAGAATAGGGACCGCTGTTTTTTTACCGACGTTTAAACTTAATTAGATTAAAGAAATGTCTTAAATTTTAATTTAAAAAAGCAAATAATATGACTTTCCGACTTATTTGTTTTTTTTAGAACCGATAGTAGATTAAATATCTTTCTTTATCTTAAAAATCTATTATCGAATATTAAAATTGTAAACAGTTTGTTTTTGTTAGAGATTTCAAATATAGACGTTCTCACCTTTTTTATTCGAGTTTTTCATTTTAATATATGTGTTTGCCTAGGAAAACTTGCTCCATTTAATTTTTCGGGGGAGGAAAATTTGACCCGATATTTTTTCAACTCCCAAGGTCTAGGCCAGATATTTTGTATGAAATTTTAAGACATTAAATGGATCTCTGAATTGTTTATTGACAATTTATTCATATTTTTTGGCCAACTTATAAAAAATATTTTTATTCAATCTTTAAAAAATAAACTTCATTGTGTTTTTTTCGCCCCAAATTTTACTATTGAAAAAAATGAAAGTGCTTAAACTCGTTTTTGCGCACACCGCTTTGCGCAC
Organism: Sepiola atlantica; assembly: GCA_963556195.1. Classification (NCBI taxonomy): domain Eukaryota; kingdom Metazoa; phylum Mollusca; class Cephalopoda; order Sepiida; family Sepiolidae; genus Sepiola; species Sepiola atlantica. The sequence goes on from OY744548.1 coordinate 45,838,265, forward strand.
GAATCCGCCAGAATTAATAAAAACAAATAATAATATTTTGAACCAATCAGAGGATTTTTCTGAATTTATAGAAATTGTTCTTTGGGAGCCACTTTGACCCCATATAAGGACAGATTTTCCTTCAACAGCATGTTTATCCCAAATCCACGAGAGAGCTAACATCGACATTTCTGCAGCCCCCATCACACCCTCTGTGGGGCCTTGAAACGCTGAGAATGCTTTGTTCTAAACTCACGCGCACATAGCCACACTGACACTAACGCACTCACACACACAATGTATTAACTCTTTCACTGTCTTACGCACACGCACACTAAATACGACACACACATACACACACTGCTTGAATCCCCTTTCAATGTCGTCTGTTGATTAGAAAACAAATGTATAAACTTAACCACTTTACTACTTCATACATTTTTCACTGAACTTTCTAATATGAAAACAAATGATTGACTATGTAATAACTTTCAGTGAAATGTAATTTATGTAATTGAGTGAGGAAGTTTTGATTACGATTTTTCAGACCCGTGGATAATTCACATCCCTTAAATTATCGACTAAGGCTTCCTCGATATCTTAACTAATAAATTTCCCTTGTTATGCAAGGACACTCAAAATATCTCTTTTGTGAATTCATGCTTTTGAATTCATTATTTTGTCTATTAATCATGTAACATTTATCTCGCTCTCCCACACATTTGAATATTACTTAAAACTGTTTTTCTTTAAAATTTTTCTATAAAACTCGGTTCTCTCAAAATCTTTCCCCCAAAACTGGAACGTTAAAAAAAGAAACCTTCAGTTGCATCTTTCCGGTTAGAATATCTGCGTGCATATGCAACCTCCATGCTTTTGATGTAGACACATAATAGAGACTGACAGAGAAGGAAGTTTAGATGCTAATTCTTAAGTTCGGGCATCTTATGAGTGTGTGTGTGTGTGTGAGAGAGAGGGTATGCGTGTGTCTGTGTGTGTGTGTGTGTGTGTGTGTGTGTGTGTGTGGCCAGCATCCGGACATTAAAATCCCCACCTTTTTTCTGATTACGTACGTTACAAACTAAGACCACCCACTCACCCCTGTCCCGGATGTTACGTACGCATTACATTAAAAGATAGCCACCCGAATTCACATATTAAAAGCAACTTTCTCACTCTTTTCTTCATCGTCTTCATCCACTGTCAGATGATATCGCCGGATACAGTTTAGTTCTGCACATGCGCTTTTCTTCCACAAACATCCTGCTCGTTTCCTGTGATTTACAGCAAGACACAAGCTGACCGTAAATCTCATTTGATGTGCACACATTGCACGCGAAGAATATCATTATTTATGGACGCAGATTTAGTTAAATTTGTTTACTAGTAAACTTGAATGATTTTTTTTGTTTATAATGTACAATATGTTCACACCTTGTAGATTATAAGTTGGGGTGATGGCAAAAGAGGCCAGTATTTTGTCTGGCCTCGAGGTTATTTGTATATGCTATAATAATGCATAGAGGTTGTTTGTTTGCAGATGATTGACCAAGTGGATGGCGAGTTCAAATCCAGTCAATTGTGGTAATTTACTCACTAATACTGTTGTAAAAGGTAATTTCTATGTATACAATTAAATGTAGATAATGAATTGTTTTCATTATTCAGACTACTGTTCTCATCTTAGATGGTATTCCCATAACATTTCGGCCGATTTAATCTCCAATTATTCTTCAGTACTCTGGAATATAAATGTTGAACACGGGGATCAGTATAGTTCTGAACGGCAGCCTGTATTTAATCCACATTGGGTAGATTGTTTTCCTCCCGTTAGCCAAGATCGGGTAAAAGTCTTTACTAATTCTTAATCATAGTCTTAGCATTGCCTTTGCTGAAAATTGAACCTGCAACCTCCAGAGGACTGTCACTTACAACTGATAATTACTTACGGGACTATGTCCATAAAGATTCCTGCGCTCGACAAGACGCAACTGAAGAAGGTCGGAGGTTATATCGGCCGAAACGTTGTGAGAATAACATTCAGGATAAGAACGTGGCTCTCGTTTGCTAAGAAGACAAAGGGATATTTTTGTAAGCTCGAATATAAAGCCAAAGTCTTCCTCTAACATTTAATAAAGTTTTTTGTTCATACGTAACTTCACTAACAAACAGCAAGGGACCAGGAAAGAGTAATGGCGGACGCGCGTACATCTGTACAATTAATTGGGTCTTGCATCCACCTGTCTCGCGCATGTTAAGTCTTTGTTTGGACTGAGAGGACCATTGCACGTCTCCTCAGCTTAACGTCAAAACCTTCGACTAGCGAAAAATGAGAAAAAGGTATACAAACAATTTAGGGGAAGTATCTCTCACGCAAAGTTTTCTAGTGTATCAATCACTCCGCGTGAAAAAGTGCAAGTCTGTGCAAAAGAAAATAGATCGCAAAACTGCTACAAATTGATAATTGGCATTGGTTTCTACATTAATGAACACAAAAGTATTGATTTGCCGGAAACAGATCAAACCATTTAAACCTATACAAATCGAATGGAGTCTCTATCTTTTAAACTGTGCATTTCTCCATTATTGACTCTTAAACAACCGATTGGAATTCTACGAAACGCTTCATTCAGATCAGTTATTACTCGGTAGTGTATGCACAATTGACCTACGTCAAACGATCAGATGATGAAATGTTAAATATAATGTCCGTGCAAAAGCATTGGAACACCATCAATAAACAAAAACATTTTTTTTAATAAAATAAAATGAATTATTATTGGTGAATTATAAAAGATAAAAAGTTATCGAGTAAAACATGTGCCCTTTTCCAGCCCTTGGACGAAACCATTTACGGGGAAGCGAGAAAGAAAATAGCAAATCAGACAATCACCTTAGACTTACTTATATAATCACCTTATATAATCACCTTAGACTTACTTATATAATCACCTTATATAATCACCTTAGACTTACTTATATAATCACCTTAGACTTACTTATATAATCACCTTATATAATCACCTTAGACTTACTTATATAATCACCTTATATAATCACCTTAGACTTACTTATATAATCACCTTTTATAATCACCTTAGACTTACTTATATAATCACCTTATATAATCACCTTAGACTTACTTATATAATCACCTTAGACTTACTTATATAATCACCTTAGACTTACTTATATAATCACCTTATATAATCACCTTAGACTTACTTCGCCGCTTACAATGAATTCGAAGATAAATTTTCGCTCTATAATAAAAAATCAACGGTGGATGTTTTTTTAGTCATCAAATATAATAATAATTTATATATCAAAAATTAAATTACTGACGTAATTCTATGATTTTATATGAGTACTTAACTGGCGAATTATAATACTTTCCGTCGTTTTTGACAGAGGGTGTACAATAATAAACTGAAAAAAATCTACCGCTTTTTTTTTTTTTAATTTTCTGATTATTTGTTTTTGCTGGGGATGAGGCATCCTACTGGATGCTAGATGCTAGATATTCACTCGCTATTTCAGAGATTCGAGCCGAGAGATTTGTTAAAGATTATAACCGTCCCTTTAAGTGTAATTGTTTGTATCTCTCTTGCACTTGGTTCACCGAGTATATTCGCCAGTTAGTTTTTTATTCTTTATTCATGAGTCCGGTTTCTCCTATAATTACTGGAATGATGTAGATTTTCCTGAGATTCCAGTTTCTTTTCATGTCGTTCATCAGACCTTGGTATTTCGTTATCTTTTCCCTTTCAGTTCTGTTTAAGCCAGCATCATTAGGGATACTAACTTCAACTAGGATTGCTACTTTCTCACTTTTGTCCCATATCACTATATCAGGTTTAACAGCTCCGTTTTCTAAGTATATAGCTGTAGGTATTGCATAGTTATAGTGGAGTGTGTATTATTTTTTTCCAACTGTTATTTCTGGTATATCTTCTCGGGACTTGCTGCTACACTGGATATTCAACTTTTTACAGATGGTTCAGTGAAGATATTTGCACACTCCGTTGTGTCGCATAGTATAGTAGCCATCCCCTAACAGAACCTTACAACTGGATGTCACTCTACGTACTACAAAGCCTTCTTTATCTATATATTACTGGGATAGTTCTTATCCTGGATGTTATTCTCACAAAAGAGGTATTATTGTTGTTGTTGCTGAGACCACTCATCTTTTTGAATGCATTGGTAATCAAGCCTTGATCTTGGACAGCCATTATCATTCTCTCCTGATCATAATGGAGTGATCCTCTTTTCAGCCAGTCTACAAAGCCTTCTTTATCTATATATTACTGGGATAGTTCATCGAAAAATATTTAGCACATTGTTGGTAAGCCCATTCTTCCAGTTTTCTGCAATGGAAAGTTTTGGTGTATTTCTGGTGGCTCTTCCCGGCTATTTCTGTAGCAGGCTTGTTTTCCGTTTCTGCCAAGTCCAGTAAACAATAGAATATCTGACCAGTTTTGTGATAGATGCTGTTCTACTGGTTCTGGTTTCTTGGTGTTCGTGTACCATCATAAAGTTTGGGTTCTTGGAACTCCTTAGATATTGGCCAGTGCTCACAATAGTGGCTTGATGTTGATAGTCAATTTCTGATAGACCCATACCTTCTGCTCCTCTTGGCCGATACAGCCTAAGTAGACACTGATTTCTGTACATTACTCTGTCAATATATCCACGTTTTTGTGTCTAGTCTTTTAATGACCTTTTGTGCCCAATCAATAATTTCAAAGCTGTATGTCATCACTAGCTGGGCTAGTTGTTAAATTGCAGTTATTTTGTTTTCGTTTGTAAGCTGTGTTTTGAAAACCTTTCTAACACGGCGTACATATTTTTTGCCAACCTGCAAGAGTCGACTTAAGTCAGCATCTGAATTGGCATACAGCTTGAGAAAATCCATGAAGAGTAGGTGGTTGACTCTTTTGTTTGAGTCTTGTTTGCGGCCCTGGCTCCGGTTATAGGCACTCCGGCTTTTGTTCAGTAACTTACTTAGCGGGTCTATCGCCAGGAAAAAGAGTAGAAGAGATAAGCTAGGTCTTTGGAAGATTCTTCTTCGGATCTTGAAGTCAGGGATTTTTATTGTTCCATTCGTGTGGCTTAATGCCATTGTTGTTTGTCACATCTTTATATGTACAGCAATGGTTTTCTTTATGATCGGATGGATCTTATACAATTCAAGGCACACTATCATATGCGTTTTAGTCATCGATACAAGCCATGTTAAGGTGCCTCTGCCTCTTCATACAGTCCTCAAGAATGGTAGTATTGATCAACTGGTCTTTGATGCCTAAACACTTCCTCCTGTATCCTGTTTGTTCTTTTTTCAGGTACGCTCCACAAAAGAGGTGTTAGTAGATGGTGTCGTCAACCAGGCCAGTGAAGAGTGTGTAGGTTGTAGTGAGACAGCACACCAGTCTGTATTTAGTAGGGTGTTATGTATCACTCGTTTTAGGTATGAGGGTGTATTACCTTATACTAGCCATGCTGGTGTAGCCTCCCCCTCAACAGTCTGGTAAAGCAACTACTATAATGGCCATGAAGTGCTGTTAGTTGCTTAAGCTAAAAATTGGGTATGTTGTCAACGCCATTTTTTGTGATTTTGAAATTGATCCAACTTTTATTTCATCATTCCAGGCGTCATCTCTGGCTCTGGCATTTCTGGCTTGCTTTCATTACTTCGAGCTATATCTTAAGATCCACTTGGCCACTTGATTGCATGACTCCTCATTCTCAAACATAGGTCTCCTGTAGTCTTCTATCACTTGCTTTTTCGGTGGCTTTTCTACTGCGAATATCTCCATTATGAAGTTTCTGTAAAACAGTCTTGCATTCTTTTTAAACTTTGTTTTCCACTTTCGCCCTGTTTTTGTTGTCTTTTGTTTGGATTCTTGCTTCAAGTTGTTTCTCCTCTATAGTTTTCTTATATTTTAAACTTAGCTTGCAGATTGTATTCTTCAGCCTCTCTTGCACTGTAGAGGCTACAAGAAATTGCTTGATCTGAGATAATTCCTTTCTGCAAAGGTTTAGTTGTTTTTGGAGCTTCAGTTTTCAACGTGGTGTTGTGTTTTGTGCTTTAGACTCCTATTACTTTTTGAATTGAGGAAGTGCTTTCCCGACAATGTAGAGTCCTGATTCAGATTCGTGAGAGATATGTTGGATGGAACAAGTCTTTGGAGAGTGATATTTGTAGCTTTTATTACTGCCTTGGTAGCTCTTGAAGCTTGGAGTTTTGGCATTATAGGTCTTTCTTCCAGCCTCATCATCTAGACTTCCGCAATAGTCTTACCAAGTTCTTTTTTTCAAGGTCAATTGTTCATCATCTGGCTTCGGTAAATTCTGAGGTAATAATGGAGGTTCAGGTGTTGGCAGTGGTCTCTGTTATAGTGGTGAGGAAGAACTATACTTCAGTGGGAGGCTATCTTCTGATTGTAAATAGACAGCTGATGGTGGTGAAAGATTTGTCGGAGAACCACTTGATAAAAGGTATTCTGGTGGTGAATTGGCTGTATGGTGGGTTGTTATGGGCCTAGACTGTTAAGCTTGATCCACGGGTGAATGGTGATGTGGTTCTGGCTGTACCTGTGGTGTGGTGTGTTGATCGATTATGGGAATTCTAGTAATTCCGATGGGGTTTTAAGTGAACATTTTTTGGTTCGTATGAGGGCTGCTATTTTTGATTTCATATAGTCCAGCTCAGCCTCATTGAACATGCTCATGCTGTTATACCTTTCGCAGATTATTTTTGGGGTGGAACATTTCTCTTGCCTCGACGGAAGTCGAAGAATGTTTCCCTCCAGGTCTCTGCCCTCTTTTTTATTTGTATGTTTGGTCTGAGCATATTTCATAGCCCATAACAATGTCCAATTTTCTTCCCTCTCCCATCTAGACTCTTGTCTCCGCCTGGTTTCTTTTTCCCGGATAGGAAGGTAGTCTTTTTCTGCTTCCCTTCGGGCTAAATTTTTAATGCGGGTGCTCTTATCTTTTGGTATATATATATATATGCCTGAGAAATAAGCCCTAATAGGCGGGTAACCGGTGTATTTCTTTTCTTCATGGAAGGTAAATACTTTGATCTTCTCGGTCAAGATTTCGTTTGATGTTTTGCTCCACTTTTCAAACTTTGGGTAAAAGTGGTAGCAAAATAATAGTGCCTTCTTTTGTGCAACCGTCCATGCCATGTTTGGTTTTATTTTTAGCTGATGCATATGATGGAGATAGGGGTCCAGGATATTTTTCTCAGGGCTTGATGGCTGACCGTAGTTGGCTTTTTTCATGGCTGGAGTACCACTTCCAGAGGCAGGAAGGGTTACACCATTACTTACACCTTCCTGCCTGCTGTATAAACCGGTTGAGAGGCTCTTTTATCCTTGGTGCCAGCCTGCCAGTTTTTAGGGGTTTTTTATTCATGTTTTGTATCAGTTCCTCATTGTCAACGGCTTCTAATTTTTTTTCAAAGCTGCCCTGTATTAATAGAGGAGGTGACCCCGTACGCAATCCGGGGGACGTGCTGGATGGCTGAGGAGACAGCACACGATTTTCTTTTAAATATTTGGTCAGGGTTTACTTCAAATGGGAAGTATTCTCATGTTAGGGTTTCTGACAAACCCCTGTACAGAGAGACTGAAGACACCCGAGGGTGGTGTCTAGTAGGTATTCAAGTCATCTCTCGTTTTCTGTATGAGAAAAAATATTATTTGTGAAACAAGTAATAGAACACGGCGACACTGTCTTAGAACTCTCCAAATGCAAATATGCATGCATACACAGATATACTTATAGATAAAGCATCATTTTTCGACGAATATGTTTACTTTTTTCGAACGAATAATATAATAATAGAATAATAGAATAATAGAATAATAGAATACATATCATTATAACCATGATCGGTCTACATACAAATAGTTTTTAATTCTAAACAAACGAGTCAGGTCACGTGCTTATAGAATGTATATTAGTCGATTGGTCCCTTATTTAGTTATGCGATTATTAGGTGTTATATTGGCGTCTATGATTTTGTGTCTTGAAATTGGAAGCTATGAATATTTATTGAACGTTATATATGCTGTGGCTGGGTAGGTAGTAATGATTAGCTGTGTAGTATATGAAATTGACTAATAATGTGTGGTTGTTGAAACGCTTGCGGAACACAGAGCTCATTTCGCATAACTATACTAGTTGGATAGGTATGAGACAAATAGGTAAACGGGGTAGCGAAGAACCCTGGATGTACTTCGAAGAAGAATATGAAAAGAGGAATTAAATGAAGACGCAAAGGATTAGAAGAATGAAAAAAATGGTTTCAACTTAAAATGTGTATCACTTGTTTGTGTGAATTTTGACGTGTGTTTTATCGATGTTTAACGATGAAGATAAAAAGTTAAACGCACATAATACGAACATACCACGATTTGAACATTCAGAGAAAAAACTATGCGTAAACAGATATACCCTTTAAATAATTTGATCAGCAAATAGTAAATATATGAATAATAAAAAATATAATATATAAAACAATCGATAGAAATTAAAAATAAATGAATACTGAATGCACTTCCGTTTTTATTTTTCAGCCTTGGTGGTGAACATTTTACAATGAAGCCTATTCAAGAAATTGATACTTTGTATGCTTTGCATATTCTGTATATTATGAAAATGTATGTGCTTGAGGAAAGCCGAAACAATTGTATTATTTAAAGACTGTCTTTTTGATAAATTAATGAAAATTTGTTTCCTGCATTTGATAAGATTTGCATGACATTAAATTGAATTAGAGCTCTAGTTTTACACTATTGAGCTATTATTAAAAGGTTTGTGTTATAAAAAAATATATTTAAAAAGAAATGTTTAATAAAAAAGTATATATATATATATATATATATATATATATATATAAACGAGAGTCATTCAAAATATTATAGCCTAACTAGGCAGAACCATACTTGAACATTTTTTCGTGACAGCATACTATTACTTTTTTATGAAACGAAAAAACAAATTTAACTTTCTATCTTAATTTCTATGGTCATACAAAGATGAGAATGATGACAGAAGTCTAGAATCTTACAACACATGTGCAGTAATAGTCATATCGTATTTAAAAAGAAGGTATACCACCAAAGGAAATCAACGGAAACATGATACAAGTGATGCTTGGTGTGTACCCCCTTTATACAAATAGGTTGGGACAGCACATTTTGGTTAGGACTCCATCAATTCGTTCCAAAACGGCGAAGAATAATCTTACTCTTCAGTGGATATTGATATTTGTTTTGCTTCATAACACAAGGTTTTAACTGAGATCTGAAGAATTTGCAAAACGGAATCATGAAAAGGGTAAAACTATTAATGGAGAGTATTATTATGCATCAGACTAAAGAAGAAAGCAATCAATTCGAAACAGAGTAAAGCAAAATTCGTCAGGACGGTCGATATTTAGAGCGAATTTTTAATGTTATCATGTGGTAATTTGAAAAGAAATTCCCGAGACATTCCTCAAGAATTTGAGAAACGTTAAATAACAGCATTATTATTATTATATCAACATTATTTCTCTTCAGAGGGATAAGGGAAAGAGGATAGACCATAAACGCAGCGTTGCAAGGGAATAATAACTTTAATGTGTGCTGTTATAATTATGTATACTAGACAATAAACTCGGCGTTGCACGGGAGCAATAATAGTAATAACACACTATTGCATTTGGTAAGTGGTAAATGTTAATCTAAATTATTAATATCCTAGACACAGCTGGTGTGTTTAACGCCACATTGCCCAGGACCAATAACTTTAATGTGTTTTGTTATTGTGCTGTATACTAGACAAGAAACTTGATGTTACATGGGGCACTAATAGTAATAATACAGTATTACATTTGGTAAGTGATATAAACTCATTCAAAAGTGCTCAATGTCTTATATAGCGCTGGTGTGTTTGAACGACCTTCAATGTCTTTTTCTATTGTCTTTTCTTACTTGATAAGAAACTCGTCAGTGACCGGGACCAATGACAGTAATAATACAGTATTTCATTAGGTAAATGGTATATGTACATCTAAAAGTTCTCAATACTCTTGATAGAGCTGTTTTTGAAAGCTGCATTGTCAGTAGAAATATTTTTAATATGCGTTGTCATAGTACTGTATACTAGATAGGAATCTCGGTGTTGCCTGGAAGCAATAAAATAGTAATACAGTTTACATTTGGTAAGTGGCATACGTTAATTATAGATAGAGCAGGTGTGTTTGAACGCTGCGTTGCCCGGTACTAGTAACTTTTATGTGTTTTGTTTTGTTATACTCTTGTATACTAGAAAATAATTTCGGCGTTTCCCGGGAGCAATAATAGTAATAATACAGTTTAACATTTGGTAAGTGGTAGATGTTAATCCAAAAGGGCTCAATATCCTAGATAGAGCAGGTGAGTTTGAACACCGCGTCATCCTTCAATGTATTTTTGTATAGTGTTGTATACCAGACAAGAACCTCGGTGTTTCCTTGGATCAATAAAAATATAATGCAGTATTACATTTGGTAAGTTATATACGTTTATTAAAAAGTGCCCAATATCCGAGATAGAGCAGGTGTGTTGACATGCTGAATCGTGTGCGAGCAAGCGCTTAACTGTGTGTTGTAATAGTGTTGTATACTAGAAAATAAACTTGAAGTTCTACGGGAGCAATACTACTAATAATACAGTATAAAATTTGGTAAGTGGTTTACGTTAATCCAAAAGTGCTCAATACCCTAAATAGAGCCAGTGTGTTTAAACACCGCGGTGCATAGGAGCAATAACTCCAATGTGTTTTATTATAGTGTTGTATACTAGATAATAAATTCGGCGTTGCTCAGGAGAAAGAAAAGTAATAACATAGTATTACATTTGCTAAGCGGTACATGTTACTCATAAAGCGCTCACTACTCTAGCTAACACAGGTGTGTTTAAACACTATATTGCACACGAGCGAGAACTAAAATAGTTGTTGTTATGTTATAGCATTGTATAATTGTAATGGTACCTTACCTATAATGGACTTTGGACTCTTTCATTCACAATAAATACTGAAAGCATCTGCTTCTTAGTGTTGAATCTACCTCAGTCCACATGAATTGGGCCATTTCGGTGGCCTTTTTCCTATCGGTCTGAGGCATTAGCCCTGGGTAGTCCTAGGAGGTCCCCCTCCCAGGCATTGCCTCCATTTTTGGGGTGGATTAAGTTTATTGCTTTCTGCCTGAGGCACCGCAATTAGGGAATGCCGACAGAGCTTCCCAGACAATATTTTAGAGATCAGAGTGTTCTTTCTTTAGAGGCGCTGGCTTGACTCTCCCCATCTTCCGGCCTTGTGCCACATATTCCTGCGGTAGGAAGGAATTAAATACCTGAATCAGCCTCAGTCTATACTGGCAATTAAGACTGACGTATCACCATTCTTGTTTCTCTGTTGTATTATATGTTCTCTAATATACTTGTTTTATCGAACCCCCGAGTTCGTGTTTTTAATTCCGGACCCTTTACAGGGCCACAACTTGCGACGAGGTATTTGAGCTTACAAGGGACCCCACAATAAACTCACAGAATAAAACTTAAATAGAACCTCACAACAACTGTCTACGAGGTATTCGAACTTACACGGGATCAACAACAACATAAAAGATTTTTTCTTTAGAACCCCACAACAACTGGCGACGTGGGATTTCGAACTTACACCACCACAACGACTGAGGACGTGGTTATATAAAGGATTCTTGAGAGCCTTAAAATGGACGCCACAACGGACGACAAAGTATATTAAGGAGAACTTTTAAAATTGCAAACGTAGAGAATTCAACGACAAATTCAGCAGACAACACCCTAGTTCGATAAACTGGCTTTACCGGTGGGAAAAACACGTAAAAGACCAACTTATTTTTCTCTCATTGAAGAAAGGTCAGTGATGTTTAGTGCTATTCCGACAAGAAGAGAATTCATGAGTTTTTCTTTTCTCTCCGAAAGAGAAAAATCCTACTGCTGAAAGAAAAAGCAATTGAAGCCGTTTTTTTCTTGTTTTTTTTTCTGTTGTGCCAATCGCAAATTCTACGGTTACGTGAGAAGCGTACTAAAAAAGGGTGATCTTTCTTCTGGGTCAGGAAAAAATGGTTCTGTACTATTTTTACAACTAAGATTACGTTTTCTAAAAAGCCGTATTCTAAAAGGACACATTTTAAACGTAGAAGATTTTAAATATACTAAAACAGCAACGAGAAGCTAAAGAAAGATTTCGAAAGCTTCGAATGGAATAAAAAAGAAGCTGACGTAAAGCTAATAGAAAAAAGAAAGAAGCCAACGAGAAGCTTCTAGAACAGAATGAAAAACTTTTAGAAATGAAAAAAGTGGCCGATGAATAGCTTCTAGAACAAAACGAAAAGCTTCAAAGTAACGAAAACGATAATGATTTATTGTAGAATACCGTTTGGAGTGCAATTGACAAGTTCACTTATTCGCCAGATGAGGATAAAACATTTGCTTCGTATTTTGAAAGATATGAATATCTATACAAAATAGATTGTTAAAATTGGGCAGACTTTTAAACGGTTCGCCTACTGCTCCGAAAATTAAGGCATCATCGAACATACTAAGTTCATTTTGCCCCGAAAAACGAGCGATTTGACTTTTGCTGAAGCTGTTAATCTTTTAACTGAATTATTCAGTCCCAATACATCGTTGTTTCACAAACGCTGGAAGTGTTTAAACCTGATCAAAAAAGATGACAAAGATTATTCAACGTTCGCATCAATCGTCAATAAACACTGTGGCGATTTTAAATTAGCTGAATTTAATGCTGATAATTTTAAATGTTTAATTTTCGTACAATGATTGGTATCAGGAAAAGACGCTGAGATCAGACAGATTGTTCTAAATAAATTAGAAAGTGAACCGAACTTAATACTATAGAAATTAGCTGAAGTGTTAAACAGGATTTGAAAGACATCAAAAAGTCGGGCATGCACACATTTAGAAAGTACGGCAAAAAATCGAAATTCAACTCTCTCAAAAACAATTCAAAACAAAAAAATAATTTTCACGCCCTTACAAAATCAAGCCAGCTCTATCAAAAAAACAGCTAAATTACCGCTGAGCCCCTGTTTCCGGAGTGGAAGACTTCATTGGGTGACACATTGCCCATATCGTTTTAAAACCTGTCGAACCTGTAATAAAAAGTCAGACATAAAAGTTCACCTTGCAGAACTAATAAAGGAAAAAACTCGGGTTAAATCCAATAAAAACGAACAAACCTGGCGGCAGAATAATAAGAAAATATGTTCAGGTAAAAATCCCAAATTAAAACGCAAAATTACAATTTAATTCTGGTTCAGACGTGTCGATTATGAACATGCATATATGAAAAAGATTAGAAAAACCGAATTTGCCAGAACAGTGACTGGTGAAAACAAAATTCGAGAGTTAAATAATTACTGACATTACTTTAAACAGAACTACGAAAAAAGTAAAAATGTTCATACTAAAAACCACCAATAATTTATTTGGCACTAACCTATTGCAACTATTCAATTTCTGGGAGTTACCAACCAAGATTTTTAGCCAGAAAATAAAAAATCTGTCGACTGAGTCAGAAAAACGAAAAAATAAATTTTTCTTTGAACCATTAAAAATCGTATGAAATGTACACAAAATAAATTGTCTACAAAAATCAAAACACATAAGGACACAAAATTCACGCTGAAAATAGCTAATACTAAACTGAAAGAAATTCAGTCACATTTTTTGGATAACCAATTGAAGGGTAAAGAGTGGGAATTTATGATTCCGGAACTAGAATAGCTAAAGTAGCAACAAAAAGAGGTTTTAGTAAGACTATAAAAGCTGAATTTCGAAGCAAATCAGACATTTTCTCAAAATTTAAAGATGGGCTCCAAAATCAGAAGTCTATAATTAAAAAAAAACTGGAAGGCATCAGATTTGAATTTGATAAAGGTCCTTAGTTCTCTCATAAGAGACACCTAGACCAAATTAGAGAACGACTCGTGTTTTAATTCCGGCTTTTTAACAGGGCCGCAACCATACTAAACTAAAACTCGGCGTTGCCCGGGATGCAATAATAGTAATATTATTTGTTAAGTAGTATATGTTAATCAAAAAATTCTCAATATCCTAGATAGAGCAGGTGTGTTTGAACGCCACGTTACTCGTCAATGTGTTTGGTTATAGTGTTATATACTAGACAAGAAACCCGGCGTTGTTCGTGCTACGTTAAAACAAATAGAGGTTTCACTATATTAATAATAAAAAAAGGAAAAAACTCAGCGTTGCCCGGGAATACATTAAAACAAATACAGATTTGATTATTTTATTAATGAGGATGAGTGAAGATAATAACTTTGTCGTGCCCAGAAATACATTTAAATAAATATAGGTTTCATTATTGTTCTATCTAGCGTAGAATAAATCCCTTGACATTTGTCTCCCTTTGTCGGCTTTTTTTCATAAAGTAGTCTCTCAACCACGACACCGGGCGAGAGGCTTCTGGTGATCTGTTCCCGATCTCTTAGCAGCCTTAATTATGAACTCACATGAAAACTTTTTATATCTCTTCAAATATCTCGAGATTTTAGGCATCACCGGTAAGAATTATTGCATTTCTTCTCCCTACAAAATAGAAGTACATATCGCCAGTCTTATTTTCCTTTTATATTTACTTTATTTAAGCGAACTCCGTTTACCTTTTTAACTACGTGCGAATCTCCATGCATTTTGCTTAATATCCTAGCATAATTGTATCTCTCTATTCTTATATTATCTTTTATGCTCCTAATATTTTCTATTCTGTAATTTATTAGCTTACGGCGTTTTCTTTTTAGATCTTAGTAAACTCCTCGTTTCCTGCCTCGTCTTAAGTTTTTTATTTATGTGTTTCTGAAACAATGTTTTTGTTTCTTTTCAGTTTTTACCTTTGTCGATGAAAAATAAAACCTGTGTCTTAAATACACTATGCCTCAGAGTCTTGTTTGTCGATAAGAGTTCATGCTAGCTATCAGACGGTTTCACATTTTCTACAAAACAAATGCATAACAGAGACAGCGCAATTATATTATTAAGGGTATAGGGGAAGATAATAAAGTCAGTGTTAGCTGAGAATACATTGAAACAAATATAGGTTTCATTATATTATTTGTGAGGTTGGGGAGATAATAAACTCAGCGTTGCCTAGAAATACATTGAAACAAATGTAGGTTTCATTATATTATTTGTGAGGTTGGGGAGATTATAAACTCAGCGTTGCCTAGAAATACATTGAAACAAATATAGGTTTCATTATATTATTTGTGAGGTTGGGGAGATAATAAACTCAGCGTTGCCTAGAAATACATTCAAACAAATATAGGTTTCATTATATTATTTGTGAGGTTGGGGAGATAATAAACTCAGCGTTGCCTAGAAATACATTCAAACAAATATAGGTGCCATTATATTATTAAGAGGATGTGTCAAGACAAGAAAATCGACATTGCTCGAGTCTACATTAAAACAAATAGAAGTGTTATTGAATTATTAGCATGAAGGGGTAAGATAAAAAAAAAAAAGATATATCGCCGTTGCGTGTGGATACATTAAAGCAAATACAGATTTCATGAAATCATTAAAGGGAGGGGGGAAGATAACAAATTTGGCGTTTCTCGGAAATACATTAAAACAAATACAGGTTTCATTATATTATTACGAAAGCGAAGATAAGAAACTTAATTATATTATTAAGGGGGTGAGGTGAGGTGAAGATAAGAAAGAAACTCGGCGTTGCCCGGGAGTACATTAAATTAAAAGCATAAAATCCTTTGGTACATAGAAATACAAACAGACATACCAAGCGAGTAGATTTCTTCATCCCACCTGTTGATAGCTGAAGAAGTTGGAAAAAGTAAGTAAATACATAGAGCTTGCCAGAGAGCTGAAAAGAATACGGAACACAAACAACCGTAAGTGGCGCTAGGAATAATTCTGAAATAATTGAATCAAAGGAAAATTCAAAACAGACGGACCATGACACTGATGAAAACAACATAGAATGCAAACAAAACATCTCAGGTAACACTAACCGATCACATGAAAGTTGAAATAAAATTGCATTTCGTAAACACAACTAGAAATATAAATGGTAGATATTAAAACGAACTCAAGAGAACTGAGACTGTCTAGGGAGATATATAAGACAACGTCTATAATTTGCCTAACCAAAACTCTAAACCTGACATTGCCTGGGCAGAATTGAACAGAAACCACACTTAATTCGCCTAACGCTAAAACTGATACTTTCTGAGGAGAACTGACAAGAAGCCTCCTATAATTCCCCACAACCCCTCCCCTGTCATACAACAAAAACGTGGTAGCTCTAACATCGGTTGTGTATCATAAAAAATGAAAGGATGGAATATCAACTCGAAGGGGACGGAGAGTAATTGAATTTTGAGGATGATTATTGTCCCATCAATTACAGAAGAAAGTCATCGACCGTTATCAGCAGAAATTCAATTGTAAACAACTGGTGATCGAAACACGCACGGATTACTGTAAATCTGTGGGGACTTGCTAAGGCACACACCGCGGTTTTAAGAGTGAATAGAACGACGACTCATGTGATAAATCCTAGCGAGTATAATAATAACAATAAATTTAAATGAAATGAAATCTAATAAACGACCGTGTACTTGGCATTAATTCTAATACGTTTGGAAAAGTTGTTGCTGGAAACATTATAATAGTGGATCTCTCTCGCGTTGCTTTGAAATAATCGAATGACAAAACAACAACTAATACATGTTTACAAAATGAGCAACGTGTGCTTCATCTTGTGGGACATCTTGTGGGACATCTTGTGGGGCATCTTGTGGGACATCTTGTGGGGGCATATTGTGGGACATCTTGTGGGGATGTGGAATAACAACTGATTCCATCGCGTCTCCAACTAAATTGCCTGATTTGTTAAAGTTTGACAATGTGAAAGAGAGAATGGAAGGGACGAGCGGTTATATTTATCTCGAATTGTATAAGGTTAATCAAAACCTTATGAATTGATAGCAAACCCGATGGCTTGAGAAGTGTCAAGAAAATGCCTAGGGGATTACGTGGGGAGGTGGTGATGTTGTACCTTCTCATTGTGGGGTGTGCGTATGAATATGTGAAAGAACGAAAAGAAGAGAATAAGTTCGTATGCACATGTAAACGAGAATGAATGTTACAGAGAGAGGGGGAGAAAGAGAGAGGGGGGGAAAGAGAGAGGGGGAGAAAGAGAGAGGGGAGAAAGAGAGAGGGGAGAGCGAAGTAACATTTCACAGGATTTGAGAATTTTATGGAACAACATTACTAAAATAGTAGGTAACATCGTTCTACTTAAGTTTCTCAAGAAAGAGAATTAAAGAACAAAATGATATAACAATTGTTCGTGTCGGATCTCTTTATAAAAGTTTTTTGGACAGAAAATATGGAATTAAAAAGGAAAAAAGCTGTAAACAAATCTGAATTTACATAATAACAACAACAACAACAACAATAATAATAATAATAATAATAATAATAATAATAATAATAATAATAATAATAATAACCACTGGTTGTTGTCGGTGAGCAATCACTGACAATGATCTGTGTAAGAACTCCTAGTGAGCATGGCTAAGAAAAGGACACTTGAACATAGAAACGGAATCTTTACTGATGGCTGCACAGAACAATACAATTAGGACAAACTACATTAAAGCTAAAATAGATAAAACCCAGAAAAACAGTAAATGCAGACTGGGTGGACAAGGACACGAAACAGTAAATCATATAATAAGTGAATGTAGCAAACTAGCCCAAAAAGAATATAAGAACAGACATGACTGTGTGGGGAAAGCGGTACACCGGGAACTGTGCAAACAATTGAATTTCGAATACGCAGACAAATGGTACAAACATAAACCAGAAACAGTACTGGAAAACGAAAAACACAAAAACATCTGGGATATGGATATACAAACAGACAAACTCATACAAGCAAGGAGACCGGATGTTATAATAATCAACCTGATGTTATTATAATAGACAAAAGGGAAAAATCTTGTAAAATCGTAAACTTCGCCGTTCCAGCAGTCCACAGAGTGAAAATCAAAGAAACGGAAAAACGAAGCAAATACACAGAACTAGCCAGAGAACTGAAAGGAATATGGAGCATGAAGAAAGTCAGTATACCAATAATCGTAGGAGCACTAGGAACAATCCCCAAAAAACTGGAAAAAAGACTGGGAGAAATTGGAATCAAAGGGATGATTGGAACTATACAAAGGACAGCAATGATCAACACAGCTACAATCATTATCATTAAATGGGGAAACTAACTCGCATAAGCTACGAAGGGTCACACGGAATCTTCTACAGGAAGAAAACAAAACCACCGAAAGAACACATTACAAACAAAGAAACAGAAAATGCAAGACACATCGCTTTATAAGTTCACCCCCAATAAATTACACCGGCCTCAACTGACACGACACAAAATGAACCAATGAACAGAAATAGCAAGAAACACCATCAGCTCCCCCCCGACAAAAAAAAAATAAATAAATAAAAAAGAATCAGCTCCCCCCAAAAATAAATAAATAAATAAATAAATACTTAAAAAAGATTTTTAATTCAAAATTTGTTTTTTTTAATTTAAAAAAAATGGTACTAGCCTAGGCTGACACCACACAAAATATTTGCATAGGTCAAGGAGTATGAGAAGAACGAGGAGGGACAGCACAAACCAGACCACCACTGGAAGTGCAGAGACTGCTGGGACCTTGGGGAGGCTTATTGCCACATAAATCCCAGAGAAGACCAATGGTCCTTACCAGCGAGAAATCAATGGTAAACGGATGTTGTGATACTGCAAGTTTATTTGCGGTGGCTATCGAAAAGAGGTGGAGAATACTAGAAATCTGGGGAGACTTGTTGTCACTCAGACTCCAGGAAATACCACCTGTTGTCGGTGATCAATCACTGATGACCTGTCTTGGAACTCCTAGTGAGTAAATAATAATAATAATAATAATAATAATAATAATAATAATAATAATGATGACGATGACGATAATAATAATAATAGTAGTAGTAGTGGTAGTAGTCGTAGTAGTAGTAGTAATAATAATAATAATAATAATAATAGTAATAGTAGTAGTAATAATAATAGTAGTAGTAGTAATAATAATAATGATAGTAGTAGTAGTAGTAGTAGTAGTAATACTAATAGTAGTAGTAGTAGTAGTAGTAGTAGTAGTAGTAGTAGTAGTAGTAGTAGTAGTAGTAGTAATAATAATAATAGTAGTAGCAGTAATAATAATACTAGTAGTAGTAGTAGTAATAATAATAATAATAATAATAATAGTAGTAGTAGTAGTAGTAGTAGTAGTAGTAGTAGTAGTAGTAGTAGTAACATCCACTGGGAAAGTGCAGAGAATGCTGTGACCTTGGGGAGGTTTATTGCCACCCAAATCCCAGAGAAGACCAATTGTCCTTACCAGCGAGAAATCAATGGTATAGAGGCTGTTGCGTTACCGCATCGTTATCGAAAAGTGGTGAAGAATACTGGAAATCTGGGGAGACTTGTTGTCACTCAGACTCCAGGAAATACCACTGATTGTTGTCGGTGAGCAATCACTGACGATGATCTGTGGTAGAACTCCTAGTGAGTACAAATAATAAATGTCTTGATCATAAAAGATAAACGAAAAGGGGTGTAATGACAAACTTTAGACCGATCACTTGCCTCTCTGTTATGTGGAAACTTTTCACTTGCATATTATCTGAAAGTATTTATGATCATTTGGGGCAAAACAATTTACGTCCTGAGGAACAGAAAGGCTGCGCCGAAAAAGATCACATGGCACCAAAGATCAGCTTCTGACGAAAATAAAATGATCCCGAGAAACTGCAAACGAAGAACTACTAACCTTGCCATGGGCTGGGTTGATTATAAGAAAGTATTTGACATGGTCCCTCATTCATGGATACACAAATGCCTGGAGATTTTCTGAATAGAATTCAAACAACTTTAAAGAATAGCATGAAGAATAGGTAAACTAATTTAACTTCAGGAGATGTTGCATTGGGTAAAGTTAAAATCAGGAGAGGGATTTTCCAGGGCGATAGTCTTTCCCCTTTGCTTTTTGTCGTTAGTTTGATCCCAATGACACTTCTCTTACGTAATGTGAAAGCAGGATATGGACTTGGGAAAGGACTTCCTACAGTCAATCACTTACTCTTCATGGATGACCTTAAGGTTTTTGGAAAGAATGAGACCACACTTGATACCCTAATGAACACAGTTAAATGATTAAGTGATAACATACGAATGGAATTGGCATCATTAAATGTGCCATTCTTGTTATAAAAAGGGGTAAACTTGTCCATTCAGATGGGCTTGAACTCCCAACAACAGATCTGATAAAGAATTAAGACAGTGAGAGGGGTTACAAATACTTGGGAATTCTGGAGGCGGATAATGTTAAAAACAAGGCAACGAAACCCCAGGTCACAGCTGAGTACAACAGACAAGTAAGGAGTATTCTTAAATCAAACTTCCACAGTCGAAATACAATTTATGCTATCAATGCCAGAGCAGTAGCTCTCATTCGATATACTGCCGGTATACCTAACTGGAATGTAGATGAACTAAAATGTTTGGATACCAAAACATGGAAAATGTACAGAGTTTTGCAAAGAAAGGAGATGCACATCGATTGTATCTACCTAGAAAGGTAGGTGGTCGAGGTGTTGAAGATGTTGTGAATATAGAAGAAGGTTGTCTATATAAATATATTTCTGAGAGTAATGAGATTCTTTCTTTGTGAAGTGAAAAGAGAGGAAATACTAAGAACTGGGGTGAAAAAAAACCAGGTCACAAGAGAGAGAGTTAAAATTATTTTGAAAGAAACTACACAGTATATTCTTTAAGAATGCTGCATTTAGAGATAATGACAGCTGGAATTGGTGGGTCAGGGGTGATCTCAAAAGATCTACCGAGAGCACCTTAATGGCAGCCCAGGAACAACCCACTCGCACTAGGTCAACCAAACATTACATTGACAAACCTGCAGAATTACCGATATGCCGATTGTGTAATGAAAGGGAAGAAACCTTAGTGCATATTGTATCTGAATGCCCTGTGCTAGCACAACATCAGTATAAAAAAATGGAGACACGACAAAGTCACTCAGGTACTACACTGGAATAGATGCAAACTTTATGAGTTTGACCACAATGAGAAGTGGTATGAGCATAAGCCAGAAGTGGTAAAAGAGAACAAAATGTCAAACTTCTTTGGGACATGCGCATACAGACTGATAAGGGTCTTGAACATTCAAAACCCGACTTAATCTTTCTAAACAAAAACTATAGAACTTGCTTAATTATTGATATAGCCTTCCCTTTTCGATACCAGAGTGCAATAGAAATAACACAAAAAATAAATAAATATCAAGACCTTAAATGGGAATTAGTTAGACTATGGAAATGTAAAGAAGTAAAGGTAATTCCCGTTGTAATTGGAACGTTTGCAACCATAACGAAAAGCCACAATAAATGGCTTAAACAGATAGACGAAACAATTTCTTTTCCAATTCTGCAAGAGGCTTGCCTGTTAAGAACAGCGAAAGTGTTACGGTATAGCTTGAATGTTTAAGGTCAAGGGAATTAAGTTGATGTTCAAGTTAAGAAAACTCGAACTAAAAACATCCAAATGTTGAGACTACTACAAAATAATAATAATAATAATAATAATAATAATAATAATAATAATAATAATAATAATAATAATAATAATAATAATAATTAATCTTATTAAGAAAGCAATGGAAACATGGAGACTGGAACTGACAGCCGGAGGACAACAGCTGACTGAAATAAAGATACAGAGAGGCATCTTCCAAGGAGACTCTCTATCACCACTACTGTTTATAATAGCAATGATGCCACTTAACTACATACTCAGAAAATGTGGTGCCGGATACAAGTTTACAGACACAGAACTAAGAGTAAACCACCTGATGTACATGTATGACCTAAAACTATTTGCAAAAAGCAAAAAGGAACTGGAAAAGCTTATAAATATGACCAGAATCTTTAGCCAGGACATCCAAATGGAATTCGGAATAGAAAAGTGTGCACTACTAGAAATAAAAAAGGGAAACTGGAGACAACAGAGAACATAGAACTCCCCACCCAAGAGGAAATGAGGGCGCTAGGCGAACAGGATAGTTACAAATATCTTGGAGTTCTGGAGGCAGACGCCATCAAATCTACGGAAATGAAACAGAAGATTGGAAAAGAATATTTACGAAGAACAAGAAAACTCTTAGAAACGAAATTATATAGCAGGAATCTAGTAAAAAGAATAAACACCTGGGCAGTAGCACTAATAAGATACTCTGGACCATTCATAGGCTGGACCAAAGAGGAACTCAGGCACCTGGACCAGAGGACCAGAAAATTAATGACCATGCACAATGCACTACATCCAAAAGATGATACGGACAGACTCTACATGAAAAGAAACGAAGGGGGGAGAGGACTGGTAAATATAGAAGATTGTGTGGAAAACTCAACAAACGAGCTGGAAAAATACATAACTCAACACAGGGAAATCCTTATCACTGCAGCAAGAGACACCGTTCCAACGAACAATATGGGAAGCACCGAAACACGAAACAAAACAGCAAAAAAATAAAAATGGGAAGAAAAAAAACTACACGGACACTTCAGAAGACTGACAAGAGAAGAAACCAACGAAAATAGCTGGACATGGCTAAGAAAAGGATACTTGAACAGAGAAACGGAATCCTTACTGATGGCTGCACGGAACAATGCAATCAGGACGAACTACATTAAAGCTAAAAACGAGTATAAGAACAGACATAACTGGGTGGGGAAAGCAGTACATCGGGAACTGTGCAAACAATTGAATTTCGAATACGCAGACAAATGGTACAAACATAAGCCAGAAACAGTACTGGAAAACGAAAAACACAAAATCATCTGGGATATGGATATACAAACAGACAAACTCATTCAAGCAAGGAGACCGGATGTTATAATAATCAACAAGAAGGAAAAATCATGCAAAATCGTAGACTTCGCCGTTCCAGCAGATCCACAGAGTGAAAAAGCAAAGAAACGGAAAAACGAAGCAAATACACAGAACTAGCCAGAAGACTGAAAGGAATATGGAACATGAAAAAGGTCAGTATAGTACCAATAATCGTATGAGCACTAGGAACAATCCCCAAAAAACCTGGAAAAAGGACTGGGAGAAATTGGGATCAAAGGAATCATTGGAACTATACAAAGGACAGCAATTATCAAAACAGCTACAATCTTAAGAAAAATTATTGAATGCGGAAACTAACCCGCATAAGCTACGAAGGATCATACGGAAACTAGCACAGGAAGAAAACTAAAACTAACGAAAGAACACACCACAAACGAAGAAACAGAAAATGCAAGAAACATCACTTAATAAGCTCCCCCCCCCCTCCCCCAATAAATTACAGCGGCCTCAACTGACACAACACAAAAATGGACCAAATGAACAGAAATAGCAAGAAACTATAAGCTCACCCCACCCACAAAAAATAAATAAATGTATAAAAAAATTATTAAAAAAATAAATAAAAAGTTAAAAAAAAAAATGGCACCAACACCACACAAAATATTTACATAGGGTCAAGGAGGATGAGAAGACCGAGGAGGGACAGCACAAACCAGAGCTTCACTGGAAGTGCAGAGACTGCTGGGACTTCGGGGAGGCTTATTGCCACCCAAACCCCAGAGAAGACCAATGGTCCTTACCAGCGAGAAATCAATGGTAAACGGCTGTTGTGATACTGCAAATTCATTTGCGGTGGCTATCGAAAAGAGATGGAGAATGCTGGAAATCTGGGGAGACTTGTTGTCACTCAGACTCCAGGGAATACCACCGGTTATCGGTGAGCAATCACTGATGACCTGTGTGAGAACTCCTAGTGAGTAAATAATAATAATAATAATAATAATAATAATAATAATAATAATAATAATAATAATAATAATAATAATAATAATAATAATAATCATAATAATCACTATGATATAAATTAGCAGACAAAAATAATACTCACATCTAACAAATAAACTAATTACTTGATCTTAGTCATTGGTTAAAAAGAAACAAAGGTCATCAAACTACAGCCCGCTATCCAAATATGGCCCGTGAGTTAAACACAAAACAAAACAAAACCAGAACAAAAAGCCATTTCACACTCTGGAAAATATTAGTACGTGTGTTGCTAAAACAAAAACGTGCATATTTGAAGTAATAACGAAGGTCCAACAAAACGCAAATCACTCTGTCCGTAGATCACAAAGTCCTCTGTCAGCTTCCAAAGCAGATCTCTACGTTCGTCACACGTGCACTTACTTCGCACCGTTTCGTTGAAGACGGTAAGAGACCCGCTTTTATTAGGCTGAGGCACACCTAATTTGCATGCGTGCAATGTGACTTCGCGAGATTCCGTGTGAACCGTACGTAATAAAGGTTCACGGACGCTATGTTGAATTCTTTTCCTTCATCCGCAGCGCACAGGACAGACAAACACGAGCACTTGAAGGTATGCTTTGTGAAGATCCAGTACAGATACATTAGATCTTGTTTGCCGCCATTCCCTCAACTTTTCAGTGCATACGTTCGGGCGAGCTGTAAAAGGGTCCACGTGCTCATTCAATTCCTGATAGTCGAGCACCGGCCTCACCTTCTGCTTATTCTGTTGGATAACCGCCATTAACGGGATCAGGCACTTTGGGGGACCCAATTCCTTCTCTGAATAAGGAACTAGCCATCCATTACTAATCCAAGTTTGCAGTTCCTTCTCGTATTCTGCACGAGCTCCGGGGGGAATTTTGTATTCTGGCACCTTATTGCATAATTTCTCGGGTGGCTGCTCCTCCGACCACTTTCAGGAGGCTGTCAAGAACTTCGTGCGCTGGTCGAATTCCGCACAAAAATCAGGCTGTTTCAGCTTCATGGCTGCACTCAGAGCAAGGCCAACGTTTGCGAAATGTGCCCTACCCTCACCATCAATGCGTACACCACCCAATTCCTTGATGACGTCCATTCCCAGGAGCAGGTCATAACCGAGCAGGTCACCGTTTACAACCAAGGCTCGTACGGTTACTGTGAGCCCATCGCCGACACCTGCGCGAATGATGCTAACGCCACAAGAGACAATCGAGCCACCGCCAACCGTCAATACCGGGACCCTTTCCTCATCCCATGCGTCACAGCATGCCTTGCGCACGAGGGTCTGCGTGCACCGGTGTCTACGAGCGCGAAGCGCTCACGCCCGTTTACGCGAACGCTCACTGCGGGTAGCGCCTTATTTGGCGACGATCTGGGGAGAAGACTGGCGCTATAGCTTACTCCCTTAGCCCGTTTCCTGGACAACCTCTTGCCACGTGACCCAGCTTGTTGCACCGGTAGCAACGCACGCGTTTTAACGTTCCTCGATCGGGCGCGTCCTTTGCATCGCTTCGGCAGTTTTTTGAAATATGGTTCGGCCCGCCACATTTGTAGTATCTCACGTCTTCTGTTGGTGGTGAAGACGCTTCCGCAGCTATTGAAACCAGCTCTGTGTCCTCTTTCAAAAGGTTTCGGGCTCTGGCCAACAACTCGTCAAGGCCAATCTCACTGAGTCTGGACGATGCTCGCAGCAGTCTGCTGGCGCTGTCTGGGAGTCCAGCCAAAAAGCGCATCCCAGTATTCGCTCGCTTGTTCCACCGAACGGCGCGGCTAGCCTCCTCAAATCGGCCAGGTAGACGTCCACAGTCTCATCTAGCCCAAGCCGCCGTTCGGTGACCTGCCCCCAGGCGACGAAAGGGTCCACAGCAAAAGCCTGCGTATAGCGCCTGCCTAACTTCCTCCAGGCCTGGTTCGTCTCCGAGCTGCTGATACACCGAATATGCTCCTTCGGTCAGCCTCAGCGGGATGACCAGTGCAGGATCCTTTATCTTGCAAAGTCTGCAGATGCGCTCGGCTTTCTCCCACCACTCGACTACAGAGGGTCCGGAGGGGAGCCGTCGAACTCGGGTATTAATCTCAAGTCGAATTTGTCCATGGCCGAAATAGCTTGAAGTAATAACTAAGGTCCAACAAAACGCAAATCACTCTGGAGTAAAAAACGAAGGTCCAAAGAAACGCAAATCACTCTGTCCGTAGATCACAAAGTCCTCTGTCAGCTTCCAAAGCAGATCTCTACGTTCGTCACACGTACACTTACTTCGCACCGTGAGGGGGGGGTGTGGGGAACGTGAAGGGGGCTTACCTGCGAAACGTCCTCGTGTTTGTCTGTCCTGTGCGCTGCGGATGAAGGAAAAGAATTCAACATGGCGTCCGTGAACCTTTGTTACGTACGGTTCACACGGAATCTCGCGAAGTCACATTGCACGCATGCAAATTAGGTGTGCCTCAGCCTAATAAAAGCGGGTCTCTTACCGTCTTCAACAAAACGGTGCGAAGTAAGTGCACGTGTGACGAACGTAGAGATCTGCTTTAGAAGCTGACAGAGGACTTTGTGATCTACGGACAGAGTTATTTGCGTTTCTTTGGACCTTCGTTTTTTTGCATGCGTGCAATGTGACTTCGCTAGACTCCGCGTGAACCGTACGTAATAAAGGTTCACGGACACTATGTTTAATTCTTTTCCTTCATCCGCAGCGCACAGGACAGACAAACACGAGCACGTTTCGTCAGGTAACCCCCTTCACGTTCCTCACTGTATTTTGAATGTCACCGATAAATTATTTCTGTTTATTTAAAAGAAAAACGATAATTTCCTTTGAAAACAAATATAAAAATGAACGTTTTACTGCATTTTTATCCTATTAATAAAGGATTTGAGTGGATTATTTAAAGGATTGGTGGATTGTTTAATATGATTAGTGGATTATTTAAATGATTGGTAGATTGTTTATAAGGATTAGTCGATTATTTAAAGCATTGGTGGATTGTTTATAAGGATTAGTAGATTGTTTTATTAAATTTTTCCTGGAAAAAAGTGTTATTAATTTCATTGGCAGGCGAGTATGATAACAAATGTCTTTATTATATTTTGAAATTAATCTTAAAGAATTTGCGGAGTTTTTTGATAAGTAACGACATAATAATTGTTGCCTGTTGGTCCACAGAGTTGAAATACATTTTGAAACTGGATCTTTTCACAAAACAGTTTTCTAAAACAATTTTCATGAAGGACAAGTTCTTCTAGAAGTAGAAAACGGTTTGACGCCGAAAACATTTCTGTTTTGTTTCGGTTGTCCACAGCCGAAAAACCCTCATGTTTGACTTCCGATAAAAAATCTAGGGAGCTATTCTCGAGTAGACTTGTTCGTATATAATAGCCCGTTAATGAAAGCATCTCAGATATACTCATCACGGTAAATCGCTATTGTTACCGGTTTAAAATCGCAGTCTTCTAAGAATGTTTTTGTTTAGTGTGTAAGAAATTGGTTAGCCATGTTTATTACGGCAGTGTGTGTGAATTGAGTAAGCATTGTAGATGTGTGCACATGTCGTAATCGTCCGCTCGTTGTGCTGGTTCTGACAGTGTCAATGTGGTCTTAGTGCTGCAACAGAAGCATTCTCCCTCCAAATAAAATCACACCTCAGTTTTAAAAAAGTGAGAAAGATTTATTTTCTTTGGAGGTTACATTGATAATCGCTTTCTTCTACTTGCAAATGAGACATCTTAGCGTGACTAAATCAAAACTCAAGTCTTACCGAACAGGAACAGACCATTTGTTTCCGAGGGCCACCAAAAACCCCACCAACTGTAAGAACCAAGACAACCAAACCGACTACGAGATGCTCAGAGGACCAACTGACCCCCCTGACCATCTGCTGAAATATATAAAGAGACATTCCTGGGACCACACTAGAAAGACAGCCCAGATATCTACGTGAAAATAATATCCAGCCTTATCTATGAATATCATAACCACAACAGGGAACCTCGCATCTGTAACACCATTACTTTCCTGAGGCTTCATCTCTCAGCATGAACTCGCGTTTAAAAGGACACCAACTAGGCTAGATTGTGAAGTACGCACGTGTGTTGAGTCTAAAAGAAAAATACCGGAAAAGAGAAAGAAAGCCGTGTGTTTGAGTTTTTATATTACGCGCCAAATTCCGGCAGTAAATATACTCGCACCTGTGGTTGACTGAAAGAATCTGCTAATTGGAAATTTTCTCTAATTGAGCGTCGATGCTTAAAACAACATTCGCTGGCTGCTACTTCCTATGGAATAAGCGGATTCAAATAATTCAGTCATATAAATAAATATAAGAGATGTAATTTTAAAATTTATATTCATAATCTCTTCACTACTTTATAATGGATACAATTGTTTAAATATTTTTTTGTAATTTGTCTCATATCTTTATATCAGTGTTGATCTTAACTGTCATTAAAAAAATGTTCAAGAAATGGGGAAGGATTCTTTCGAAGCGGAAATTGTTCTCAGCTCGAAATTTAATTAATGTTCACTATAATTGATTGTATTAAATAAACACCCGAAACTATTTGCTGGCGTCCGGTTCGACAATGTTTTTTGATAACAGATGGCCCTTCATAAATATCCGCTCATAATAACGACAACATGGTAGCCATTACTGAATAATTTATTTGATCTCATTATGATTTCCGTTGCCCGGAAAAGGCCACAACGAATAACTAAATAAAACAATGCCATTTTTAATCTCTATATCTAAAGTAGAGTTGTCCGTGTTTCTGTTTGTGTGTGTGCATTTGGGTATCAATGTTACAACGGTTGATCCCAGATCAAAAGTAAGTGCAGATTTGGAATCTGTATTAAAGTAGGTATCTCTCTCTCTCCCCCCTCTCTCTCTCTCTCTCTCTCTCTCTCTCTCTCTCTCTCTCTCTCTCGTACCAAGATAAACCACAAATTTACTGGAAAAAGATTTTATTATGAAGCCGGTGGTGCTATCATTCTTCGTTTTTACAATAATATCATGTGGTCTGCGTTCGCGCCGGTCATCGATAAAAAGCAAATTATTCATTTGTTTTCTAATAAGGCCCCGTAACAAGATTAAACAGTACTTTTCTGCTCTGAAACTTACGATAAATCCAATGATGGAGTGTGGTTGAATGCTAATAATACTGGATTACAATTTGTGTTACTTGTTTACTTATTTAAAGTATTTAAAATGACAAATAAACTTCACGGCCGCTGATAATGCCGATTTTATTTTAGCCTAGGGAAAATATTTCATATAAAATGTAACTCATCTAAAACACTATTTTTTCAAAATTAATAGCTTAAGATTTAATGATATAACTATAATATTTTGTCGATTAAATAGCTCTATGGCTATAGCGGATGTGGAATAGGTGTTGGTTTGGTCAGGTTGATGCCTCGCGAAAACTTCATCCGAGGTCTGTTAACAACGTAAGGTACACAGTAGAATATTGACAATTATGTGACTCGACGATTCTAGACATAAGGTTTAGTATCATTAGATCTTAATTTGAATCTTCGTAAGGGGGCAGACAAGTGCTTCAAAATTGTTCTGTTCGGGGAATTGATTTTACCGGACATGGGACGAGCATTCTTCTAGTATATATATATAAAGCTAGATATGTATATATATATATATATATATATATATATATATATATATATATATATATATATATATATATATATATATATATATATATATATTTGTATGTACAGGATTCACGCGTGTACTAATTAACTGATCATTATGAATCTGGGAACACAGCTGCTAGGCGTAATTGGTCATATATTTAATTCAATTTAATCTTTGCAAAGGGAGTAAAAAGAGATAGAAGCCCTTTGTTAAAACGCCTCCGTGAAATGCTAACCCTATTAGACAAAAACATTTCTCAAACTTACGTTTCGCTGAAGTATTTTAAAAGGTTTTAGGGGCATAATATGGGCACAGCTTTCCATTTGAACATGAAGATATTTCAGATTTGCATTGAATTTGGTCCACCAATTTCACTTTCTTCCTAAGACTTCTTAGATTTTAAGCACTTTCTAGAATCATGTAATGGAATTTGATCAAAATTGTGATAAGAATTCTAGATATAAGATTTAGTAATAAAAATTATAGACATAAGATTTAGTAGCATTGATTGAGTGTTTTTCTATTATATATATCCACAGTAAATTCATCCATAGACAGCGCGCGCGAGAGAGAGAGAGAGAGGGGGAGAGAGAGAGAGAAGAAGAAGAAGAAGAAGAAGAAGAAGAAGAAGAAGAAGAAGAAGAAGAAGAAGAAGAAGAAGAGAGGGTTTAATATTAAATATCTGTAAATCTGTACGGATACAAACACGCACGTATATATATATATATATATATATATATATATATATATATATATATATATATATATATATATATATATATTGCGATGTTGAAAACCAAAGCGTAAAGGTGAATCGGTTCTCAGCAAACTTTCGAGCATTCAGTAGAAACGAGATCCTTGGTAAACTTCCGGTTGTTCGGGCGCCACGGGGGTCAATGGGTACATGC
Organism: Sepiola atlantica; assembly: GCA_963556195.1. Taxonomy (NCBI): domain Eukaryota; kingdom Metazoa; phylum Mollusca; class Cephalopoda; order Sepiida; family Sepiolidae; genus Sepiola; species Sepiola atlantica. The sequence goes on from OY744548.1 coordinate 45,868,873, forward strand.
CAGAAACAAGACATCCTGGCGAGACTGTAAAGCCTTTGCAATATAGCAAAGTACTATAACCACTCACACACACATGCATGCGCGTGCACCACTCGCATAAACACGAAACACACGCATCTCTGAAGGAGAGTGTGCTGAAGCGTTGGAGACAGTTTTCATTCGCGTTCAGCTAAATGCTTTTAGCTAGTGTAAAAACAATAAATATTAATGAAACACCAAAAAAACACAAACATTCTGATTTCCACAACAACACATGAGTCTCGTCGCATAAACACACTTAGCGACATGTATATACACACATGTCCAAGCAAAATCAGATGGAAGGTCAGGAAACGCGTTAAAATTTGAAAAAAAAAACACTTAAATCCATGATTTTCCTTTAAAACACTTTGGTATATAACTACTACTAAACGACTACAAACACATGAAAACATGTCCGAAGAAAAGTGTGCTGGAGTATTGGGGAGGCTTGTTGTCACTCGCGTTCTGATATATAGCTTGAAACATTGTTGTTGTGAAACGATTAAAACAACATTTTTAAAGAAGAAGAAGAAGAAGAAGAAGAAGAAGAAGAAGAAGAAGAAGAAGAAGAAGAAGAAGAAGGCGGACACAACAATTGCGTACGCAGAAATATTGACAGGGTTACGGAAAGGACACTTGCACAGAGAAACGGGATCGCTACTGACAGTCGCACAAATAAAACGCAATCAGAGTAAACTAAGCGACGAAACGGTAAACTACATCATAAGTAAATGCAGCAAGCCAGGTAAAAAGAAATATAAAATAAAACATGACTGAGTTGGGAAGGTAATCCATTGGCTACTGTGCAAACTACACTTGGTACATATAGACAAGTGGTACCGAATAAACGGTGGTCAAGCATAACATCTTATGACATTTAAATACAAGCAGATAAATTTATTCCAGCAATTAAATCAAATATGACAATAGCTAACAATAATAGCAAATCCTACCAAATAATACAGTTCGCCATCCCAGCAGTCGCAGAGTGAAGATCAAAAAGGCAAAAAAACTGAATAAATACATGGACCTTACCAGAAAGTTGAAGGAAATATGGAACATGAAGAAAACTACTAGAATTGTACGAGCACTGTGAACAGTTCGGAAAGAAAAAACTGAAAAAATTAGAATCAAATGAAGGATGTTCATCATACAAATCACGGCATTGATTAGAGTTGGAAAATCAACCGACATGACCAGGTGACACCGACCAACCAGCGATAAGTTTACATAAAATACCATTTCGTAAGCATAACTGAAAGTCTCAAACATTCAAGGGGACTAATTCAAGGGGACTCAAACAGCTTGAGTAAATATATACAATATTTATTTCCATATTCAGACAAATCACGCAGCCACTGAAAACAACGACAGCAAAAGGCCGGAAGTCCTAGATTCTAGTTTCACCTTCCTTAGGGCTCTTCAGTATGACATATTCGAACCCAGGATTCGACATGCAGGTCTTCTGTGAGAGGAAAACTCTATCAACTGAGGTTCGAATCTTGGGTTCATGTGTCCTAATGATGAGCCCTAAGGGTGAAAGAACTCGCGTTTAGGGCTTCCGGTCTTTGATTGTCGTAGCTTGCGGTTGCTGCGTTGTTAGTCTAATTGTGGAAATAAATATAACTCATTCGCATTCTTATTATATATAAACTATTATAATCAGACACAAAAACATTGACAATGGTCGGAGAGAGGCAAAAGGGATCAAAAGTCAGTGTACAAATAGCACCATCCAAACCTTGACTAGTGTACAAATAGCACCATCCCAACCTTGACTAGTGTACAAATAGCACCATCCAAACCTTGACTAGTGTACAAATAGCACCATCCAAACCTTTACTAGTGTACAAATAGCACCATCCAAACCTTGACTAGTGTACAAATAGCACCATCCAAACCTTTACTAGTGTACAAATAGCACCATCCAAACCTTGACTAGTGTACAAATAGCACCATCCAAACCTTGACTAGTGTACAAATAGCATCATCCAAACCTTGACTAGTGTACAAATAGCACCATCCAAATCTCGACTAGTGTACAAATAGCACCATCCAAACCTTGACTAGAATGGTACGAAGAGTACTGGAATCCTGAAGAGGTTTATTGCTACTTTGATTCTAGATAAAACCACCGGTCATTATCAACGAGAACTCAATGGTAAACGGGTGGTACGAAAACACCAAGTAAGTTTCAATGGTGATAGAAAGTATCATACATCTGAGGAGACTTGGGAACAGCACTTGGGAGAACACTACTAATGAACTAGGGAACCTGAATTAAAGAAACAGGAATTGTTGACTTACTACACCAATACACTCCACCAGCAGAGGATGTTGACCAACTCTAAAGAACAAAGAAGGGGAAATGGGACTCAAAATCAGTGAAGATTACTAAGACGAGATAATTAAAGAATATTTTCCTTGATTTATTTAAACGTGGGTAAAAATACAGGAATTTATTTCAAAAAAAGAACATCCGATTGCAATTTTCTTTGATACGAAAAAGCATGATACCACATTGAAAGTATGACAGATAGTCAAGACGTCAGAGAAAAAAACAGACTGTCTCTCTCCATCCGGAATTTTATATAAAGTATGGGATTACACCCCCCGACTTAAAAGAGATGGAAAAGGTGTATCCCAAGGGAGCATGCTGTGAGTATCCCTTTTCAAATAAAATGGTGGAAAAGATTGCTCACTTTAAATTGATGATTTCTAGTTAAGCTGCCCATCAAAATATATGCACCACAAAGAGAGCAATTTGCAACTTAAACAGTTAAACAGCAAATAGCAAATCAAACGAAGTTTTTTTTGTGCAAATTCCATACAATGCACAATGTTCTGTTTTAAAGCTGCATTGAAATCAAATACCAATAACAGTTGGTTTAATTAAAATAATTAGAAAAATTAAAATATTTAAATGAAACACCTTAAAATCTACTTCCTTTCCTTTCTATGTATACTGTTAAAAATCATATTAGTTTCTATCACTTAAAATCGATATATTGAATATCTATTCATAAAATTAACACATGCGTGTAAATAAGAATAAGATTTGTTTGTTTTTTAAATCCATTAATTAATTGAAATTTAAAATATTAAATTAAAAAATAAAATTTAATGAATATATTCAAGTTTAAAAATCTGATTGAAAATAATTATTTTGTAAAAGTAAACGGCATGCACCTGTTAGCTTCTTCTTATTTATTAACCAATTAATCCGTGTTCCGGCATTGCCCAGGAAAATAGATTATCTATAGAATTTCGGGCCCAAACCATGAACTATTGAATTATTTACTGCTTACGGTTGCCCGACGCAGACCCCAGGATGTTAATATAAAATACTTGGGGGTGCCATCCGGACTCATGGAAGAAGTTTAATTGCCAACTCAGACTTAACCGTAGAAGTTAATTTCGCCCACAAAAATGCAATTGCAAAAAGAATTGTCTGGTTACTTTGATTATTGGGACGACTATTTTCAGACGGTTTCGACCGATGCAACCTCCGACCTTTTTCAGGTGCATCCTTTGCAAACTCTGAAACCTTCTTGTCGAACGTGAAGATCGGCGGTGACATCATCCAAAACGCTGTGAATAGAAAAGTGAAGATAAGAGATACATATGATCAAAAGTCATTAATCTGAAGCGTATGTTATTTTTGTTGTAGCTGTCTCAACTTTGAAGAGTAAAGAAGCAAAAAAACCTGTTTGTAGACGAGGGTGATTCTATAAAAATACACTTTCGCTTTGCTCTTCTGTAATGGTCAAGTAAAGCTGGGGATCGCTTAAGTTTTAAAAAAAAACTGATAACCTCTCCATTTTCCTAATTCATTTGCCTAATTCAAATAGAATTTAAAATAACTAAATAAATGAAATAAATTTTTTTTTAAATGTTGTTAAAAAGTTTTAGCGGCCATTTTTGCAATTCAGGCGGGGGGATGTTGATCGGTCAAAAATATATTTTGAAGCGTGATCTGTTATTCGCGAATGGTCTTGATAATCATGAAATCGAGTTCTGAAGAAAACACAGAGGAAATGTAAATTACTAGCTTAATTTATCCGGTAATAATATTTTGTTCTTACAAAAAACGTATGATGTCGAAAATGCGAAATGAATTTAAATAAAAAATAAATTAATATGTATAAGTATTAGTAATGAAAATGAGTATTTTAGTGTAACAAAACTGCTACTTTTACATTCCGTGTAACTAGAACATCAGGAAGATCTGAGTGTGAGAGTGAAAATACCTCCGACTTCCTGCATGAATGTCTATATTAGAAGAAGCTGCCTTGCTGGAAAAATGTAAGAAATTTTGAAAGTGAACAAAACGAATGCATGTTTTTTAAAACAGGCATTAGGAATTGACCCAGTTGGCTGGCTGAACAGATTAGCATATGCAGGTTTGGGTTCGAAAGATATAATGGTCGATGAAATAAGGGAAAATTCACTTTACTTTATTATAACGATGTAGTTGAAAAAAGAACAAAGTTATTTCTTAGATTTAAATTGCAACTTTTAGTAAGACGTCCGAGAGCTGTGATTGCAAAACAGATTTCTTTTGGATTCATATATTCCACCATCTTTCCAATTATCAATTTTTAAACGTCCTTCTTGCAGAATTAAAATGTAAGCAAAGTAAACTTTTGATATCATATTCCTGAAGACGAGATGCATTATAGGAAAGGTTATTGCAAAATTAATACCTTTCCTCATATATTTGATGTTTGCCTTTAAACGCTAATTCGAATAAGACATCAGTTAAAAGACTTTAAAAGTACTATCAAATTTAGAAGTGCAACGTTATTGTAAACAAGTTAGCCATTTAAATGTTTTGTTGAAATAAAGAATGAATTACTTCGTTACTCTTCGAAATGTGAAAAGAATTTGGAAGCATTTAAATTGTTCAACAGAAATTCATTTAAACTGTTTTTTTAGCAAATACTCACGTATTAAAAGATTTAAAGTTTTTGAAACTCTTGTACAAATAGAGATTAAAACAACATTACGTAAACAAAATTATTTATAGTGTTATAACAAATTTGGTTCAATTAATAATTTAATGGCCAAATTAAACCGTAATAATTAAATTTAACTTTCAAATCCTATTAAAAATTAATAAATTGGTAAAAAAAGCGGCAATTTTATTAAAGATAAAAGCGAAAAATAATTAAGGTAAAATACTCCCAAGCAACGCCGATTGGACACAGATAATTACACCAAATAGAGATTTATTTATGAACATTACACGTTTTTGTGGTAAATAGCAATGAAACAGAAGAGAGACGCTAAACATTGATAATATTTATTTAACTAGATATATTTAACTAGATCCATTTGGTAAAACCGTGTTTGTCCATCGTTAGACTTTTCTGTGTATCAGACATTCTCACGGAATATGATAAGAATCGCCGAGAATGGGCAACAACACAAATAAAATCCTTTGAAGAAAAGAAAAGAACGAGAAAAGAAAAAACAAGAAAAGAAATACCAAAAAAAGGAAAAGCAAAAAGGGATAATAAGAAAAGAGATAAAGAAGGGGAAGTTAAGAGGCGACGGATAAGAAGGAAATAGAGAAAAAAGAAAGGACGAATAAAGGAAAGAAAGAAATGGGGGAAGGAAGGGAGGAAAAAAGAACGAATGACGAAAGAAATAAAAAAAGAAAGAACGAAAGAAAGAACGAAAGAAAGAAAGAAATGAGGGAATGAATGGGGGGGGAGAAGGGATGACGAAAGAAAGAAAGAAAGAAAGAAATAGGGGAAAGAAAGGGAGGAAAAAAGAAGGAATGACGAAAGAAGGAATGACGAAAGAAAGAAAGAAAGAAATGAGGTAAGGAAGGGGAGGAAGGAATGGCGAAAGAAAGAAAGAAAGAAAGAAAGAACGAAAGAAAAAAAGAAAGAAATAGGGGAAGGAAGGGAGGAAAAAAGAAGGAATGACGAAAGAAAGAAAGAAATAGGGGAAGGAAGGGAGGAAAAATGAAGGAATGACGAAAGAAAGAAAGAAAGAAAGAAATAGGGGAAGGAAGGGAGGAATAAAGAAGGAATGACGAAAGAAAGAAAGAAAGAAAGAAAGAAAGAAAGAAAGAAAGAAATGGGAGAAGGAAGGGGGAAAAAGAAGGAATGACGAAAGAAAGAAAGAAAGAAAAACATAAAGGGTATGTCTCGACTAAAATGAGACAAAAAGCAAGACCGAAGAATGAATGTTGAACGAAATAAAACAAACCAATAAGACAAAAAGATAGAAGTGAAAGAAAAAGAAAGAAAAAGAAAGAAAAAGAAAGAAAAAGAAAGAAAAGGCTAGGAAGGAAAATCTTAATCTTGAAGAACAGAAACGAAAATCGAAAGAAAGAAAAAAGAAAGAAGAAAGAAAGAAATACTTAATTGGAGTAGGACCTATTGGTCTTACTCCAATTAAGTATTTCTTTCTTTCTTCTTTCTAATATTATGTCTGGATAAGAAATATAGAAGGAAAGAAAAAAGAAAAAAAGACTCGTATTAGACTCAAATAAGAATGAAAGCGAAAATTAAGAATTAATTTTGAACGAACGGAAGAAAAAACGGAAATAAACCAAATAGGACAGGAAATAACGATGAAACCTCAAATAAAATATGAAACAATAAAAAGAAAAACATCTCTTTCCTTCCTTTACAAAACTTGTAGTAATCGATTTCAAATTCATGGCTGCCCATTTATTTGATGTGATGACGACTAATTGGATTAACATGTGAGTATTTAGTTTAGTTTCAACTGTTTATGTGCAATACGCCGAAATAACAGTGGAGTTAATTAATGTGGGGAAACGATTTTACAGACTTTGCCATCGTGTGGATAATCAGGTGACTTTCATTTTATTTCGGAACGTCATACGTGTATTAACTTGTTCTTTACATGCTGAGAGGAAGATACGTTCAAACTCGTTTACTAAAGAAGTAAAAAAAAAAACGTTTAAGTATTTGAAACGACGTAAGGTTTTAGCCTAATTTATTAAAATAGAAAATAATTTCAAATCCTGAAATTAAATTAGGCTTTTCTCTGCAATTTATTTTGACAGAAAAAAAAATGTTCTTTTTTATACAAAGTTTTACGCAAATGAAACGGATCTGAAGTTAAGCAAGAAAATGAAAATAGTATCTATTAAATAAGTTTTATATTTTTAGGTATTTCTGACCCAGACATCAGACACAACACTCAGTCTATATAAAGTAGGTATGTTAGTATGCTAATATATTTGCATGTACAGATAAACTCCTAAACTAATTAACCGATCATTATGAATGTTGGTGCACAGTTGAAAGGCGTAAGTTTAGTTTAATTTTGTTTTATGCAAAAGGAGTAAAAATCTAGATTCCTCCGATTTTTGTGAAATTTTAACAATAGGTATTAGACATCAATTAATAAATATTCCCAAAATTTCAGTTTCTTTGGGGTATTTTGAAGGGTTTACAGGGGACATAATATGGGTATTTCGAAATTCCTATATATCGGATTTCCATAGACACTAATTAAGCAAAATGCCTTGCATTTCAATTTCTTGTAAAAACTCCCTAAGCTTAAATCACATACTTTAGACATTTGATTGAAATAAGAATAAAGATTCTAGACATAAGGTTTAGTATTATTACAATTTGATTTGTATCTTCGTACGGGAACATAAAAGTTGTGTTCGAGGAATTTAATTTAGCCTTCTCGTTAAGGACAACTGCAGCAATTGATACACCAATTGCCAGCAGCTATTGTTGGTGGGTTGTTAAAATGCGGACGTCAATATTTTGCATATGATGAGCAAAACATTTTATAACTAAACTATGTTTTTAAAAGTGGCTTTTATTCGTGCTATTTTTAGCATAATAGGATTATCGGTGCTAGGGAGTCTTATACCAAAGCTCATATCGCTAATAGGTAACAACTCAGAAATGGCGTAAAGTTAGTAACGTCACTCGTGTCAGTTGCATCTGTGATTATAAGTCATAAAGTTAGTAACGTCACTCGTGTCAGTTGCATCTGTGATTATAAGTCATAAAGTTAGTAACGTCACTCGTGTCAGTTGCATCTGTGATTATAAGCCATAAAGTTAGTAACGTCACTCGTGTCAGTTGCATCTGTGATTATAAGCCATAAAGTTAGTAACGTCACTCGTGTCAGTTGCATCTGTGATTATAAGCCATAAAGTTAGTAACGTCACTCGTGTCAGTTGCATCTGTGATTATAAGCCATAAAGTTAGTAACGTCACTCGTGTCAGTTGCATCTGTGATTATAAGCCATAAAGTTAGTAACGTTACTCGTGTCAGTTGCATCTGTGATTATAAGCCATAAAGTTAGTAACGTCACTCGTGTCAGTTGCATCTGTGATTATAAGCCATAAAGTTAGTAACGTCACTCGTGTCAGTTGCATCTGTGATTATAAGCCATAAAGTTAGTAACGTCACTCGTGTCAGTTGTATCTGTGATTATAAGCCATGTCCATAAATATGGCAGAGCAATTATGTGTCTATTCTTAAGCTGCTTTATACGGTTCTTAGAACAGCTCGAGTCAGATAAAACCACCCCAAATTTTGTACATAGAACTTTTATTACTAAGTTATATTTAAATTTGTGCATCCACACTGTTTGTCAGTTTGTAAGCATTTTCAGTAGAAGGTAGTTTTACCTTTCAACGTCGGCTTGTTTTCGCCAAGCGGAGAAATACGTCCGTCAAACCCCGTGTTCACAGACAAACGGACTTAATTGATTCCAAATAATACTGAAGCAGTTTTTAAATACTTCAAATTATTTAATAAATTTGATAAATTATGCTACAATATATATATATATATATAGAGAGAGAGAGAGAGAGAGAGAGAGAGAGAGAGAGTGTGTCAGGTTGTATATGAAAAGAAATCAAATAAAGTGCTCGATCATATAAGAGAGCTAATATAATTTATTTAGATACTGTATATTACATATTTCAGCAATGTTCCGCGGTTTCATCCAAAAGGGCAGATTTAGACATCTTTAGTAAATCTCCGTGCCCAGTGGAATCATCGGCAAGCTGAAATGATTGTAGACACGCCCGACAGGGAATGACGTCAACAATGACAGAAAAACGGTTCATCTCTGAGGGCGTCCCCGAAACAATCCGGTGTGGGATAGTGATTAACTAGGGCTCAAGGGAGGCCTTAATTTTATTCCCTAGCAAGTTTTATTTATAATTTATTTATCTGTTAGCAAGTTTTATTTATTTATTTATTCATCTGTTCTTTTGTAATGTTATTATTATACCTGAAAAAATACGAAAGGGGTGGCTATATAGTTTACCGTTTGAGCCTGTGAAACTAGTGTGCTTTTTTGTTGTCGTTTTTGGGAATAAAGTGATGTATCGGATTAATTGTTCGATATAGAGCTGAAAGAGATGATTCAAATATGTTTTTATCGACTTAACGTGTTTGTTTATTTTTGTTTATTGGATTGGTGTTTTCGTATTTTCTGTTCTTTTTGTAATGTTATTGTTATATATGGTCTGAAAAAATACGAAAGGACCGGCTATATAGTTTGCCGTTTGGTTTGTGGAATTAGTGTGCCCTTTTGTTGTCGTTTTTGGGAATAAAATTATGTATCGGGTTAATTGTTCTATATAGTGTTGGAAAGCATGATGCAATAATGTTTTTATGGACTTAACGTGTTTGTTTATTTTTGTTTATTGAATTGGTGTTTTCTAGATCTTAATGGGAAGCGGTGTTTCGTTGATATGTCCCGTTTATAACCAATAGTGTTGAAAACAAAAACAAAAAGACGAAAAAAGGATAAAAAGTGGTTATAAACGGAATGATGGATACTATCTGTTATTTCCGTTTGAGGGGTATAAGTTTAGTCTCTTTATTAATTGTGTGTTAATAATATTAATATTATATTTGTATTTATATTTATATTTAGTGTAATTCATTAAATTCCTTATCTTGTTATTTCGCTCGTATCTATGTCCATGCGCACCGGCAAATAAACCTACATACACACACGAGCATGGAACCACAGGCATGCCTATACACAACATCTGCACATGCGTGCATGTACACACATCTTCGCTCACATGTACGAGGGGTTATTAATTTAATATTTTTTATTTTTGTGTTTTAAATTTAATCTTTTATTTATTTTATTAATATTATTTTATATTTTATATTTATTAATAATCTGCTCCTATACATACACACGCGCACTCGCACACATGCTTGTATACACATCTGGACGTATACGTACGCCTGTACATTCATCTTCATTTATACAGGGGTGGGCGGGTGATTTGAGAATCTATTATATGGATTGTATGAAGCGGGGGTGGGTGGGGGTTTAGGGGTTAAGAAACTTTGTGGTGTATCTGTAATCCCGACATAGGAGGGTCACGTGGAGATGGGGTATCTGCTTGTAAATGTATTACGCTGTGGATAGGGTTAGTTTTTAGTATGGATGATGTGATTATCTGTGGTGAAAGGGTGGGGTGTTTATTGATGACTGTTTTATCTGGGTTAGGACTAGGTTGTATCAGGGAAGGCAGGGTTTATGTAGTTGTGCCCGTGGTGTGTTTAACATATATCTTGGGGGGGGGGGTATTTTGTACGTAAATAGAAAGATAGGAATTTTGTCATGGGTTTAGGGAGGTCTTGGGGAGATTAGTTATTTTATATGTTTTTAAGAACTACTTTACTATCTTTTTAGAGGGGTATTTGGTTTAAAGAGATAATTGGTGGGTTATGTTATATTGTTATCAGACCATTGGGCTAGCAGGAAGCAATGACCCTAGCAGCAAATCTCAAAATTGATCACAGAGCCAACCAGTTAACACCAAATAAGGGGCTTCCTTACCTTAAAAGACCACAAACCAAACTTCAACAACAGACCCACGTGCAGACTCATAAACTCAGCAACAAGCGAAATGGGCTTAGTCAGTAAATGTATACTTAGAAATATTAATGATTATATTAAAAAACATACAGAATGTCGCCTTTGGACCAATTCACAAACAACCATTGATTGGTTCAAGGCCATCCTAGATAAAAAATAAACAATGCCGTTTCACAATTTGATATCGGTGACTTCTACCCCTCCATTAATAGGGAAGTCCTCGACAAGGCCCTATCATTTGCCAAAACATTCGTGGAAATAAGTGACCTCGAAATTAACACAATCCTTCATGTGAGAAGCTCACTCCTTTTCTTCAACAATCAAACATGGGTTAAAAATCCAACCCTTAAGACCCTTTTGATGTTCCCATGGGAGCCTACGACAGCGCGGATATATGCGACCTGATTGGGCTTTTCAGGAGTGTATCCTTACAAAATAAATTCCCTGAGTAGAGTTCGGCCTCTACCGAGACGACGGCCTATGCCTATCCCGCAACAACAACGCGCAAGAATTCGACAGATTCAGGAAACAGTTAACCGCATTCCTAAAAGAAATCGGATTAAACATCACCATAGACACCAACCCGACTAGCGTAGAATTTTTAGACGTATCCCTAGACCTGACCAACAATTCAACTAGGTCATACCACAAACCCACCGAACAACTCCGGTACATCCACACCAAATCCTGCCACCCACCACTCATATTTAAGAACCTTATACCCAATATTAGTAAAAGAATTGCAAGCCTTTCATCCACACCTGAGATTTTCCAACAAGCCGTATTACAATAATGCCCTCACTGAGAGCGGTTATAACAGAAAAAATATCCTACATACCCAACCAATCCACCAGCCAACACAGACGCAAGAAACAAAGAAATATTATCTGGTTCACCCCCCTTTTTCCCCCTCAGCGTCAAATATAGCGTAGGTAAGCAATTTCTCAAACTAATAGACAAGCACTTCCCGCCATCAAATAATCTCCATAAACTTTTTAACAGAAATACAGTAAAAACTAGCTATTCATGTTTTCAGTCCGTGGGATCCATTCTGAACTCCAAACCACCAACTAATTAACCCAACCCCCGTTGCTCTTGCAAAAGAGGTGAGACCTGCCCCTTGGGCGGAGGATGCACAGTCAGCTCCGTTGTTTACGAAGTCAAGGTTATATCCGGGGTGGATACCGAAAGGGAGGATATATACATCGGAATGACCCAAGGTCTTTTAAAAAAAGACTCTACGCCCACAACAACACTTTCAAATACCCCAAAAAAGACCACATAACCACACTGGCAACCCACGTATGGGATCTCAAGAAGTCCAACACCCCCTACAAAATAGAATGGAGAATTACCGACAAACCTAAATCCTACAGCCCCACCTCCAGGACCTGCCATTTGTGCACTACTGAGAAATTCAGAATTATACAAGCTATCAACAACCCTTCCATAAACTGCATGAACATAAAAACCGAGGTCTTCAGAAAATGCCCCCACAGAAGAAAATTCCTGCTAGCCGAATGGTTTGATAACAATATAACATAACCCACCAATTATCTCTTTAAACCAAATACCCCTCTAAAAAGATAGTAAAGTAGTTCTTAAAAACATATAAAATAACTAATCTCCCCAAGACCTCCCTAAACCCATGACAAAATTCCTATCTTTCTATTTACGTACAAAATACCCCCCCCCCCAAGATATATGTTAAACACACCACGGGCACAACTACATAAACCCTGCCTTCCCTGATACAACCTAGTCCTAACCCAGATAAAACAGTCATCAATAAACACCCCACCCTTTCACCACAGATAATCACATCATCCATACTAAAAACTAACCCTATCCACAGCGTAATACATTTACAAGCAGATACCCCATCTCCACGTGACCCTCCTATGTCGGGATTACAGATACACCACAAAGTTTCTTAACCCCTAAACCCCCACCCACCCCCGCTTCATACAATCTATATAATAGATTCTCAAATTACCCGCCCACCCCTGTATAAATGAAGATGTGTGTACAAGCATGTGTGCGAGTGCGCGTGTGTATGTATAGGAGCAGATTATTAATAAATATAAAATATAAAATAATATTAATAAAATAAATAAAAGATTAAATTTAAAACACAAAAATAAAAAATATTAAATTAATAACCCCCGTACATGTGAGCGAAGTTGTGTGTACATGCACGCATGTGCAGATGTTGTGTATAGGCATGCTTGTGGTTCCATGCTCGTGTGTGTATATAGGTTTATTTGCCGGTGCGCATGGATATAGATACGAGCGAAATAACAAGATAAGGAATTTAATGAATTACACTAAATATAAATATAAATACAAATATAATATTAATATTTTTAAAACACCATTAATAAAGAGACTAAACTTATACCCCTCAAACGGAAATAACAGATAGTATCTATGATTCCGTTTATAACCATTTTTTGTTCTATTTTCGTGTTTTTTTTCAACACTACTGGTTATAAACGGGACATATCAACGAAACACCGCTTCCCATTAAGATCTAGAAAACACCAATTCAATAAACAAAAATAAACAAACACGTTAAGTCCATAAAAACATTATTGCATCATGCTTTCCAACACTATATAGAACAATTAACCCGGTACATAATTTTATTCCCAAATAAACTATATAGCCGCTCCTTTCGTATATCTTCAGACCAGATATAACAATAACATTACAAAAAGAACAGAAAATACGAAAACACCAATTCAATAAACAAAAATAAACAAACACGTTAAGTCGATAAAAAACATATTTGAATCATCTCTTTCAGCTCTATATCGAACAATTAATCCGATACATCACTTTATTCCCAAAAACGACAACAAAAAAGCACACTAGTTTCACAGGCTCAAACGGTAAACTATATAGCCACCCCTTTTGTATTTTTCAGGTATAATAATAACATTACAAAAGAACAGATGAATAAATAAATAAATAAAACTTGCTAACAGATAAATAAATTATAAATAAAACTTGCTAGGGAATAAAATTAAGGCCTCCCTTGAGCCCTAGTTAATCACTATCCCACACCGGATTGTTTCGGGGACGCCCTCAGAGATGAACCGTTTTTCTGTCATTGTTGACGCCATTCCCTGTCGGGCGTGTCTACAATCATTTCAGCTTGCCGATGATTCCACTGGGCACGGAGATTTACTAAAGATGTCTACATCTGCCCTTTTGGATGAAACCGCGGTACATTGCTGAAATATGTAATATACAGTATCTAAATAAATTATATATATATATATATATATATATATATATATTATTTCATACATATACACCTATAATATTAAAAGGTGATATTATAAAAAAAAGCAAAAATAGAAATATAATTTGGTTTACTGCACCCTATAACCAAATGCTCAAAATTAAACTTGATATAAAATTCGTGAATATCACCGAAAAACACTTCCCCGTAATTAACCTTTTGCACAGAATATTCAATAAAAATAACTTTAAACAATCCTACTATTGAAAACTTTGAAATGATAAGTAAAGCGCACAATAATTAATAGTAAACGAGAGTAGTAGAAAAAATAAAAACAAAATACGTAAAAAGAAGTAATAAATATAGCAACAATAACATTGAGAAAACAATAATATAACCACTAAAAATCATAATCACTCAAACTCTAATAGCAATCACACAAATAGAAATGAGAAAGTTAACGAAAAGAACAACTGTACGTGTAGAACTCGTACACTGTGTCAATCAGCAATCAACTGCTTAACCAAAGGCATCGTTTAGATAGGAGTAACCTCCTTATATTTTAAAACCAGGTATAACAACCATCAAAGCACATACAATAACAAAATCACCGATTCAAAACACTCTTAGCGAACTATTATTAGGAATTCAAAGAAAGCGGAAGCTCGCCAATAATCGAGTGGAAAATAGTATGATGGGCCAGTAAATGTACATATTTATACGACTCCTTAAAATTATGTTTGAATGAAAAGCTTGAAATTTTAAATTTTAAAGACCTCCAAAACATAATAAACTCTAGAAGCAAAATAGCAACCAAATGTAGACATAGAACACAGTTTACTTTAAGATAAGTATATACATAACAAATAAATTAATTAAAAAAAACATAACTAAATCAATATTTCAGTATCAAAAATAATAAAATAAATGTAAAACATAATCTAATCAGATACGTTTTAAAATAATGTCAACTGTTAATTTGACACACAAAATCGATGCGCCATACTAACTTTTGATAAGGGGGATTCTAGGCACCGAAAGTCTCCAGACCTTAAAATAAATAAATGTTTATTTTAATATAAACAATTCTTAACCTTGTTTTTTGGCTTTAAAAAAATCCTTACATACAAATACATCAACATTTTCAAAATGCGAACCTTCCTTTTTATATATATATATATATATATATATATATATATATATATATATATATATATATATATATATATGAAAGTAAACACTGCTATACTTATATATCCACTGTATATATATGCACAATCTTATGATATAAGTGTATAATATAAAACAGTAAGACGTGTGTCTATTGCGTCTGTATACTGCTAACATTCAAATAAGAAGTAAACGAAAGCTTTAAAACGGTTGCGTTTATTTATATTCGATAAATAAACGCAACCGTTTTAAAGCTTTAGAGATTTTGCATTTTTTCTAAATTCCTGAGATATAGCATAAGGAAAATTCAATAGTTTGAGTGATTGAATTATATGACCATTGGAATTTAGTAAGTAGGTAAATATTTTTCATATTAAATTCACATGACCTAAAAATGCTCTGGTCATTTGTCAAATTTAAATAAATGATCAGCTTCTTACCGGAACCCTACTCTACATTAATGAGCGGATTTCAGATTTTTTATCGATCTGCTGTGGACTTTAAACCCTAAACACCTGGTTATAGTCCAGGGTAAACAAAGGATAAAAACAGAAGATTTACTCTCATCTTGTAAAGACGCTTCACCCTTAACACAATTTGGCTTTTCTCTATTATTTCTTTCTTTTATCGTCGATTTTAATCAGCCTTCGTGTCTAGCGTTAGTTTCGTACTTGAAAGATTCAAGTGGTGCTCACATGCCAACTTATCTAATTCCCATTTAGCAGGCATTCTCTCAAACACACTTAACATAAATAGATTCACTTTCCTCGTTCTTTGATAACATTATTCCTTTTTTATTGTTGACGCTTGTAGAATTTAACAGCAGATTCGCCCATCACTTTCGTTTTTTATTAGTCATGTTTTTCTTATCAAACGATAGAGTCGTTATTTTTTCTATTGGTGACTGTTAACCTTAATTCCACCATTATTACCTGATTCGTTTTAATTAGCGACATATCTCAAGAGAGAAGTGTATTTGTTTGTTATTGTTAGAATAGATCTTTGCTAATTTTGTTAAATTTTGATTCATATCATTTTTTGAATCATATAGATTCAAAAAATGATATGAATCAAAATTTATAAAAATATCTGATCAAATACGGTTTTTTTGTTTTACTTCAGTAAGTTCTCAGAAATCAAGGTGACCTTTCCTGGGGCTAACACTTGATTTCTATATGAGATACATAGATATCCGAGTGTTCAATCAAGAGTCTTCTTTACCTCTCAAACTTTGAGTTAGTAAAGCATTGTAGAACACGAATTTTCCTCACCCCAATTGACTATGTGTTATGGTACCTTACCTATTGGACTCTTCCATTCACCATAAATGCTGAGAGCAATTGCTCCTCGGTGTTGACTCATCCCCAGCCCGTTCAGTCTCTCAGCAACTTCGGTTGATTGAGGACTTCGGTATGGGGTAAGGTAATACCATTCGAGGATTCGTTCTCGACAATCAGTCCGGTAGGAACTGGATCATTTCGATGGCCTTTCATCTGTCAGGCTGAGATGTTCGGTCCTGTGTTGTCGTAAGAGGTGCAACCTCACAGGCCTTGTCTCCCCTCTTTGGGTGGAGTAAGTTCATTGCTTACAGCCTGAGGCGCCCTGATCGAGGAATGCCGACGGGGCTGCCCAGGCTATTTTTGCTAGGCCAGAGTGCTACTTCTTTAGGGGTGCTGGCTTAATTCTTTCCTCACTGCAGATGGAAGCAATTAACTCCCTGAATCAACCCCAGTCTATACTGGCAATCAAGACTCATTATACGTGTTTTCCCTAAACTCCGAGTTCGTGCTTTCATTCTGGCCTCTTTACAGGGCCACAACGTTATGTTATTGTTCATCTCTTTGTTGGTGTTTACTTTATTCGGCCGGATTCTAGGACAAGAATTCGTCTGGTCTGGTGGGGTATCCAACTTGTGCTGTTGATGTAATACTAGGAGAACGTGTACTATTTCTCGTATGAGTAAGTGCGTAGACATACCGAGGAATCTTATTTGAGCTTTGAATACTATGTTATTTTGAATATTTGGTCAGGGTTTACTTGTAGGGGAAAATATCCTCATGTCAGGTTATCCTGAAACACTCTTGTATAGAGAGACCGAGGACACTCGAGGATGGTGTCTAGTAGACATTCTCGTGTGTGCGTCTATTCTGTGTGTGTAAAAATAAAAATCGATTAATTAATAATTTTTTTGAATAGTCAATTAACAAAATATATAAGGAACAAATTTGAATTTCTAAATCCTATTTTTAAAATAAAGTTTGCTTAAAAAAATAACATTCACTGCAACTCTGGCTTTAAGCTCTATCAAATTATCGGTTCAAATATGTGTGTGTGTACCAATGAATGTGAGTTGCAAATAATTCAATAGTTTAACGTTCATTTTATTTTTAATTATCATTAAACAAAATTAGATAGATAGATAGATAGATAGATAGATAGATAGATAGATAGATAGATAGATAGATAGATAGATAGATAGATAGATAGATAGATATTCAGGTTGTGGTCCTATAATTTCTGAAAGAAAAAAGCAGCGAAAATTAACTGAGTTCAAATTGTAAAATCAAATAAAGCAGCTGACTGCGACCCCAAAAAACGTATAACTTGACCCCAAAGACAAAATTTAAAGTAGGTTTTTTAAAACTAAGTCATGTAATCAAAATGTATGATGTAGAAGTAGTTTTAAGTAATAAATAGTTCAAGCTTTCTTTTAACATATGCAAATATTTATCCGAAAGCTGTGAAAGTTGTAGAAATTATTAAGAACGTAATCTGCTGCAGATTTGAAAATTGCGTGTAAAAATAGGTCTGAACCGGAATAAAAAATTTTTGAAAGAAATTGAAGATCCATACATTTTTATATAAATAAAACATGGCCCAAGTAAAAATCAAAATTGGCTAGTCAAATTCAAATAGTGATTTATCAGATTAATTGCTAACGGTGATAAACAACTCCGAAAATTCACTAAGATAGCTTTATATATTAGATATGTATGTATGTGTATGTGTGTTTGTGTGTGTTATTGTCATTATTATTATAAAAGACAGCCATTTTGATACTGACCCCACCATAGAATAAGAACTTTGCCGTCTATAGTTTACTATAAATAATTATATATGGTTTCATGAAATTATTCTAATCTGAACCAAACGTCATCAACTCTATCATGCTCTCCTATTTTTTTACATCAATTTACAAATGCTTTTCGGGTAGAAAAAATAAGATCATTAAGGTACGTTTGTCAGGTAGAACTGATTATAACAGAAAAAGATGGAAAATGCTTTTTGTTGATGGAAACAACGATTTGCTCGCCACTGGAACTTTGTTGCGTAGTATACTTTTCTCAGATGACGCCGTATTCAATGCAACGACGTGTTTGCCACTAGATCTTCATCACGTACTAGACTTTTCTAACGAAATCCTTGGTGACCGTTTCCCCAATTTCACGCATACCTGTCGAGTGCCGACTATTTCAAAGTTCAGTCAGAACAGGTGCCAAAAGAAAAAAATAGGAACATGTAGGAAAAAAGAAAAATTACAAAAGTAATAGGAAAAAGAATTTAATTCTAGCCTAAGATTGACATAGGTTAAAAGCAACACCTCCTTCAATGTTGGTTAGTACGATTCAAAGGCCCGGATAATTTTTATACTATTTTATACTTTCTCATTGTAGTTGGTCTGAAGAAGCTGCTATGAGTGGGTGAAATAATTTTTAATCTAAAACCATTTTTATAATGATCTCGTGCCACTAGATTGTTATTACATCATAAACTGTTCCCCAACAACACTCGGATACACTGGAACTTCGTTACGTGATATACTTTTCTCTAAAACTATCGTGTTCGATACTGATCTTATGATTTTAGATCTTGGAGTGCTAAAACGCCTTCTGTCGACTTCTATTATTTATTGATGGCAAAGAACGCCGGTGACATGTAGTCGATGCGTATGAATACTCTCGTCCCATCGTGTACTTATTGTTTCTCACGTCTAGGTTCTACAGGCTAGCAACGACGATCTTTTTTATTGCGGCGATAAGGTAAGTCAAGGCTATTTTACCACTACTCGATTCAGATTCCAGGTCCTGGCTCATCATGTCCGTTACCCTTACTGACAAAATAGACCCAACTGATCAAATCATGTTCCCATTCAAAATGCATTATTTACTAGCGCTGCCATATGAAGCTGTTACGGTCTTTCTCTCTTCAATAAAAATTGATAAAGTATCGAATGCTAACGACGAGGAAGAAAATAAAAACCAATTTTCGTCTTCGAAATATTCCACTGTACCTTGTGCACTTCTCGTGTGCTACCTTTAACGTATTGGTGGCCTGATATCGTTTCCCTCGACGGTATGAAACAACAAAATGTACAGGGACTGTTCCCACATGATCGAGGCCACTGTGGATACGGATGTCGTCATACCTTTCCCACCTAGGAAAGAAGTGTGATCACACACAAACAACACGGACGCTGATATCTTTTTAGAGCCCCCCCCCCTCCTCCCCCTCAATACGTCCCACTTCATTCAAGGCTGCGTAAATTGACGGTCGTAGATATTTGCATTCTTTTATTAAGTTTGGAAATAAACATAATGTGACTGTGTCTTTCACGAGAGAGAGAGAGAGGGGGGTGGGTAAGAGAGAGGGAGAGAGAGAGCATGAGAAAATATTCAATTCGAACTATTAAACACATTAAAAGAAGACGAAGAATAAATGTTAAGCAAATAAGAAAAGACAATATCTACCAACCGCAGTTACCAAAACGTAAACAAGCATCTAAAGCAAAAAAAAGGTTCTTTTTAATCTAAAAGTGTTGGAAATCTGCCCCTTTTCCAGGGTTGCATATGATACCCCAAGTAATTTTAAGTGTTAATACCACGTCATGTCAGACTTTTTCTTTTAATTTGCCTTTTTTTCTATTTTAGTCCACCATTATTACTTCTCTTTTTGCTATTCTTTGCACATACGATACGTTGACTGATAGCGGGATGTTTTCCAAGACCCCCAGACACCAACGATACGGCACCACCATCTATCGAATCACCGCCCATCGCCAACATCAGCATAAACGTAACAGAAGTTTATTCCGTGAATGAGACGGATTCTTCGCAAAGAGTTTCCCATTTTCTCTACCTTTCATTTCTTTTTATTTATTTCGTTGGTTATTAGTTTTAAGCTAGAATTTGGAGCAGACTATTCTTCTTCTTCTTCTTCTTCTTCTTCTTCTTCTTCTTCTGCTTCTTCTTTTCATCTTTTGTTTGTTTGATTCCTTCTTCTCCGTCTTCTTTGAATTTTCATTTTCTCGTTTTCTTTTCTGTTTTCCTTCTTTTTCTTTTTCGTCTTCTCTTCATTTTCTTCTGTTTCTCAGCTTTTGCTTCTTAATCTTCTTCCTTTTTGTTCTTTTTTGTATTCTTCAACTTCTCGTTTTTCTTCTTTTTCTTCTTTGTTTTCTTGTCGTTTTATTCTTCGTATTCTTCTTTGTTTTTATTCTTTCTATCATTCATGCGTATTTTACACCATTTGTTTTTCTGTTTCTTTCTTTCTCTGTCTTTTTTAGCTTTTATTATGATTTCCAAACATAGTAAAAGCCTCCATAAAATCATCGAATCGTCACTTTCTCATAAACTGCTCATAACATAAACTGCTCATAACATAAACTGCTCATAACATTAATTGCTCATAACATAAACTGCTCATAACATTAATTGCTCATAGCATAAACTGCTCATAACATAAACTGCTCATAACATAAACTGCTCATAACATTAATTGCTCATAACATAAACTGCTCATAACATTAATTGCTCATAACATAAACTGCTCATAACATAAACTGCTCATAACATTAATTGCTCATAACATAAACTGCTCATAACATAAACTGCTCATAATATTAATTGCTCATAACATAAACTGCTCATAACATAAACTGCTCATAACATTAATTGCTCATAACATAAACTGCTCATAACATAAACTGCTTTATGAAACTAAAACTCTTCAACAAATAAAATCATTTTTCTGTCGCTTTCTTCCCACGATAGAAACGACAAGACGGATTTAACATTTGGTTGCATGCGAGATGTGTAGCAATCATAAACACTGACATTTGTTTGCTCTCGCGGAAAGTAACCCATGTGAAGTGATTTGCTCGCTTGTGGACCAATCAGCTTCTAGGGCGCATTAATTAAGACTATTTTTTCAGATATTTAATGGGTTAATATGCAAAATTATTACGCATAAGTGGTATTATTATTTTACATAATAATTATAATGTATAATATAAAACCTTATTTCGTAAAAAATATATTCTCTGTGGACTTTTTATAAATTTCTTTTTGTTTTTATTTTAGCAGTTATTTAAAAATAGATCATAAAAAATCCAGATTCAGAAAATAGAAACCCAGATTGATTTAAAAGTAATCAGATTTGTATTTTATAACCCGGGAGTGACAACCCTGCACATAATTGTTGACGTTTCATCAGTCGGCATGTTTCGGTTGCTGTCGGCGTGGTTCGGGAATCGAAATTTTGTTTAACAAACGAGGTATTTCCGGCTTGACCTTTTTGTTCGAAATCCGAATTTTCCCGCTCCAAGACGTTCATGAACCGAGGCTTGACTGTATACCGTTCGTTGTTGTTTATAAAAAGATTTTTGCTTCCTATCGTTTTACGTTCGTATTGTTTTTACAACAATATTATAGGAGTTTATCTTGTTATCTATGCGAAGATCCATACTCTTCTAGATGTGCCACGGGTTATGTACGATCATGAAAGCCTACCAACCTGAACAGCCTACATTTCCTCACTGGCATTGTTCCTTCCGATGTGAGACGGGAAGTTGCCAGCCGGGTAGAGATCACAAAGGCTATCAGTGATTGACGCCATCTCCTTCATTCACGTCAACCAACGGTCCAACGACTGAAGTCAATGAAAAGCTTCCTCGGCCATGTCGAAACCCTAATAATATCTGAGAAAGAGACCAGACGGCTAGAGAATGACCCCTCTCCTACTGACATGGGATTCCCCCATTCGGAGGCCCTCCTTCTCGCTTCATAAATACCCTGCCTCCAGTGAAAACACTGTACCGCCTGAGAACAGGAATGAGGCGATCAAAAATTGCTATGACTAGATGGGGCAAGAACACGAACCGAACCATCTGTGAACGTTGGGAGAAGAATCATACGATGCAACATTGTCTTGTCTGTTTTCTACTGTCCAACCGATACAGCCTGAAAGATATTACAAGGTACAACAATAATGCAAAGGATTGCGTAAAAAAGTGGGTAACTGTCATATGATAACATGTTTCAAACACACGCAAAGAAGAAATGAAACGTCACGATAAGGTAAAAGTTTCCCCAAAACTAGTAGTGCCAAAATATACACAATTTATATCCGATTGGTTTTTAATTCATCTGTGGCAAAATCCATCCACGGACTTTTCACGCACTCCAGAGGAAAGTGTTAAGAACAGGCATGTCTAGAGACAATTTAGATCCGATTGGTTTTAAATTCATCTGTAGCGATATCCATCCACGGACTTTTCACGCACTCCTAAGGAAAGTGTGAAGAACAGGCATGCTTAGAGACAATTCAGATCCGATTGGCTTTTAATTCATTTGTGGCAATATCCATCCACGGACTTTTCACGCAATCCTGAGGTAAGTGTTAAGAACAGGCATGCATAGAGACAATTCAGATCCGATTGGCTTTTAATTCATTTGTGGCAATATCCATCCACGGACTTTTCATGCAATCCTGAGGTAAGTGTTAAGAACAGGCATGCATAGAGACAATCCAGATCCGATTGGTTTTAAATTCATCTGTGGCGATATCCATCCACGGACTTTTCACGCACTCCTGATGAAAGTGTGAAGAACAGGCATGCCTAGAGACAATTCAGATCCGATTGGTTTTAAATTCATCTGTGGCAATATCCATCCACGGACTTTTAACGCAATCCTGAGGTAAGTGTGAAGAACAGGCATGCCTAGAGACAATTCAGATCCGATTGGCTTTAAATTCATCTGTGGCAATATCCATCCACGGACTTTTCACGCACTCCTGAGGAAAGTGTGAAGAACAGGCATACATAGAGACAATTCAGATCCGATTGGTTTTAAATCCATCTGTGGCGATATCCATCCACGGACTTTTCACGCACTCCTGAGGAAAGTGTGAAGAACAGGCATGCCTAGAGACAATTTAGATCCGATTGGTTTTAAATTCATCTGTGGCAATATCCATCCACGGACTTTTCACGCACTCCTGAGGAAAGTGTGAAGAACAGGCATACATAGAGACAATTCAGATCCGATTGGTTTTAAATCCATCTGTGGCGATATCCATCCACGGACTTTTCACGCACTCCTGAGGAAAGTGTGAAGAACAGGCATGCCTAGAGACAATTTAGATCCGATTGGTTTTAAATTCATCTGTGGCAATATCCATCCACGGACTTTTCACGCACTCCTGAGGAAAGTGTGAAGAACAGGCATACATAGAGACAATTCAGATCCGATTGGTTTTAAATCCATCTGTGGCGATATCCATCCACAGAAATTTCACGCACTCCCGAGGAAAGTGTGAAGAACAGATATGCCTAGAGACAATTCAGATCCGATTGGCTTTAAATTCATCTGTGGCAATATCCATCCACGGACTTTTAACGCACTTCAGTTGAAAGTGTGAAGAACAGGCATGCATAGAGACAATTTAGCAAATTAAGGATACACATTTTTCATCCATTAGAAAAATAAATGAGTGAACTTTATCATTGGCTTGCTTGTTTGTTCTAGACAAACCGGAAATCAGTGGCAATCTAATCTTAAGAAGAGGTTAGGAAAATCTTGCTTACCAGCTTTTTTGTAGTCCCAGTCCTCATTACCAATGAATTTGTACATAAATATATTTATTTATGGGCAATATATGTTTTTTAATTCCAAATAAATTCGTGGATATTTTTAAATAGGATGTCCTCAAGACTAAATGTGGTAGTGTGGTGACTGTATGATTCTAGCAAAGAGTAGGGTAGTCAATTCTGTTAAATTAGACAAAGCATGACCAACGACCCCAATTTCCCCACACTTTTGATGACCTTGTGCCTAATTTGTTCTAAATGTTATATTTCTTTGTAAATAAATATTTCAAAGTGTAGTATCTGTTCTCTACTCAGCAAGCGTATAAGAAATTTTCCTAGACTGAAGAAATTGTTATGTTTGTCACAATCAAGAGTGCCCCTTTGTGGGGAGCTGATTCTGTCTACTTCTGTCCTTGTGGGAGGTCAAGTAAATAGGAACACGTTTATAACGATGAAAGCGGCAAGCAATATTTGCTTCAGTCTTTCGGACGCCAAAAAGTCGGAAGGATGTCAGAAGATTTTTCTTTTCTTTTTTTTCTTGGAGAAGGGTGTAAACAGTTGAAGATAATGTTGGGGGAAGGAGGTGATCGGAAGGTGAAAGGGTCTCAGCCGAGTGGCATCGACCGGGGAAAAGTAAGAAGAGATTCAGTAGAGGGTCGGACTGGTGAAGGGGCTAAGGGGTGGCCGGTTAGGCTTCTGCGGTAGTCGGGATGGCGAACGATTTCAAGTCTTCCTTATATGGTCGCTTATCTTATTACACGTTTTAAACGCCAACAGTTTAAGTGTTTTTTGCATTCGGACTTTTTCACACACACACACATACATGGGAGAGTTTGAATTACCTACTAGACACCATCTTCGGTCTCTCTGTACAAGGGTTTGTCAGGACAACCTGACATGAGGATACTTCACCCTACAAGTAAACCGTGATTCAAAATAACATAGTATTCCAAGCCCAAATAACATCCCCTCACACGGCTATATACTGGTCCATACGAGGAATGGTGCACTTTCTCCAAGTAATGTTACCTCAAGTGACAGCACTTAGCTGGATACTCCACCACATCATACATATTCTTGTCTTGGAGTCCGGTAAGACCAAGAGATTAAAAAAGATATGCTATAAAATAGTTAACTGGTAAATTGGGGAGAAGGAATTTAATTTTATGAACTTCTTTATTTACTCAACGTTTGACAGGTAAAGTAAAACTCTAATGGAATATTCGAATATCTATATATCTCATATAGAGATCAAGTGTTAGTCCCAGGAAGGGGCCTCATGATTTCTGAAAACTTCGACTGAAGTAAAATGAAACAAAAGACATGGAGAGTTTGAATTACCTACTAGACATAATCCTCGAGTGTCTTCGGTCTCTCTGTACAAGGGTTTGTCAGGACAACCTGACATGAGGATACTTCACCCTACAAGTAAACCCTGGCCAAATATTCAAAATAACATAGTATTCGAAGCCCAAATAACATCTCGACACGTAGATGCCGCTACTAATAAAACAAATATATGATTTTTATAAAGTATTAATATTAAAATGACACGTGTCAAAATTTGAGCCCAATTGGATTATTAGTTTACAAATTATTGTTATTTAAGTGAAGCTACTGTTGCAAATTTTAATAACAATGGAAATCTGAATTTCGTGTGTTGATAAAGCATTTCTCTCTGATAGGAAAATAAAATCCGGCTGTTGTCCAGGAAAACATCAACAAAGTCTACAAACGTGTTTGTCCGATCGTGAATTGAAGTTGCATAAGATTGCATAAGAGGATTTGGAGATATTAGATATTTTGCATAAACAGTTGTCAATAAGAAAGCTGTGTTTAAAGTTGGTGCCGCGTTTGATCACGGCCCATCAAAAATAACAATGCGTCGACGATTCAGAGCGTTGTTTGTAAGTGTTTCAATGCAACAAAAAGGAGTTTTTGCGTCAATCTATGACAATAGATGAAACATCGATCGACCACATCATCGGGAGTAGTCAGCTGAGTGAACAACAGCAGGTAAAAGCTATCCAAATCGAGGAAAAAACGTGAACACTCGCAGGCAAGGTTTTAGTCAGCACACCAGTTATTTTGTTCATCAATTACCTTGAGAAATGAAGAACCATCAATAGATAATATTATATAGCATTATTATGAAGAAATCGCTAAAACGGCCACAAATGAAGAAGAAAAAAGTGCTCTTTCACCAAGACAATACACCGTGTCACAAGTCGATCCCAACGATGACAAAACCACATGAAATGCACTTCAAATTACGTACGCACTCACGGTATTCTCCATACCTGGTCTCTAGCCACTATTGGCTGTTTGCAGACCTAAAAAATGCTCCGAAAAATGGAGTTTGCTACAATAAAAAAGGGATATCGAAAACTGAGGCGCATTTTCAAATCGTTCTAAAAAGCGATCGAATTGTGAGAGAAGCTTTAGAATCAGTGCATCACCCAAGTTCATGAATAAAGTCGAAATTTGCCTAAAAGTTGTTGTGTTTTTAGGGATGTTTTATTCAGTCGGTAATCTAAACAAATATCAAATCATAATTTTGCTCATTTTCGTGACGAGCTTCATAGCGTATGGATAAGACTTATGTCCACAGTTTTAGCGTTTCTAACACTTGCCATGCCAAGCAAACAGAAGCACAGTGATTCGCCGAAACAGCTGTCTGCGTATGACCATATCTCTATGTTTATAGACTTAGGTATGTTTACATATTTATATATTTTATGTACAGGATTAATTTTTAAGCCGATAATTATGAATTTTTGAACACAGCAGCTAAGCGTAAGCGGTCCAAATGTGTTCTATATTTAGTTTTATTTGGTTTATGCGGAAGCCTTCTTGAAAATTCAGAAACTCTGATCTGTGTGAAATTTAAAAAAAAGAGGGAGGTTCGACTAAATTAATAAACATTACCTAAATTTTCATTTCTTCCGAGTATTTTAAAGGTTTTTTAGAGTGCATAATATGGGCATTTGAAAGTTTAAATATTCAGATTTCCATTGAATTTGTTCTTTTTTGACACCAATTAAGCAAGATTTCCGGAGTTGTAATTTTGGTCGGAAGACCACTTCAGCTTAAGTATAACATTTTAAATGCTTTATTTTTTTTATATTAGATTAAAAAAATGTTATCATCAAAGATACTGATTATCTATTTAGCAGGTGTGCTGATGCAACATCATATTAATACCTACTCACACTTGACAATAGGCTCGTTGCAAAAGTGAAACAAGTTGTAGTTTTACACATTTTCGTTGAATATTATATAAAATAAGCATGTTGTTGGAATGTGTCATGTTTGAAAAAAAAAGCATTTATGGGTTAAATTTGAAACATTTTCTAGAATCAGGTTTAGTATCATAACATCTTGATTTTAATATTTGCAAGAAAACCTTAAAAGTGCGCAAAACTGTTTTGTCGGAGAATTAATTTCACCCATCCTGTGTCAGGTATTCTTATATATATATATATATATATATATATATATATATATTAATTTTATACGTATACGTATTTCGAATATCTATATATCTCATATACGTGCGTGTTTCTGGATCACAGCCGTCATCAGCATAGCTAACTTAGACAAGGATCGAACCTTCAATATTGATGTCTATAGTCTAGCATCTTTATCATTGGACCAAGACGCCCTGTCTGTCTAAATATGTACGATTTTTATCACCTTATCTATAGTATCGACACTTTTCCAGAATATTATGGCGACGATTTTAAATATTGTTTTTTTTTTAAATTGCCTCAGCCTTCCGTAGCGTTCTTACACACACACACACACACACACATATATATATATATATATATATATATATATATATATATATCGTTTTATTTGTCTGCTGACTTGCTAATTTTGTGCCCTCCCACCTGTTCGGTCTAACAGGCATTGAACTAATGGTCACCCGACTAAAGATATGAGAGGAGGCTGAGGTTCGTTAGTGCAAACTTGATGGGTCAGCATATAGTTGACCTAGACTGGACCAAAATGGAATTTTGTCGAGTTCTTCACTTCTTCTAGTATATTTCTTCGCCCCTTCCTTCTCTCTTAAAACTGGCTTCTGCTGGTGCAGTCTCTCAATTTTCACCCTTGATTTTGTTTTTACTCAGTCTTCGACAAGATGTCATAGTTGGTCGGTTGATTGATGTAAGGCTATAGTATTGTTTTGTATAATTTTATAACTGCTCTATTTTTTATTGAGAACTCTTGAAAAAATGGTTTGATGTTCACTTTATTAATATATTTGAACTTGATCAATATATATATATATATATATATATATATATATATATATATATATATATATATTAGAAACCAGTCACCGCTTATCAAGGCCCAATGGCGACTCGAAGATAAGGGTTATTGAGTTTAACAGATAAACGGTTAAACACCGAGTGGATTAGTAGCAATGGTGGTAACTGGTCAGAAACCGATTATTAAAGAATTTGTTTACATTGGACTTGAAAACTGCCATGTTATAGTAAGCCAGAAAGCTGGTACTGGCTAAGCCTTACGAAGAAATGTAAATCTAGGGGATCTTTCTTAATATGTGTCTAATGACTCTGGATCAAGGCGACTCATAATACAGGCCTGGCAACTATGCGACTAGGGTCCACGACTAGGGGCGAACATGTAAAGACCAAAATTACTACTAAATAATAATTACCCAAAACAGTTTTAGTAAGAAATTTCTTAGTAATGCCCAGAATTAGCAACTATATATATTATCAAGAAGCAGCTTACAGTAATTGATGTATTTCCATCAAATCAAATCAAAAAAGTACAAAAGTATAAAAGAACTAAATTAACAAAAAATCACTTTATTCACCATGAATTCGACACATTTTTGATATTTCAAAACTCATGATGACATAATACAATAAGAAAGCAAATTCAATATTTTACAAAATCAAATACTTTATGAACAAAATAATTTTCTGAAAAACAATTTTAATAATTTTTACAACTTTGTTTTTACAGAAGATGAAGAAAATGCTTATTTCTTCACGGCACGATAATACATATTATACACAATCGTAATAATAAAATCAACTAACATTAACAAGAACATAAAACCAATGAAGTATATGTAAAAAGGGTGGAAATGTAAAACATATCTGATAACTGCTTGGAAAATTATGAATTATCAATACTGAGTATGTTATCATTAGAATTGTATAAACATTTTTATTTTATAAATAATATTTTAAGATAATTTCATACTTTTTGTGCTGGTTCTTGATTCGCTTTTTGAAAAATATTGAACAATATAAACCCATGCTCTTTTTCATTTTGAAATGATGCATATAAGAAACTGACACAAGATTTTATTCATGATAATTATTTGAATCACTCAAGTAAAATTAATTATTTCATTTGAAGGTGGGGGGGTCAATCAATCAAGTAAATTAACAAGTTTAAATACTTTTTAAGCTTCAATTGTACTATAGAGACTGTTAAATTTAATCACCTGACATAAAATGTCTTATTTATTTTTTAACAAGCTCCTTGTTAGAAACGTTTTATTTTAAGCAACAATAACCCTTGTTTGACTATTTGATATTGGGGGATATTCCTACTCTGTTCTGTTACTTAAATTTTAATAACGAGATTCTACTTTGTTTAGGGGATTACGTGTGAACACCCTGAACAATTTGGCGGAAAGAAGAAAAAACAAACAAACAATTATTTAAGAATTTAGAGTAGGGATTGGTTTTAAATATACAATTAACGTAAAATGATCCCCTGTTTCCAGGTCATTCTAGTTTTTTAGAGCAGTTCACTAAAAGATTTTTATCAATAACTCTAAATCCGAGTGGAAGGTCGTAAAACCAAACATAATCGCCTAAAAAGTAGAACCACTACTCGCCGCCCCATCACTAAAAATACGCACAAGAGAAAAAATTGGTTAACTGCCTTAAAACTATATAATGACCCGGAAATGCGTGATCATTTTACGTTAAATATATCTGTGAAACTGATCACTTACTCTAAATTCTAGAATAATTGCTTTTTTCTTCTGCTAACTTTTTCAGGGTGTTCACATGTAATCGCCTAAGAAAGTAGAACTCATTTTGAATGCATCATTTTCCGAGCAGTTATCAAATATGGTTTACATTTCCCCCCTTTTATGCAAGTATTTTATTGGTTCCATGTTGGTGTTAATGTAAGTTGATTGTATTATTAAAACTGTGTGTAATATGTATTATCGTATCATAAAGAAATAAGCATTTTCTTCATCTTCTCTGAAAACAAATTGTATATGTAACCAACTAAAAAATTTGTAAAAATTATCAAAATTGTTTCTCCGAACATTATTTTGTTATTTGATTTTGTAAAATGTTGAATTTGCTTGCTTATTGTATTATGTCATTA
>OY744548.1:45901957-45916957 GCA_963556195.1 Sepiola atlantica
ATAATAATAATAATAATAATAATAATAATAATAATAATAATAATAATAATAATAATAATAATAATAATAATAATAATAATAATAATAATAATAATAATAATAATAATAATAATAATAATAATAATAATAATAATAATAATAATAATAATAATAATAATAATAATAATAATAATAATAATAATAATAATAATAATAATAATAATAATAATAATAATAATAATAATAATAATAATAATAATAATAATAATAATAATAATAATAATAATAATAATAATAATAATAATAATAATAATAATAATAATAATAATAATAATAATAATAATAATAATAATAATAATAATAATAATAATAATAATAATAATAATAATAATAATAATAATAATAATAATAATAATAATAATAATAATAATAATAATAATAATAATAATAATAATAATAATAATAATAATAATAATAATAATAATAATAATAATAATAATAATAATAATAATAATAATAATAATAATAATAATAATAATAATAATAATAATAATAATAATAATAATAATAATAATAATAATAATAATAATAATAATAATAATAATAATAATAATAATAATAATAATAATAATAATAATAATAATAATAATAATAATAATAATAATAATAATAATAATAATAATAATAATAATAATAATAATAATAATAATAATAATAATAATAATAATAATAATAATAATAATAATAATAATAATAATAATAATAATAATAATAATAATAATAATAATAATAATAATAATAATAATAATAATAATAATAATAATAATAATAATAATAATAATAATAATAATAATAATAATAATAATAATAATAATAATAATAATAATAATAATAATAATAATAATAATAATAATAATAATAATAATAATAATAATAATAATAATAATAATAATAATAATAATAATAATAATAATAATAATAATAATAATAATAATAATAATAATAATAATAATAATAATAATAATAATAATAATAATAATAATAATAATAATAATAATAATAATAATAATAATAATAATAATAATAATAATAATAATAATAATAATAATAATAATAATAATAATAATAATAATAATAATAATAATAATAATAATAATAATAATAATAATAATAATAATAATAATAATAATAATAATAATAATAATAATAATAATAATAATAATAATAATAATAATAATAATAATAATAATAATAATAATAATAATAATAATAATAATAATAATAATAATAATAATAATAATAATAATAATAATAATAATAATAATAATAATAATAATAATAATAATAATAATAATAATAATAATAATAATAATAATAATAATAATAATAATAATAATAATAATAATAATAATAATAATAATAATAATAATAATAATAATAATAATAATAATAATAATAATAATAATAATAATAATAATAATAATAATAATAATAATAATAATAATAATAATAATAATAATAATAATAATAATAATAATAATAATAATAATAATATCAAACGTGTAAAATTATAACGAAGTCTACCAGTCTTTAAATAATCGTGAGGAACAGAAAGGATGGCGGAAAATGAAAAGGGGGACGCATGACCTGTTATACATAGATCAAAAGATCGTGAAGAATGTAAACAGCAGAAAAACATGGTCATGGCATGGATCAACTACAAGAAAGCCGACGACAGAAACTCTCAAGCATGGATAAGTGAGTGTTTCTATATGTAAAAAAAATATCCGATGATATGGAGACTGGAACTGGCAGTTAGAGTACAACACCTGATTCAGATTAACATATTCAGATAAACATATTCCAAGTACATTCCTTATCACAACTAGTGTTTACCGTAACCATGATGTTACTTAACAGCATACTCAGGAAATGTGATGCCGAATACAAGTTTACAGACACAGAACAAAGAATAAATGACCCATGTATATGGACGACTTGAAGTTATTTTCAAAAAAGAACTGAAAAAACTGATAAACACAACCAGAATCTTCAGCTAGGACATTCAAATGGAGTTTGGAATGGAAAAGTATGCACTGCTAAAAATTACAAGAGAAAACTGGAGATAGTGGAGGACTTTAAACTGCTCAACCAAGAAGAAATTAGTGCATTTTACAAACATGATATCTATAAATATTTGTAAGTTCTGGAAATAGACACTATCAAATGAACAGAAATGAAAGAGAAGATTGGAAAAGAATACTTGATAACAACACGAAAACTCTTAGAAACTAAATTATATAGTAGAAATCAAGTAAAAAGAATAAGCACTAGTAAGATATTCCGGTCCATTCATAGGGTGGACAAAAGAAGAACGGTGGCATCTTGGCCAGAAGACTAGCTAACTAATGACAATGCACAATGCACTACAACCGAAGGGTGATACTGACCGATTTTACGACTGGTAAATATAGAAGACTGTGGATGACACAAAAAAAGAATTGTAAATATACATAACCCGGAATACAGAAAGGCTGGTAACCTCAGCAAAATACATTATCAACATGAAAAATACAGAGAGCAGTTAAACGAGAAAGAAAAAAAAACGAGAAAATTAAAAGGGGAAGTGAAACAAATACATGGACGATTCATAAGAATGACAAGAGAAGAGACTCATTAAAACACTTGGACATGGCTATAGAAAGGAAACTGGGACAGCGAAGCGGAATCGCTACTGACAGCTGCACATAACACTGCGATTCGAGTTAACTATATGAAAGCTAAAACAGACAAAACCCAGGAAAACAGTAAACAAAGGGACGGTAAAATACATAATAAGTGAATGCAGCAAACTATCCCCAAAAGAATACAACAAAAGACGCGTCTGCGTAGGAAAGGCAATACACTGGGAACTATGCAAACGGCTGCATTTTGAACACATAGACAAATGGTACAGAAACCAAACGAAGACAGAACTGGAAAGAAAACGAAAATAACAAAATCCTCTGGGACATGGATGTACAAACAGATAATCGCATCCAAATAAAGAGACCGGATGTCATAATAGTACACAAGAATTTTTTAAAAAACTGCCAAATTGTACATTTTGCCGTCTCGGCAGATCACATATAAAGGAGACGAAGAAACGAAGCAAATACACGGAACTTGACAGATAAGTGAAAGGATTATGGAACATGAAGAAAGCCAGCATAATAATCGTATGAGTACTAGGAACGGTCCCAAAATACTGGGGGAAAAGACTGGGATAAATTGGAATCAAAGAGAAAACTGAGACCATACAACGGACGGCAATTAGGAAAACAGCTGAAATCTTCGGATGTGGAAACCCACCCACATAAATTACGAATGCTATGGAAGTTGCAATAGAATTTTTTTTAAAACACACACTAAAAGAACACTACCAGCATTAATACAAGGGAATTGAAACTGCAAGACATTTCAGAAACTATACCCCCTCCAAAAAAAAACAACAATGTGATGATATTACACAAAATTACATAAAATAGTAGTGAAGGGTCAAGCAGGATCGAAACACCGAGAAAAGAGCACTAACCAGAACTCCACTAGAGGGGTGTGGAGAGGCACCCAAGTCTAAAAAAAGACCAATAGTCATTACTCAAAAGAATTTAATGGTAATCGGCTATTGCGATAATACAAAACCTTTGCAATTGTTATTGAGAAAAGTGGAGAGTACTGGATATCTTAGGAGACTTGTTTGCACTCGGGGGCCATCACCGGTTATGGTCAGCGAGCAATCACTGATGATTACCAGTGTGAAAACTCGTAGTTAGTAAATAATAATTGAAGGGTCATAACACATTCGGTGTGATTAACCTCGGCTTATACAACACACAATTGTCTGGAAAGATCAAGGGGGTTGAAAGAGGGGGAGCACCAACGAAAACTCCTCTAGAATAGTGAGAGAATACTGGGAGCTTATTATCACTAAAATTCCAGACAATACCAATGAAATGAAATCCGCGATACAAATTTACAAAGAAAGAGAGAAAAATAATGTATATGGATGATTCGAAATTACTGTCGTAAAAATATAAAAATCAACACAGCGAGAATCTTCGGCTAGGATCTCCCGCTGGACGGTTATGAGTAGAATTCGAGATGGAAAAATTAGCACTACTGGAGATGTAGAAGGGAAAACTCGAAACAACGAAAATCTTCGAACTACCAAATCGAGAAAACTTAATGAAGCGATATCAAATGAACGGAGAACGAATATTTACTTTTCAGCAAGTTTCACTGAGTATGCATATATTTCAGGGGTTTTTAAGAACGTGTATAAACGAAAACTCTGATATTTATTCTTTATTCTTTATTCTTCTCATTATAAATACAATTTTGAATAAAATATTCATAAAATTTGTCAATTATCGAAATGATCTTTTTTTTTTTACTTAAACTTCCCTTTTCTAAACACAAAATACATGCATTGCCCATTATTTTCATTATTTTGTGATGTATCTGGACCCCCGTGCCAACTTTTCTCAAGAGCCGATGACAAATTTACATGTTCATTATTTTGTGATGTATCTGGACCCCCGTGCCAACTTTTCTCAAGAGCCGATGACAAATTTACATGTTCATTATTTTCTGATGTATCTGGAACCCAGTGCCAAATTTTCTCAAGAGCCGATGAAAAGTTTACATGTTCATTATTTAGTGATGTATCTGGATCTTTGTGACAAATTTTCTCAAGAGCTGATGATAAAATTAGATGTTCATTATTATCTGGAACTAAGTGCCAAAATTGATCCAGACCTGATGAGAAATTTATAAGTTCATTATTCTAAAAATTATTAAGATATCCGGTAAGAAATTTATGATTTCATTTGTTTGTATTTAGGGAAAGGGGCAAAGTATTGTGTCAGACGATCGATTTTCCTTCTTTTCGTTCTCCGTTGATGTCAATCTTAGTTCATAGGTCGTACATTATTCAACCAAGAAAATCTGTTTTCAAAAATGAATTTGCCCAAAACCTTGTAGAATGTCGAAAATATATCTACAAAAATTATCATGAATGTTCATTCAATGGTCGTACGGAGTTGGCCGGACGAGCATTTGCTGAATTATAATAAGATATGCGTACGCCTGTGTGCATGTGCGCTATTTCTGTGTGTGTATGTGTGCGTATGGATAATAATATATTTGCCGGTGGAAATATTTTCTAAACTTTAATTAATACGTGGTATAATGCCAGAAATATGGGGATCGTAGTAACAAAACAGGGTTTTCCCCAGCCATTTCACCACATGTGGCACCATTTGTGTGATGGTGGAGGTGATTAGGTGCGCATATTGATACCAATTATTCACGTATGCTCCTTAAAATCTGTAAGAAATGGATGACAAAAAGATGTTTTAATATTTTTATTTTGTGGACATGAAACGCATGTGTGACGCCATAAAATATGTGGACAATGAAAATGGAATAGAAAAAAAAACTGGAAAGAAAGAAAGGAGAGAGAAAATGGCGAGGAGAGAGGAAGATTATATATATAGGGTAAATTAAATTTACCCATGAAATAATAAGAATAATTTTATACCATTTCTGTATAATCTAACAATAATCTAATCTTGGAAGTACACCGCAAAACTATGCCAAAAAACATCAATATACATTTTTATT
This sequence comes from Sepiola atlantica, assembly GCA_963556195.1. Classification (NCBI taxonomy): domain Eukaryota; kingdom Metazoa; phylum Mollusca; class Cephalopoda; order Sepiida; family Sepiolidae; genus Sepiola; species Sepiola atlantica. The sequence continues at coordinate 45,907,601 of OY744548.1, forward strand.
CACACCCTTGTAACAATATCAAAACATGCACGATAATCGTTTTTCCTCCATGCACTCAAAATACACTACAAATTCACTCAAAACATTACAATACCTGCATAGTTCACAGTAAATGCAAAGAAAAAAGCCATACATTTTTCCCAGAAGCAATATACAAAAATAATATAAACAGATATTTTCTTTTTACCTGCCCCGCCAATAATACAATACTTTACAACACTCTAAGTAAATTTACCAACACCACCTACATCACATATAACAAAATAAACACTTAAATCAACAAAACACTTTCCTAAAACACCGACATCTAAAGCAAGAATATATACTGCCCCATGCAATAATTGCAAACAAATATTGGTGAAACTCAGCGCTAACTTAAGAAAAGGCTGGATAAACATAGTAGAGACATAAAAAAAACAATCTCCTAAATGCACTATTCTCTCATATAATACACGATCATTCCTTTAATTTTAAACAAGCTAGACTGGTTGAATTCATTTTAAATAAATCTCGCCGAAAACTTTTTGAATTAGCACTCATTATAAATTCTGACACAATTAAACAATGTAATGGATTTGACAATGTAATGGATTTAACAATGTAATGGATTTGACAATGTAATGGATTTGACAATGTATTTCCTTTAATCATTAAAATAATACTAAACGAACAAAGCTTAAATTTAGAGCCAGGCTAACTATTTTTATACCACATTCCGAACAAAACTTTTTACATAACATCGATATTAATAAAAAGTAATTCCACTTCATAGATGCACCACGTATTTCGAATTTTAACGTCTATGATTTTATTTTCGAAAAAGAAAAGAATAAAAACATTATTTCCATATCATAGATGCACCACATATTTAAAAGTTATATATCTGTTTTTGTTGTTGTTTTTCGAATCAGGTATCTTGAACAATAAATGTCAAACGTCAATGAACATGTAAACAATTTTGGGTTTTCTCTTTTTACCTTTTTCAGAAATAGGAAAAGTTTAGACTCCTGAGTAGGTGATATATTTCATATATATCCGATCGATACAAAAATAGTAATTAGTAGAGCTGCTTTGTATATGTGTATATGTTGTATTAGTTGCTATATTTATGTTGTATTAGTTGCTATATTTATGTCGTATTAGTTGCTATATTAATGTTGTATTAGTTGCTATATTTATGTCGTGCTAGTTGCTATATTTATGTCGTATTAGTTGCTATATTAATGTCGTATTAGTTGCTATATTAATGTTGTATTAGTTGCTATATTAATGTTGTATTAGTTGCTATATTTATGTTGTATTAGTTGCTATATTTATGTTGTATTAGTTGCTATATTTATGTTGTATTAGTTGCTATATTAATGTTGTATTAGTTGCTATATTTATGTTGTATTAGTTGCTATATTAATGTTGTATTAGTTGCTATATTTATGTCGTGCTAGTTGCTATATTTATGTCGTATTAGTTGCTATATTAATGTCGTATTAGTTGCTATATTAATGTTGTATTAGTTGCTATATTAATGTTGTATTAGTTGCTATATTTATGTTGTATTAGTTGCTATATTTATGTTGTATTAGTTGCTATATTTATGTTGTATTAGTTGCTATATTAATGTTGTATTAGTTGCTATATTTATGTTGTATTAGTTGCTATATTTATGTTGTATTAGTTGCTATATTTATGTTGTATTAGTTGCTATATTAATGTTGTATTAGTTGCTATATTTATGTTGTATTAGTTGCTATATTTATGTTGTATTAGTTGCTATATTTATGTTGTATTAGTTGCTATATTTATGTTGTATTAGTTGCTATATTTATGTTGTATTAGTTGCTATATTAATGTTGTATTAGTTGCTATATTAATGTTGTATTAGTTGCTATATTAATGTTGTATTAGTTGCTATATTTATGTCGTATTAGTTGCTATATTAATGTTGTATTAGTTGCTATATTTATAGAGAGAGTGCTCATGATCGGCGATAAAGCTCATGTAGATCGAAGATGGATAAGCATAAACGTAAAATTAAACGCCCTCCCTAGCTCGCTCCTAAATGGTTGGCGTAGAGAAATATTATATATATATATATATATATATATATATATATATATATATATATATAATATATATATATATATATATATATATATATATATATATATATATATATATATATATATATATATATATATATATATATATATAACCATGTCGGATTCTTGGAGAAAGACGGATATCGACGTCCGAAATATTTGATTCATTGTATAAAAAATACTTGGCATCTTATCGATTTCTTAAACAAAGTTGTATTTCATTTTAAAAATGCCTTTCAATATGTGAGAAAACATTTTATTATATATATATATATATATATATATATATATATATATATATATATATATATATATATATATATATATATAGGCAGCATATTCTCTTGCAGGCAAGTAGTGTTGAATATAAGAGACACTCATGTCTAGATATTCCTTGGTAGATCCTTTCAATAGTCCGAATCAGCATCTTAGTTTCGGAGGGGAATTGGCTGATGAATTTGTCGAGAAAATTTACGAAGCATTTGTCTGATACTAGCGCCATAGCCCAACACTTAACTAACAACCTCTTCTGCCCCCGATCGAAATTAAGAAAACTCTTAGTAGAAAATACCAAAATCTTAGTACTAACTAAAAAACTCCATATATTAGAAGCCCTATATATAAAAACAAAACAAAAAAAAACGTAATTAATAGATTTAGCTTTAATATCAGTTATAATATTCTAAAATGTCTATAGCTCTAAGTATAGTTTCGTACTTAGTACATAATTCCCGCCAAAGCCTTCTATGGAGAGATAAGCATTTTCTTTTCTTATTTTATTCTTTATTCTTTGTTTTATTTTATTTTTTCCATATTATAGTACTCACCTTTATCTCTGTGTCTTATATGATTGTACTAAATTCTGTGTTTAACTTAAATGTGCTTAATTATTGTTATATACTGTCTTATTGCTTGTCTATTAATTTCCCACTGAATAATTTCTTGAAATCACATGCTGGCCTGTAGTTTTGCCTCTCCTCACATTTCTCTTATTTATACTTACTTGCGAGAGGGAAACCTATCTTCAACTTTCTGTTCCCTTATTATACAATGAACTTATTCTATCTACATATATATATATATATATATATATATATATATATATATATATATATATGTATGTATTTTTTTTAACCAGCGGGGGATAGGAAATACCCGACTAGTATACGGGCGCAGGCTATTTTTACCCCTCTCGGAGTGTCGGACCGGTAAGACCTTTTAAGGCTATCCATCTAAGAAAAGGAAATCTCTGACAAACAAACCTTGCTACCAGCTACTTACGCCGTGGCAGTAAACCGTTGGGGAGGGAGGCCTCCTCAGTCCTGATCGACAACCTTCCTAGAGTTGGAATCTCGAACAAAATATCCGTTTTGCAAACCTACAATTGCTTAAGGAGTAGATAGGTTCTGCCTATTGCCGGCCCTTGCACTCCTTCTTTGTTTATTAGTCAGGCGCAGAGGTAACAGCGCTGGGACGCCTCTAAACACTCAGTGCCTAGCCTTGTTTCCTTACTAGGACAATGAACGCCGTTCTCTTTCTCTCTATTTGGGCAACTTGGGGAAAGTTTTTTCGTCACTTAGTCTTACATGACCAGTCTGGGTATTTCTTGTTCCAACAGGTTGAGGGTACAGGTTAGACAGATTGTCTGGCTGCGGTTTCCGACTTACAAGAAGGAGCCCAAACTCTTGAGTAGCGCCAAGAACGGCTGCTCCATCATCAGTTGCATAATACCGTGGGTAGTTGTATGCGCCATGTCGCGCATGGAGAGTGACCCTGCAATTATCTCCGGTGGGCTTTCCCGAGGCCACAGCCCCATGAACCAGGTCGTGACTAATGGACTGGTTGTGTGAGCTTATTGGCACTAAACTAGTACCCACCTTGGCCAACCCACTCTATAATAAAAAAAAAAAACATGTCATTACAAAGAAATAAAAGCAAACCTAAACCAGACACCCAACAAAAAACACCTTCGCCTCCACCCTTGAGGCTCGCGTTCACAAATATCCGGGGACTTAGAACCAACATCAACGACGTAGAAACCTTTCTCCTGACAAACTCCCCGGATATCCTAGCTCTAAGTGAAACTAACCTTCAATCCTCAATCTCCTCTCACCACTTTGACATGACTGACTACCTCCCACTCTACCGTAAAGACTCTGACAAACATATGCACGGGCTAGGAGTTTATGTTCGGAACCCCCCCCCCCTGTCTATAGAACATAGGTTAGAATCAGATGAGCAAAACTACATGTGCTTTAGATTGACTTTACATCACAGCGTCAGTTACTTATATTTCTTATATCGCTCCCCGTCGACCCAGGACTGTACTCTGCTAAACTCTGTTTCTGAAAGCATAGATAGAGCACTCTTAATTGACTCGAATGCCCAGATACATGTATTTGGGGATTTTAATGCCTACCACCGCGACTGGTTGGGATTCTCCAGCCTTACTAACGCAGCCGGCAACTCTACGTATAATTTCTCCTTAGCTCACTCCCTCTCTCAGACTGTCGATTTTCCTACCCGAATCCCCGATCGAGTAGACCAACAAGCCTCACTTCTATACTTTTTCTTGACCTCAATGCCCGAGGCTTGTGTGACGAAAGCTCATAGCCCACTCGGGAATGCTGATCACATTGTGCTAATGATACGTATCACCCTAAAAAGTCGTCCAAAAGCTGATGAACCGTTGCTCAAAACAACAAGATACTACAAGCAGGCTGATTTCGAGTCAATCAGAGATCACATCAGTGACGCCTCATGGAGGGAAACCTTCTCACTCCCTGCCGACGAGTGTGCAAAAGAACTAACTGAATGGGTCAAAGCAGGCATTGAAGCCTATGTCCCCATGCGAAAATTCTTTAGCAAGCCCCACTCTCCTCAATGGTTTACCTCGGAATGTGCAGCTGCCATTTCTAAGAGGCAACAAGCATTCCGTAAATTTGGTCGCCATAAGTCAGCTACTAATAGACATACATTTATAGAGTAAAGAAATAAATGCAAGGCCGTGATAGGTGAAGCGAAGAGAAGGTATAATGAGTTAACAAAAAAACGCATCCAGTCACAGAAACTAGGTACTCGTGATTTCTGGAAAATCTACAATAGTGTAGTGAATAATGGTCAATCAACGATTCCCCCACTATCAAGCCACAATGATGTTGTATGCACGGCCACTGATAAGGCTGAACTACTTGCCCAGCGCTTCGCTTCTAACTCTACTTTGGACTCAGATAACCATCCCCTCCCCAAATTCCCATTGCGGACCGAAGCCACAGGTCAGAGACATCATAAAAAAGCCTTGACACCTCTAAAGCTTGTGGGCCTGATCTTATACCTATAATAGTAATAAAGAAATGCTCTACTGAACTGGCCACTGTCCTCTCCAAACTCTACAATAACTGCCTAGCAGAATCTTGCTTCCCCGATAGCTGGAAAATTGCCTCTGTGGTACCAGTCTACAAGAGTTCTGGGAATAGAACCGATCCTCAGAACTATCGTCCAATCAGTCTGCTGCCGATCTTTGCTAAAATCTTTGAATCCTTAATCAATCTAGCGATAGTATGGCACTTAGATAATGCTAAACTTCCATCTGACCGCCAGTATGGATTTAGACAAGCACGATCTACTGCAGACATCCTAACGGTCATCTCTGAACGCATGTATCATACACTTGACAAGGCAGGAGAAGCTAGAGCGGTAGCGCTTGATATATCCAAGGCCTTTGACAAGGTATGGCATAAAGGGCTTCTCCTGAAAATACGCTCGTACGGTATTACTGGGCAATTACTTAATATAATTAGATCCTTCCTAGACAAAAGAAAAATCCAGGTTGTCCTCGATGGCCGTTCATCTAAGCAACATGACATAAATGCTGGTGCACCCCAGGGATCTATCCTTGAACCTTTGTTGTTCCTGATCTATATAAACGATCTCCCTGATGACATAGTGTCTGAGATTGTTTTTTTTGCTGACGACACCACCCTTTACTTTCGCCATATTGGCAAAACCGACGAGATCATATCCGAAGCATTGGATGAATCTTTAGAAAATGACCTCCAGGCTGTAGTGAATTGGGGTCATAAATAGTTGGTAACTTTTAATTCCGCTAAGACAAAGCTCCTTTCCTTCAATAACTACAAGAAACCTCTCCAACCACCGATTGTCATGGCTAATAGCACTCTACCTGAGAGTTCATCATTCAAACTCCTCGTCCTAACCTTCACAGGTAACATGAATTGGAACAAATACATTGAAGACATTGCCAAGGCTGCCGCAAAGAAGGTTGGCTTCCTTTACCGTGCTAGTAAACTCCTCTCACCTGACATTATCCTGTATCTTTACAAAGCCACCATCCGACCATGCATGGAGTATTGTTGTCACATCTGGGCTGGTGCATCATTGACTAGTCTCTCCCTTCTTGACAAGGTCCAAAAAAAGAATCGCCAACCTAATAGGTCCCTCACTGTCAGCCAAGCTCCAGTCCCTGTCAGATCGCCGCAATGTAGCATCCTTGTGCTTGTTTTACAAATACTTCAGTGGATTATGCTCCTAAAATTGGCTACTCTGGTGCACCCTAGACGTGGATTCACTAGACTAACTCGACAATCAACTAAATCTCATTCATTCACTGGGGAGGCTCCCAGATGTCGGAGAGTCTTCTACTCAAATAGCTTCTTTCCTCGTGCTGCTGGCCTCTGGAACTTCCTCCCTGCCCACTGTTTCCCCAACAGTACAGACATGCAGAAATTTAAAACTAATGTAAACAGACATCTCGCTGCGCAGATCCCAATTTAAGTTGACCCCCCCCCCCACACACACACTCAAATCTTCTCCCCATTTCTTTTTTTTTCTTAGTAGCCCCTTACGTCTACAGTGGCAGCCGCCTTGTTTGGGGTGAACTTTGTTAAAAAAAATTAAAAAAATAAATAAATAAATAATACTAACACATTCCCCTGAAGATGGACCCGGATGGGTCTGAAAGTACTTAGGAGACAAATCCAAACTATGGCAAATTCATCAGCCAATTCCTCTCCGAAACTAAGATCCTGATTCTGACTATTGAAAGGATCTACCAAAGGATATCTAGACATGAGTTGTCTCTTATATTCAACAATATATATATATATATATATATATATATATATATATATATATATATGGTAACATTTATAAACAAAACGCGGAACACAATACCACGGAACTATTGCCAGCTGACTACGACATGGTTATTTTCAATTCCAATGTAAGCATCTTTTTGTTAGGCCGTCCTCCAAACTAATCAAACTATGGCCATGTATGACCATCATTACGAATCCTCTGGACAAACAGATTAACCCTTATCCTCGAGTGGTCTTTGGGTATTGATAAGCGGTGATTCGCTGACTCGATAGTACATAAAAAAGGCAAACATAACAACTGTTAAATATATAAATAAAATGGGACTGTCTAAATTTTTGTAGTAGATAATATATATATATATATATATATATATATATATATATATATATATATATATATATATATAATATTTATAAATAAATATTAATTATTTATTCATTAATTTATCTATTAATTATTTATTATTCATATACATATTTATATTTACACACATATACATATATACATATATATATACATATATATATAAACATATATATATACATATATATACATATATATATATATACATATATGTATATACATATATATGTATATATATAGATATATATATATATAGAGAGAGAGAATGAGAGAGAGAGGGGGTAGAGGGTAGAGCCGCCAGCTGTCACCTCGACGGATGAGTTTCAATCCCGGCTTGAGGCACTAACCTATCTAGCCGCACTGAAGAGCTGTGATACAGCGAAACAGTCTGTATGTGGATGAGTATATGAATCTCTCAGAATAAGATGGTGTTATCCTTGATTATATATATATATATATATATATATATATATATATATATATATATATATATATATTTCATTTGAACTAAAGAGAAAACAGTTTTCAATGAATGGGTTGTTCCCCCAGGAACTATCTCAATATTATCAAAATTTGCTGAAATTTTGGGAATAGACATCATTTTTAGTAATTTACCTATGGTTTAAATTTCATTTGAATCTAAGGGAAAACTGTCTTCAGTTTACCCCCCCCCCCACCAGCGTTGAAGTGATATATTTCTTAGAGGCCAATTTTCAAGCAATTCTGTCCAGCGGTTTGGGTGAACATAAGACACAAAAATCGTACAGACACACACACACAGACAGTTACTATTATATATATATATATATATATATGTGTGTGTGTGTGTGTGTGTGTGTGTGTGTGTGTGTGTGTGTGTGTGTGTGTGTGTGTGTGTGCACTTATAATAACAAAGGCAACGTCATTAAATTAATGTTGAGTATCGGAGTCGTGTCATAAAACAAATTTAATTTATCAGTCCGTCTGGACGACATTAGTGGCGCAAGTCTCTGTACAAAGCCGGGAAGATGAATAGTCCTCATATTGGTCTCAACGGGCTTAAAGCAATCATTGGGTTTAGAGTGAACACCGCGTGGGATATACATCTGGACTTCATCAAGCTCATATTTTATAGACATAACCTCAATTGTTTAGAGAGAGGGAGGCAGTGAGAAAAGGGTGTAGTGTTTTGTTTACTTTTTATAATACAATAATTGGCACATGTATTCATTCACATTTAAGAGGGAACTATCTTCATAATCCTACATGTAGTTTATATCATAATTTTTACGTTGAATTATTCACTGTTTAATATTTTTTGTGGTTTATATGTAAGGTCAAATAAAGTACAATTACAAGTCTAGATATTAAGTTAAAAAGTGAATATGCTTCATGAAAAATAATTTTATTCATCATTTAGCTGTGGATTTACTGATAACCTGGAAAGAGGAACAGGTGTAGGCACTTTTTACAAAAGCCAAAATAAAAGTACTCATAATTGTGAAAATGTGTTAAATTATTATATAGAATATCAACAAAGCCTTTGTCTAAACAGTTTAGATTTTAAATCTCTGAAGTTTAATAGTTAGTGGTACTGCATAATGAAACTAAATAATATTTATATATCATACTAAACTAAAACTATTAATTTAGAAAAATGATTAAAATTGTACTGTTGAAAGCTCTGAAAATATGAACATGACAAAAGGACACATTTGAGGCAGATAACTAATTTTAGTTTATTCGAGATACAGCCGTGGAATTTGGACAGAATGAATCCTTACCTATGCTGATTGTCCTA
>OY744548.1:45919457-45926957 GCA_963556195.1 Sepiola atlantica
TTTTAGTGTAGACCAAAAGAAACTAAACTAATAATAACATTTTTATTGCGTAGAACTATCGGATCAGATAGATACTAGGATTATTACTGCGTAATAACTTTGAATTTAAGTTGTACAAGGCTTTAAAAAGAGAAAAGGCAACGATTTACAGCTAACTTTCCGCCAACATCTGATCAGGAAAATATCGATGAAATATAAATTAGTATTTGTAGCGAAACTGAATCTCAAAGCTGAGGAAATATTAAGTGATGGGAACAAAAATGACTTACGGTAGACAAATTATGAGAGGAATAACAAATCAGAAACCGAAATGGCGCTCAAAATGTCTAAAGACGAATGGTGTACCGCTTTAGAAACAGATCCTCGAAAACCTAAGAAAATTGTAGGAAAACGTTCTGCGTGTAATATTATTAAACGAATCAATTTGAGATATGATGCTGATTTATACAACTAACATTCCAATCAGAACTGGAAAATATCTCAAAAATGTTTTTATTCAAATTCCATTCATTCTGATGACATCTGATATTTTGAAAATTATTTTTTGATTTCTCTTGAGATGCGAAACTATTTCTTTATTGTCGATGCTGTTTCTTTGTTCGTAAGAATCGCTTACCGGACTAAAACGACCAGCAATTAAAACGTTTTTGTGTTTTTTTACTTTAACAACTTTAAAAACGATACGTGGTATAATCACGCCAATTAAGATTATGATTATTTTCTCCTGGAAGTGATTTTCAGAAACAGACACATCAGTGAAGAGAGACATATCTGGAATGGAAGATCTTCTACAACCCAGAACTCTTAATATTTACGAAGACACAAGAAAACACCATACATGTCTTTCAGAGGAAAATCTTGAGAAAATATCTACTGTCCTTATGTTACCTCCAATAATGATATTTACCAACACACACGCATGCAATACTGGAGCACTAAGATTCTGAAGAAAAGAGTATCGTGGCTTGGTCATCTACGCCTACCACAAGAAACACCATCACGTATGGCATTGGATCACATAGTGAAGCCAGTAAAGGGGCCAAAAGGAAGATGAAAAACAACCTGGTTCGAAATGATTAAAAACAAAATTAAGAATATGTACTCAGTAATACAAAAAACCTCGGCATCCTTAATAAAAAACACATATCACAACAGACTAAGCCGGAATGATTTTTTTAAATAAGACGAATTTACAATGAAGAATAATGTGGTGTACATTGGCTTCTCCAAAAATGCACACGAATATTTTCAGGCTTTATCACAAGAGAGATTTTCACTAGATTCGTCATTTTGAAAGTCTTGTCATTTTCTTTATAATCACCTATCAAGGCTCAAAGGGTTAATGAGTTTGTTTAGTAGACAGTGAGATAACACAGTGATGATTACATTGGACTTAAAAACGACTATGTTGTAGTCAGCTAGGAAGCAATCCAGCGATATTGTGTTCCACAGACGGATAGTTCTAGGAAGCTCCGTTTAGTTTTTGGTACACAGATGGAGAAAGGGAAATATTGACATTGGTGGTAGCTAAACGAGTTTTTGTTGAGATTTTTTTACAGGGGTAAACCATAGATTGGAATTCAGTCAAGCACCTACCATGAAAATAACGATAGAGCGGTTTTGTACTCTGTAAAGGCAGGAATGTAGCTCTGTGCGGTAACTCCTCAGATGTGGCAACAGTATTCCATCTTAGGGTGTATTTGACTCTCATACCGGTAAAGGATTGAGTCGGGTGTGAGATACTTTCTGTAGAGGTAGAATGATCCAACCATTTTTCCAACAACCAACGGATTTGATGTATGTCTTCCATTTCAAGTCTCAAGTGAAGGGCAGTCCCAGAAGCTTATCACAGCAGGATTGTGTTATATTGAAATATATTAAAAACTAGTGTATTCCCTGTAATACGCTACCTTATGACGTGTCATCACAATAAATGTAAAAAATGGTGTTCAGGATTACATTATTAGTATTTTTTTAATGAAAACATAGAGTCCTCCCTCGTATTATTTGGATTATTCTCATCTTGAATGTTATTCTCACAACGTTTTAGTTGATATCAACATGGATCCGTGGCGAACGGATAAAGTGCTAAGTAATGATCAGTTCTAAGTGTGAGTCTTCTTGAAAGAGAAGGTTCAATCCTCACTAGAGGCGATACTAAGAATATGATTACTTAAGACTTCTACCCGGTCATGGCTGACGAAATAAGAACAATCTATCCCCATGGATTAAATTGTGATTTCAGTTCGAAATTCCGTAGAGATTCCTGAGTTCGACAAAACACCTGTAGAAGGCTGGGGGTTACATCGGCCAAAACGTTGTGAGAATAACACCCAAGATGAGAACACTAGTCCATATAATACAAATTATTAATCTTCATCTAAAAGAAATTCTGAAACATAATATTCCTTCCTCTATTTCAACTATTTTCGGTATTTAATGAATAATCTGGTACTTTAGTACGTTGAAAACGAGTTTGTTCTTTTAGAATGCACTACTTTATCACGTGTTTATCACGTGTTTATCACTTCTTTATCACGTGTTTTCATTAGATTTTGAAAACAGAAACTGATTTTTTAGAGATTCCAAAATTGGCGGGTTTATTATTATTACTGTTTTACATTGAGAATTACTTTATTCATTTCAGCACTTTCGCGATTTTGACGGTTTGGGACAATGTTATTATTCTACACAATACATTACACAAGCACAGCTTTAATTGGAATAAACTACGTTTCTAAGGGTTTTCGAAGGTTTTGCAAAAGTAAAAGTGCTTTTTGAATGCAACATAAATATCATGTTACATTTTGTAATTTGTCGGAATGGATTTACGATTGTAAACAAGTACGAGGAACAGGGCCGTATCAAATCTAATAGAAATATAAATTGTTTCCAGCAAGATCTTTATCCGTTGTTATTGTTTAAGTACTTTTTAGAATGATTATTCAAAACCAATTGACACGCACGTGGAGACACACACACATGAACAAATGATGATGATGATGATGATGATGATGATGATGATGATGATGCTGCTGATGATGATGATGCTGCTGCTGCTGATGATGATGATGATGATGATGATGATGATGATGATGATGATGATGATGATGATGATGATGATGATGATGATGATGATGATGATGATGATGATGATGATGGAAAAAAGAAGCAAATACACGGAGCATGTCAGATAACTGAAAGGAATATGAAACATGAAGAAAGTCAATATAAGTAATTGTAGGAGCACTAGGAACAGTCACTAAAAAACTGGAAAAGACTATGAGAAATTGGAATCAAAGGAAAGACCGAGACTGCACAACGGACAGCAATGTTCATCATCATCAGCTGATGTTTTTAGGAAAATCCTCGAATGCGGTAATAAAGATTTGTGAGATAACTTCTAGTTAGTGAAATAATAATTATAAGGCGGAAATGAAACGGAGGAAAGTGAAGATATTATTATTATTATTATTATTATTATTATTATTATTATTATTATTATTATTATTATTATTATTATTAAGAAGAAGAAGAAGAAGAAGAAGAAGAAGAAGAAGAAGAAGAGGAAGAAGAAGAGGAAGAAGAAGAAGAAGAAGAAGAAGAAGAAGAAGAAGAAGAAGAAGAAGAAGAAGAAGACAAGTATACGGTAACTAAAACTTTGCTTCTTTTATTTTTAGTGTATTTTTACAATTCTAGATTTTTGAACGGTGAATAATTTTTATTTCAATGTTTACAAATTCTTAATTTGAACGCACATGTAAATCTTACTTTTTAAGTAGCCAAATAATATCGCCATTCCTACCGTTACCCGAAACCAGATATTGCTGCGGCAGTTTCTACTTAGAAGATAGTTAAACGGAATGCATAGAATTGTCCAATTGACATGCGATGAGAGCACTTGGTGAACGCCAGACCTATAATTTCTTATATATATCGCTTCATAAACTGGACAAAATAAAATGTCAGATATTGGGATACAAGAACCAGGAAATTAATAGCCATGCACAACGCACTGCACCCGAATGATGATACTGGCCGACGATGCAAAAAGGAAAGAAGGGGGGGGGGTACTGGTAAGTATTGAAAATTGCGTGAACAATGCAAGTCGAGGATTAGAAAATACATAAAACAAAGTACATAAAGGTTGATTACTGCCGCCCAAACACAGGAAAGTAAACAATATGGAGAGAAGCGAAACCGGAAACAAAAATGAGAGTGCAGAATAATGGGACGAGAAGCTGTTACATGGGCGATTTATGAGACTGACCCAAAGAAATGGTGCTCGAGAACATATGTGTACATGGCTACAGACACTTGAACAGAAAAGCAGAATCGCTACTGACAGCCACACAAGACAACAAAAGTAGAAACTGTTTACAAAAAGACGAAACAATAACTCACATAAGTGAATGCAGCGAACTGCCAGAAATCTCCTAATAATCTGAAGGGGTGGCACCAGCAACGGTTGGTACCGCATTAAATAGTTGTGAAGAGTCAAGCAGGCTAGAAAGACCGAGGAAGGAGATTACCATTCAGACGTCCAATGGAAGGGCGTGGAGGGTACTGAAATCTTGGGGAAGCTTATTACAACTCAAATTTCAGAGAGCGCCGATGGTCGTTATTAGCGAGAAATAAATGGTAAACGGCTGTTGCGAAAGTGCATAGCGATTTGCAACGGTTATCGAAAAAGTGGAGAATGCTGGAACTCTGGGGAGACTTGTTGTTACTCAGACTCCAGAGAACACCATTTTGTTATTGCCAGAGAGCGTGAAAATTCTTAGTGAGTAAACAATAATTTCAGTAAAAATAAAAAATTCTAAGTTTTTGTGTGGCTGAAATAAAATATTTGGAACTAAAGTTACCTACCTCGATCGAATCTTTTTCGTCTGTTCGGGGTTTTTATTTTGCCATTAAAGTATAATTAAACTGAATTAATCGAAATATTTTTTTAGCTTAGTTCAAATCCAAATAAACTTTTGTTGTGTGATGATGATATGTGATTATAATTGGGCAAAGGTAGGTTAACTAATACTTTTTACACATTGGGTGTTCAGGTATGTGAAGTTATATAACTTGAGTTATTTACTTGGACAAAGCTTTAATAATCGCTTCATAGCTAGTCTTCTGTAGTAATGGGTTCGAGTTACTTTCGATCCCGTTTTGGTATATGTTCTATTGTTAGATAGTGGGAACGCAGAGAGTAGAAAACATCCCTGAAAGTAGGGTAGAAGTACCAGCGGAAGTCGGAAGTTGCGTCATGTTGGTGGATGGTTTTTACGATCTCGCAGTTCCTGACGACCAGCGAAGGCGAACGTGAAAAGTCGCCCGATCCGTTGCTAGTAAACGCGAAACCGGGGGAGCAGCAGCCAAAATGTCCGGACGAGATCTTTCTCTAGTCTCTCTCTCTCTCTCTCTCTCTCTCTCTCTCTCTCTCTCTCTCTCTCTCTCTCTCTCTCTCTCTCTCTCTCTCTCTCCGTCAAGGAAGAGTTATGACAGAGGAGTCATTGTTAGTTTATGGATCAGTGAGATCTAGGAAAGTACCGTAGCTACGTAACGGATCTAGATGATTGATTGTGGAATTAGGTTGGTGAAAATTGAACTTATTTTCGGCTCGAGGTGGATTGATATGTGCACCAGGACGGTCGGCATTTCAGGGATAGTAAGAAAAAACTGGGTTGAGTCAATGTGGAAATGAATGGGGCTTCTTGGAAGAAGGATATTAAAAAAGGCGAGTCGCCGGCTCCGAAATTATGGGGGGGGGGCGCCCTTGGAAGGGATAGAAAAATAACATGAATTGAAGGAAACATCGGGGTAGAGAGTTAGAGGGTCGTTTTGTAGTTCATGTTGAAAAGCGGATGATTGTCAAATTGTATGATTGATAGTAATGGAATCGGATGAGTGTTGAGAAGAGGACGTGGAAAATACCTCCCTAGTAGGTATTTTTAGAAAATGGAAGAGAAAGTCTGTTAGATGGTGAGGGCGCAGAGAATATGAGGACCCCCTGAAAAGGGGTAGGAGTAACAGCGGAAGTCGGGAATGACGTCATGTGGGTGGGAGGTTTTTTTCAGTTCTTGACGTCCAACGAAGGCGGACATTAAAAGTCGGCCGGTCCGTTGCTAGTAGGCGTGGGCCGGGGGGGGGGAGTAGCCCTAATAGTCTGCTGAGATCGTTCTCTAGTCTTTCTCTCTCCCGTGCACAACAACCACACAATCTGTATCGTCTATTTATGTTGAATAAACTTCTAAAACTCGACCCCGGAGTCCATGAACCGAGATATACCAGCCGGCGGATTCTAACCCCGGGTACCCACGAGAAGCTAACCCCGGGTACCCACGAGAAGCTAACCGAGAATATAACACTATCATTTGGTGAAAACGACT
Source organism: Sepiola atlantica (assembly GCA_963556195.1). Classification (NCBI taxonomy): domain Eukaryota; kingdom Metazoa; phylum Mollusca; class Cephalopoda; order Sepiida; family Sepiolidae; genus Sepiola; species Sepiola atlantica. Next base: position 45,925,841 of record OY744548.1, read on the forward strand.
TTTAATAACGGACGGATGGGAAGGGAGGTTAGTGTATTGGACTAACTTTGAGGAGCAATTATTTAACAAGTTGAGTATATCAGTATTGTCGGTTTGGCTTATTTATATTATTCACTATATTATGGTGCTGCTGCATAACTCTCGTATTTCTATTATTCTTTTTATTAGAAGTTCTATACATATAGAGGATCCACCTCGATCTTCATCAAGATAGTATGTAGAACCACATAAGTTCAGGTAACAACTTGAATAAAAACTCTCACAACCTTCATTAGAAACTTAAAAACAAGAACATACCTAATGCATTGAACTGGTCTATCTTGAAAAAATAAACTTCTCACAAACCTGGATCTAGAACATGTGCTTTATGCTCATCTGAAGCGATTATGATAATGAAATAAAAGACTCCACTGATAAACATAGAAAATGAAATAATAGCAACATGTAGGCACAGAAAAAGATACAAATATGACCAACTTGTAAAGCCAAATAATAGACCCCCACTCACTATCACTACAAAATGTACAACATGTACAAAATGAAATAATAGCAACATGTAGGCACAGAAGAAGACAAATATGACCAACTTGTAAAGCCAAATAATAGACCCCCACTCACTATCACTACAAAATGTACAAAATGTACAAAATGAAATAATAGCAACATGTAGGCACAGAAGAAGAAGATACAAATATGACCAACTTGTAAAGCCAAATAATAGACCCCCACTCACTATCACTACAAAATGTACAAAATGTACAAAATGAAATAATAGCAACATGTAGGCACAGAAGAAGAAGATACAAATATGACCAACTTGTAAAGCCAAATAATAGACCCCCACTCACTATCACTACAAAATGTATCTCCTCTTACATTAATCTGAATATCTGGTCTTATAGCTCAATTCCTCCCTAGTGTTAATATTTAATTTACATAGCACAAGGTTAGCTCTCGCCATTGCGTTATCCCTATCTTCGAAACACACTTTTCCTTTCAAGGTACCTTTTTACTGTCTTTTAACTGCTTTTTTTTTAATATAAAATTTCTAAAATTAAAGTTTGAATGAAATTAAAAAATAATTATAAAATAAAAATGAAAAAACAATAAAATTCTT
>OY744548.1:45931957-45949457 GCA_963556195.1 Sepiola atlantica
GAGAACATTCCAATTGTTCAAAGAATTAGAACAACAGGTCTAGTATGGCGTACGGTCGTTTCCAAAACATTCTGGAAATACTTTAATTTAAATTTTAAAAATTTTTAAATTTTTCAATTAAAAACTTTTTTTTTACAAAGCCACTCCAGAACGCGTCTTCATCAGCGCCTTTAGCAGCACATCTTACAGAAAATTAAAGGAAGAAAATAACAAGTTCGTCTTAGAGGAACATCTATTGACAGGAGGAGATGCAGGGACAAATATTAGAAAAAGGAATAATTTACAAATATAAAATAAGAACATAAAGATAAACCGATAATAATAATGATAAAAAGACATTATAAACATTATCAAAATTATAAAGATAAATGAAAATTAAAAAAATTAAAAATAATATATATATATATATATATACATATATATACGTATATATATATGTATATATATATATATGTATATGTATGCATATATAGGTATATATATGTATATATATGTGTATATGCATGTTTATATATAGGTTTATATATATATATATATATATATATATATATATATATATGTATATATATATGTATATGTATATATATATGAATATATGTGTATGTATATATATAAATATGTGTATATGTATATATATATGTATATATAAGTATACACATGTCTATTCATATGTATATATAAATGTATACATATATCAATATATGGTTATATATATGTATATATATACATATTCATATATACATATACATATATTCATATATATATATATACATGCATATATACATATATATATACATATATCTATATATGTATATGTATACGTATATATATGAATATATGTATATGTATATATGTATATGTATATATATGAATATATCTATATATATATATATATGTATATATATGTACATATATATATATATATATATATATATATATATATATATATATATATATATGTATATATATGTGTGTGTGTGTATGTATTTAAAAACCACAACATATCTGAAAAATGCATATTTACGGTCCGTTTATTTTGAGATGAGCAAAACAATATTTTTATATCAATACTGTCTCTTCAACACTACAGAAAAATCCATACAAAAGAAAGTTAATTAAATTGAAATTTCTTTTTAAAAAACCTACACCACACAGTGGATTATTGTCGGTGAAAACAATGACAAAAAAAGAAAAGAGCAAACTCACACGTAGGAAAAACGCTGTTAGGACTCAATCTTTAATTTTTATAGTTCAAAGCTAACACACCCAAAACTTTTGTTGACATTTATGAATTATTGTGCAGTAATAGTCCTTAAAATAGTTAATTAATTCTATCATTTATTATAAAAATGCGAATTCTCATGAAGGTAATTTTTACTTGCCTACAGTTTCATCATTTAGCTTACAAATGCTTATTTAAGTTCCTTTGAATACGAACCTAAGTGCAGAGATAATCTCTTTTAACTTGACAAGTTATGAGCTAATCAGATATATTTAGCCACCCATTCAAACATTGCTAAGATTATTATACTACGGTGTTTTGGTTGATAATGTTTAGTATTTATTTATAAACTGTTTTAATTAAAACTAAGATAAAAATTAATTGCCCAGATTACTTCATTAAAGTAGTAAGTTTCTATTTGAATGCGAAACTAAGAGCAGAGTTAATCAATTTCAAAGTCTGGAGCTACAGAGGCATGACCGAATCTCCGAAAAAAACTATTCTTGATTTATTAGTTTCTATTAAATGGTGCTAATTACCTCTTTATAAATTATTAGGAGGATTCAAAAGTACTTAAAAGTACTTTATACCTAAAGTTAATTGTAATTACATTTTTATACTTAACTCGTTGTGTGAGGGAAATAACGAAGCGCCAATGTGGCAAAGTTCGCTTTTGGACGGCTGTGCGATCTTTGCCGGACTTTATGTGACGACGGAACGATGTGTGACAACATGTGCACGTATGTGCAATGTCTCATTTTGTTATGGCCAATGAGCAATCGTCGGCTGACGATAGTCGCTGTCGCCTGCTTCTGGGACTGGCTAGCCGGCTGTTTGGTCGGGACCATCGTGCTGCAAATCAAACATGATGTAATAATGGAGCAAACCATTTTATTTATTATATAAAAATATAATTTATTATATTTCGAAAAGAAACATCTCAGAGCGCGCGACAAGACGCGTGCGTCTCTGTCAGAATTCAAACCAGTCTCTCAATTTTCAATCACTTTTTTTAGAGAGAGAGAGAGAAAGGGAAAAGTAAGATAGAAGGAGAGAGAGAGACAGAGGGATAGACAAATAGAGAAAGAGAGAGAGAGGGAATACAGCCGTCATCAGTGTTTCAATAAACCTCGGTGACAGGTTTTCTTTGACCTCTTGAACATAGCTGGTGTCTCCAGCATTGTTTATATTTTAACTGACATCGGATTACACCGAATACTCCGATCAGTGAGCTGACATTTTTAGTACAGCGAATTCACTTTATTTGCAACTCAACTCTGGCGCAATGGTTACGAATATAACGGGAAGCACTTAGCTCCCAAAAGATTACGCATTGTGCCACACCAATACCCATATTACCTCCCTACATTAATTGTATGTCTATATCTATATTGGAGTGAATTCACTTTTTCAAAACCCCTATCGATATTTTGCATTTATTTGGCATTATATTTTGAACGTTAACTGTTTTATTGGTTCTTACCCATTTCCCTAAATTATCTTAGATTTTGACTTACCCTTACTTCACTAATTAGTACAGTTCAAATCTAAAAAATTGCCTTCTAATGTTCTCATAATCTGGCTATTTTACAATTTCCTAATCTATAGGCTAGGTTTAGGCTATGCCACTTCTGTTAGTTCTGTTGTATGTGATCTGCTCTATATTTAAATGGTTTATAGGCGGTATTGCTGTTTCATTATCTACTATTAGGTTTTCAGTTAGTATTGACTACATAAACTTATAATATTACGATACTTTAATTATTTTCATATTCACCTTGATGAAAGGGCTAGTGCCTCAGGTGTTTATATGGGTCTGTAATGGGATAGGACATATGCGGTTTTATGTAGACAGTTCTGAACCACTTCCTGTTTTTTATTTAATAAATTCCCCTTAGACATAATTATATTGTAGAATTCTAAAATACAGAGGTCACATCTCTTAGATTTGTTAGGTTTCTATTTCCCTGTTCTACCTAATATAGACTATTTAAGGTTGTATTTGATATTTTTACTATTTAGTGCTCTTATATGCTTAGTTAAAGTTGTAGGGACCTTCTTTAGATTTGGATTAGCATGGACGGCGGCACCGGGAGGACTCAAGCCCCCCCCCCACACACACACACACACACACTTTTTGACTTGACCCCCCCCCCCACTTTACGGTCATAAATAATGAAGTTATATATGCATGTGTTTAACCGGGTCCTCCCACTTTTTAGGAGAGCCCCCCACTTTTATAACTGTCCCGTTAGGTTCTTTGAAAGAGTGTATATGGTTTCTAAACCTGTCCTTGAAACTACATCCGTCGACCCGATGTATGTTCTAATTATGTTTCCTTCTATGACGTTACATTAATACACTATCTCCGAAGTTAAACGCATCCCCTCTAAGGGGCACTTATTGACATGTTTACAGTTAAATTGCTAGTTATTATTCTGGTTCTGGACTTTACTACTACCTAAGTTCCTGTTCTTGTTAATTTTGGTGTTATTTGAACTTACTATAGTTTATCCATGTTAAAAAGGATAGTTTTACTGTATTTTTATTAAATAATCTTACCTAGTCTATTATCCCTAGTAACATTGTTCTCGATAATTTGATAGAACTGTTTAGGTATGTTAGTGAGAATGTTTAAGCCGTACGTAGGATGGGACCAAAGTGAGTTTCTACGTCTATTTTCTTCCTAGTGATATTCTCTACGGATTGTGGGTTTGTTGATCCCCTAGTGTTAATGTAGTATTAGGTGCATTATCTCGCGTATTACTAGTATTTATTCTATTTTTGTTTTGTCTAGAATTCCCCATAACTATGTTGTAAGATATTACATGAGGTGTGTTCTTATTTGTATTAGAATCCTCATTGTGATTTACCGTGCTTTCATATAGTTTATTTCCCATGTATATCCAGATCTGGTTAACGCTTCATTATAATATTATTTATTCTTATTGAATAGTGGTTCGTTAGATTATAGCTTTGATATTCTCTTAGAAATACTAAGGATAATGGCTTTCTTAATGGGTCCCGTGTGGTTTGAGTTAAAATCTACATAATAGAGAGTATGATTTGGTTTATGATATGGTTCATATGTTCTATCGTTTAGGTCTAGGGTGATGTCTAGGTAGTTAACTATCTCATGTTTTATGTTTATTGTTACCTTAAAGCCCAAATTTTTAGAAAGAATTATGCATATCCTTTTTTATCAGCACAATTTTGGAGTGTGTTAGCTCTTAACTGTAAACATTAAAAATGGCATCTAAGCGAGTTTTACCCAACGTGTGAGTTGTCTCTTTTCTTTGTTTTTTGTTTATTTTCGCCGTCAATTATCTATTGTATGGTGTAGGTTTTTTCAATACATTTCAATTTAATGAACTTTTCTTCTTTATGGATTTTTCTGATGATTTTGTAGTGTTGCAGAGACAATGTTGATATAAATATATTGTTTGGCTCACCTCAAAAGTAACGAACCGTAAATATACATCTCACAGAAATGTGTTTTTTTGGAAATGTGAAAAAATTAAAAAAATTAAATAAAAAAGCATGGTTATTGAATATAAAATTACCTGACTTACGTACATAAAAGTAATCCATGGACACGTGTTTCTGGATCACAGCCGTCATCAGCATGGCTAACTTAGACAAGGATCGAACCTTCGATATTGATGTCTATAGACTACAACGCCCTGCCTAGAAATATGTACGACTTTTATTTAACGTATTTTTATGTAATTGATTTTATTGGTGATTGCAGTGTTCGTTGTTTTTGTTTACTACTACTATTTCGATTGTTTGACGAATCAAATTGAAAGTATTCGCGAATAAGGAAAGAAAATGGAACAAGAAACCCACGGAACTTACATACAGCAATTTGACCGAAATACTAAATGGACTCTTCGAAAAATTGAAAAGATAAAAAAGGTCTTATCAAACAAAAACACTCCGTGTTATTATATAATGTTTGCCTAAAGTAAATATAACCCACATTACGATCCCTTACATTTAGCTGCTGTGTTCCAAAATTCATAATGATCAGTTAATTAGTTTAGGAGTGAATCTTGTACATACAAATATTTAAACATATACAAATACCTGACTTTATATAAATAAGGATATATATTTTTTTTAAAGTATTAAGTGTTTCGAAAGTCAGTGATCAGTGTTTTGATTAAAAATCGATCCTTTTAATGCAAATGTTGTTTTCTCCAGGTACAGTGATTTATAATCGATCCTTTTAATGCAAATGTTGTTTTCTACAGTGATTTATAATCGGTGTACGTTTTTATGGCTGTTCTGGGAAGGCGGGAAAAATGATTGGCGAATAAGTTTTGTCTTCTATTATTGTAACAGCTATTGACATTTGTGTAAGAATTAAGTTGAACTGAGTGGTTTTGTTTATACGAGAAAAAGAAAAGTTACCATTATCAATCGAATCAAAGATTACTTACCTAACTACAGACAGCCCACGGCAGACAATTCTATGATCTATCATTTTCCTAAAATGGTAAAATATGTATCATTCGCTACTTCTATACTTTTGAATTAGGGACATTGAACTTGGCCTACCCATCAAATTCAAACAAGCAGCTAATCACGTTATAATGCAAGCTGGACCATTTCTAATTCCCCTGCAGGAAAAGGGAGTAAAACATACCCTACTACAAAGGGTCTCTAATCTGTGAATGTGCCACTACCACTGTGGGACCCCTATTTACGTGATGGTCCCTTCCTCATTTAAATTGATTCTATTCCTATTACTGATAACCCCGGATGACATTTTTCTTTTACTTTTTTTCGCCCCAAACAAACGATATTACCACTAGAGAATAAGATGCTACTGTGATAAGGGCCAGCTTTATAGAGGGGCAACCTGGGTGGGGAGTTGGGCAGCAATATGTTTGTTCACGTTACATTTAAAGTTCTGCATGTTGGTACGATCGTGGAAACAGGGAGCCGGGAAGAAATTCACATACTGAGGAAAGAAGCTATTAAAGTAGAGTATCCTCCGGCATCCAGGGAACGCTACAGTGAAGGGGTGGAATTTTGCAGCTCGTCTGGTGGGTTGGGGGTATTTACCTTGAGGGCGTACAAGTACAATACGTTCATAGGAACAAATTCCGTGGCAGTACTTGTAAAAAACATAAGGATGCTACACTGTGACAGGGGCTGGGACTTGGCAGACAGTGCGCCTTTTTCTTCCCTCTCTCAACATGCAATGATTATTGTATGCCCTTGAGTATGAAACCTCTTGATCTAATGCATTCAGTCTTGAAAATAGTTGAAGTGTAAATTTAACGCCTCTTCTGTTGTGTGTGTGACGTATTGGGTCTGGTAGAAGTATAACAAAGAAGAGAAGGAGGAGGGAAAGAAGTTGAATATGTTTTCTGTTTTCCAGTTGGAGAAAGATCTGGAACAGTGATCTGTCTGGGGAAAGGAGAAAGAATGATAGACAAAGAGAACGTAACAGCTGGTCTTTGAGACGAGGAGACAACGACCGCTTCTTGACACATTTATTTTCTGCCTTTCTCTTCGGTACAAGGTTTTCGACTGGCAAACTATTATCGTCAGTCAGTGCACTTCTTAAAACCGATTTTTATGCTCGGTGACCGATTCTCTGTTGGTGAAATGTTCGTAATATTTACTAATATTTAAGAAATAAAAAGCCAACTAGAACGTATGCCTTGCAGAAAATAATGAAATTAATTGTGAACCTCTTTATACAAAGAAATGTAAAGTTTAGTGTTTGTGTCAATTTTTAAAAGAACAGAAAGTCTTTTGGTTTGGTTTGTCTGTTAAAACAGAGTGCATATGCAGGGCTACAGTGACATTTTAAGTATGTAAAGTATAAAGATGAACATACTATAGAAAATCAATTAACAATTAGTTGTTAAGGGCAGATAATCATATAATTATAAATAATTACAGCATGAGCATAAACATGTAGTAATTTAAGATTTTTTCTCGCCACACGCCACATTTTCGTCTGTGATCCGTTTTTGCGTGTCTAGTTAGCAATTCACATGGTTCGCTGGATACTTTGATCACGGAAGATTGCAAGTCGTCGAACGATTCTTTGGAACGAGTTAACCGTTGACAGTAAAACACAATAGATTAGGTTTGATTATTGTTCTGTGTCAATTTTTCTCTTAACTTGTCGTTGAGAAAGCCTGAGAAGCACTATAAGGGCCGTAACGACAGCATGATGGAGATTGCAGAATAATCCTTACAGTTGTGCATATAGAAACGTGACAGAAGGATTTGAAAGTGTATTAGACTCGATAGGGGGGGGGGCATTTGAAAGTAAAACCAATTAGTTTGTTGTTTTGAATTGAAATAAATTGTAGAAATACAAATCCTGGTACTTCTCAGACACCGCTCGTACATTTTCCATCTCCAGTATAGTGTAGGACTGTAGCAAGATTGACGACAGGTGTGCATAAATACTGTTGATAATAGTAGTTTTCCACAAAAGGTAAGAATGAGCATAAGGTTAGAGGAGTAGAAAATTCTATTAGAAGTTAACAAAGTAAAGCTATGATTACGTCACAGGATATCACGTGGCAAAGAAGCGATATTAATTCTGCTCTCTTTGGGCTTTACGACGTCACAGTAAGCAGACGTCTTTTTCAAGCACCCCTCAACCCAAAGAAAAGAGGTATGTAATACGAATGAGGTTCGATCCCAAACCGAAGTAAAACATCTCCAGAGTCCTGTTCTGTTGAGACGTCAGAAATTGCTCTGTGGATATTTCGTCTCTCAGCTACTTTTTCTCATTTTCCTTCTAATAATGAAAGAAATTTTAAAAACAAAAAATAAGCCATTATTTGCTTCTGGGGTTTAGTTTATTGTACCCAGCAACTTACAGCAGTGTATATCTACATGAGTTGTACTTTCCTGTCCCACACCCGTAGCTTTTGCTCACTTTGACATAGCTGCAGATATATTAAATCAAAGTCGACACGAGGTAAACTTTCCATGGTACCTGACAGTTTCACTTCCACGTCGATTATGACAATAAATACACTTACAATTAGAACTAGAAATACTTTCGAATCGAGAGTGGACTCATGCGCCAGCGTAGACAAATACTTCAACTAGTTTAATTATAAATTGATATCATGTTCTCAACGTTCAGATAAAACGATGACGACGACGATGAGGATTATGACCATGACCATAACCATGACCATGACCATAACCATGACCATGACCATAACCATGACCATGACCATGATGACGATGACGACGACGACGACGATGACGATGAAGCTGCTGCTGCTTTTGCTTCTGCTTCTGCTGCTGCTGCTGCTGATGATGATGATGATGATGATGATGATGATGATGATGATGATGATGATGATGATGATGATGATGATGATGATGATGATGATGATGATGTATCTGTTTTACGGCATGTCAAGACCTTTTAGGACATTTAATGCTGAGACAATAATTATTGCCAGCATTTGAGTTTATAAGATTAGTTGAACACGAGTTGCTACCTTACGCATAGCTAGAGAGGAAAATGTTGAGTTCATACCTTTCCCAACAATATTAGTGCGGACAATAGATCCGATGGAATTTGAACAACGTATGACTGCTTTCTTGGTACGCGGCATTATATATACAGCAATATAAGCACATCTATCTCGTGCCATTTCAAGGGGCCTCCAATTTTCAATGGTCATACTCCTAGTAATGGTCATACTCCTAGTAATGGTTACTAAAATAATGCGCAGTTTAGGGCTTACATTCTCTATCTACACTTGATCTGAACACAAAAAGATCCGATAGTATTTAAAGCCGTCATAGCTGATTCCATAGTCTGTCATGATATCCATTGGGCTAATAACGCACTCACAAACGATTACGAAAGCAACTAAGTACATGACGAGTTTTTAAAGAGCTGAAAAACAATTTAGTTATAACTGAAAATTGTTTGACTTAATATAAGTAAAAATGACAGTGAATAAAAAACGTCTTAAAGTTGTTTTTGTCACGCTTTTGTGGCGGCCTCTCAGATGTTTTGGCGCGTCCGGTGTTCCGTATATTGCGTTCCGTAATGAACGTCGTCTAAAAATAACAATTCTTGTTTAGTTCTAGAGAATGGAAATTCCCGATGCTCGTCGGCCACTTATGTTCCCTCCATTCGTGTCTTTTCCTCTCATGCTGCCTATCGAGCACTTGTTTATTTTTTAAGTGTTGCTTACAAATATCGTAAAAGGAAACGGCCGTGCCGACAGCGGAACGTGCATAAACAGGGCAACATACAGACTCAACCGCCGAGCTGTGTCATCAAATGGGGCAAGAGAGATGATAACTTGTGGAACACACGCACACACACACACACATACACACACACATACACACACATACACACACATACGTATGAAGTCGGGTTACTTGTCGCACGAACATTGATATTAAAAGCCCTATTTAAAAAGTAAAAATAACTTCCTAATATAATCAGTCGTGGATATTCGACCGGTTTAAAAAATAGATTACTAATTGGAATATTCCTTTAAAAACAAACCTCATTAATTCATTATTCGTTTTTTTCTGTTTTCTTTTAAATAATTGGTTTCATTAAATTATTACGCACAGTTCTGTTTGTGTATATTTTCAAAATTGTGTATAATTCTGTAGTATTTATGGTGAAAATACACACGTATATATATATATATATATATATATATATATATATATATATATATATATATATATATATATATAATTATGTATGAATAAATATTATTTTCAAATTGACACATATACACATGTGTTTTATCCCTAACCTGCAATCATCCGTATGGAAGGAGACAACCCCTGCCGATCGCACGATTCGAACCCGATACGAAAGGCATATATATATATATATATATATATATATATATATATATATATATATATATATATATGAGGATAAAATACACAAGATATAAAAAGAAATGCGTTGAAATAGAATCTATGAAAAAGACAGAAATGAAAAACAATTTAACACAGAAAGAAAAAATCAAAGGAGAGATTAGTCCGTTTCAGTTTTCAATTTCTCAAATTATAGAAGAATCTCTTTCTCTCTCTCCCCCTCTCTATCTCTCTATCTATCTATCTATCTATCTATCTGATATGATCTGATATGAATTAGTTAGCATTAGAGTATTTCTATTTTTTAGAATCATATTTCCTTCCGGGATACAACAATGTCGTTCAGGTTGATCTCCTCATTTCTCACTCTTCTATAACTCTTGTCTTTTTGATCTTTGGTTAAATATTCTCAGTTTATTGTTCGTGTAGTTATTTAATGTAATTTCAAAGTTGGTTTCAGATCCGTATATAGAATGTTAATGTTGATTTCGGTACTTTGTGCCGATTTTGGCAGCTTTATATAATCCACGAATGTCAATATGGCTGCTTAGTATCGAAGCGAAAATGATTCTGTTGCAAAGTCGATTCACTAGTTGATTGTTCACATTTGTATTTTTCAATGTTTCAAGGGATCATCTATACTCAAGGGATCATCTATACTCTATATATAGCGTTAATTTTCTTGGTGTGCTGCTTTTTCCTGTGTGCAATGCCAAATCAATGGCTGTTGTATCAGCAGGGTTAATTGATGCAGTCTTTGCGAGTCTCTTTGTGTATTCTTTGCTGTCACATATAGCAAAACTTCCAACTGCATATTTATCTTTAGATCCATTTGAGTATATGTATATGTAGTCGGGATGGTAGTCTTTGATGTTTTGATATTTATCCTTAAATACAATTTGGTTTCTATTAGTCCTTGAAAAATGTCAAATGAAGTATACAATCTAATCACTTCGATTACTAGGGGAGTTTCTGAGATGATTGATTGGCGTATTTTACTGAAGTCGATCTTTATTTCATTAGTGATCCCTTCGATACGGGAACAAAATGATTTAATTGCGTTTATCTTCTTCTCAAAGAAAAATGCGTGCGAATTTAATACGTAGCCGTAAACAGGATTTAATAGACCTTATAAATTTTGTTTTAACCTATTGAAATGCGAGTTATGGCCTTCATTTGCGTTTAACTGCTCATGGGCGACGTGCTGAAAGTTCCAATATAAGTGTTTGTCTCTGATAATGAATTGTTTATAATTTTGTGAAGTACGAAGGTCTCGTGGTAGCCTAGGTTAATCTACCCTAGTCACAATTTTATCTTACAATCATTCGGCATAATTTGATTAGTAATTTCTTAGCGGCTCTTCAATTTATGTGGTCTACCACTTGGAGCTGATTGATTACCTTGTTTCATTAGTATTATTTGTATTATTCGGACTACCATTCTCATCAACATTTCGGTTTATGTAACCTCCGATCATCTTCAGGTGCACTGTCGAACTCGGGAATTAGTACGTAATTTCGAACAGAACCCTTTATTTAACCCACGAGGATAGCTTGCTCTCGTTCAGTCAGCCAAAACCGATAGAAATCTTAAGTAATTAGTAATTTTATTCTTAATATCGCCTGTATTATTTATAATGAATGTTCCATATTGTATTCAATTCTATACTAGGTCTACCTAGGAGGCCATTGTCGCCCAACATATGCACTTCTGTATTTGAGTCGTCTTACTCTCCACCGTTCTATTATGTCTATAATTTTTACTTCATCGCATAAAAGTAGATGGTTTCCTTTTTCCCCCTAAAAAAGGTCGGATGTTACGTCGGTCAGAAACTTGTGAGAATGGCATCCAAGATGAGAGCAGTAGTCCGAATAATGCAAGTAATACAACTAATCAATCCTCATCTCAAAAAAATCTAAAAATAATACTTTGTTAAATTTTGGTTATAGATACCTTTAAACATGACGAAAGACAGCATAATATCACATAGAATGCCTCGAAATGTATTTTGATCTTTTTGTGAAGGTTACAGAAATGCATACACTAAGTTTGGGAAAATGTGAAACCATTTTCTTCAATCAACTTGCTGGTTTTATTCAAACATAGTTTCAACATGTGCACTTTCTTGTTCAAATCGCTATCATACTAGAAAGTCGACAACCTACAGTGAGTTGATTAAGTTGTTGTAAAATGTTATTTATTTTGATATTGAAAATCGTTACTGGCAAGATTTTCCTTGAGGCACACGTACTTTAAAGTTCCGATTTTCTAGAAAGTTTGGATGGAGAATGGCAAGACATATGTATCTTATTATTTCGTATTTTCTTGTGATAACATATGCTTTTACCATATCAAAGAAAGTTACAGTCATATGTTCTTTCTTAATATATATGATTTCATAAAGATTTTCAGTCTGATAAAATCGATGGTAATTTTCTTTTGGTTCCATAAACCTGATTTCTAATTTTGATAGTGACTTCTTTCGCTCTAGCTACTATGTAAATCTGCCATCTATTGTTAGATGATGGCCCTATGGAAATAGACGTATCTGTTGGGAATCGTCGATTTGACTTGCGCGAATTAACGCGGGGAAGTCGAGTGCAGAACAGGGCTTGTTCTCACAGTCAGAGCTGGCAAGGTTACGTGTGACGGGACCCCAGATCAAGGGTCAGTCTACACCTGCGAGAGGCTCTGTGACTTCGCGGGCCTTGCGTGGGAAACAAAGTGATCTGTGTCGTCACTCGTTCTCGTGAGAAGCGAGTTTTTAGTCAGTCTGTTTCGGAAAGCAAACTGAGATGACGTGCGATTCACAATGTAAAGATACGGAATATTTCCCTTCAGGGAAGACAAGCGCGAGAATCCTTCCCACCCCTCTCTAGGAATAGTTAAGAAAACATTAATAACTAACTACGATAAAGTAGGATTTTCTCTCTTAGTCTCTCTCGGCGTAGTGAATTTCCCCCAGATGAAATAACAACGCTTGAATAAATGAATTAAATTCAACAGAAGAGTGTGTCTTCGGAGTGCAGACCATGGCTTTTATTGCAGACAACAGACGACAACAGAGAAGAAAGAATTCATCCACTAGACGACCACTCACTGGACGACACGACCAACCCTCTACCCGACGAGTATACGAAACGCGTACTGCCGCGGTCCAGGCAGGAGTAGTTGAAACACTATTATAAATTCTAGTACTTTACAAATACAACTTGTTAAGATTGTTCTCTGGCAGTCATTTCTAAGTTGGGGCACGGGTATTATTGTGGCCAACTAACAAATATTTGGAACTTTTTAGTTGAAATAAATCTTGGGGGATACTTGAGGTATTGTTTTCAAGAATTTATAAAGTACATTGGCGGGGATCGACTGATGTATTGGGTGTAAAACATTCGTTAAGTTCTTGTGAAGTGCTCATTCTACTCTTCTGTATTTTTAGAATTGAAATAGAGTTTTTTCTTTCGTTTTTTAGCTTAAGTTTTATCCTTTGTTTTCATGATACTTGGCATTTTTTCAAAATCACAAAAAGGTTTTTTAAAAAGATATACATCTGCCACAGATTCTAAATTCCAATCCGAATCAGCTTAAAATAAAAGTAAAAATTTGGAATAATATTTTTCACAATTTCGCTCTTTTGTATATTTAGTGTTGTCTTTTATCATGACATTAAATAAAACTATTTCTTCTCGTTCATCTCTTCGTTTCGTTGTTATTTTTCTGAACTCTCTTTCTTATTTATTTCGATAGTTTCTATTTTATCATTTGTTTTTTATTCGCTTTAGAGAATTCCATGACCTTGAATGGCTTCATTCTATGCGAAAATAGTAAAGTATATGTTCTCACCTGGTTTTCAAAAGAACTTACCCGAGACTTAAGACGGTAAAATGTACCAAAGCCATACAGATTTGTCAGTACTATATGTGCAAGGCGTCTGCCGTAGTTTTGTGTCCCGGTATGCTTTCTTGTCTTCAGTCATCCATAAATCGACGATTGAATTTCATTATAGTTTATCTAATGGCCGATTGTATATGTGACACATTCTCTGGTAATGATAATGTAGCGTTCAGGGCTTGGATTAAAAGTATACATGGGTTCTCATTCATTCTCGTTAGTAGATCTATATATTCTCATTGGTCGGTTATTTTCGAAAGTAGGTAACCGTGAAACCTATGAGCTTCAAAAAGCCTGCCAAAAATGAAGCTTGAAGATTAATTCCCTTAAATGTGCAATTATGCCACCAGAAGCTGATTAAGAAAACAACATAGACGATCAATTAATTCCAAAAGTTGCAAAGTTCGAGTTTCTTGGCAGTCTAGTTATGTGCTTCAAAGCTATTGCACATGATAGCCATGGCGTCACAGGTGTTTGGTCGTTTAAGAAACGCAATATGGATCTCTAGAAGCATGTCCAAAACCCTTAAGGTTAGATTGTATAAGGCACTCATTCTGCCAATAGCCATATACGGATCAAAGACATGGACTACTAGAGAACAAGAAGTCAGAGCCCTGTTGGTGTTTGAGATTAAATGTCTTAGGACAATCCTCAAGGTTACTACGAGTGGCAGGCTTAGTAATGATTGCATACGCGAAGCGCTGGGCATGACGGAAACCATCGAAGATGTGGTGTCGGCTGAGAGAGTTCGATGGTTTGGTCATGTTGTAGGAGTAGTGGGATGATAAATGCCAGCTACAGAAAAGACTTTTCAAACGCAATACCATGAGGACGCCCACCAAAATGATAGACCGACAGCATTAGGGAACAGTGCGGCGTTCCTCTTCAAACAGCTGAGAAATAGGCAATTCGGAGATAGAATTTTGTGTTCAATACAGCGAGGGGACATTAAGTCCTGTGCGATTAAAGTAAAGTAAAACAAGTTATATATATATATATATATATATATATATATATATATATAGTAAGTTATGAAACTATATTTATAACAATTAAGCTACACAAAGGCGTCGTCTGCGTTTCATGGTTATAATTTAATTTATTTTAAAACTCTTCAAATTAAGATTGATAAATCAAGCGACAGACCGACCCACCGTCAGACACACAGGGACTCTTATAGATTTTATATTTAAGACTTAAGGATGGCAGACTATTGAAAATGCTCTTTCAAATTTAAGGATGAAAGACCAAAGAAAATGCTTTTTAAAACTGAAGAATGACAGACAAATAAAAATGCTATTGAAATTTATGGATGACAGATCAACGAAAATGATATTTGAAACATAAGAATGACAGACCACCGGAAATGTTATTTCGAACTTAAGCATGACAAACCAACGAAAATACTTTTTCGGGCTTAAGAATGTACAGACCAACGAAGATTCTATTTCAAATTTAATTATGACAGACCAACGTTAATTCTATTTCGCACTTAAGGATGAAAGACCAAAGAAAATGCTTTTTAAAACTGAAGAATGACAGACAAATAAAAATGGTATTTGAAATTTATGGATGACAGATCAACGAAAATGATATTTGAAATTTAAGAATCCACGAAAATGATATTTTAAACATAAGAATGACAGACCACCGGAAATGTTATTTCGGGCTTAAGAATGTACAGACCAACGAAAATACTTTTTCGGGCTTAAGAATGTACAGACCAACGAAGATTCTATTTCAAACTTAAGAATTACAGACCAAAGAAAATTCTATTTTGAGCTTAAATATGACGGACTGGGCGACGGACAGATCGTCTTATAAAAATCCTAAACGCATATCAATATCTAGACGACTCCAAAATTTAATGGCGACTTATTGATCTAAATATTCACCGCTGATAAAAAATAGTCATGAAAATCGAATCAGTTGTTGTCATATGAAGTTGGTAGATGACAGACCCACAAACGCCGGGTAAGCTATGACGTCATCGGCAGATAGGTTTTCTGCTTTTCCTCCTTTGAATTAATTCTGCTGTTTCTGCTTTTGTTTCTTCTTTGTTTCTCAAATATTTTGACAACATTTTTGAAATTCTTTTTTAAAAGTTCGCATGGCAAATTCTTTCAAATCCACCACTGCCATATTTTCATGACTCATAGACACATACGATAGCATTTTTTGGGGGAAATTCTTCTGAATAGTCAAAAATTCGTTTTCTAAAAGACTATAATTAGTTACCATTATTTTAATATTTACTTTTGTCATATATATATATATATATATATATATATATATATATATATATATATATATTAGTTTTCCATAAACAGACTATTTCGCTGTGTGTTTAGACACACAAGCTGTGATTGAAACCAATCTATTTTTACAACAAGTCTATAACAGCAAGTGAAATCTAGATTAAGATTTTCCAGCATTCGAGAGTGCTCATATAATGACCACCAGCGTTCTCAAGTGCTCAACCCCTGAAGGTAGGTGCATGTGTTGAGATGCATGAACAAGCATGGCCAATCAAATTTACTGACATGGTGAGATTTGAAAATGCAATTAAAGACTTCCTTAGAAATGAGTTCTGTAATGCATATATAAATAAATATTACGAAAATAATTTCGAATTAATCTTAATAATCGAGCACTCTGGTTTTGTTCTCTCCTAATGATCTTACACAGAAATATATATATATATATATATATATATATATATATATATATATATATACTAGCAAATATATGCTCCCCCCCCCCCCGGTCGCATTTTGCTAGGCTGGGATGATATTATGATGAACGAACTACATACACTGACCCCCAAAGGAGGAGGTAATAACGAACATTTACTACACTAATCCTCAAAGGAGGAGGTAATGTCTGGTAGGATAGTACAGAACAGGTACTACAATACCCCTTCCAAAATAAAAGAGGTAATACCTAAGATGATTCTAGTTAAGAGTAAGATAGACATTTTTTACTTTTGTCCATTTTCCCATGGCCTTGTGCCTAATTTGTTCGTTATTTAAATTTTTATATTTTGTACAAATAAATAATTTAAAGTGTAGTATGTCTTCTCAGCATCTCATTTATTCTTTACTATCGATGAAACTATTGCTTCAAACAATAAAAAACAATAACAATAATACAGCGTCATTAACAGGAGAGAGAAAGGGGGAGAGAGACAATGAAAAGGGGAGAGAGAGAGAAAGAGAGATGAAAACTTCTCTCGCGTTTTTTTTTAACTTTACTCGGATATTTCTTCATTGCGTAAGATGTAACTCGTGTTTTTTTTTGTTTCTCGACTTTTCTGAAACATTTGAACGATGTTAGAAAACCTTTGAACACAAATACTAAATATTTGTCAAGAAATGAAAACAAAATTGAGAATGAAAAATTGTAAAGATACAATATTTATTAGAACATCAAAAGTTCAAAGCCAGAGTCGGTTTTTCTCTATCCTCTGATGAAAAGAGTTTATCTTTGAAAATTCATGGATTAAGGATATGAGGCTCCTCGCTC
>OY744548.1:45951957-46231957 GCA_963556195.1 Sepiola atlantica
ATATATATGTATATCTATCTCTATATGTATATATATATATGTGTGTGTGTATATATCTATATATTTATATGCATATATATATCTATATGTATATCTATCTATCTATCTCTATCTCTCTCCTTCTCTCTCTCTCTCTCTCTCTCTCTCTCTCTATATATATATATATATATATATATATATATATATATATATATATATATATTACGTAATATGTAAAGAATTTCCAACGTTATCATCCCTCCTCGTATATAAGGGCGCGTAATGTGTTTATTTACGAGTTTCCTTCAAACTAATTCCCCCGACGCCTGCACATGTGCTTTTAATTTACTATTTCTCACTTGAGTTTATTTCTTTAAATTATCCTCAAATGTAAATATTCGGACACTTTTATAAATTATTTTTCCTTTTTTATTATTATTATTATTATTATTATTATTATAATAAGTAGTAGTAGTAGTAGTAGTAGTAGTAGTAGTATTTCAGACGTGGGTAAGCATTCTCTGCACGTGGACACATGCGCGTGTGTGCGTGTCTGACGGCCGGCGGTGACGTCATTAATTCGAACCTAAAAGGGAACGTTTAAGCAAAAACAAAATGCCCTCGGTTTCATTTGAATGTTTGTGTCAAGAGGCCGTTTGATATATTTAATGGATAACATCGCGAACTACGTGATCGGGAATGGCGAGTTCACCGCATCGAATACTGTGTGCTCATTCCTGAATAAAACTGCTGTGACAGATATGAACTCAACTATAAGTAAAATAACAACTCGTGTTACATTTATTCGTCATGTCAGACGTTTTGTATAATAGCAATGTATTATATATATATATATATATATATATATATATATATATATATATATATATATATATATATATATATATATTGAAACAGGCGTAATTTTCGCGTTTCTTTATTTTTTTAGTGGTATCCTTGATGCATCGAGCAGGATTTCTGGTCTCCGGTGGTAGCTGGTATAGTATGTTTCCGAGTGTTCTTGATTCGGCCATCACTTACGCTTTAAACTGTCGTGGTCGTCATCAGGATTAAGTTTGCTTTTTATTTTGAAGAAGACTTGAGTAATTGTGGGTTTTTATACTTTAGTTGTCGGTTTTTGGTTTTTGATGTAGCAGAAAGAGACTTGAGGAAAAGAAAAGGGGGTGGGGTGACTGTGTCTATTATTCGTTTTTTTTATTTGTGTATTCATTACTCATGTTTATTTATTTATTTATTTATTTAATATTTAATATTTAATTTATATATTTGTTGTATAGTTATTACTTTATTATTTTTAATTATAGAATACGTTTAATATGTCAGTACCGGTATATATATATATATATATATATATATATATATATATATATATATATATATATATATATATATATATATGTGTGTGTGTGTGTGTGTGTGTGTGTACACACATGTATATATGTATATGCCTACATATATATATATATGTATGTATTTACACATATATATACATACATATATATACATACATATATATACATTTCTATGTATATATATATACATATATATACATATATATATACATATATATATATATATATATATATATATATATATATATATATATATATATATATATATACATATATATATATAAATGAAACTTCAAAGATTAATATATTAGATCCTATCATTATGAGTAAATGTTCGATAAAATAGATAGAGCAATAATATAAGAAAATGAATGACATAAAAATTGGATAAATTTCAATATTTATTCATTAATTAATTAGAATTTTTTATATATATTCATTGTTTGAATACTTGATTAATTAATGAATAATGTTATTTATCCAATTTTAATTTTCATTCTGTTAACACTAATTCTTACTATATTTATAAAAAATGTACGCCTTATTTCTCTCGCATTTTATTTGGATCGAGGGTCCAAATCGTTCGACCGTTGGGACGATTACATCACCCATACTGAACATTGTCTGTGAACATGAAACATATATGTCTGTGGGTATTTAATTTTTTTATTAAAAATAATTATTAAGCACCACTTAAGTCGAGCACTTTCAGAGAAATATGAAAAGTTTCAAATCAAGCAGCATTGCGAATTCTCTCTCTTGTATTGAGTGAACACTCTTCTGATTCTTACTAACCGTACCCTAACCCTAACTCTTCTGATTCTTACTAACCGTACCCTAACCCTAACTCTTCTGATTCTTACTAACCGTACCCTAACCCTAACTCTTCTGATTCTTACTAACCGTAGCCTAACCCTAACTCTTCTGATTCTTACTAACCGTACCCTAACCCTAACTCTTCTGATTCTTACTAACCGTACCCTAACCCTAACTCTTCTGATTCTTACTAACCGTACCCTAACCCTAACTCTTCTGATTCTTACTAACCGTACCCTAACCCTAACTCTTCTGATTCTTACTAACCGTACCCTAACCCTAACTCTTCTGATTTCCTGGAATCCAATATATCCTATAGTCGTGTTTCCCTTTACTTTTAGCAATTATAGACTTCATACCAAAATCTTAATATGCTGCACATTTCCGAAAACCACCTACAGCACTTCCTAATGTGGGTTTCACGAATATATACCTACATTTCTCCTACATACAAATATTATTACATTTAATCCGACCTATCTGCTTCTTCAGAATACATCTTCTATAAAGAAGGTAGAAAACACTGTTTATTCCTATTAAGTTTCTCCTCACACGTAAATCTTTGACACCGGGTCCTTTCTTTGTATAAGGGGCATTCTTTTAAAACACCCCAAAAACCCCACATTATTTCATTTTAACCTTCTTATTCTATTCTACATAATATAAATTCAACAGCAACTAGAACAAAAAAGAAGCCGACTAAAGGCTACAGAAAACTGAAGAAAGATTTCAAAAGCTTATTCTAGAACAAAATAAAAAGCTTCTAGAACAAAAAAGAAGCTAAAAAAAGCTTCTAGAACAAAGTGAAAAACTTTTAGAACAGAAACCGACGAAAATATTGAAGTTTTAATGCAAACAACGTCGGTTAGGGGTTAAAGTAACGAAAACGATAATGCTTTCTCGCAAAATGCTGTTTCGAGTGCAATTGACAAGTTCACGTATGCCCCAGACGAGGATAAACCCTTTACTTCGTATTTTAGAACATATGCGGATATATACAAAATAGATTGTAAAAATTGGGCAGACTCAAAAAAGGTTCGCCTACTGCTCCGAAAATTATGCATCACCGAACATACTAAGTTCGTGGATTTCATTTTTCCCCATAAAACGAGTGAGTTGACTTTTGCTGAAGCTGTTTATTTTTTAACTGAATTATATAGCCCCAAGGCATCTTTGTTGTACAAATGCTGGAAGTGTTTGAACCTGGTCAAAAAAGACGAAAATTATTCAATCTTCACATCAATCGTCAATAAACACTGTGATGATTTTAAATTACCCGAACTTCGTGCTGATAATTTTAAATGCTTAATTTTTGTACAAGGATTAGTATCAGGAAAGACGATGAAATCAGGTGGAGGATTCTAAATAAATTAGAAAGTGAACCGAATTTGACACTACAGAAATTATATGAAGACTGCCAGAGATTTATAAGTGTTAAACAGTATTCGATAGACGTTGTAAAGTCGAACATTGAATTTCGATTTTTGATGTACCTTTTTAATGAAAGGTACGTCAAAAATCGAAGTTCAACTCTTCCGCAAAAACAATTCAAAACAAAAAAGGATTTTCACGCTTCTACACAAACAAGCCAAGATACATTACCGCTGAGCCCCAGTTTCTTGTGTGGATTCATCCATTGGGTGACAAGTTGCCCATATCGTTTTAAAATCTGTCTAACTTGTAAAAAAGTCGGCCATAATAGTACACATTGCAGAATGAATAAAGGAAATAAAACTCGTGTCAAATCCACAAAACCGACAAACATGGTGGCAGAATTATGAGAAAATATGTTCGGGTAAAAATCCTAAATAAAAACGTAAAATTACAATTGAATTCTGGTTTAGACATATCGATTATCAATATGCATACATGGAGAAGATTAGGAAAACCGACCATGCTAAAAACCAATCGAATTGCCAGAACAGTGACTGGTGAAAAAAATTCTGATGGTGAAATACTTACGGACATTATATCGAACTACGAAAAAAGTAAAAATGTTCATATTTAAAAACACCAAAATTTATTTGGCACAGACCTATTGCAACTATTCAAAATCTGGAGGTTACCAACCCAGATTTTTAGCCAGAAAATAAAAGACCTGTCGATCTAGTCAGAAAAACGAAAACAGAAATGTGTTTCAACCATTAAAATTCGCATGAAATGGATACAAAATGAATTGTCGACAGAAATTAAAGCACATAAGGACACAAAATTCACGCTGACAATGGCTAATAGTAAACTGAAAGAATTTAAGTCACATTCTTTGGATAATCAATTGAAGGAGAGTGAATTCATGGGATCGCTAAAGTTTCAACTCAACGGGTTTTCAGAAGTGTTAAAGACTATGAAAGATAAGATGTCTTGAAGTTAAATGTGGAAGCAAAGAAGAAATTATTTACAAAATTCAAAGATGCGTTCCAAAATCAAAAGTCTAGAATTTAAAAAAAAATGGAGGATATCAGATTTGATAAGAGACGCATAAACCAAATTAGGGAACAACTATCGGAAGACACCGGCAGCACGCCCCAGGAAGACTTTATGGTTACCAGATACAACACTTTCGACATGCTGCTATCACGAGCAGTCTCAGAATAGCGTCAATCCAAAAAAGAAACTGTACTATGACTCCTGAGGAGGTAAAGCTTGGGAGAAAGGTGGTTTGGTACCTTACCTATAATGGACTTTACACTCTTTCATTCACCATAAATGCTGAGAGCATCTGCTCCTCAGTAAAACCAACTCCAGTCCGGCAGGAACGGGATCATTTCGGTGGCCTTTTATCTGTCGGGCTGAGCTATTCGGCCCTGTGTTGTCCTAGGAGGAAGCAATTAACTCCCTGAATCAACCCCAGTCTATACCGGCAATCAAGACTGACGTACAACCACTTTTGTTTCTCTGTTGTATTATATTTTCTTCAATATACTTGTTTTATCTAAACCACGAGTTCGTGTTTTCATTATGGCCCCTTTACATACAGACACACTTACAAATAACGACTTTTATTTTAAAAAAACAGTCATATGACACTAAAATAATCTTTCTTTTTTTCTATTTGCCTTGTCTACTTTTTAATGCCTGTAAGTATTTTAATTAATTTATTTATTTATAAAACTCAAGCTCAAGTAAACATGTTCTTTTTTTTTTTCATTATTAAAATTTCAAATTCGAGCGATTTTTGTTCCAAACTTTTTAAAATAAATAAAAAATCTGCGCATTTCATTAAAAACTAAACTATTCCCATTACCATTCATGCCCGCTAAGACTTCAGACTTCTCCTTCGCTACACTTTTCTGGTTATATTTTGCTTATAGTTACTTACTAGTTTTATTTTCACCGCCTCCTAAACTAACAAATATATATGGATACTCATACTTCTGATATATTGACATCAGTATATTTATTCATTTCATAAATGTTTTTAGTTCACATTTCATACGTCGCATCGTTTCTCGCCTCTTCGTCAGTTTTTTTTAATTTTTCAATTTCTTTCATTAAACTTACTTCTTCTTCTTCCTTAATTTAAAATTTAATATTAACTTTTTTTTAAAATTCTACTACTATTTTATCTTTTCTACGATGGACCGTCCTTAGTAAACTAGAACATAAATTGTCGTGATCGTCGAATTTGTGACTTATTTGCGTTACCACATTTTGAAAGCCATTATTTATGGATTATTATTTGGTTCGCAAAAGTCGATAGTCATTTTTGGTTAAAAAATTAATTAACATATATTAATATATATTATGAATTAATTAACATATACCAGAAAACACTTATCTTCTTCCTTCGTTTAATCGGGGGGGGTGATTAGAAACCATTTTTATCTGTTTCATTATTCATAACTTTCGAGAATGATTTCTCCTTCCCTTACCGAGAACGATTATATTTACGTCCTCACTAAACTAGGATATAACATTTTTGTCACCGTCGAATTTGTGACCTATTTGCGTTACCACATTTTTGCAAGCCATTATTTATGGATCATTATTTGCATTCATCTATATAATAAAAACCGGAATGAGTATAAATGTATACGTAACAGGTAGAAATAAAGTAATCTGATATTCTCGAAATTCAAAAGATTTAGTAAGAGCGTCCATTAAATGTGTGCGTGATGTTTTGTAGTATGTGGTAAATTAATAGCAGACAAATAAGAAATAATAACGGACAATTTTTGAAAAGTAGACGTTGTTTATTAATTCCCGGTGTCATTGGGGGGTCAGTACTTAAATGTTGGGGGAAAAGTGTTTGCTACCACCGATATGGAGTATGTTTAGAAGGGATTGGAAGATGGTGGGTCAAAAGTAATATTTAATGTTAGCTGGATAAAAATAATAACAAATTTACTAACACACGCTCAAGTGAATAAGCGTAATATAGTGGTGAGTTTAGTAGCCTGTGATGCATGTAGTTATTTTCCTATTCTTCAAAACGGTACAGGGGAAAATCGTCTTAACTTTATATCTCGTATATATATATATATATATATATATATATATATATATATATATATATATATATATATATATATATATCCTTGTACATGATAAACTTCCAAATAAATGAACCGATCATTATGAATTTTGGAACACAGCTGATAAGCGTAAGGGTGGGTAATACGGGCTATATTTTGTTTTATGACAAAGAGGTAAAAAAATCAGCATACTTTCGATTTGAGTTTTAACCATATATAGTATACATCAATGAATAAATATTTCTCAAATTTCAGTTTATTTTGCGTATTTTAAAAAATTTTTAGGGGGTATAAAATGGGCACTACCTACCATTTTAATTGTTTTTTCATATTAAGCCATACATTTTAGACATTTTCTAGAATCAAAATCATGTAATGGATTTTTATCAAAATTGGAATAAGGATTCTAGATATAAGGTTTAGTATCATTATATATTGATCGTAAGGGGACATAAAAACGTGGTGCAAAATGTTCTGGTCGGGGATTTAATTTTATTTGTCTTAGGGCGCGTATATATATATATGATTTGGATATAAAAATTGAAGATAAAATATTTATCTATAAACTGTTTGATAAAAGAAATTCATTCCCTTTTCGTATCGTGCGAATGCCATATAAAAATAGTACTAGCTCTGTGTATATATTTTACGGGAGTATTATGTCTGAATTTCTGAGGATTGCTCGTGTTACCTTAAAATTAGTAGATTTCATGCCCCCAATTTCTGAGCTAATAATAAGAATGATTAACCAAGGTGGCGATCAAAATAAAATATTTGGACAATTAAATAAAGCAATTACTCGCCATCTTGATGCTTTTAAATCTTATCAAATTAATCAAAATAAACTGATAGAACAAATCATAGGATATATAAATAGAAATAATGTAGAATATATATAAACGTATATATAACACATCTACTAATTATAATAAGAAAAAACAATAAAAATACAGTAGAAAGAAAGAAAGAAATGTTAAAGAAGAAGAAGAAGAAGAAGAAGAAGAAGAAGAAGAAGAAGAAGAAGAAGAAGAAGAAGAAGAAGAAGAAGAAGAAGAAGAAGAAGAAGAAGAAGAAGAAGAAGAAGAAGAAAATCGACAGTTATGAACGCCGATTTTAAACACTGGGAGTTGGCAAAGAAGAAGAAGAAAAAGAAAGAAAAGGAGTACAAATTAACGGTTAACTTATAGACGCCGATTTGAAACACTGAGAATAGAAAAAACTCGACAGTTGTGAACGCAAATTAGAAAAACTGTAAGTGAACAAGGAAGATTAATATTTATTTGAGGTTGACGACAACGGGGAGATGGACAACAAAGGAGGACGAGGGAGAGAAGGAGGAACTAAAGGTATATATATGTATGTATGTATATATATATATATACATATTTATTTATTTATTTATTTTTTATTTTTTGATGTGTTGATGTTTTTTATATTTATAATATAAAACTAAAAATAATACATTAATCACTTAAATAATAGTGTCATGGATTCGTCCAAACACTTTAAAATGCAGCAACATTTTTGTAAGTAACGGATAAATTTTATTAAACAGACGAACAGCACTGGTAAAGACAATTTTTTTTTGTCTTAAATAACTAATATAAGTTAGCAAAATATTTATATGGAACAAAACGTAGATTTAGTATAAGGAACGTTTATGTTTTTGTCTTTTAAGGGAAGTGGGGTCTGATCAACTCTGCTGGGAAGCCATGAAATTAAATACTGTCTTGTTTTAAAATTCCCGAAACAGTTTGTCATGGTAAACAACTGATCATCCCTTAAAATAGTGTTAGAAATAAACTAATATAATAACTGTAAAAAATAAATTGACTTACATGAGTGATTTTCCACTGGAAGACTTGGGACTATAAGTTTGTTTTTGTTTTTTTTTAAAGTTTTTTTTTAATATAGTTTTGATGGTTGAGAAACTTCCGAGACTATATATATATATATATATGTGTGTGTGTGTGTGTGTGTGTGTGATATGTGTTTTGTTTATTAACTATGTACGTATACATTTCGTCCTTTAGGACTTATCAGTATAGAGATATGACTATTAACTACTAGTCATGCGATTAGAAACCCCGAATTCCGAGTACTTTACAACTCAAATATGCTGATATATATATATATATATATATATATATATATATATATATATATATATATATATATATATATGTGTGTGTGTGTGTGTGTGTGTGTCATCCATCATTAGGTCATCCATAAACGATCATTTCACTGTATCTAAGCTCTTAAGTACTTTCAGCTGAGATTGAAACCCAACTGTTTTGATAACAGGCGCATCTCTTACCAATGACAACAGGCGCATCTCTTACCAATGACAACAGGCGTATCTCTTACCCATGACAACAGGCGTATCTCTTACACATGACAACAGGCGTATCTCTTACCCATGACAACAGGCGTATCTCTTACACATGACAATAGGCGTATCTCTTACCCATGACAACAGGCGTATCTCTTACCCATGACAACAGGCGTACCTCTTACACATGACAACAGGCGTATCTCTTACCCATGACAACAGGCGTATCTCTTACCAATGACAACAGGCGTATCTCTTACCCATGACAACAGGCGTATCTCTTACACATGACAACAGGCGTATCTCTTACCCATGACAACAGGCGCATCTCTTACCAATGACAACAGGCGTATCTCTTACCCATGACAACAGGCGTATCTCTTACACATGACAACAGGCGTATCTCTTACACATGACAACAGGCGTATCTCTTACACATGACAACAAGCGTATCTCTTACCCATGAAAACAGGCGCATCTCTTACCCATGAAAACAGGCGCATCTCTTACCAATGACAACAGGCGTATCTTTTACCCATGACAACAGGCGTATCTCTTACCCATGACAACAGGCGTATCTCTTACCCATGACAACAGGCGTATCTCTTACCCATGACAACAGGCGTATCTCTTACCCATGAAAACAGGCGCATCTCTTACCCATGACAACAGGCGCATCTCTTACCCATGACAACAGGCGCATCTCTTACCCATGACAACAGGCGTATCTCTTACCGATTGAAACAGGCGTATCTCTTACCCATGAAAACAGGCGTATCTCTTACCCATGACAACAGGCGTATCTCTTACCAATGACAACAGGCGTATCTCTTACCCATGACAACAGGCGTATCTCTTACACATGACAACAGGCGTATCTCTTACCCATGACAACAGGCGCATCTCTTACCAATGACAACAGGCGTATCTCTAACCCATGACAACAGGCGTATCTCTTACACATGACAACAGGCGTATCTCTTACCCATGACAACAGGCGTATCTCTTACACATGACAACAGGCGTATCTCTTACCCATGAAAACAGGCGCATCTCTTACCCATGAAAACAGGCGCATCTCTTACCCATGACAACAGGCGCATCTCTTACCCATGACAACAGGCGTATCTCTTACACATGACAACAGGCGCATCTCTTACCCATGACAACAGGCGCATCTCTTACCCATGACAACAGGCGTATCTCTTACCCATGACAACAGGCGCATCTCTTACCCATGAAAACAGGCGCATCTCTTACCCATGACAACAGGCGCATCTCTTACCCATGACAACAGGCGTATCTCTTACACATGACAACAAGCGTATCTCTTACACATGACAACATGGGTATCTCTTACCCATGACAACAGGCGTATCTCTTACCCATGACAACAGGCGCATCTCCTACCCATGACAACAGGCGCATCTCTTACCCATGACAACAAGCGTATCTCTTACCCATGACAACAGGCGTATCTCTTACCCATGACAACAGGCGCATCTCTTACCCATGACAACAGGCGCATCTCTTACCCATGACAACAGGCGTATCTCTTACCCATGACAACAGGCGCATCTCTTACCCATGACAACAGGCGTATCTCTTACCCATGACAACAGGCGTATCTCTTACCCATGACAACAGGCGCATCTCTTACCCATGACAACAGGCGCATCTCTTACCCATGACAACAAGCGTATCTCTTACACATGACAACATGGGTATCTCTTACCCATGACAAACGGCGTATCTTTTACCCATGACAACAGGCGCATCTCTTACCCATGACAACAGGCGTATCTCTTACCCATGACAACAGGCGTATCTCTTACCCATGAAAACAGGCGTATCTCTTACCCATGACAACAGGCGCATCTCTTACCCATGACAACAGGCGCATCTCTTACCCATGACAACAGGCGCATCTCTTACCCATGACAACAGGCGCATCTCTTACCCATGAAAACAGGCGCATCTCTTACCCATGACAACAGGCGCATCTCTTACCCATGACAACAGGCGTATCTCTTACACATGACAACATGGGTATCTCTTACCCATGACAAAAGGCGTATCTTTTACCCATGACAACAGGCGCATCTCTTACCCATGACAACAGGCGTATCTCTTACCCATGACAACAGGCGTATCACTTACCCATGACAACAGGCGCATCTCTTACCCATGACAACAGGCGTATCTCTTACCCATGACAACAGGCGTATCTCTTACTAATGACAACAGGCGTATCACTTTCCCATGACAACAGGCGTATCTCTTACCCATGACAACAGGCGTATCTCTTACACATGACAACAGGCGTATCTCTTACCCATGAAAACAGGCGCATCTCTTACCCATGACAAAATTCGTATCTCTTACCCATGACAACAGGCGCATCTCTTACCCATGAAAACAGGCGTATCTCTTACCCATGACAACAGGCGTATCACTTACCCATGACAACAGGCGCATCTCTTACCCATGACAACAGGCGTATCTCTTACCCATGAAAACAGGCGCATCTCTTACCCATGACAAAATTCGTATCTCTTACCCATGACAACAGGCGCATCTCTTACCCATGACAACAGGCGTATCTCTTACCCATGACAACAGGCGTATCACTTACCCATGACAACAGGCGCATCTCTTACCCATGACAACAGGCGTATCTCTTACCCATGACAACAGGCGTATCTCTTACTAATGACAACAGGCGTATCACTTTCCCATGACAACAGGCGTATCTCTTACCCATGACAACAGGCGTATCTCTTACACATGACAACAGGCGTATCTCTTACCCATGACAACAGGCGTATCACTTACCCATGACAACAGGCGCATCTCTTACCCATGACAACAGGCGCATCTCTTACCCATGACAACAGGCGTATCACTTACACATGACAACAGACGTATCTCTTACCTATGAGAACATGCGTATCTCTTACCCATGACAACAGGCGTATCACTTACCCATGAGAACAGGCGCATCTCTTACCCATGACAACAGGCGTATCACTTACCCATGACAACAGACGTATCTCTTACCCATGAGAAAAGGCGTATCTCTTATCCATGGCAACAGGCGTATCTCTTACCCATGACAACAGGCACATCTATTACCCATGACAACAGGCGTATCTCTTACCCATGACAGCAGGCGTATCACTTACCCAGTACGCTGCCAGTAACTAAAATTGAAACATGTAATATTAGGCATTAATATTAATATCAATGCCTAAAATTGTAACATTAGTCTTATTCTTTTACAAAGAGCTACCCATTATCGCTTCTGGCCACCAGTAATTTCCTTTACTAGAATTCTCAACCCTCAAATGTGTACGTATGGCGGGGGGGGGGTATATGTAATCATCTACAGTCAGACTGTGTATATATATATAGCTTTCCACTCTATTTCATCCCGTGTGTTTATAATTGTCGCGGTCTATTCTTACCTGTTTATCTACCTTCCTTTATAAATCCAATGACAATCTCTTCTCTGAAAGTTTATTCAGGTGTTCGCCGCCTTGACTGTCTTCTCTACACATTTAGTTGCCAATCGGCGGGTACATTACACCGAATAGTTTTCAAAAAGACATCCAACTGACACCGCGCCGACTTCTGTTTCCGTATTCATTATTACAACACCCCTCCCACCACACATTTTGCTCGCTGAAGCCCTAGTACCCCATCTACCCCCAGCGTTGCCTGCGGCAAAAGAACAGTAACTTGAACAATATTTGTTTTATCCAGAAACCTTCTCTTGTATCACGTGGGGGTCGCAGACGGTAAGTTGAGCACCGAAGTGAAATGAACCAAGCTTAATCTGAAACTAAGTAATCAGTGAATCGATACGGCATTATTCAGCTTATGTGTATTTTGTCAGGAAGACTTCAATGGCTTGTTAACACCATTATATATATATATATATATATATATATATATATATATATATATATATATATATATATATATATATATATATATATAAAATACAAATGTATATATATGAATATAACAAATATATATATATATACATACATATAATATATATATATATAAAAATAAATATGTATATATATATATATTTATGCATATAACAAATATATATATACATATAACATATATATATATATATATAATAAATATATATATATATATATATTTATGCATTTAACAAATATATATATATACATATAATATATAAAACAAATATGTATATATATTTATGCATATAACAAATATATATATATATATATACATACATATATATATATATATACATATAATAAATAAATGTATATATATAATAAATATACATATATATATCTTTCAAAATATGATCTAAGGTTAAGATCGGATTCTAACTCTCCCTGACGAGATCTCAGTTTATAATAGCTGTTGATCGATAACATCGACATGCCAGTGTCTCAGATTTTGTACATGTCTGTGTAAACAAAAATAATCATATATATATATATATGTATATATATATATGCATATAAACAAATATATATACACATAAAATAAATATATATATATATATTTATCATATATGTATATATATATATTTGTTATATGCATAAATATATATATTTATGCATATAGCAAATATATATATATAATACATATATATATATTTATAATATGTATATATTTTTATATGCATAAATATATATATATATATATATATATATATATGTATATATATTATATGTATATATATTTGTTATATATATTATATGTATATATTTGTTATATATATGTATATATATATATATATATATATATATTAGGTTGTTACTATATATATATAAAAAAACTTCACCTACCCATCAACTGATAATTTTGTCAACACAACTATCATCTTATACCTTTTTATTAATTATTATTATTATTTATATTAGTAGTAGCTTTATTGTTTGTAGTATTATTATCAGTAGTATTATTTGTAGTAGTACTGTTAGTGGTATTATTATTATTATTATTATTATTATTATTATTATTATTATTATTATTATTATTATTATCACACCCACAACGATTAACACTAATTGCCATCTTCTGTATTTTTCTTTACCTTTAAATACCCCCTTATATGTTTATCCATTTATTGATTAATATTTCTATATTTTTTAGATTATTTTTAGATTATCATTATCAATTATTTATTACTACTATTATTAATATTTTAAACTTAATTATTATTTGACATTGAATTATTTTTCATTTCTGTACTTTTATCAAGATAATTATTGTTGTTAGTGGTGGCATCTTGTCTGATGTTACTATCATAGTTATTGTTATTTGCGGCAGTGAAATTAACAGTATCACTATTATTAATAATATTGATATTGCCATGTGTTACCGTTACCTGACTTTTTGCTTCGACTGCCATTGATTATAATAACGATAATGTCATTATCTATAACTTTATTATTTTATTTCAGTTATTATTATTACGATGATTATTATTATTATTATTATTATTATTATTATTATTATTATTATTATTATTATTATTATTATTATTATTATTATTATTAATCTTTTCATCTTTATTACCATTATGACTACTGCTACTAT
Source organism: Sepiola atlantica (assembly GCA_963556195.1). Lineage (NCBI taxonomy): Eukaryota > Metazoa > Mollusca > Cephalopoda > Sepiida > Sepiolidae > Sepiola > Sepiola atlantica. The sequence goes on from OY744548.1 coordinate 45,966,531, forward strand.
TTGTACGGTTCTATTATTATTTATTAATTTTTCACTATCATTTTTTCACTATCATTATTACTATTGTAAAGATTACTGGGATTACCACTCTGATTACTGCTGTCGGTTAAACCACTATTATTACCTTTTTTATATGAGCAGCATTATTGCAACCATTAACCCATATCATAATATCGGCAAACATTATCTTATTATTTAATATCATTATGATAATCACTACCTCCTAGGATTCCTAATAATATTTCTTAATTATTCTATTTCTTTCCTAAACTATTATTTTTATAAATTCTTAAATATTATTGACCACCATTATCGTTGTCGTTGTCGCTGTTATTATTATTACTATTTTTATTACTATTACCATTATTATTATTATTATTATTATTATTATTATTATTATTATTATTATTATTATTATTATTAATAATTAATAACACCGGTACTTTCTAGTTAACCTTTAGTTATATTTTTAGTACTTTTAAATTAAATTAAACTATTATTATTATTTTTATTATTCATTTATTATTCTCATTATTTCACCTCAATTATTAGGGGTATCTATTATTATTATTATTATTATTATTATTATTATTATTATTATTATTATTATTACTACTACTAATAATAATCCTGTTATACTTAACGAACATATTTATTCAATTTATTAATTTATTCATAGTAAGCAAATAAACTCTAGACAAATTATAAAGACAATATAAATCCAGAATCGGCGACACATTTGATCACCGCCCCACCACCACTACAATCACACACGTCTGATCGGTTTCCTCGCACGCACACATACATATACACAATATTACAGTTCACTTGAAAAAATACACTTATAAACTCGTCTGTTTTTTGACACTTGATTCGTGCATGTCTACCCACCTCCTTCTCTCTCGATCTGAATCAACAGACGTTCTCTTTTTCTCCTTCTTTTCCTTCATGTGTCTACCTTCCCCTCACCTCTCCCTTCATTATATGCCCCTCTTTCCACCTAATATCTTTATTTATTTATTTATTTATTTATTTATTTGCCCTGTTTGTTTCAGATTTTAGATTTTAGATTTTTTGTTTTTAAGATTTTTTAGATTTTTAATTTTTAATTTTAATTTTTGTAACGGCCTCAATTTTTGAAATGTTAAATTTCTTTTCTTCTTCTTCTCTTTCTCTATCCCTCCATTTCATTCTCTCCAAATATGATCTGAGGTTAAGATCGGATTCTAACTCTGCCTGATGAGATCTCAGTTTATAGTAACTGTTGATCGATAACATCGACATGCCAGTGTCGCAGATTTTGTACATGTCTGTGTAAATAAAATTATCATATATATATATATATATATATATATATATATATATATATATATATATATATATATATATATATATAAATGAAGGAGAATGGAAAGGAATTAGAGAAAGCAAAAGCTAAATCAAAATTCAATTCAAAAGTTCAAAGCAAGGTATATTCCGCAAAAAGGCAATTTATTCAAGTTAAATTTTCCTTAAGCCAGGCTTTTCAAAGATCAAAATCTTATCATCAGAGGAAGTCGCTGGGATAGATAAGTTGGCAATGGCCAAGATTTAAAATTTGAAAAAATGAAATAAAAGTTGTAGGGAAAGAAACGCAGGGCAAAACTGTGCCAGGGTGCAAGCAAATGTCCGATTGCCAAAAAGTCCGGTGTCGAAGAGTCCAGCGGAGAGAATAAGATGTAGATAGGTAGGTCGTTAGAGGCACGAGAAGTAATGAGAGAGGTTTCAAAGTTAAATTCCAAGAAGCCACATATATATATATATATATATATATATATATATATATATATATATATATATATATATATATATATATATATATATATATATATATATATATATATATATATGCATATAACGAATATATGTATACAACTTTGTCAGGCGAGACAGTCTTATAGTTATGTTTTCTTCTTTTCTTCTTCCTCATGTTGATGGTATGAACCATGCCTGCTTCTATCGTGATTCGACCCCCCGCCTGACAAAGTTGTTCTACAACGAAAGGTTGCAAAAAAAAATTAAATAAATTAATTCTTCATTTAAATTGCACGTTGTGTTGGTTTTCAAAATATTTCCCTTAAATACATTTTCCTGCGTGCCTCAAATATGTTGTTTATTTCCTTACTTATAAAGCGCTAATCTGCGCATAACATCGACCGAACTTTACTGAGTCTAATGTCTTTTAGAACTTGACGTGACTTTCTGCTTCTATCGTGATTCGCCCCCTCGGGGTTAATAGCATAAAAATGATGAAGAAGAAAATAAGAAAAAACTATCAGACAGTCTCGCCTGACAAAGTTGTTCTACAACGAAAGCTTGCAAAAACAAAAATAAAATAAATGAATTTTTCATTTAAATTGCACGTTGTGTTTATTTTAAAAATATTTAACTTAAATACATTTTCATACGTGCCTCAAAGATGTTATCAATTTCCTTATATATATATATATATATATATATATATATATATATATATATATATATATATATATATATATATATATATATATATATATATATATATGATTAATAAGATAGGAAATAATATTAACGTCATATGTCGCACCATACCTTTTGAATTCTAACGATTATGTTTTCGTTTGAAAAAAGAGAGAAAAAAACTCATTCCATTGAATAGACGCAGTACACATAATAAATCCTAATAGCATAACAGCATAGCTAACCTATAGTGCATTTTGTGATACAAGCACCAAATTTTGCACAAATGTACATTCACATATGGCATACATTTTCAGATATTGAGCCACTCGGAATTCTCTTTTCATGTCCGCCATATTGGAATTCAAAATGGCTTCCATTTGAAATTTACATTTGCGGTTATCTGTGGATGTAAGATTGCTATTGACTCGATTCTGGTGCCTAAATGTAGGTTTTTGTAGGCAAGGAATCTAATGGTAACAATATGCATTGCGTATTTTCTACCACTTAGCCGCCATATTTGAATTACAATTTGCCGCCATTTAAAATCTTCATTTTCGATTATGAGTGGGTCTAATGCTGCTTTTGACTTGATTCTGGTGTCTAAATGTATGTTTTGGGGGGCAAGGAATCCAATGATAACAATCTGCATTTTGTATCTTTTAGCAATGAACCGCCATGTTGGATTTCAAAATGGCCGCCATTTCAAATATACATTTGGGATTAATAGCGCTATTGACCTGATTCTTGTGTCTAAATGTATGATTGAGTGGGAGGCAAGGAATCCAATGGTAACAAGCTGCATAGCGCATCTTTATTTATTTTGCTGCCATATTGAGTGACCCGGAAAAGGATCAGTTGGGGCCAAACTCCATTTCGGGTAAAAATGACACAGAATAAGGTATAATAAATATGACAATTTCTGGGTCAGATCTGATCTTTTCGGTGTAAAATCTAACTCTATTCCGAGTCATTGTTGATCCAGAATTGAGTTTGGCCCCAACTGATCCTTTTCCGGGTCTGTCACGGAATTTTTAAGAGTATAGTTGTAGTAGCAGTTTTCATGGCATTTATGATTACAGAAATGCTACATTGTGTATTTTCAGGTTCATCGTGATGCATGCATGCCTGTAGACTGACGGTGCTAGTTGTTCTTCTGAAGACAGTTCGATCACCATGTCCAAGAGGTTCACACTAGCTCATGCTGAGCGAACTTCATCAACATCACAACACTTCACTACTATTGACTGGAGGTTATGCATCATATCTCAAGAGGACAAGATGGAGATATTCACCAACCCTGAACAATCTAAGCGAAAAGACATTGGTAGTGGATACAGTTCACTCGCAGAGAACTTGATCAAATTCAATGAACTTGAAGAGCTTCCAAGATCACTCCAATTGGAAAGACTTGATGATGCCCATGACATTGAAGCTGCGACGGTTGCACACGGTACACAATATCATCATACGTGCAAGCTCCAGTACAACAACACCAAACTACAGAAGAGAGCAACTAAGAAAGAAGGTCAGAGCGATGAGGAACAATCTTTATGCAAACGCGCCAGGGCGCATTCACGTTCGAGTACAGAGAAGGTTCCAGAAACTTGTTTCTTCTGTAGACAACCTGCGGGGACTAATAGTCTTCGGAAAGTGCAAACCGTCTTGGTGATACAGAACTACTTGGCCGTCTTCGTAGTGGGGACATTGTTGCGCTGGACGCCTATTATCACCTGAAGTGCTTGATAGGACTTTACAACCGCGCGAAATCGGTCCAATCAACAGGACCACAGAACTCCGACCAAGAGAAAGCAATGTCGGCAGTAGTCTTTGCTAAACTCGTCCTCTACATTGAAGAAACAAGACAAGATGAGAAGACAGCACCAGTATTTAGATTGGCCGATCTTGTCCACCTATATCAGTCGAGAATAGAACAGCTCTGGGTGCAGCTCGATACGAGAGTCCACTGTACACGACTGAAACAGATACTGCTATCTCAGTTTCCTGACATGCGAGCACACGATGATGGCATTTGAGGAAGATCTCGGTGCTGCTCTTGACAAAGCCTTTGAACAAGACAGTGATAGTGATGCAGTCCATCTTGCACGTGCTGCACAGATTGTTCGCTGTCATATGTTTGGAGAAAGCAAGCCCTTCACAGGATTCCCTGAAGGATGTCAAGAAGAATCTGTGCCATCGTTGCTGCTTGCACTAGTCAGCATGATTCTCGAGGGACCCAGTATCAAGGACCAGACGGAAGACACTAAACCTGCAGCAATTACCGCAACCTAGATACTGAAGTTCAACAGCGTCAAACACAAGCCAACTCGTGTCACCACATCTCGTCCACTTGTGTCAGGCACAGTGTTGCATAAGAGCCCCCACTTCCAAAATACATAGAGATGATGTTGCATGCAAGAAGAAATTAGTCGACAGACTTTCACACCTTGGCTTAAGCATCTCGTGTGACAGAGTGGTCCAGCTCCCAGCACAGATGGGCAACTGTGTCTGCAAACAGTTTCACAGAGAACAAGTGGTCTTCCCTCCAAAGTTGCGTGGCAAAGTGTTTACAACTGTCGCTGTAGACAACATAGACTACAACCCCAGTGCAACTACATAAAAAAACTCCTTCCATGGTACCGGTATTTCTTTAATATAACATCCTTCTTACACTGGTGAAGGAGTGAATCGGACCATCGTTGTTGCCGGAGAATCTGGAGATGCACGACTCAAGACTATCGTCCCTTTGCCGCACTATTATACTGACGTACCCCCGTCACAAGCAGCATCAAGGGGTCGCCTGAAGTAGCTGCTAGAGTAGAATCATTGGTCAGAGGAAACTTCCAACAGCAGACTGATGAAGAAACCAAAGGCTAGGCAATGTAAAAAAGGTCCAAGAAGATAAAACTGGTACAGTAGACAATGAAAACACATATTGGGCTGCATTTCACGCTAGCCGACAGCCACCAAATGCCACTGTTTATGTATATATCTCGTCAGTACCAATGTATACCTAGCCTCAAATACCAGACCATTGTAGAATGTCAGTACACACCCAACCTTATATATTACACCATAGCATGTCAGAATTTTAACTTAGATATTTAATGACTTAAGACATGTATTAAAAGTATAAGTCTCAAAATTAGTAGTTGAAGTAAATTGATATTTTTATTTAGAGTTATACAGGGAAAGCTAGTTTTGAGAAGTTTACGTTGTTTTGTGTTAATGTTCACACTATTTTTGTGGATATTCAGACGTAACCCCGAATTGATCATTTTTTATATTGATTGAAGGAATGGAGAAGACTAATCAACCAAATCTCTGATGAAAGGTGTCATATCAAACCTAGAACAACACAGACTCTACTGATATCAACGAATTAGTGTACAGATCAGTATAATGATCAATCCATCTATCAAAATGTAAATAAGGGCATAATAAAGTAAAGTAGTAAAGCAAAGTAGTAAAGTAAAGTAGTAAAGTAAAGTAGTAAAGTAAAGTAGTAAAGTAAAGTAGTAAAGTAAAGTAGTAAAGCAAAGTAGTAAAGTAAAGTAGTAAAGTAAAGTAGTAAAGTAAAGTAGTAAAGCAAAGTAGTAAAGCAAAGTCGTAAAGTAAAGTAATAAAGTAAAGTAGTAAAGCAAAGTAGTAAAGTAAAGTAGTAAAGTAAAGTAGTAAAGTAAAGTAGTAAAGCAAAGTAGTAAAGCAAAGTCGTAAAGTAAAGTAATAAAGCAAAGTAGTAAAGCAAAGTAGTAAAGTAAAGTATTAAAGTAAAGTAGTAAAGCAAAGTAGTAAAGCAAAGTCGTAAAGTAAAGTAATAAAGTAAAGTAGTAAAGCAAAGTAGTAAAGTAAAGTAGTAAAGCAAAGTAGTAAAGCAAAGTAGTAAAGTAAAGTAGTAAAGTAAAGTAGTAAAGCAAAGTAGTAAAGCAAAGTAGTAAAGTAAAGTAGTAAAGTAAAGTAGTAAAGCAAAGTAGTAAAGTAAAGTAGTAAAGTAAAGTAGTAAAGCAAAGTAGTAAAGTAAAGTAAAGTAGTAAAGCAAAGTAGTAAAGTAAAGTAGTAAAGCAAAGTAGTAAAGTAAAGTAGTAAAGTAAAGTAGTAAAGCAAAGTAGTAAAGCAAAGTAGTAAAGTAAAGTAGTAAAGTAAAGTAGTAAAGTAAAGTAGTAAAGTAAAGTAGTAAAGTAAAGTAGTAAAGTAAAGTAGTAAAGCAAAGTAGTAAAGTAAAGTAGTAAAGTAAAGTAGTAAAGTAAAGTAGTAAAGCAAAGTAGTAAAGCAAAGTCGTAAAGTAAAGTAATAAAGCAAAGTAGTAAAGCAAAGTAGTAAAGTAAAGTAGTAAAGCAAAGTAGTAAAGCAAAGTCGTAAAGTAAAGTAATAAAGCAAAGTAGTAAAGCAAAGTAGTAAAGTAAAGTAGTAAAGCAAAGTAGTAAAGCAAAGTAGTAAAGCAAAGTAGTAAAGTAAAGTAGTAAAGTAAAGTAGTAAAGTAAAGTAGTAAAGTAAAGTAGTAAAGTAAAGTAGTAAAGTAAAGTAGTAAAGCAAAGTAGTAAAGTAAAGTAGTAAAGTAAAGTAGTAAAGTAAAGTAGTAAAGCAAAGTAGTAAAGCAAAGTCGTAAAGTAAAGTAATAAAGCAAAGTAGTAAAGCAAAGTAGTAAAGTAAAGTAGTAAAGCAAAGTAGTAAAGCAAAGTCGTAAAGTAAAGTAATAAAGTAAAGTAGTAAAGCAAAGTAGTAAAGTAAAGTAGTAAAGCAAAGTAGTAAAGCAAAGTAGTAAAGTAAAGTAGTAAAGTAAAGTAGTAAAGCAAAGTAGTAAAGCAAAGTAGTAAAGTAAAGTAGTAAAGTAAAGTAGTAAAGCAAAGTAGTAAAGTAAAGTAGTAAAGTAAAGTAGTAAAGCAAAGTAAAGTAGTAAAGCAAAGTAGTAAAGTAAAGTAGTAAAGCAAAGTAGTAAAGTAAAGTAATAAAGTAAAGTAGTAAAGCAAAGTAGTAAAGTAAAGTAGTAAAGCAAAGTAGTAAAGTAAAGTAGTAAAGCAAAGTAATAAAGTAAAGTAGTAAAGTAAAGTAGTAAAGCAAAGTAGTAAAGTAAAGTAGTAAAGCAAAGTAGTAAAGTAAAGTAGTAAAGTAAAGTAGTAAAGTAAAGTAGTAAAGCAAAGTAGTAAAGCAAAGTCGTAAAGTAAAGTAATAAAGCAAAGTAGTAAAGCAAAGTAGTAAAGTAAAGTAGTAAAGTAAAGTAGTAAAGCAAAGTAGTAAAGCAAAGTCGTAAAGTAAAGTAATAAAGTAAAGTAGTAAAGCAAAGTAGTAAAGTAAAGTAGTAAAGCAAAGTAGTAAAGCAAAGTAGTAAAGTAAAGTAGTAAAGTAAAGTAGTAAAGCAAAGTAGTAAAGCAAAGTAGTAAAGTAAAGTAGTAAAGTAAAGTAGTAAAGCAAAGTAGTAAAGTAAAGTAGTAAAGTAAAGTAGTAAAGTAAAGTAGTAAAGTAAAGTAAAGTAGTAAAGCAAAGTAGTAAAGTAAAGTAGTAAAGCAAAGTAGTAAAGTAAAGTAATAAAGTAAAGTAGTAAAGCAAAGTAGTAAAGTAAAGTAGTAAAGCAAAGTAGTAAAGTAAAGTAGTAAAGCAAAGTAATAAAGTAAAGTAGTAAAGTAAAGTAGTAAAGCAAAGTAGTAAAGCAAAGTCGTAAAGTAAAGTAATAAAGTAAAGTAGTAAAGCAAAGTAGTAAAGTAAAGTAGTAAAGTAAAGTAGTAAAGTAAAGTAGTAAAGCAAAGTAGTAAAGCAAAGTCGTAAAGTAAAGTAATAAAGCAAAGTAGTAAAGCAAAGTAGTAAAGTAAAGTATTAAAGTAAAGTAGTAAAGCAAAGTAGTAAAGCAAAGTCGTAAAGTAAAGTAATAAAGTAAAGTAGTAAAGCAAAGTAGTAAAGTAAAGTAGTAAAGCAAAGTAGTAAAGCAAAGTAGTAAAGTAAAGTAGTAAAGTAAAGTAGTAAAGCAAAGTAGTAAAGCAAAGTAGTAAAGTAAAGTAGTAAAGTAAAGTAGTAAAGCAAAGTAGTAAAGTAAAGTAGTAAAGTAAAGTAGTAAAGCAAAGTAGTAAAGTAAAGTAAAGTAGTAAAGCAAAGTAGTAAAGTAAAGTAGTAAAGCAAAGTAGTAAAGTAAAGTAGTAAAGTAAAGTAGTAAAGCAAAGTAGTAAAGCAAAGTAGTAAAGTAAAGTAGTAAAGTAAAGTAGTAAAGTAAAGTAGTAAAGTAAAGTAGTAAAGTAAAGTACTAAAGTAAAGTAGTAAAGCAAAGTAGTAAAGCAAAGTAGTAAAGTAAAGTAGTAAAGTAAAGTAGTAAAGCAAAGTAGTAAAGCAAAGTCGTAAAGTAAAGTAATAAAGCAAAGTAGTAAAGCAAAGTAGTAAAGTAAAGTAGTAAAGCAAAGTAGTAAAGCAAAGTCGTAAAGTAAAGTAATAAAGCAAAGTAGTAAAGCAAAGTAGTAAAGTAAAGTAGTAAAGCAAAGTAGTAAAGCAAAGTAGTAAAGCAAAGTAGTAAAGTAAAGTAGTAAAGTAAAGTAGTAAAGTAAAGTAGTAAAGTAAAGTAGTAAAGTAAAGTAAAGTAGTAAAGTAAAGTAAAGTAGTAAAGTAAAGTAAAGTAGTAAAGTAAAGTAGTAAAGTAAAGTAGTAAAGTAAAGTAGTAAAGTAAAGTAGTAAAGTAAAGTAGTAAAGTAAAGTAGTAAAGTAAAGTAGTAAAGCAAAGTAGTAAAGTAAAGTAGTAAAGTAAAGTAGTAAAGTAAAGTAGTAAAGCAAAGTAGTAAAGCAAAGTCGTAAAGTAAAGTAATAAAGCAAAGTAGTAAAGCAAAGTAGTAAAGTAAAGTAGTAAAGCAAAGTAGTAAAGCAAAGTCGTAAAGTAAAGTAATAAAGTAAAGTAGTAAAGCAAAGTAGTAAAGTAAAGTAGTAAAGCAAAGTAGTAAAGTAAAGTAATAAAGTAAAGTAGTAAAGCAAAGTAGTAAAGTAAAGTAGTAAAGCAAAGTAGTAAAGTAAAGTAGTAAAGCAAAGTAATAAAGTAAAGTAGTAAAGTAAAGTAGTAAAGCAAAGTAGTAAAGTAAAGTAGTAAAGCAAAGTAGTAAAGTAAAGTAGTAAAGTAAAGTAGTAAAGTAAAGTAGTAAAGCAAAGTAGTAAAGCAAAGTCGTAAAGTAAAGTAATAAAGTAAAGTAGTAAAGCAAAGTAGTAAAGTAAAGTAGTAAAGTAAAGTAGTAAAGCAAAGTAGTAAAGCAAAGTCGTAAAGTAAAGTAATAAAGTAAAGTAGTAAAGCAAAGTAGTAAAGTAAAGTAGTAAAGCAAAGTAGTAAAGCAAAGTAGTAAAGTAAAGTAGTAAAGTAAAGTAGTAAAGCAAAGTAGTAAAGCAAAGTAGTAAAGTAAAGTAGTAAAGTAAAGTAGTAAAGCAAAGTAGTAAAGTAAAGTAGTAAAGTAAAGTAGTAAAGTAAAGTAGTAAAGTAAAGTAAAGTAGTAAAGCAAAGTAGTAAAGTAAAGTAAAGTAGTAAAGCAAAGTAGTAAAGTAAAGTAGTAAAGCAAAGTAGTAAAGTAAAGTAGTAAAGTAAAGTAGTAAAGCAAAGTAGTAAAGCAAAGTAGTAAAGTAAAGTAGTAAAGCAAAGTAGTAAAGCAAAGTAGTAAAGTAAAGTAGTAAAGCAAAGTAGTAAAGTAAAGTAGTAAAGCAAAGTAGTAAAGCAAAGTAGTAAAGTAAAGTAGTAAAGTAAAGTAGTAAAGTAAAGTAGTAAAGCAAAGTAGTAAAGTAAAGTAATAAAGTAAAGTAGTAAAGCAAAGTAACAAAGTAAAGTAGTAAAGCAAAGTAGTAAAGTAAAGTAGTAAAGCAAAGTAATAAAGTAAAGTAGTAAAGTAAAGTAGTAAAGCAAAGTAGTAAAGTAAAGTAGTAAAGCAAAGTAGTAAAGCAAAGTAGTAAAGTAAAGTAGTAAAGTAAAGTAGTAAAGCAAAGTAGTAAAGCAAAGTAGTAAAGTAAAGTAGTAAAGTAAAGTAGTAAAGCAAAGTAGTAAAGCAAAGTAGTAAAGTAAAGTAGTAAAGTAAAGTAGTAAAGCAAAGTAGTAAAGTAAAGTAGTAAAGTAAAGTAGTAAAGTAAAGTAGTAAAGTAAAGTAAAGTAGTAAAGCAAAGTAGTAAAGTAAAGTAGTAAAGTAAAGTAGTAAAGCAAAGTAGTAAAGCAAAGTAGTAAAGTAAAGTAGTAAAGTAAAGTAGTAAAGCAAAGTAGTAAAGCAAAGTAGTAAAGTAAAGTAGTAACGTAAAGTAGTAAAGCAAAGTAGTAAAGCAAAGTAGTAAAGTAAAGTAGTAAAGTAAAGTAGTAAAGCAAAGTAGTAAAGTAAAGTAGTAAAGTAAAGTAGTAAAGTAAAGTAGTAAAGTAAAGTAAAGTAGTAAAGCAAAGTAGTAAAGTAAAGTAGTAAAGCAAAGTAGTAAAGTAAAGTAATAAAGTAAAGTAGTAAAGCAAAGTAGTAAAGTAAAGTAGTAAAGCAAAGTAGTAAAGTAAAGTAGTAAAGTAAAGTAGTAAAGTAAAGTAGTAAAGCAAAGTAGTAAAGTAAAGTAGTAAAGTAAAGTAGTAAAGTAAAGTAGTAAAGTAAAGTAAAGTAGTAAAGCAAAGTAGTAAAGTAAAGTAGTAAAGTAAAGTAGTAAAGCAAAGTAGTAAAGCAAAGTAGTAAAGTAAAGTAGTAAAGTAAAGTAGTAAAGCAAAGTAGTAAAGCAAAGTAGTAAAGTAAAGTAGTAAAGTAAAGTAGTAAAGCAAAGTAGTAAAGCAAAGTAGTAAAGTAAAGTAGTAAAGCAAAGTAGTAAAGCAAAGTAGTAAAGTAAAGTAGTAAAGTAAAGTAGTAAAGCAAAGTAGTAAAGTAAAGTAGTAAAGCAAAGTAGTAAAGTAAAGTAGTAAAGCAAAGTAGTAAAGCAAAGTAGTAAAGTAAAGTAGTAAAGTAAAGTAGTAAAGCAAAGTAGTAAAGTAAAGTAGTAAAGCAAAGTAGTAAAGTAAAGTAGTAAAGAAAAGTAGTAAAGCAAAGTAGTAAAGTAAAGTAGTAAAGTAAAGTAGTAAAGCAAAGTAGTAAAGTAAAGTAGTAAAGTAAAGTAGTAAAGCAAAGTAGTAAAGTAAAGTAGTAAAGTAAAGTAGTAAAGTAAAGTAGTAAAGTAAAGTAGTAAAGTAAAGTAGTAAAGTAAAGTAGTAAAGTAAAGTAGTAAAGTAAAGTAGTAAAGTAAAGTAGTAAAGTAAAGTAGTAAAGAAAAGTAGTAAAGCAAAGTAGTAAAGCAAAGTAGTAAAGTAAAGTAGTAAAGTAAAGTAGTAAAGTAAAGTAGTAAAGTAAAGTAGTAAAGTAAAGTAGTAAAGCAAAGTTGTAAAGTAAAGTAGTAAAGCAAAGTAGTAAAGTAAAGTAGTAAAGTAAAGTAATAAAGCAAAGTAGTAAAGTAAAGTAGTAAAGTAAAGTAGTAAAGCAAAGTAGTAAAGTAAAGTAGTAAAGTAAAGTAGTAAAGCAAAGTAGTAAAGTAAAGTAGTAAAGTAAAGTAGTAAAGCAAAGTAGTAAAGTAAAGTAGTAAAGTAAAGTAGTAAAGTAAAGTAGTAAAGTAAAGTAAAGTAGTAAAGCAAAGTAGTAAAGTAAAGTAGTAAAGTAAAGTAGTAAAGCAAAGTAGTAAAGCAAAGTAGTAAAGTAAAGTAGTAAAGTAAAGTAGTAAAGCAAAGTAGTAAAGCAAAGTAGTAAAGTAAAGTAGTAAAGTAAAGTAGTAAAGCAAAGTAGTAAAGCAAAGTAGTAAAGTAAAGTAGTAAAGCAAAGTAGTAAAGCAAAGTAGTAAAGTAAAGTAGTAAAGTAAAGTAGTAAAGCAAAGTAGTAAAGTAAAGTAGTAAAGCAAAGTAGTAAAGTAAAGTAGTAAAGCAAAGTAGTAAAGCAAAGTAGTAAAGTAAAGTAGTAAAGTAAAGTAGTAAAGCAAAGTAGTAAAGTAAAGTAGTAAAGCAAAGTAGTAAAGTAAAGTAGTAAAGAAAAGTAGTAAAGCAAAGTAGTAAAGTAAAGTAGTAAAGTAAAGTAGTAAAGCAAAGTAGTAAAGTAAAGTAGTAAAGTAAAGTAGTAAAGTAAAGTAGTAAAGTAAAGTAGTAAAGTAAAGTAGTAAAGTAAAGTAGTAAAGCAAAGTTGTAAAGTAAAGTAGTAAAGCAAAGTAGTAAAGTAAAGTAGTAAAGTAAAGTAATAAAGCAAAGTAGTAAAGTAAAGTAGTAAAGTAAAGTAGTAAAGCAAAGTAGTAAAGTAAAGTAGTAAAGTAAAGTAGTAAAGCAAAGTAGTAAAGTAAAGTAGTAAAGTAAAGTAGTAAAGCAAAGTAGTAAAGTAAAGTAGTAAAGTAAAGTAGTAAAGCAAAGTAGTAAAGTAAAGTAGTAAAGCAAAGTATTTGCTTTAAATTTCAAACTATCTAAGAAGGGATCATCGAACAATCAAGAAAGTATGTCAAAATGAAATTCAACAAAGAAAAAAGAGGGCTTAGCTGAATTCAGGGAACGAACAAATATGGTTTCAAGAGAAAGAAGATGTAATTATTAACGAAGGTTTGTTGATGTACAATAATATTAACTAAGAAACAGAAGGAAGTCGAGTTCAGTGGGCTAAAAGATATATTAAACCTGGTTTCAGGCAAGTCCTGTCACAAACGAGTCCAAGTTCACCCTTGATTGGCCTGATGAATGGACGATAGGTTGGGTTTGTAAGCAACGTGATTCAAGACAATTTGTTAAACAGCAACAATGTGAGGATGGGATTATGATATGTTCCGGTGTGGTTGGCAATGAGCTTGTGGCTCCTTTTAAAGTTGAGGACGGAGTAAAATGAACTCTAAATGTTACGGTAATTTCCAATAGCAGAATCACTTTGAGAGGTTGGATAACCAAACTTTAGCCAAACGTAAATCGTTTATATTTAGTCGAAACTATGCACCAAGTCACGCTTCAAAGTTCACCAAAACATGGTTACAAGAAAAGGGAATGGTAGGGGATTCGTACATGGACTGGCCACCCAATAGCTTTGACTTAAATCTCAATTGAGAGTTATTCCAATGGTAGACAGTAAATAGCAAGCATGAACTCTGATGGTAGACAGTAAATAACAAAGCATGAACTCTGATGGTAGACAGTAAATAGCAAAGCATGAACTCTGATGGTAGACAGTAAATAGCAAGCATGAACTCTGATGGTAGACAGTAAATAACAAAGCATGAACTCTGATGGTAGACAGTAAATAGCAAGCATGAACTCTGATGGTAGACAGTAAATAACAAAGCATGAACTCTGATGGTAGACAGTAAATAACAAAGCATGAACTCTGATGGTAGACAGTAAATAGCAAAGCATGAACTCTGATGGTAGACAGTAAATAGCAAGCATGAACTCTGATGGTAGACAGTAAATAGCAAAGCATGAACTCTGATGGTAGACAGTAAATAGCAAAGCATGAACTCTGACAAGCAGTAAAAATTGCTGTAAATAACTTATTTGTTGCTACTATAGCTTATCTAACATCGACTGTCGATAATAGAAAAAATTTAAAAGTTATTGAAAAGATAGAAATGATGAAACACTTTCCTTTGTATTTTTGTTAATTTGCCTTTTGATTTTGTTCAATCTCAATTTTTGTTATATTCTTCTTGTATAACACTGTGAACTTTGTTATTTATACTGTTTTATATTCATAATTTATTTCAAGTAAAATTTATTGTACAAACATGTACTTGCAAATAAAATATTGACAGTAAAATGTGATTCTTTTATCAAATTACAACAATAGTCACTTTGCATGTAAGTTAAACATCTTATACAGAATAGATATAAACACTTATAGAAAACAAATTACACATTTATTTCAAAATAATTTATGTTTTATTTTTATACAAACATAGCATGGCTACACTTCAGGGACATGTTTCTGTTGTACCTTTAATAAGTAACGCCCTCCCTAGATTGAGAAAATATGTCCCTTCTCTATGTATTCGATAGATTGATAGATAGATAGATAGATAGATAGATAGATAGATAGATAGATAGATAGATAGATAGATAGATAGATAGATAGATAGATAGATGAAAATGAACAGACTTAATTGGATAGAACGAAAAAAAGAAGCAGAAAAGAAAGAATGGAAATGTTCGTATTATTAGTGATGGAGAATCATCGCTGCTGAGTAGGAATTAAAGCGGAGTTTTACTCTTCGGGTGAAAAAGCGGGATTTTGACGTTTATAAGTCATCAATCAAGAAGAAAAGACACGCACAAATGAAATATCTTCATGTAAAAAAGTCAATGGAACGAGTTGTGTTGGAATTCGCGTTTGAATCGGATCAAATAACGTTTTTATACGACTGAATCTATCAGCGCATTTTGATAGATTATGAGTTTAATGGCGGACAACAAGGAGAGCAGTGATTTGGATGAATCCTTTTCATGGGGTTTTATGGGCGGTGGTCTCAAGGAGGGTGAAAGGAAATGCATTGGAATCGATAGGGAAAGAAAGAAATGGTAAAACAATGAAACAAGCGAAGAAATAAAAACATTTTACAAATGATAGAAAGATTAAATGAAAACAGAAAATTATGGGAGACAAAACGAATAGAAATTCTTGATTGACATTAAATTTTGAAAAATACAAAGATTAAATGTGAATAGATAGAAACATGATGAGATAGATAGATAGATAGATAGATAGATAGATAGATAGATAGATAGATAGATAGATAGATAGATAGATAGATAGATAGATTGATGGATAGATGCGGAGAGAAAGAGAAACAGACAGACAGACAGACAGACAAACAAATGAATATATAGACAGACATACATAGATAGATTTACAGGAATATGATTAAATATATATAGTTAGATAAACATAGAGACGGGCAGACTAGCATGAGTTTAGATAGACATGCCAAAGGAGGTTGAAATCGATAGAAATAAACTACATCCGGTGGTGATGTCGCAATTTCGGAACTTTAGAGTAGTAGGGTGTACTCGACCTTTAGTCGCCATTATTGCCGGGTCCACTCTGACCCGGACTAGTAGTAGGTGTGAAGATCCCATTCGTGGGTTTAACAGAATGTGTCAGTCGTTGGTTTGACATGAACCTTCATCCAATGGATACACATACATTTGCACCATGAATAACTTCTTAAGGTAAGTGTGCGAACGGGGAGATGTTTTTAACGGAGCTACGGATCATAGGAGTGAGGAGATAGGGTCGAGGTGAAACGGGTCGTGTCAAAGGTATGAAGTCATTACTTTAAGTGATGAAGAAGGTATCAACAAAAAAATGTTTCTTTCGTTCTTCGTTTTTTTTTTTCAAACTTTCTCTAAACACCAGAAGTACATGTTCGAAAGCTCGGAACACAAAAACTTGTAATAAAATTACTGGAATCTACATTAAATAGCCCTAAAAAGTTGATATGCCACAAAACAAACAAAATCGCAATTAATTAGATAAGCAAAAACAAGCTGAGATAAATGGTACGCTTGGAAAAGGTATGAATCCATATATCTGACCACAAGCTATGGATTAAATTGTAGGGTCGACTAGACTCTCAAGTCTTAGTTGGGCAACTAGTCTAGGAGAAAGAAAACTCTGATATAACACCAGTCTAAGTCGTTGACAGATAAAGCACTGGATGCGCATCGGTTAGTTGAAGGGTTAGGGTTAGGGTTAGGGTTAGGGTTAGGGTTATCCCAGTAATTCTTGTTAGAATAGCATAGATATGCTTTTAGAAATGGTTTGTGCTATAATTTAAATTTATTAACTCTGTTTTTGGACGAGTTCATTTCAATCCAATAAGAAATTTGTAAGAAAATATGAAATAATGCCCCTGTGGACGTCGGCTACGGTCTCATCATCTCCGCATGGAGTTGTAGCGTCAAGATACTATCAATTGAAAGGAAAGGTGATAGAACGAGAGACTTCGTTAACTGCCATTGCCAAGAGCAGTGGGCCGCGTGGATCACCTTTCCTGCATCTGTGAGAAGAGATGATATTGTCGGAGGCGATCAACATGATCATACGAATGATGAGCAAGTTTTAAAATAGAAGGCAAACTGCCACGGCGTGATCTCTTTTTTATGATATTGAAAACATTTTTCATATCTGTGTTTAACATGAAGAATCAGGTGGCGTATTTTCGAAAAATGTTCTTGCGGCATAAACAGCAGCTTCTCATCTCACTTGTCATGGCACCAACTCGGTGTTACATAACATGGTCCCCTGTTTTTACTTGATCTTCAAACTAAAAATTGTCGCAGCAAAAGTGAAGAGGTTTTATATAGCTTACATTTTATTGTATGTAGAGTATAGATATTCCCTTTTTCACACTCCACTTTATAGTTAGAGAAAGTCTCCCCAACCCCAACTAGGTGAGAAAATACGGAACATCTGCTCACTTCGATCGTCAAGTCTGTCTAAAGCATGCTGGTGATTTTAGTATCGATAGATATTTTTAGGATCTTTTGCATGGGCCTCGGGCTACTTAAAAACTTCATTGCTTTGAAGATTAAATTCTAACTACTTGTAGATTTTATTTTTCTGCCTCAAGGTTTTCGATTCCCTGTTTATTGTTTTTGCTGCACAACTAGAAAGGGTGACCGTTTTCACTGCAGCTCCAATGGATAAGTTTCTCCCTGACACAATTACGAGAAACGTGCGACATTTCGAGCTGAGAAAGCCTAAAATTTCCATAAAGTTCTCTTTGTCTGCATTCATGTCGAATCTTCATTCCCTCTTTATATTGTCTTGCGTTGCCCTCGAAATGTCTTCGTATTGAAAGGGGATATGATGCCAAAGGTTTACTTGGTCGAAAATTAGGGACCTCAGATGTTGTTATGCTTGTTCTTCTTCTTCGTCTAAGTTATCTCAAGTAAATAAAAAATAACTATGTTCCAAAGATATTGTAACATAGTTATTTTTATTTACTCTTTATAGTCTGTGGAACGTTGTTTATTTAAGCAGAAGAAGCAGACATGAATATTTTGTAAAAGAATATCAATTCTTTATTGGATAAAAATGTTAATATAAAAAAATTTACTCCAGCCAATCAGAAGCGCAGAAAATATACGCCTCTGCAATATTTTTTTTAAAGTGTTGCAGTCGTCCGCGCTTAGTGTTGATAGCCGATCAAATTCATGTATTAAAAAAATGCAAGCAAACAATTTATTTAGTCTGCCTAAAAACTTGCATCATACACATGGCTTCGTTGAACATGGAAACCGATTTATAGTGTCTCAATTACTACTAATCTCGCACGCAAGACCAAACTAATGCAAAGATGCAAGATGACAGACTACGCATGAGTGCAAACAGATTTCTCCTGTTCTCATACTTTTATCTCGTTTTTTCCAGGTCTTTCACGCAATCCTAACTTACTCGTTTCTCACTATCGACTTTTAGTTTTGGTTATTATTCACAATTGTTATCAATAAAACTGAATATATTTTTGTATGGATTTTTTATCATTCTTTTTTATTATTCTTTTTTATTATTCTTTTTTATTATTCTTTTTTATTATTATTTTTTCTTTCTACAAGTCGTCAATAGCATCTCACATGAAATCTGATTTGTCTTTGATAATTTATAAATGTTCGATTCCAAAGTCTGCCACAGATTTGATTCATGCACATTTGTTTTATCTAAAAATATGTCTTGTTTCTAAAGAACGGACACTATTCTTTGTTTGATTCCATCCATATCGTTGAAAGGCTCGAAGTTAATTGTGGTTTGTTACCAGGTGTGCGATATCCTTCGTATGCTTAACTAATTCCTCTACATTAATTAAGATGATGGCTGTTTCGAAACATGTTTGGACATTTTTCATTCACTTCCTTTGTTTTAACGTCGGTCGAATCAGTTCAGGTACTAAGAGCAGCCCTCGTAGTCTAGACACACCAGTATATTTTTCTTCCCGTTCTCTTATAACTTTTAGGGAAAGTCGCAAAATTTGTGGCCCGATGCAAGTCGTCCGTAGTGGTGGATTTAAAAATCTAAAATATAAAAAGAATGTCTTTCAAAGTATTCTAAACACAGACGGCAATCTTTTTAAATACGAGACAAACAAAACCAAAATAATGTCTAAATTCTGATTTTATAACAATTATCATGGAATATTCTAAAAGCATGATTGTTGGTGCAAAACAACGTGATTGGTTTAATTATTCACGCATGCGCAGTGTCATTGTTTAAAACACGTTGGATTGACAACTTCTTAACAATACGGAGCGGTAACTCTTGGAGACCGACACAATTATGCATAGTAGAGAAGTTGAATAAATGAAGCTCTAAACTTATGAAGTTTACCCAAAATAGAAAAACGATATAATTATTAAAAATTAGCTGTACTTACCCGATGTTGTCCGGGATTTTTTTTTTACTTCCATTTTTGTTTCGCTTGTTTATTTTAACTATGCCGTTTGTTATTTATCAATTTTTAATAGATTTTTCAAGGTTAAATTTAATTATTACGATATCGTTTGGTCATTAAATTATTAAACTATATTATAAAACTATAGCCAATTCTTTTAAATGTAATATTGTTTTGATCTCTGTAAAAGTATTGCATGGCACTTGCTTCCAAAATTTTCAATCATGACGATTTGCTAAAAGATTTTAAAGCTAAAAAGAATTCGATAGTTTAAATGTTTTTAAATTCTTTCCAAATTTAAAAATGTTACGATGTAATTAATTTTTTTTTTCAGTTATTAATAAAATGGCTGACTTTTTTAGGAAGAACCCGAACTGCATTTTGGTGAATTTAATTTCGTAATTGTTTTTTAAAATAGAATTTTAATTTTATTTTATTTTATGATATTGCATTTTCATTTCAATAAATATTCGATTAATAGTTTAAAATATCTCTTAATATTAATTCAATTCAAAAGTCACGTAGTGACGAGAAAAATACACAGATACACAATAGAAGCAGTCACACATTTGTATTGATATGGAAATATTACTATATACTGAACGTGACTTTCTAACCGACTGCTGATTGGCAACACTGATTACCGGGTTCTTTGAAAAAAAACAATGACGAAGCATAGATGAAGAGATTCTACTCCTGAGATATTACGTCACGCTTAACATAGACAATGGTTTTAAAATACATAAATATATACTACTATGATTCTTTTCTAATATGTTCGTATCTTTTCGCATTTTGTATATACTGTCTGCCACGCATTGTCATAGTCTTCATTAACAATATCATATATACAGAGTCCGCCATAAGAAACTATATATTTTCTTTTGCGGAACTTGTATTATTTTATAGCATCGTTGAACTAAGGAAACATCTCTGAGTTACCATTGATCAAGCGGCCATGTAGTTTTGCGGCAAAGTATGCCGCTACATCGCTGAAAGATTAGCAAAGGGCATTCAGTTCCATGTTGCATTGTTTTATATTGCAGCGGCATATATTCCATGTTATATTTATTATGTTGCAATAAGATTATATAGTTACTAATAGCGATTCTATTATATATATATATATATATATATATATATATATATATATATATATATATATATATATATATATATATATATTTATATATATTAATAGATTACTTTTATGTATGTATAAAATAAATCATATATATATATATATATATATATATATATATATATATATATATATATATATATATATATATATATGGGTGTAAAGGGGGAGAGAAAGGGGGAAAGCATAGATAAATAGATATACAGGTAGAAAAAAGACGTAGATAGATAGATAGATAGATTTTTTTTTTAAATACACATAAGATAAAAACATAAGATTAGAAAAGAAAGAAAGAAAAAACAATAAGGGAACAACAAATAGAGAATTAGAGATTAATTGTAAACAAGAAATCACAAAATACAAAAACGTAGTAATAATTTTTTTTAAATAAAAAGTTAATTGAAACCAAAGAAAAAAGTTTTTTTTTTAAAAAACGAAAGAAAGAAATAATCTGAATGAAATATTATTTTTTAGAAAATTTACTCATCTTAATGCTCGGATGTAAATATGGAAATCTCTTTGCCATATTTTGATATTGTCTTGTGACTCATTCACAGCGAGCCATATCAAATATTCGACCTGATTAGAAGAGGACTGACTCATCTCACCTATGTCCATCCGCTTCACTCCCGGTGACCCGGTGGCAGAAGGGCGAGCCAAGAGGACGGGGCAGGGTAGTTTCATTAGTGGGGAATTGATTAAATCAAGAGGCAAACAGGATCGAAGAGTAAGGATGACGTACAGAAAGAAGAAGAAGAAGAAGAAGAAGAAGAAGAAGAAGAAGAAGAAGAAGAAGAAGAAGAAGAAGAAGAAGAAGAAGAGCAGCTCCCTTGAGAATACCTCAATCGATTCGGACTCATAACTTCTATAGATTCATTAGAGTATATGAAAAGTCTGGAAAGATTCCAACACTAAGATATTTATATATATATAATATATATATATATAGGTGTGTATATATATATGTTTATATATATATATATATATATATATATATATATGTATATATATATATATGGATATATTTTTATATATATATATATATATATATATATATATACATATATATACATATATGTACATATATACATACATATATATACACATATATATATACATATATATACATACATATATACATATATATATATGTATATATATTGTGTGTATTTAGGCAGCATTTTCTCATTTGGGCAAACATTGTTAAAAATAACAGAATTCGTCTGTTTAATTATACCTTTTTTATTTTTTTCAATTTTTCTGTGCTTAACCTCTATACAAACTCAATGGTTAACAGGTAAAAAAAAAACTTTAATGTAATATTCGAATATCTATTTATCTCATATAGAGATCAAGTGTTAACTCCGGAACGAGGCTTCTTGATTTCTGAGAACTTTGACTGAAATAAAATGAAACAAAAATATTTTACATATACATATATGCATATATATATACATATACATATATATATACTTATATACATATATATATACCTATGTATACATATACATACATATATATATACATATATACATATATATACATATATATATACATACATATATATATACATATATATACATATTTATATGCATATATATGTATACATATAAATATATATTCACATATATATACATATATATATATATATATATATATATATATATATATATATATATATATATATATATATATATATATTGTGTGTATTTAGGCAGCATATTTTCATTTAGGCAAACATTAAATAACACCGAGTGGTTTTGTTTGATGCGACTTTTTTTTATTTTTTCAATTTTCCGAATTGTCCATCTAATGTTTCGGTTAAATTGATGTAAATATGATCCATGGGTTTCTTGTTCCATTCTTTTTTCTTTTTTGCAAGTACTTTCGATTTGAATCGTCAAATCATCTTCAGGCGGTATTAGTTTTAGTGTCTTTACAAATTATGACATTACTGTACAGTAAAGTCATAATTTGTAAAGACACTAAAACATATACATATGTATACATATACATATACATTCATATATATATATACATAAATATACATATACATAAATATACATACATATACATATACATATATATGCATATACCTATACATCCATATATACATACACATATATATACATATATATATACATATATATGCACACATATATATACACATATATATACATATAACATATATATATATACATATATATATTTATATGTATATACATACATATATATATACATATACACATACAAATATATATATACATATATAGACATACATATATACACATATATATATACATATATACATATAGACATATACTTATATATACATATATATATACATATATATATAGACATATACATATATATGCATATATATATACATATATATATATATCTATTCATATATATGTATATATATACATATATATATACATATATATATACATATATATATACATATACATACATATATGCATATACATACATATATACATATGCATACATATATACAAATACATACATATACATACATATATGTATATGCATAAACATATATGCATATACAGATATATAGTGGTAATAAATATTTTTATTCATACTAACATAGTTTTGCTACACATTAGCAAAACATGTTTCAGTCACAGCTATAAAAAGCCAGATTTTTCAACCCAGAAGGTCTTTATACTTTTATTTTATTGCTTTTCCTGGCCTTCACTGAAACATGTTCTTAAAATGCGTATCCAAATGATGTTGCTATAAATAAAAATACAACGGAATTGCTTGTTTCGCAATAATACCAAACACACTGTCTAAGTAGTTTACGACGTGGACTGAGAATCTCGTGTTCCAGGTTCGAATCAATTCTTTCCGGAGAAACACTTTTATCAAAACCCACACTTGACCTGAGAGGAGGTAAATATAATATCATACACACCGTCGCAACCCCACGTTGTCTTAACAAGTTAACAGGAAGATAGAGAATTATTTCAATAGAATATTTATCAGTTAAGAAAAATGAACAATTACAAGAAAACAGAAGTATATATATATATATATATATATATATATATATATATTAATATATATATATATATTAATATATATATATATATACACACATATATATATATTAATATATATATACACACATATATACATATATATATACATATATATATATATATACACATATATACATATATATATACATATATATACATATATATATATACATATATATATATATACATATATATATACATATATATATATACATATATATACATATATATATATACATATATATATACATATATATATACATATATATATACATATATATACATATATATACATATATATATATATACATATATATATACATATATATATACATATATATACATATATATATATATATATATATATATATATATATATACTTTGAAACGTGGGCTACCGCATCAGAGAGAGAGAGAGAGAGAGAGAGAGAGAGAGCGAGAGAAAGATAGAAAGAAAGAGAGAGAGAGAGAGAGAGAGAGCTTCAGACTAACATTATTTAACTAACATTGTGCGCCCACTTCCACTGGGACTTTGGGTGTGAGGCGAATTTTCGTGTCTGCTCGTAGCTTTTGTTATGCAACATTTCCCTTTTGACTACATCATAGTCGTCTTCAAGTCTAATGTCAACAAATACTTGTCGATCCGTTTTCTTAAGTAATCAAATCCTGTCCTTTCCACTTATCGTGTCCAATCCTTTCATAGTATTTTTCCTCAATCCTCGATTGACCTTTAATCCTTGGTAAATGATAACTTATTATTCTAAAAAATCATCTATTGTGTCGTATCAAACTTCGAGTATAGATTTATTTTAATAATAGACACTTTAAAAGATTTAGACGTTATATGGAGATACATACAATTAGTGTACTATGCAAGTAGATAGCGCAGTAGTATATGATACTATTGAAATGACAATAAGCGCCCATCATCTCATCAGTCTACAAACAAGACGCCATAATGTCTGAGTGAAAGAGGCCGCGAACTACATAATTACCATCCCAGCAGGATCTTGCCTTATTTCCAAGTGCTTCAATCCGCCTCAGTCCAGTGTAGATATTGTTTTATTCTCGTAGTTAATCGATGCCATAGGTCATAGGAATCGCTGTTGCTTTGAATATTAAACGACAACGTTAAGAAGAATGTTGACGTCTTCACAAAATTGGGCGGGTTCATGTGTTTAGAAATGTGACATTATAAACCAGACCTCCACTGGAACGGTGCGATGAGTAATTCGGCCTTGGGGAAGTTTTTTTGCCATCCAAATTCCAGAGAAGAACAATGGTCTTTACCAGCGAGTAATCAATGGTAAGCGGCTGTTGTTATAATGCAAAATCATTTGCAATGGTGATCGAAAAGATGGACAT
The DNA here is from genome assembly GCA_963556195.1 of Sepiola atlantica. Lineage (NCBI taxonomy): Eukaryota > Metazoa > Mollusca > Cephalopoda > Sepiida > Sepiolidae > Sepiola > Sepiola atlantica. The sequence goes on from OY744548.1 coordinate 45,990,912, forward strand.
TACTGAAAATTTGGGGAGACTTCTTGTCACTCAAACTTCAGGGAACGCCACAAGTTATTGCCAGTGAGCAATCACTGATGATGACCTGTGTGGGATCTCCTAGCGAGTTAATAATAATAATAATAATAATAATAATAATAATAATAATAATAATAATAATAATAATAATAATAATGATGATGATGATGATGATGATGATGATGATGATGATGATGATGATGATGATGATGATGATGATGATGCTACTACTACTACTACTACAACAACACCCAAAAGACGAAACGGGCAGACTCTACTTGAAAATAAACGAAGGGGGGAAGAGGACTGGTAAGTATAGAAGACAGTGTGAATGACACAAATATAGAGCTAGAGAAATACATAACTCAGAACACGAAAAGGCTGATCACCACAGCAAGAGACATCCTCACAATGAACTACTCGGGAGCACCGAAACTAAACACAAAAAGACAAGTAAGGAAAAGTGGGAAGAAAAACAGCTACATGGACGTTTCATAAGAATTACCAGAGAAGAGACCACCAACATTCCTGGGCATCGCTAAGAAAAGGACACTTGAACAGAGAAACAGAATCTCTACTGACAGCTGCACAGAGCAATGTGATTGGAATTTACTACATTAAAGCTAAAATAGATAAAACTCAGGAAAACAGTAAATGCAGATTGTGTGGACAAAAAGACGAAACAGTAAATCACATAATAAGTGAATGCAGCAAACTAGCCCAAAAGAATTACAAGAACAGACACGACTGCGTAGGGATATCAGTACACTGGAAACTATGCAAATGACTGCATTTCGAACACGTGGACAAATGGTACAAACATAAACCAGAGATAGTACTGGAAAACGAAAACCACAAAATCGTCTGGGACATGGAGATGAAAACAGATAAACTGATGCAAGCAAGGAGACCGGCTGTCATACTAGTCAACAAAAAGGAAAAGGTCTGACAAATCATAGATTTTGCCGTTTCAGCAGACCCCGGAGTAAAGATACAGGGAAACGGCAAAAAGAAGCAAATGCATGGAACTTGCCAGAGAATTCAAAGGGATATGACGCATGGAGAAGGTCAATGTAATACCAATAATCGTAGGAACACTAGGAACAATCTTCCAAAAATTGAAAAAAGACTGGGGAAATTGGAATCAAAGGGATCACTGAGGCTATATAAAGGCCGGCAATGATGAAAACAGCTACAATCTTAAAGAAAATCCTCAAATGCGGAAATTAACCAGTATAAGCTACGAACGGTAACCAGTCACATGAAAATTACAATAGGAAGAAAACAAAATTACAGGTAGAACACCACATGAACCCAAGGAAGATAAACTGCAAGAAATTTCATGAACTGCTCCCCCCTCTCCCCCCCCCCCCACAAAAAAAGAAAATAAAAGTGATAGCATCAGCCTCGGCTGATACCACACAAAATATTCGTGAAGGGTCAAAGGGGGCGAGACGATGAATATATATATATATATATATATATATATATATATATATATATATATATATATATATATATATATATATATGGGGGGTCATCAATAGGGAGTTGTTTCTGCATTGTATCTACGCCGAGATTCGAAACTCAAACGGCCGATCACATGAAAATGTGATCAGCAGTCGATTATTGTATCCATTGCGCTAACAAACCCGCCACTATAAGTAGAAGAAATTATAACGCTATATATGTACGTTTTTGTTTACATAGATTTAACCAAGAAGAATCTATTCTATACAGAAAATGATTATACTTTACGCTAAGTGGAAACCATTGTTTCCTCTACCAGAGAGTTCAATCTATACATAGAATATATATATATATATATATATATATATATATATATATATATATATATATATATATATATATATGCAAACTATATATATATATATATATATATATATATATATATATATATATATATATATATATATATATATATAGTAATTCACAGACACGTGTTTCATCGTCTGTATGACTCGTAAGTATTATCTCTCTTGGCTTTTTTTGGCTCGACTCAAAGTGTAATATCTTCTTTGTCTTCAGTAAGTTAGGGAGAGATCTATCGAGAATGAGCAAAGGTTTATTTTTGTCCTAATCCATAGTGTCTCTTTTTGATATGCTGAATTTTCCCACATTAGATGTTGATCTTGTCTAACTCCCCTTTTGCGGAGAGGCAGGTAAATAGATACTTCTCAATATAGCTAAATTCGAAACAAGGGGCCCAGTGGTTGGCGTCCGGTGTTCTACCGACTGAGCTAACGAAACGGGAAGAAATGATATCGTATTTAAATGAAATTATTTATTTACATTTTATTACGATACTGATAACGGAAAGTACTCAATTATCTTTACGGGAGAATATTACTTTTACACTAAGTAGAAACCATTATTTCCTCCACCAGAGTGTTCCACCCATCGTGGAGTGTACATAATATAGTTATCTACAGACACTTGCTTCGTCGTCTCTACGACTCGTCAATGTGAAAAGACGATCTATATAGATCATGCTTGAGCGAGAAACTAGAAATTTTCATTTTCACGATGCACTAAAATTACTAAATTGTTAAAGTGAAATAGTAATTAACTGTAGATATAGATTAAATTTTACTTTAGAATTATTATAAAACATAATAAATAAAACATCGTGACTTAAAAATAAATCTAAAATGGCGATAGGCAACAAAAAATTATTTTAGTTCCCACATGTCAGAGTAAGGTCACCTTTGTTAAGTTGACCTATTTTAAAGTGGTTATTGCTAAAACTTGTCTCAAACTAAGTGCTTGACACTCATTGGCTGATAGAAATAATAACCAGGGTGGAAATAAAACAACGAATCTGATTGGTAAGTTAGCTAGAATACTTAGAAATAAAAGCAATCACAAACCATAGTCTGATGATTTTTGTGTTGCTTACTTGCCATAAATATATTTTCTTAGAGAAATAATGTCTGAATATAGAGATGGTAGTAGTTAGAATTAGATAAACATAAAGACAGGTAGTAAAAAAATAGAGCAAAATTAAAGTAAAGAAAGATAAAGAAAGATAAGAAATAAAGACAAAGAAAAGATATAGAAAAAAGAAAGAAAAAAAATGGCTAAACAGATCTGAATCATTTTGTGTAATATCCCATTCGACATCTTTCCTTACTTTTATTAGTTGCAGTAATTCAGGTCCGACATTAAAAATCCGACTTAAATTCTGATGTTAACAACGATAAAAATGCCAGGTTTATTTATTTTCAACTTCTTTTCTTACACTGGTCCGTGCCGTTTATTCCAAATCAGAAAATACTCGGTTTCAGCGCCCAAAATAAAAGTAACAAAAACAACAACTGATATTTGTTGATAAAACGTTTGACGAGAAAGTCGACCGTCAACGATTATCGGTTGCGTTCATTTAAAGAGACATTCTTCCATGAATAAAATAGGTTACATTGAACAATGCTAAGAATATTCATACATATATACATATATCATTACAATATACAGACATCTTTACAATATACAGATATTATTACAATATACAGACATCATTACAATATATATACATCAATACAATATATAGACATCATTACAATATATATACCTCAATACAATATATAGACATCATTACAATATATATACCTCAATACAATATATAGACATCATTACAATATATATACCTCAATACAATATATAGACATCATTACAATATATACACGCATACATAAGTGTAAGACTGTTGACAAAAACCGTGGTATTTCGAATCTGAGTTTGAAACACTAACAACATCTTGACTACACTGAAAAACCTAGATACTTTAATATATATATATGTATATATTTATATATATACATATTATATACGTATATTTATATATATATATATGTACATATACATATATATACAAATACATATGTATATGCATATATATATATACATATGTATATGCATATATATATATATATACATATGTATATGCATATATATACATATATATATACATATATATATAAATATATATAAATATATGTATATATATACATATGTATATGCATATATATACATATATATATACATATATATATAGATATATATAAATATATGCATATGTATATATATATACATATATATATAAATATATATCAATATATGTATATATATATATATATATATATATATATATATATATATATATATATACATATATATATATATATATATATATATATATATATATATATATATATATATATATATATATATATATATATATAGTTTATGCAAGCTTCATTGAAGACGACGGAGCTCTCTCTTTTCACAATCTTTCGTGTCAATCTCTCGCCGCGGCGAGGAATTCTGCGGTACCACGGTGTTAACCGGTGGAGTATTGCTCCCAGCGTTGTGTCGTGGGCCATTCCCCGTGCGCTTTTGGTTTTTCACCGTCTTCAGAAGACTGTGTCTTATCGTTACTAAGAGCCGTTAGTTTTATTGGTCCCCCGATTTATAAAATCGGGGGACTTATGTTTTGAGGCATGTCCGTCCGTCCGTCCGTCCGGATTTTTCTCCGCAATCATCCATTGAATTTCTCTGAAATTTTGCATGAAGTTGTAACTTTGGTCAGGTTAGAAAGTGACATTCTCCGATTTTTGAAAAAAAATCCGGTTAGCCCCCCAGGTGGTCAAAAGGCTCCGAAATTTAAAAAAATGACATTTTTTGCCCCATAACTTTTCATCCATCCATTCAATTTCTCTGAAACTTGGCCAAAATGTAGAGGCAATTGTTCCTAATAGAAAATAAGTATCGTTGACCTTGGAAAAATCTGGTTCGCGCCCCTAGGGGGTCAAAAGCCCCCAAAATGGCAAAAAATGACCCTTTTCTCCCATAACGTTTGATCCATCCATTCAATTTTTCTTAAACTTGGCCAAAATGTAGAGGCAATTGTTCTGGATATAAAATGAGCATCCTTGACCTCAGAAAATTCTGGTTCGCGCCACCAGGAAGTTAAAGGGGGGTCAAAAATGCTCCAAATTGCCCAAATGTATTGCATTTTACACTCGCCTCATCGAGACACATACAGAGGGGATCACGCACGCGCGGCTTGTTATTGATTATATATCTATTAATTTACATATGTATACATATATATATATATATGTATACAAAAAATGTATACAATATATATATATATATAGATTTATTAATCGTTTATTCATGATTTTTTATTATTATTATTATTATTATTATTATCATTATTATTATTATTATTATTATTATTATTACTATTATTATTATTATATATTAATTGTTAAAGACTGATAAGGCGTTAGTACCGGTGGTGAATGCTATTTTATTAATTGTGGGTTGTAATTTTTTATGTGTAGGGCTTCGAAGATTTTAAGTCTGTTGGTGCAGTTGTTTCTATGTATGATCTTAGTATTAGTTTTTAATATTTGTCTTAGTTCGGTTGATTTTATGCTTTTTTATGTGTGGTAATGTGTCGCTTGATGGCACTAGTATTATTTAAGTGATACGTAAGGCGTCGGGAGGGGGTTGTAGTGGTATGGCCAATATAAGTACTGTGTTTGTCTGTTTAGGTCTTGGGGAAACATTCCTCGAATGTGCATTGGAACAAATACAGTACGTTTGTTTGGTTTAGGGGGGAGTTAGTAGTGTTATTATTTTTGATTATTAAGTTAGAAGTTTTAAATTTTGTGTAGTAAATTATTAGCTTCATTTTTTATTTGTTGGTCGTTGGTTTAGTGTGTCGGTTTATTATGTTAGTTATAGTTTTTTCGTCGAGTTTGTAGTAAGATTGCATTGGTTGTTTATAGTACAAGGAAAGTGTCTTTTTATTGTGCCTTTTTGTCTGATTCTTTTTGTCTAGGGAGGTTAGATATAGTTTGATTTGTTGGTCAACGATTCTATTGGGTAAATTGTTATTTACTAGGGTTTGTGGAATTTTTTTTTGATGAAGATATCGTGTGTGCCCGGTGGATGAGGATTTTTATTAAAGCAGTTTTATATTTTGGGGGGTATTCGCTATGGTATATATATATATATATATATATATATATATATATATATATATATATATATATATATATATATATATACGAGGCTTGTCTAAAAAGTATCCGACCAGAAAATACGTTACAAGTTTGGAACACTAATCCCCTTCAAAGTAGGCGTCTTGTGCTTGAACACACATAACCCAGCAGTGGATGGATCGATGGGCTAAGTGTGTGCAAGGACAAGGGGCCTACTTTGAAGGGGATTAGGGTTCCAACGCCGTCAGAAATACTTTTCTGGCCTAAGGTCGAATACGTTTTAGACAGGCCTCGTATATATATATATATATATATATATATATATATATATACATACAGAGTGCCCCAAAAAAACGGGCCCCAACTTTAATTAGGCCCCGTTTCTTAGTGTTTCGTCCGAATGAAATGAATTTTTGGTCATAACTAGGTTATTATGTTGAAAACATCACATCAAAACACTAGGGTCTTTAGCCTATTTTTCTCCGTTCTACAGCATGTGTTCTAGATGGCCTCCATTTAGCTCCGTGCATTTCTTGAGGCGCAGAACGAAGTTGTCCATGACGTTCTTACAGACTGAATTGGGAGTGGCTCTCATCTCCTCCCTGATGGCTTCCTTGAGTTCCGTGATGGTTCTGGGTTTCCCTGCGTACACTCTGTCCTTAAGATAGCCCCAAAGGAAAAAATCTGGGGGCCTTAGGTCCGGGCTATGGGGTGGCCACTCAAAATTAGTATTGAGACTGATCACTCGGCCTCCTAAGTTCTCTTTCAGCCAATCTCGGGACAGGTTTGAGGTGTGAGAACTTGCTCCATCTTGCTGGAACCAGAACTTGCTCATCAGCGACGGGTAGAGGGTCTGGAGCTCACCCTTGAAGGTTTTGAGGGCCTCCACATACCGCTCCTTGGTGACTGTCACTGCTGCACCAGATTCTTCGATGAAGATTGGTCCGATGATGCCTCTGATCGAGATTGCAGCTCACACCGTGCACTTAGGAGAGTGCAAGGGCTTGGTGGCTACTTCATTGGGTCTGGAGGACCCCCAGAAGACATTTGTCTTGGAGTTCGCCTTTCCGTCAAGATGGAAGTGGGCTTCATCTGAGGTCCAAAAGAGGTTAAGGAAACCTGGTGTCTCCTCGATCTTGTCGAGCATCTTGACTGCCATAGCGCTCCTCTGATTCTTGTCTGAGGCTGTAAGGGTCTGCAGCGTCTGTATTCTGTATAGGTAAACCCTGATATCGTTCACCAGCACTCTCCTGCAAGTCTCACGGGAGATACCGAGGGACTGACTTCGCTTACGCACAGAGCGTTTCGGACTCTCCTGGAGAGATTCTCTCACACTTTCGACCAGCTCGGCTGTCCGCTTCTTGGGACGTCCCGAGTGGCTTGGACGGTTCTCACTGGCAGCGTTGAGGTTCTCAACGGTCCCATACTTCTCGAAGTGGTCCACCCAGTTATGAATTCTTCTTTTGGATGGAGCCTTTTCACATTCGAACTGATGCATGAAACTGTCCTGGGTTTTCTTAAACGAGCCTGTCTTGTAGTAAAATTTAACACAGTGTATTCTTTGTCCCAGCTACCACCGAGGTCTTGGTGTACTCACGGTCGTTGATTCTGCCATGTCCTGTAAAATAAGAGCAATCGGTGAATAAATAAAACAGATATCACAGAAAGTGTACACGGGGCCCGTTTTGGGGGGTCACCCTGTATATATATATATATATATATATATATATATATATATATATATATATATATATATATAATGTATTTGTATGTAATTATCTTTATTGGTGATTGCAGCGTTCGTTGTTTTATGTACGTATAAAATAAATAAATATATATATATTAACGAAAAATACGTCCTATAAAGTTAAGGGCGACTAATAATGAAATTTTCTGCATCTTAATCACTTAGGAAGTGAGACAATCGAAATAATAGTAAACAAAAAAACAACGAACGCTGCAATCACCAATAAAAATCATTACATACAAATACATTAAATATTTAGGTGATAAAAATCGTACATATTTTTAGACAGAGCGTCTTGGTCCGATGGTGAAACGCTGGACTATAGACATTAATATCGAAGGTTCGATTCTGTGTAAGTTAGCCATACTGATGACGGCTGTGAGCCAGAAACACGTGCCCATAGATTACTTTTATGTACGTATAAAATAAATTTAAAAAATATATGTATATATACATATATATATACATATATATACATATATATATACTTATATACATAAATATACATATATATACATATATTCATATAGATATATATATACATATACATATATACATATATATACATATATATACATACATATATATACATACATATATACATATATATATATATATATATATATATATATATATATATATATTCGAAAAAAGGGATGTTTGGAAATTTCACTGTGAATACTAAATTTTCATTGTTCCATGAAAACTCAGAAGTTGCTGAATGACTATCTGGTCCAGCTATAAGAATTGAGAACGAAATGGTATGGTAAGTGTTAAGATAAAGAAGATAAGGCTAGAGGACCGTCAGGAGTTGTTGCAGCAATGTTGAAGGCTGATGGTGAAACAGGCATTGAGATGAATGATCAGACTTGACAAACCAGATCATAAAAGAAGAGGTTATCCCGAACGACTGGGAACTTAGTACAATTGTGAATTGTTACCAGGATAAAACGGAAGCAGAATATAGAGGTAATTACAGAGGCTTAAAGTTTATGGATCAAGTCCTGAAAGTGATTGAGAGAATAATTGAGCAGCAAAAAAGTCAGATGGGCATAGATGAAATTCAGTTTCGTGTTATGCGTGGGTAAAGTACCACTGGTGCTATATTTGTCCCGAGACAAATGCAAGAGAAGTACCTTGGTAAGAACATGTATCTTGCCTTTGTTGACATAAAAAAAACTTTTGGCAATGCCAGGAGAGGTTTCTGGTGAGCTTTATATAAACTCAGAGCAAATGAGAGTAGAAAGTGGACCTTCGGTTTACTTTCGACAGCCTCATAGCTCTCGCTTCCCTTATTTTGTCCTTTAGTCCTCACATTCCATGAGCGATGTTTCCGACAAAGGGAGAATAATTGCTGTTTTCTAGGTCGGAATCTATCCACCCAACAGTTATCGTTGGCTAGATTTTTACTTTAAAGTATTTTCATTTCTTTTTTAAGCTCCTTACATCAAGTGGCTACATGCATTGTCTGGAGCGATTTTCATGTAATATATATATACATACATATACATACATATACATATATATATATATATATATATATATATATATATATATATATATATATATATTATGTGTATTTAGACAGCATTTTCTCATTTATGCAAACATTGTAAAAATAACAGAATTCGTCTGTTTAATTATACCTGTTTTCAATTTTTCTGATAATCTTTTTTGTATTAAAATCAAAAAAAAATGTACATTCCAAAATAATTTAAAACATTAAAAATACCGGAAGCTATCTAGATAAGAACACTTTTTTCTAATTGCATGATATGTATACAAATCGCCACTCCTGTATACGTATACATCACCTGGTTTCCCCAAATGGTCACCCATCTGGTACTGACCAGGCTCAACGTCGTTTAACTTCGGTGATCTAACAAAAACTGACGTGTCTCAACGTGATTAGGTTCCATATAACATTTATATTTTTTGGCTAATTTTTGGAATCACCTTTCCGATATGATTATCGTCTCCACTGTGAAGCATTTACAAACCGCCGGGTGCACACAATAAAGACTAGCAAATAACGCAGCTAGATACGCCATGCAGTGTGCAAATACATTACCTCCATGCGTCTACCATTATAGTAGCATCAATACTATTTAATTCAATTAGTGGAATAAAGTGTCTAAATCTAAATCTAACCCTTCACGTTATTAATTCACTACAATATGTTCTAATGTGTTCAAAATACTGTGTGCGTCCTCAGCGCTGATTCTGCGTTGGAAATTTTGAAATCTTTGTCGCGGCTTTATACATCAAGAACCTGAATCATCCGCTAAACCAACTCGAACTAATTACAAACTAGTTGCTTTTCGCACGTGACCTACCGATTTTTTACATGCTATTCGTCATATAATAAAACAGTCAACATTGTAAACAGCAACAAAAACATAGGCTATTTCTTCGGTGCTTAATAGCTATTAACCATTGAATATTTAGATCATGACCTGAAGGAATTCAAAGTTTATGGAATCAATGTAAACGCTTTAATCGACACTGAAGTGACGTCAACTCAAGCATTGCAAAGTATAATAAACGAGCGGAACTAGTGCACCGGCGTTGTCCAGGATGTGTGCAAAACCGTCTCTCGATCTGAATATTAAGTAAAATAACTTTAAATTAATATGAAAAATCGATAAAAATTAAACTTATTTAAAAAGATGAAATGTTCGTATTATTTATTGACTAAAAGCGAAAATCCTCGCACCAACTTGCGTACAATGCGCGATTTTTATAGATTAAATAAGTTGTTTTTTTACATAAAAATAATTCATTGAACAGGCTGAATTGTTTGATAAGAAACCGAAACTTCTTATAGTGGATCGAATGTCGTCACTAAATTATTTCATGTAACTCAATAATTGTTTCGAATTTAGATTATAACATCACGAAGTAATTCATAAAAATAGCTGACTTGTTTTTAAAAAGTGACATGCATTCTAGCAGATTTTGTTTCGTAAATAATATATTTTATATAAACCGAAATGCAGTCTAGTGGATTTAATTTAATCAGAAAAATATTTTTTGTAGAAAGGTTATTTATTCCAAATATAATTTTTATTTCAAGAAATAAATCATTAAAATATTTGACTTGTTTTTAAAAAGTGACATGCATTCTAGCAGATTTTGTTTCGTAAATAATATATCTTATATAAACCGAAATGCAGTCTAGTGGATTTAATTTAATCGGAAAAATATTTTTTGTAGAAAGGTTATTTATTCCAAATATAATTTTTATTTCAAGAAATAAATCATTAAAATATTTGACTTGTTTTATAAACAAGCAAAATGCACTATAGGGCAATCAATATCTTAACAAACAACATAAGTGTTCTATTTGACTCGCCTGTAACTGTGAAAAGTGTAAAATCAATCGCTGTTGAGCTTAGATGACAATGTAATAGCCGCTTTTTTGTGAACGTGTGTACGTCATGGATGTTGAATATAAGGCCTGTCAACTGAGTCGGGGTTTTTTATGACGTCATTGATAGTGCTAGTAAGAACCACTATAAATGAAACCCGGAAGTTCCCGAAAGCGCTTAACGAGCATGCGTCAATCTGTAATCAGGGCAAGTAATCAGAGAGAGAATATTCACGTCCATAGGATTAATTATTCACTTGGAAATCATTGTTAACTTGTTCATTTTTTCAAACGTATTTCTTTTTTTTATAAATGTCAAGAGAATAAAAAATGAGAGGAAATTACAACATGGTCTCCAACGATTAAGGCATTTCATTAAAGTTCGAATTTCAAGTCTTAAACAGAATCAATCAGAATTTTATTTCGGGATAAAAATACAATTCCAAAATGTGTGCGAAAATCTAACGAAATAAGCGAGCTATTCAAATAATATATTATAAATAAACTGTCTGTTTGGACCCCCCCCCCCCAAAAAAAAAAAAAACATGGCTGTTTTAATTTATTACAGATTTTTGCTATATTGTAAATAGATTGCAGAAAAAAAGAAAAAACACACACATTTTAATTTATTTCAATAAATGTTCTATTAATTAATTATTTTGAATTATTAATTTTGTGTTACTTTACTGAATTCGTAATCTTTCATGTTTGATTTACTTTTCGTGTTTGATTTACTTTTAAGTTTAAAAAATGTGTAAAAACATTTATTTTTCACAAATCAGGGCAACTCTTAATTAATTATTCAGCGAATGATAATTAAATGCCTAAGAACAGGGATTTGTCTTCTTGTGTTTACAAAAGATATTTCCATGCAGTATACATCAGTATGCAGTCTACATAGAATTGAAAAGACTAGCTTTTTTTTTCGATTCGGTGTAGACCAGACTGTCATAACAAGTAACCCAAACATTAAAAATAATCCGAGAAGAATGAACTTATTTTAAGAATGAATATTAAATCAGAGAAATTATTTTTCAAAGAAAAAGTTTCATATTTTAAAAATTAAAAAACTCATGACAACACCATTTTATTATTAAGTATTAATTTAATGTTTGCTGTCTAGCCGATGCAAATTACACGAAATAATACATTTGCACTAAGATTTCTAATAAAGTAATGGATTAATTATATTCCGTGATCGTTGATTAATAAATACTGAAAATGTCATTACAATTGGTTGATTTCCTGAATTTTGATTAATTTTTAAGTGAAGGTCAAAATGCCCATAGTGTGACTGATCGACAGGTGTCGTTTTTACTTTAGAACATGACATAATTTTGCAGTGCTTTGGAGGCCGTAACTTAGTGCAGAAGCGCTTGAATTATGAATAAGAAGTATAGAAGCAACAGATTCACATTGTCATGTTGCTATAGCGACCATAGAGGTCGCGTGGACGGTTACTGTATAGGGGCGAACGCGCATGCTCAACTTCAGTTACTGTAAAACTGGAAACGCGATAGTATGGAAAAATAGAATGACGCAATAATAACGGAATTAGTATTCTAGATAAGAAATGAGGTAATAACGTTTAAAGATTAGTTATTGAATTCTAGAGAAAGCAAAGTCAGTGTGTTTTGAGAAATAATAACAGCTCAATAACAGCTCAATAACGGTGGAATTGAGTGAAATGTATGTAGAAAGCAATGGTCTCTATGGTGTTCGCATTGGGGTAGAATTGGTTTAGAATGACCAGAGACATAAAATGTTCGATAAATATTAATCTGTTATTCCGATAAGCGAGAATGTGTAAATGAAATTGTTTTGAGTATCCAATCAAAATGCTTCTGAGATGAAAAACCTGTTGGTAGAGGGAATGTCCTTTGTTTAGGTTGAAAATGTAAAACTTCTAAAGTACAATAGCAAAATCTAAATATGAAATAATAACGGTGCTACCAACGTATTAAAAAGTATTGCTGATATATGTTAGTGGCAGTTGTAGTAGATCTGCGTCTGAGAGTGAAAATTCATCTGATTTATAGTATGGATGACTGTATTAAGAAAAGATATCGAACTAAATATAAAAATCGATTGAATTAAAGGAAACAAACCTATAGTTTTTTTAATCCGCACCAATATTTATCCTAAATTGATTCCGAAGCATATTTATATATGCTGCTTTCATTTATAAAGTTATACCGGTCAACGGAATAGGGGAACATCTTACTTCACTTTATATATAAGATAGCAGATTCTTTCGTGTATAAGCTAGACAGCAATGCAAAAATCGCCATATCCTCACAATTAGTTGACCACTGTTTAACCACCATTCATCTGAAATGCATATCCTCACAATTAGTTGACCACTGTTTAACCACCATTCATCTGTAATGCATATCCTCACAATTAGTTGCCCACTGTTTAAAAACCATTCATCCGAAATGCATATGCTCACAATTAGTTGACCACTGTTTAACCACCATTCATCTGTAATGCATATCCTCACAATTAGTTGACCACTGTTTAACCACCATTCATCTGAAATGCATATCCTCACAATTAGTTGCCCACTGTTTAACCACCATTCATCTGTAATGCATATCCTCACAATTAGTTGACCACTGTTTAACCACTATTCATCTGAAATGCATATCCTCACAATTAGTTGACCACTGTTTAACCACTATTCATCTGAAATGCATATCCTCACAATTAGTTGACCACTGTTTAACCACTATTCATCTGAAATGCATATCCTCACAATTAGTTGACCACTGTTTAACCACTATTCATCTGAAATGCATATCCTCACAATTAGTTGACCACTGTTTAACCCCCATTCATTTGAAATGCATATCCTCACAATTAGTTGACCACTGTTTAACCTCCATTCATCTGAAATGCATATGCTCACAATTAGTTGACCACTGTTTAACCACTATTCATCTGAAATGCATATCCTCACCATTAGTTGACCACTGTTTAACCCCCATTCATCTGTAATGCATATCCTCACAATTAGTTGACCACTGTTTAACCACTATTCATCTGAAATGCATATCCTCACAATTAGTTGACCACTGTTTAACCACTTTCTATCTGAAATGCATATCCTCACAATTAGTTGACCACTGTTTAACCCCCATTCATTTGAAATGCATATCCTCACAATTAGTTGACCACTGTTTAACCCCCATTCATCTGAAATGCATATGCTCACAATTAGTTGACCACTGTTTAACCACCATTCATCTGAAATGCATATCCTCACAATTAGTTGACCACTGTTTAACCACCATTCATCTGAAATGCATATCCTCACAATTAGTTGACCACTGTTTAACCCCCATTCATTTGAAATGCATATCCTACAGTAATATTAAACCTTCTGTAAATGGGGATCTTTGTAACGCTATACTCTGCCATGATGGTTTACAATACCACTCTCGCACTGAAATTCTAGCTTCAGCCTTTTATACGCGTTACTATTTCAGATTTTATTAACATTCTGTCATCATGCTTGATGATCTTTTTTTATACTAATCAGTTACCAAGGCCAAAAGCTACTCGAGGATAAGGGTCAATGAGATTGTCAGTTTGATAATGAATAATACCATGAGATGATTGGAAACAATGAGTGGAATGGGCAGAATTCGATTACTTAAGACTGCTCGACAAATATTTGTCAGCATTAGACTTGAAAACGGCCATGTTGTACTCAACCGGGAAGCATCCCTGCGTGTTGTGTTCCACAGATGGGAAGTTATTGGAAAGAAACTCTGCTCATGGAAGTTCCATTTGTTTTATATACAGAGAGACAAGAGGAAAACGTTCATTGAAGTGGGTGTAGCTAGTCGAGTTTTTGCTGTGAATGTTTTACAAGGAGAAACCAGTCGATGTTGTACTCTGCCAAGGCAAAAAAGGTGCCTTGAGCGACACCTCACGAAATATGACAGCAGTAACTCATTTTAGGACCTATCTGACTCATATACAGGTATAGGATGTCGTCAGGAGTCAGGTATTTTCTGGAGAGGTATTTTCTGATCAAACCATTTCTGTTACATATTGGTTTATTAAAACACGTTTTTTTAAATCAAACGTCACTTACTTTAAATGTTCTCAGTAGTCTTACCCTTTCTCTTTTGGTATACTGGCGCGCCTGCTCTGTCTCCACCATCGTCGCTGTCATCATCATCATCATCATCATCATCATCATCATCATAGACGTGTCTGTAATCAAGGATATCTCATGCACAGAAAGGAAAAAGGGAGAGACGACAGAGAGATTTAAATTTGGGAGAGATTTTCTCGTCATCCGACTAAAACTCACACATTAACATTAAATTGGCAGATGCTTCTTAACTCAACTAATTAGTTACAGGGGGGGGGGGTGTAGTGTGGCATACAACAAGTGGCGCTATCACCTGTTTTAGCAAATAAATTCCCATTTTTCTTTTTAATTACATCCTAAATTCGAGTCTGCTCGCCACCGTTTCCAAAAACTGACTGCCGAAAAAATGGATTTCCTTTTTTCACACGTTATCGTAACGTCACTCTTCAATGCGAAACTTAATTTTTCATAACACATTTAGGTCTAACCTTTCCATGAACTCCAAACTTGAATCTAACTCACAGTTCATGCTTGTTTACATTTTAGTCCAGAAAGCTGACTTGTTTTTCAGATTATCGTATAAAGGTAACTTGCACTGGTCCACCTAGATACTAAATTCATACTAGTTTATGTAATTGTTCTTCATATACGTCCCTCCATTATGTAGCATACATTCACCGACCTTAGAAACAGATTTGATGTAAGTCTAGGAGCTTATAATAGCAAGGGGCTTCTTCAAGGAGAGTGCTATTTATTTAATATGGTTGTGTCGTCTGCATAGATGTCAGATGATCTTATAATATGCTTTAGAAGATCATTTATGAAGATTAGGAAAAGGGTTTGACCCCGAATGGATCCTTGAAGTACGCCGACATTGATACTATGTGATTCAGACTTCTACCCCTCAACAACTACTAGTCTAGAAAACCCTCATGGGGAGTTCAATATAAAAAAACGTTAGTAATTGACTACTACGAGACTAATAAATAGGTTACTTTATTAATATTCTTTTATTGGCGACAGTGACAATCAAACAAACCTGGATAGAAAATTCAATACGGGCTCTCCTTTGGCGCGGTAAACGCTGATAAGAAAAAAGATACCTCTTGACACTTGTTCAAAATAGAATGTTTAAGACCTCGAATCTTGCAACTGTCTACCATTTATGTTATCTCCCTTATTAGAACTTTTCACTGACGTCACACAAGAAATAGAAACATGGCTTCACTCTCTTGTTCATCTCGCACAGCGTTACGATGAGATGTGTAAAACATAGTTAATAAAAGCATAAGGGTGGTCACTACGCGCGTTCTCTTGATTCTTGATATCTTACATGAAGTTGTCTCCCTTGTACTAGTCAGTTATACGTTATCTCCATTGTCTCAAAATGTTAGACCTTCTACCAGACGGCAATCTAACCTGAGCAATCTAACCTTTATACGGCGTTTGGAACTAACGGTCGCTTTTACCAATTTCGTCGTATTCCATTTCGTTGCAGCTTCCAACGAAACATGTTGGAGAAAGACATGATCTACAGATTACCTAAATGACCCACATTTGAAAGCATATAAAACCAATTCATTTCATTTTAATATTTGAGCAGAATGTTAACAGCCATAACATGGATATTATATTAGAAAATATCAATACAAGAATATATAAAGAATGCAAAAGGAAAAGAATTCACAAATAAGAGAATATAAATACAGGGTCCGCCATAAGTAACTAAATAATTTTATCACTACATGAAAAATGTAACATGGACGAAATATGAAAGTACAAAGCGTAAACTTAACCTTAGCAACATAAAACCGGATTCTATGTGTGCTCTCTATGGAGCTCAACGCACTTTGCTAATCTTTCAGGAGACGAGCGGCATACATTGGTGCACAGCTCCAACGGCGCTTGCGCAATGCCAGCTCGGATTTGTTCGTTAGGTTCAACGACGCTACAGGGCTTTGCTGTGTAGACTTTGTCTTTGAGAACGGAAGAGTCGGGAGGGATCAAATCTGGCGAACAAATATATAGTTCTTATGGCGAACCCTGTATATAAAGTTAATTACATAATACAAATATAACTTATAAGAATAAAATTTAATCAGGAAATGCACATTATTGGAATAAGATGATGAAAGAAATATATAAAAATACAAGGTTAAAGAATAAAAGATATGAAAAACGTAAGATTACAAGGATTTAAAAATAGAAATATGACTAAGAGTATCAGAATAGAAGAATAGCAGAATAAGATGAAGGAATGTAAGAACTATTCCCCCACACGGACCGATTCGTTAAGTGTTAAACTTTATACGCTGTGCATTTGGAACATTTTCTTCGTGTTAAGGTGACCTTTACCTGCAGATATTTGAATGCAGCATCTGCACTCAGTATTGCAAATGTATGATGCAGCTAAAGGAATTCACGTGTCACACATAACACAACACACATACAACAAACCAACACACACATACACATATATATGTCTATATATTATCGTATGCATATTTATATATTTAGTTTTTTCTTCTTTACTTTTCATAAGTTCATAAGCTGCCTAAAAATGCACCAAGATAAACAATGATATTCAGTTGCATTTTAATGTACCTGTGAGATGTAAGTTATATCTCACACACACACACACACACACACATACACACATACATATATATATATATATATATATATATATATATATATATATATATATATATATATATATATATATATATATATATATATATATATATATATATGAATTAGAAACATACCTGTCCTAGGACGGGTAAAATTAATTCCTCGAACAGTTTTGCACAACTTTTATTACACATTACATAGAATGTTTCCCTCGTTCAATTACCCATCAAATAATTATTTCCTTGTTTAATTACGTATTAAATGGTTATTTAACTCATTTAATTACACATTAAATAGAGTTATTCCTTTGTTCAATTAACCATTAAATAGGATGATGCAAAAATTATTTTTTCGAACAGAACAGTTAATAAAAACACTTTTATGTCGCATTAAGAAGATTAAAATCACGATATAATGATGCTACCCCTTATGTCTAGAATTTTTTCCCAATTTTGATCGAAACATTTTTGGGGATTTTATAGGATTTTAGGGTGCATATTATGAGCACAACCTCCAATTTGAAATTCAAATATTTCAGATTTACATTAAATGTGATCCATAGTAAGTAGATACCAATTCAGCAAGATTCCTTGAATTTCAATTTCTTCATAAGACCCCTTAAGACTTAAATTTTAGACATTTTCTAGAATGAAAACAATATAATAGATTTTGATCAAAGCTGTTTTATTAATTTTACCCGATATGAGACGGATATTCTTTTCGCTCTTTCATATAACAGTTGTTTTCTTCACTGTAGATTGGGTAGAATTATTCAAGATTTGAAAAATAATTCGGAAAATGCAAATCAGGCTTCTTTTTCTTGTTTTTTTTTTGTCGATATTAAAAATGTACATTTTATTTTATGAATTTGAGGCCCGGACAACGCTGAATCAGTCTGCTTTTAAAAAGTACTCCAATTTTATAGAATTGGCGAAATGGCATGATGACATAAAAAATGTCTAATAGTAGGAGGAGTCTGTTGCGTAATAAGATAAAGTGGGAGGATGGGTGTTTGACGTGGTATGGCGGGGGTAGGACTCATAATAATCGTTAAGGATGAAAAATGGAGGGAAACATGCGAGACATAAATTAAAAAGAAATAAGAACAGAAAGAACAACACGTGGGGAGGAGGGAAGAGAAGCATTTATTTATATGGTAGAATTATAAAAAATAAAAGAGATTAAGAATGGAAAATAAGTAGACAAAAAGATGAAGCGAATGAAAAGAGAGAAAGGAAAGGAAACTGCTCGAAAAAACAACGAAAAAAAACGATGAAAATAAAGAGAAAAAAGAAATAATAGCTAAAATCAGAGTAACAAAGGAAGTTCAAATATGAGAGTAGAGGTGAGAGAAAGGAGGAGGAGTGGGAGAAAGGGAGAGAGAAAGACAAAGGAATATATATATATATATATATATATATATGTATGTATATATATAAAGAGAGAGAGGGAGAGAGGGGAAAGAGGGTGGAAAGAAAGAGTGAGAGAGTGAGTGAAAGAGAAAAAGAGAGAGGGGGCATAAAAAAGCAAGCAAACGGAAAAAATATTTTATCAAATTACGAGATTACTTATTGGTTTTGCTTTGCCGCCAAAATTTTGCACTGAAAACATAAGTAATGCATTAAAATAATTTGTGTCCTTTTATTAAATTATTTTATATATGACGATCAACAAACGAGAAAGAATAGTCACATGACAGCAAAACATTACCTCCTCTCTTAAAAATAAGGAGGTATAATACCTGGAAGGATGGTCTCACGAAAACAAAACAGATACTCCACTAGTTCCCACACCCCAAAAAGGAGGAGGTAATGTCTGGGGAAAATCCTATTTGTCTTCTTTTATCAACTGATTTTATATACGACGAACGATAAAGGAGGAGCTAATACCTGTAAGTATAGTGTTATATCTAATAAACATATACTGCACTACCCTCAAAAGGAGGGGGTAACGACTGGGATAATGGTCTCATAACAACAGAACAAATACGACACTACCCTCCCCCTAAAGTAAGCATTGAAAGATAATAAATTAGTCTGAAATGGTATAGTAAACAAAATTGAGCATTAAAAGATAGTAATAGTATAGTTTCGGTTTCAGATGTAGAAGTAATCGTACAGACGGATACAAAATGTTTGTTTTATTTGAAAGCTAATTCTGTAAAAAAAAAATAATTGTTGTTATTTACATAATTTAAAAAATGAAGAAAATTTTCTCATTTCAGAATTACCAACGAAAAGTAAATGAAAAATGTTAGACGTTTTTAAAAATCGTTTTAAAATAGAATAACTTTCCTTGAGAATTCTTTTAAATATAGTTGTTGTATTTAATCATCTATTAATTAATTTGTAAATGTTGTTAACACCTGGAATTGGTGGGACGAAAAACGATTAAAACTCAATTTGTTTCACTATTCAAATTTCGCATGCAATGGACTTCTTCTTCTTTCGTGCGAATCAGATGATTCTGGTGTTGGCATTAGTTTCCCCGGTGTTTTTCTAGTTAGAAATCTTTCTGGAAAGACATCGAGTACTTACGAGAAGGACCACGAGAAGGTTGCCAACATCCCTAAGTGAAAGTGGTACTGTGGAACCGACTGGATTCGAACTTGGAACACCCAGGTCTTCAGTCCGTGTCGATATCCACTTAACCACCGTCACCTCCCATGCAATGGACTGATAACTTATATTTCTTAATAAATTATTTTACACCTAAACATTATCAATAGTTCAGGACGAAATATTTTTAATTACAGACATCTATAAAAAAAAAATTTTATAATGATCAAAATATAATGGAAAGTGGAAAATGAAAGAGCAGAAAATAATGAACCTTTGGCCTATTTGATCACATAAAATAATGTATTTAATTGAACCCAATCGTTTGTTTTATAAAAAATGTATCAAACAAAATACAATGATATAATATTTAAGAAATATAATTATATTTATTTGATATAACTACAGGATATATTTCAACTAAACTTTGTATGCAGTGAGAGTATATAAAGTTGACTCAAGTCAACTATGAAGGTAACAAAAATAAGATGAAATAAACCATTTTTCGAAGTAGGACTATAAAAATTCATATAAAACATGCAATTCTACACCTCAAAAACAGACCAAACCAAACCAAAATTAACAAGGAAAATCAGAAGAAGAATGGTACCTTAGTAACATTTCAAGACGCTATAAACTCTGCTTAGAAGATGAAACCAAAATGTATTTCCGAAACAAAGTACTAGAACTCCTATCTAAATGCAGACATGAAAATAAAGTCCTACTAAGCCACTAAACACCAACGGTTTCAAAGTATCATTTACATTATTTTTATTTATCTATAGATAAATAAAAATTAAAATAAATAGAACAAAATTTAGATAAATACTTGAACAGTAAATAAATAATAAATAAAATAAGAAAATGGAAAGTAAACAAAATAGTCATAAAAAATGCTAATAAATTATAAAAATTCTGAGAAAATTAAAATGTACACGTAAAATATTTTTAAAATAAAAATAAAAAGATAATCATCATGTCGGATCAACGGCTAGGTTGGTTGCATGTCTCCAAGCTTAAATTTACATAAGCTCTATCACTGATATTGATCACTTTTCCCTTTAACTATATGTTGCATCGTAGTCCGACAGTCAATAGGAATAAATACACTCGACTACAAGATTGGAAATCAACTATATATTTTTTATGATATGAATAACATCCTTTGCGGTAGGAAGGGATGTTTGGTATTCCACATTTCCCGCTTTGGAAAGCTTACTTCCGGTGGAAGTCATACTATTTTCTTTTTGGATCGATGTTTAAAGTTGAAGATGGCTGTCTTTTACGCTTGCTAGAGCGTTTCTGTTCTGCCACTATTTAAGGTGTTGGTACTTCAACTAAATCATAATTTAACTTCATACTATGTGTTTCAGATGTATAGCTCTTTTTTTCGTTAGTTATTGCGTCTTATAAAAACCACTTCGTATCTTTTATGATATACTTCCTATTCGTTTCTCAATAATGCTTTATTTTCAACTAATGTTTCCATTTTGATAATTTTCTAAATAGATTTTTTGCGGGACTTGAAAGATTTAGTTTATCGGCATTATATTCTTCATTCTTTTTGTTCATCGGCATTATATTCTTCATTCTTTTTGTTCATCGGCATTATATTCTTCATTCTTTTTGTTCATCGGCATTATATTCTTCATTCTTTTTGTTCATCGGCATTATATTCTTCATTCTTTTTGTTCATCGGCATTATATTCTTCATTCTTTTTGTTCATCGGCATTATATTCTTCATTCTTTTAGTTCATCGGCATTATATTCTTCATTCTTTTTGTTCATCGGCATTATATTCTTCATTCTTTTAGTTCATCGGCATTATATTCTTCATTCTTTTTGTTCATCGGCATTATATTCTTCATTCTTTTAGTTCATCGGCATTATATTCTTCATTCTTTTTGTTCATCGGCATTATATTCTTCATTCTTTTTGTTCATCGGCATTATATTCTTCATTCTTTTTGTTCATCGGCATTATATTCTTCATTCTTTTTGTTCATCGGCATTATATTCTTCATTCTTTTTGTTCATCGGCATTATATTCTTCATTCTTTTTGTTCATCGGCATTATATTCTTCATTCTTTTAGTTCATCGGCATTATATTCTTCATTCTTTTTGTTCATCGGCATTATATTCTTCATTCTTTTTGTTCATCGGCATTATATTCTTCATTCTTTTTGTTCATCGGCATTATATTCTTCATTCTTTTTGTTCATCGGCATTATATTCTTCATTCTTTTAGTTCATCGGCATTATATTCTTCATTCTTTTTGTTCATCGGCATTATATTCTTCATTCTTTTAGTTCATCGGCATTATATTCTTCATTCTTTTTGTTCATCGGCATTATATTCTTCATTCTTTTAGTTCATCGGCATTATATTCTTCATTCTTTTTGTTCATCGGCATTATATTCTTCATTCTTTTTGTTCATCGGCATTATATTCTTCATTCTTTTTGTTCATCGGCATTATATTCTTCATTCTTTTTGTTCATCGGCATTATATTCTTCATTCTTTTTGTTCATCGGCATTATATTCTTCATTCTTTTTGTTCATCGGCATTATATTCTTCATTCTTTTAGTTCATCGGCATTATATTCTTCATTCTTTTTGTTCATCGGCATTATATTCTTCATTCTTTTTGTTCATCGGCATTATATTCTTCATTCTTTTTGTTCATCGGCATTATATTCTTCATTCTTTTTGTTCATCGGCATTATATTCTTCATTCTTTTAGTTCATCGGCATTATATTCTTCATTCTTTTTGTTCATCGGCATTATATTCTTCATTCTTTTAGTTCATCGGCATTATATTCTTCATTCTTTTTGTTCATCGGCATTATATTCTTCAATGTTTTTGTTCATCGGCATTATATTCTTCATTCTTTTTGTTCATCGGCATTATATTCTTCATTCTTTTTGTTCATCGGCATTATATTCTTCAATGTTTTTGTTCATCGGCATTATATTCTTCATTCTTTTTGTTCATCGGCATTATATTCTTCATTCTTTTAGTTCATCGGCATTATATTCTTCATTCTTTTTGTTCATCGGCATTATATTCTTCATTCTTTTTGTTCATCGGCATTATATTCTTCATTCTTTTTGTCCATCGGCATTATATTCTTCATTCTTTTTGTTCATCGGCATTATATTCTTCATTCTTTTAGTTCATCGGCATTATATTCTTCATTCTTTTTGTTCATCGGCATTATATTCTTCATTCTTTTAGTTCATCGGCATTATATTCTTCATTCTTTTTGTTCATCGGCATTATATTCTTCAATGTTTTTGTTCATCGGCATTATATTCTTCATTCTTTTTGTTCATCGGCATTATATTCTTCATTCTTTTTGTTCATCGGCATTATATTCTTCAATGTTTTTGTTCATCGGCATTATATTCTTCATTCTTTTTGTTCATCGGCATTATATTCTTCATTCTTTTAGTTCATCGGCATTATATTCTTCATTCTTTTTGTTCATCGGCATTATATTCTTCATTCTTTTTGTTCATCGGCATTATATTCTTCATTCTTTTTGTTCATCGGCATTATATTCTTCATTCTTTTTGTTCATCGGCATTATATTCTTCATTCTTTTAGTTCATCGGCATTATATTCTTCATTCTTTTTGTTCATCGGCATTATATTCTTCATTCTTTTAGTTCATCGGCATTATATTCTTCATTCTTTTTGTTCATCGGCATTATATTCTTCAATGTTTTTGTTCATCGGCATTATATTCTTCATTCTTTTTGTTCATCGGCATTATATTCTTCATTCTTTTTGTTCATCGGCATTATATTCTTCAATGTTTTTGTTCATCGGCATTATATTCTTCATTCTTTTTGTTCATCGGCATTATATTCTTCATTCTTTTAGTTCATCGGCATTATATTCTTCATTCTTTTTGTTCATCGGCATTATATTCTTCATTCTTTTTGTTCATCGGCATTATATTCTTCATTCTTTTTGTCCATCGGCATTATATTCTTCATTCTTTTTGTTCATCGGCATTATATTCTTCATTCTTTTTGTTCATCGGCATTATATTCTTCAATGTTTTTGTTCATCGGCATTATATTCTTCATTCTTTTTGTTCATCGGCATTATATTCTTCATTCTTTTTGTTCATCGGCATTATATTCTTCATTCTTTTTGTTCATCGGCATTATATTCTTCATTCTTTTTGTTCATCGGCATTATATTCTTCATTCTTTTTGTTCATCGGCATTATATTCTTCAATGTTTTTGTTCATCGGCATTATATTCTTCATTCTTTTTGTTCATCGGCATTATATTCTTCATTCTTTTTGTTCATCGGCATTATATTCTTCAATGTTTTTGTTCATCGGCATTATATTCTTCATTCTTTTTGTTCATCGGCATTATATTCTTCATTCTTTTTGTTCATCGGCATTATATTCTTCATTCTTTTTGTTCATCGGCATTATATTCTTCATTCTTTTTGTTCATCGGCATTATATTCTTCATTCTTTTTGTTCATCGGCATTATATTCTTCATTCTTTTTGTTCCTCGGCATTATATTCTTCATTCTTTTTGTTCATCGGCATTATATTCTTCATTCTTTTTGTTCATCGGCATTATATTCTTCATTCTTTTTGTTCATCGGCATTATATTCTTCATTCTTTTTGTTCATCGGCATTATATTCTTCATTCTTTTTGTTCATCGGCATTATATTCTTCATTCTTTTTGTTCATCGGCATTATATTCCTCATTCTTTTTGTTCATCGGCATTATATTCTTCATTCTTTTTGTTCATCGGCATTATATTCCTCATTCTTTTTGTTCCTCGGCATTATATTCTTCATTCTTTTTGTTCATCGGCATTATATTCCTCATTCTTTTTGTTCCTCGGCATTATATTCTTCATTCTTTTTGTTCATCGGCATTATATTCTTCATTCTTTTTGTTCATCGGCATTATATTCCTCATTCTTTTTGTTCCTCGGCATTATATTCTTCATTCTTTTTGTTCATCGGCATTATATTCTTCATTCTTTTTGTTCATCGGCATTATATTCTTCATTCTTTTTGTTCATCGGCATTATATTCTTCATTCTTTTTGTTCATCGGCATTATATTCCTCATTCTTTTTGTTCCTCGGCATTATATTCTTCATTCTTTTTGTTCATCGGCATTATATTCTTCATTCTTTTTGTTCATCGGCATTATATTCTTCATTCTTTTTGTTCATCGGCATTATATTCTTCAATGTTTTTCGTTTTGTAAATCGGTATTATATTCTTACATCTTTTTCGTTTTTTTTTTATAAAAATACAGAGAGAATCTTTCTTGTGAATATATGTTCAGCTGCTGACATTCCTGAACTTGTGCTCGGATTTAGGAGATATATTTATTTTCGGAATTAACCTTGACAATTAGTCTGCGTATCCTATTCTCTTTGCTAGAAGGGTTCCATTGCAAATGTATAATTTAAAAGAACGGTTTTCCATCTTTGCAGGCAATTTGTAGTAGGAGTCAATATGCCTTTCTTAGACCCAAATATTGATAGTAATGGGAGTCAATATGCCTTACTTAGACCCAAATATTGATAGTAATGGGAGTCAATATGCTTTTTCTTAGACCCAAATATTAGTAGTAATGGGAGTCAATATGCTTTTTCTTAGACCCAAATATTGATAGTAATGGGCGGTGGTCAGTCTGCAGAATAAATCTTCCTCCGTGTAAAAGAAATATGATTTTTTTTACACAATTATTATACCTAGTGCTTCTTTTGCAATAAAATTGTATTTTCCTGTCGAACATGATGCGTGGACTACTTTTTCATCTTTCCCTAATCTTCATTGTGTAGTAAAATGACCAATGATTACTAACATTAGTCGCAATATATAGATTGCGTAAGAGATGAGTGAGATGTTTATACTGTTATAATTTCTTCACAACAATTTGTGAAATTTCCTGGAAAAAACATTTACAGACCTCTTACCGCTTTATAGTTCTTACAAATAACAATTTGTGAAATTTCGTGGAAAAAACATTAACCGACCTCTTACCGCTTTATAGTTCTTACAAATAATAATTTGTGAAATTTCGTAGAATAAACATTTACAGACCTCTTACCACTTTATAGTTCTTACAAACAACAATTTGTGAAATTTCGTAGAAAAAATATTTACCGACCTCTTACCGCTTTATAGTTCTTACAAATAACAATTTGTGAAATTTCGTGGAAGTAATATTTACCGACTTCTTACTGCTTTATAGTTCTTACAAATAACAATATGAGAAATTTCATTGAAAAAACATTTACCGACCTTTTACCGCTTTATAGTTCTTACAAATTACAATTTGTGAAATTTCGTGGCAAAAACATTGACCGATCTGTTACCGCTTTATAGTTCTCACAAATAACAATTCGTGAAATTTCGTGGAATAAACATTGACCGACCTCTTACCGCTTTATAGTTCTCACAAATAACAATTTGTGAAATTTCGTGGAAAAAACATTTACCGACCTCTTACCGCTTCATAGTACGTACAAATAACAATTTTTGAAATTTTGTGGAAAAAACATTTACCGACTACTTACCGCTTTATAGTTCTTACAAATAACAATTTGTGAAATTCCGTAGAAAAAACATTTACCAACCTCTTACCGCTTTATAGTTTGTACAAATAACAATTTGTGAAATTTCGTGGAAAAAACATTTACCGACTTCTTACCGCTGTATAGTTTTTACAAATAACAATTTGTGAAATTTCGTGGAAAAAACACTTACCGACTTCTTACCGCTTTATAGTTCTTACAAATAACAATTTGTGAAATTTCGTGGAAAAAATACATGAGAGAGTAAGTAATTACGATGATGTAGTTATGTATTGTTGTTATTATAAAAGAAATTAGAAATATGTTTTTAGGTAACAATAATTCGTTTTGAACTAATGTCGAATACCTTTTATGTCTACTTTTTCTGGGGATTATGAAAAAGTTCATGTGATGTTTTTCATGATATTATTTTATGTTAATTTCTTTCAAATTAAAAAATGTACATCTACTTTTTTTTAAATATTTTAGATTTAAGTAAAATTTAAACTCGGGTATTGGCATCGTAAAAACTATTGGTGTCGTAATGTGTACTTTGTCTATTCTTTTTTTGTTAATCAACAGACAAACTCCAAAACACGATAACTTTTGAATAGTATAAAGATAGATTTTCACATGTTGTACATATTTCTTCTCGGTCTATGCACGTGCAATTCAAATTGGCAGATCCTACCGAATGCGATGATGGCGTGCTAATAAATATAAAACTGTTAAGCAAAACCAAAAAAGAAAAATTTCACCGAGAAAAAGATTGGTTGTTTGATGCAAGATATGTGCGAATAGTCACATTCCTCTGGCGCGTTTGTTGCATGGTGCGTTTTTGAAAAGTTTATTGCTGCAAATGATGGCTCCATAAACAAACCTTTCTCATGAACCTCACACAAACACAGATCATAAATGTCAAGAGGAACCATAAAAGTTTGGTAAATAAGATGTCGAAATATACAAACTTTCATATGATTAGGTTGTTCGAAAAATACTGGCCGGTTTTTCGCGTAACGTTTAACAAATTGATTCAGTTTCGAATTTTTTTAGTTTGGTCGAACTCGGGAATCTTTATATCGAACTCGGGAACTGCAGAATGAAACGGAATCCTTTATTTTGTACACGGGAGTGGCTTGCAAGGACACGTGGCGCAACGGATAAAAGTGCTAAGTGATAATCAGTTCTAAGTAACAGTCTTTTGGAGGTTGAGAATACAAATCTTTAGTACGGATGATACTAAAAGTACAATTAAGAATTATTTATATATATATATATATATATATATATATATATATATATAGCACTAGATGAAGTGAAAGAATAAAATAAGGTGCGAATCAAATTTTATTAGCATTCAATGTTCAATTAAGCTGTTTTAAACTTTATTACTTGGATGAACTGTATAAGTTTAGCAAAAAAGTATGTTTATGGCTGATATATTTGATGTTTTATATACTTTTATGTATTTTTATGTAAATTTTTTAATATATCTTCAAAGTTTAATTTTATTACCTGCAGTAATGTCATTGCGGTAATGGTCCTCTGAGGAGAAGATTTTCTTTGAAAACTCATGAGTTAAGGACTTTAAAGTACTTTGCTTGAACATTGAATGCTAATAAAATTTAGTTTCGCACCTTATTTTATTCTTTCACTTTATCTAGTGCTATTAATGCTCTATCCAGTGTATTGAGCTTCAGAACGTTCATGAAACTCCACGGGAATTAACGAAAAGGTTTGGTGAACATAAAAAAGATATAAAAAATAATTCCCTAAATGCACTATTCTCTCATGCATTACACCATGATCATTCTTTTAACTTCAAACAAGCTAGACTCATTAAATTCATTTTAAATAAATCTCGACGAAAACTTCTAAAATCAGCACTCATTATAAACAATAACACAATTAAACAACATAATGAATTCTACAATTTATCTCCTATAATCAGGAAACTTGTACTAATCGAACAGAACTTGAATTTAGATTCAGGCTAGCTATTTTATACCACATTCTCAATAAAACGTTTCCAATAATATCGATATTAAAAAAAGACAATCATTCCATTTCATAAACACATCACACATTTTTAATTCAAATGGCTATGGTTCGTTTTATAAACTAACGCATTCTTTTGGGAGGTGACGGTGGTTAAGTGGATATCGACTGAAGACCTGGGTGTTCCAAGTTCGAATCCAGTCGGTTCCACAGTATCACTTTCACTTAGGGATGTTGGCAACCTTCTCGTGGTCCTTCATGTAAGTACCCGATGTCTTTCCAGAAAGATTTCTAACTAGAAAAACATCGCGGAAACTAATACCAACACCAGAATCATCTGATTCACGCGAAAGAAGAAGAAGAAGCATTCTTTTCACGTCATAATCAGATCACATTTTTTTTATTTTTACAACTGTTTCGTTTGAAAAAAAATTATTTTCACCTTACAAACGCACCAATAATTTTCAAATACTGTTCTTTAGCGTTATTTTTTCAAATCAATTATCTTGAGAAAGTGTTAAAATGAAGACGAAATGTTGATGAATATATAAACAATTTTGTTTTTTCCCTTTTCATATATATATATATATATATATATATATATACAGGGTGGGCCAAAATAAGGGTCCTATCTTTAAATTTGAATAACTTGAATTTGAATAACTTCCACAAAATAAAAGTTAAACTCACCAAACTTTATGTGTGTGTAGACTGACCCTTCCGAGATTTTTTGAAATAAACAAAACAAATTTTAGCCGAAAAACACTTCTTAAAACTTACAAAAACTAAAGTATTGTTTTTTACACTGTTTTGAGTTTTTTAAGCAAAAATAATGTTTTCTAAATGAGGGTACGTTCCTTAGGGCTAATACGGCTCATGCTTGCTTCGGAAGGGGTCCTTTACTTATTCTAAAAAAAATATTAAAAAAATCAATAAATAAAAAAGTTATGAATTTTTAAATATAGGACCCTTATTTTTGCCCACCCTGTATATGCGACTGGTAGTGAATCGGTATGAACTCAAGAACAATATGGATTGTATTCATTTCTTCACAGTAACGTGGTCAAATTACACTCGGTTGAAGTTCAATGACATAACTAAACGTACTTCTTATATTCTAGACCAAGCATGCATGGAGAGTGGTTCAGTGGATAACGAGGAAGGCTGACGACCTGAGTGTTTCAAGTTCGAATCCGATCGGTTCTATAGTATCACTTTCTTCTCCGTGGTCCAACCCGTAAGAATGACAACAACAGAATCAAACCTGTCTCATGCAAATGTAGTTTACTTTAGCATGGGGGAGGGGAGCTACGAACTGAACCATCATAAATTGAAACCAACAAAATGAAGCGAAGAAAAAATCAACAAATGTGGAGCTCGCACACGGAAGGAGAGAACTAATACACTTCCCCATCACATCATCAATTAGTTTGTTCAAAAAAGAATATCCTGAGTTGTCTCAAAATGGTATTCACCATCTCTTCACACAAACAGCCACTGTCACTCAGTGTTTATAAAACAATAACCATCAGGCATAGATGGAAAAGATGAGACATCAAATCAAAGGTGTTCACTTCATCATTCAGTCGAGATGATAGGTCTCAATGATGGTTATGCCTTTGAAGTGTGTTTAAAAGGAAACAAGATTTTCGGAACAGTTTACAGTTTTTATCGAGATCTCAATCCGTGTCAAGTTCATTGATGTGTAGATCCCTTGAATGATCTGACCTTGTAGTGCGTTAATTTGTCACTCAATGTAACCCTAAAATGTATCGCACTGAATGAAAAGTATCGTACTGAGTGAAATATATCGTACTTAATGAAAAGTATCGGACTGAATTAAACGTACTGTACTTAATGAAAAGTATCGGACTGATAGCAATATATCGTATTCAATTAAAAGTATCGTATTGAATGCAATGTATCGCACGGAATAGGTGTGTATAGCACCGAATGAAATGTATCGCACATAATGAAAAGTATCGTACTGTATTAAATGTATCGTGTTAAATGAAAAGTATTGCACTAAATGAAATGTATTGAATTCAATGGAAAGTATCGTATTGAATTAAAAGTATCATACTGGATGTAATGTATCGTATGCAATTAAAAGTATCGTACTGAATTAAAAGCATCTCGCTAAATGAAATGTATCGCATTGAATGAAATCTATCGTCTTGAATAAAAAGTAACGTATTGAATGAAATGTATCGCATTAAATTAAATGAATCGTATTCATTTAAAAGTATTGTACTGAATGAAAATTATCGTACTGAATGTTATTTATCGTACTGAATTAAATGTATCGTATTCAATTAAAAGTACTGTATTGAATGAAAAGTATCGTACTGAATGTTACGTATTGTACTAAATTAAAAGTATCATACTGAATGAAATGTAGTGTATTCAATTAAAAATATAGTACTGAAAAGTATCGTAGATTATGTAATGTATCGCACGTAATGAAATATATTACATTCAATTAAAAGTATCGGACTGAATGAAAAGTATCATACTGAATGTAATGCATCGTACTGAATGAAAAGCAACGTACTGAATGGAATGTATCGTACTTAATGAAATGGATCGTACTAAATGTGATGATACTGATCACACTATCCGGTCTCAATCCAGATTCTTTAATCTACATGAAAAATATATTGTCAATATTGTAGAAGGGAGTTTTCTAGATTGATTTATTGAGTTTATTCATGACGTGAATGGTTGGTTGTATAATAATATCGTATAATGATTTTATTCATGAATTTCTATTAAATTATGCCCTGATAATAAGATTGTTGCTTGTCACGTTTTTCTGCGTTGGCCTTTTAGCTAGGACTGGTCCTATTTTGTTTTTTGACGCCAGAGAGCCTCCAAAGATACCCACTCCCCATATTTATTGGCTAGGACTGATCCTTTCCCGTATTCCACACGGAACTTTTTATTGTTTATGCCCCTCTTAGCTCCTACTCTCATTTAAAGACTGGCCTGCTAGTTTGCGGTTAACCCGGAAAACAGTAGGCGGTGTTAGAAAATAGTTAGAATGGCCTTACTAACCCTAAACCCCATTTACATTATTTTTCTTTTGGGGTATTTGTCGATTAAAAGTTTATATGAGCGGAGGTCTTTGCAAAAATATGTAATAATAACATCAAAAATAAATATAATAATGCGCTAAGACATTTGGTGTTCGGGCGTACATCATCACCAATCCTTACCTTTTTAAAGATGGGAGTGTTTTATCGCCCAAATATGCTACATGCTTCAGGTATTTGAGGACATATGTTAATCCATAAAGATCAGTATCCATCAGAATAAGTAAAAGGAAAAATGTCACAGAAAAATGTCACAGAAAAAATCACAGAAAAATCTCAACTAAGCAAGGCCATTAACGCAAAAGCTTAGCTGTATAGTTAAGTATATCTTAGGTATGGCGTTATCAACTGTAAACTATGCAAATAGATGAAGAAAGCAACCATGGAATTCAAACGTGGAATTTAAACTAGTAAACAAAATTATGCAGCTACAACATTTAAAACTGACAAAGAAGGTAGGCTCCCTGTACCGGGTTAGAAAATTTATCACGCCTGCCCGTATCCTATATCTCTATAAAGCTCATGCATCGAATATTGTTGCCACATCTGGGCTGGTGCACCAACCACTAGTCCCTCCCTCTACGACAGGGTTCAAAAAAGTATCTAGCGTAATAGGTCCTGTACTGTTAATCAAGCTCCTGTCCAATCGCCGAATGTTGTCCCTATGCTTTTAAAAGTACTTCCACGGAATGTGTTCCGACGAACTTGCTGCACCTGTAACTCCTCAACGTAAATATCTCCGATCAACCCGACTAGCAGCAAAATCCCACCCCTTCACTATAGAAGTCCCCAAATGCTGAAAATGTTCTGCTCTAATAGTTTCTTTCCTCGGGTTGCTTGCCTTTGAAATTCCCTCCCTGCTCACTCTCCTCGACTGTACCAACATGCGGAAATTTAAATGTAATGTAAACAAACACAACTCCCAACTTAGGATATTCTCTTTAGATCTGGGCCTAATTCACAGAATCCCCTTACATCTCAGTGGCAATATGCCTGGTTTGGAATGAATAAAAGTGAAAGATAAAAACAAAAGTCAATATTTTACAAATATTAATTCTGATTTATATACGACTATGTTTAATATAATATATGTTTAATATAATATATGTGAAATATAATATATGTTTAATATAATATATGTGAAATATAATATATGTTAAATATATCTCTGTAATAAATAAATAGTAAAGAAATTAAATTGCAAACATTCTTCTTGGAGTATCGCAATACTGAAAGCATGGAAATCGTTTATATTTTTCTACTAAGCATTCTGATGTTAACAATTAGATAATATTTAGTCGTTTGTGTTATTTTTATATAACTCACGGGCAACGTCGGATAACCTTGCTAATAGATAGCTAAACAAAAACGCGTACGAAACGACAGGAAATGCAGCTGAATGGAAGAATAAGTTGTTTATGGCGGTAATCTCATCTGTGGGCGTTATTTAATGCGTGTGTGTAGCAATTTGTTTGGGGATGTTTATTTAACCACAAACAACGACAAGGGCGGGGTGTGCAGCGAAAGAATCGATGGTACATGTGCTGGTCTAGTGGTCTCGCGTCATCACGTTAAAAACAATATTGTTTCAGTCGAACAAGATTCAATTGGCAAATTAAAACCAAAACCTCTAGCAATATATGTTGGTGTGTCGGTGTTTATTGTAGGAAATAAATAATAAAAACAAGTCACTTACAGATAGCTGCAACTCATCGTTTTGTTTATTAAATCTTTCCGGTTTGATTAGACTTTATTAGAAGTATGATAGAAAGTATGGGAAAAGAAAAAGAAATAAAACTATATATTTAAATATATATATATATATATATATATATATATATATATATATATATATATATATATGTTAAATATATATATATATATTTAACATATATATATTTAACATATATATATATATATATATATATATATATTTAACATATATATATATATATATATATATATATATATATATATATATATATATATATATATATATATATATATATATATATATATATATATATATATATATATAGTAGAGAATGGTAGTTTGCTTGAAGCATTGCTGGGTATAGTAGTAGTAAGTTTTTGAAAGGCTGTGGGCAATGCAATTCCGGGTAAGATGTAAGTTGTACTATTCTCTACACAGTCGGAGAAGAAAAAAAAATTCTTCTTCTGGTTTAATTATTTTTGACAAAGGGATGTCTTTTCCCGAAATATCAAATAGTGATTTTTAATCACCCGGACATCACACGAATAGCTCAAAACACTCTAGCTGTTATGTAAAAAAAAAAAAAAAGGAAAAATAAATAGTAAGTTTTATATCGTATTCGATTTATTGTTATTGTTTTTGTTCCTTACAACTTACATCTTACCCGGAATTGCATTGCCCACAGCCTTTCAAAAACTTACTAATATATATATATATATACATGTATATATATATATCATACTTCTAGTTTTTGATTTAGACTCAAACTTAATACAAAGTTACGCACTATTTTGTTTTATATGCATATATGAGTTGTATTTAATCTTATGCAACAGGAAATGCACATATTCAGTAGCAGTTAATTTATTTGTGCACGTGCGTTTCTTCATACGCTGACGAGCAAAATAAAACACTGGTCAGTTTTTTTTTTTCTCTCATGAATAATTATTTAACTTATATAATAAGTATTTAATTTATATAATAAGTATTTAATTTATATAAAACATTTAATCCCATAAATAGAACCTTCTTTCCTGTGTTTATTCATTTCTTTAGACATTTAATTTTAATTTAGTTTCCGCTTTCATTTAAATGAGATTTAGATATCAAGCATTGTTCAAATAAGGAGCCGGTTTTTCCATAAAATATTTGCGTACTCTTTTAATTAATCACGAATCTTCTTTAAAATAATAATTAGAGAAATTAATTCATTTACAAATAATCTTATTCCTATCAAATATTACTTCCCTTTTAGTGTTTGTGTATAGACACAATTATTTTACCTCCGACCGGATTTTTACTTCCACGCCTCTATGCAAGTACGTTCCTGTGAGTATGTTATTTTGTAGATATTCACAATTATTTATAAATTTAATAGTTACAATCAGGTAACAATTAATATTTGTAGCTAATTTAATTAATTCGATTAAAATACTTATATGTGGTTCAGAGATGGAAGCATGAATATATATATATATATATATATATATATATATATATATATATATATATATATATAAATGTGCGAAATATATAAATGTGCGAAAACTATTATATCACTATCTCTAATTTATTAGGCCATTATATATTTTTAACTTATGTATCAAGTTAAATTGTTTATATAAAATTATATATTTTAATATATATTAAAATATTTAATATTACTGTATAAGTATAGTAGAGTGATCTTCCCGTGTGTCAGGCAGGACACAGTTATCTGCCCCTAGCAGATAACTATATATATAAAACTATTTTGCTATTTGCAATCTTTGGATACACACGTGAAAACGTTCCCCGAGATAATAGATGGTATACATGGCGCTACGAACAAGATCAACTTCGAAAGTTATCAATTTGAAACCGTATGCGTTGGAGTCATGTGCCACCAGGCGTAATGGACTAACAATATTCGGAGCTGATGAAATAACTCGTGGAGTTGAAAAAGGAAAACATTGAGCTCAGAAAGAGGGAATTTGCGGTCGGCCAGACTCTTCGCATGTTAAAAGACCGTCAATAGTCTTTGATACCACAGACAGTGAATGGCCGTTGTTTCTGGATACATAGGCCCGATATAAAGACACGTGTGAACTGAGAGACCCAGCTGTAATCCAAAACGAGCTGAGAGACACGTGTTCGCCCGAAGCAAACAAACTACTGGAACGCTTATTTCAAGACAAAGAGAGTGATCGTAAGAAAATTGAGAATGGGGTTAAAACATTCGAAATCAACAGAACTACAGACTAAATGCCCTGTTGAAGCAGACATGAGTTGCGGGGAGAGTCACTGGAAGCTCATTCTGGCTGGATCCCAATTTACCAATGACGCAGAATCGCGTTACGCACCAGTGGAAGGAGAAAATGTGCCCTTATCTACGGGTTAGAGTTCTGTTGTATGTTTGTACTCGGATTCATAGATTTGCTAACGAAAGTGGACCACCAACCACTGACAAAAATATTTTCTGATAAGGCTCTAGAAAACATTAAAAACTTTCGTCTCTTAAACTTCAAAGAACGAAGCTTGATGTACAAATTCCGGATAATACATCGCCCCGGAAATGCAACACCTGATTGTGCTTCCCGAAACCCAGTAGGAATGTCAAAGAGCCCGTCCCAAATGACAGACACCGGAGTCAAAGCGGCTTTCACGTCAATGTACAACAGCGACCCTAAGCTGAAGGTGATAACATGGGAACGGATCGTGGCTGCCGCGGCCACAGATGAAGAATGCCGGACCTTAGAAGACCTAAAAAGGTTTCCCCGAGTCATGCAACGACCTGCCATCCACGCATAAGAGATTATACCGCCTGGAAGGCGAGAAAATTGTAATACCTCGGCAACTTCGATCAGAAGTACTCGTGTTATTACATTCTGCACATCAAAGCGTAAACGGCATGTTAGAAAATGCAACACAACAGTTTTTTTCTGGCCAGGGTTGGGTGCTAGCGTCAGGCAGACAAGATCCTAGTGCCGCACCTGCAACACGATTGCGCCATCTCAGTCGGGAACTAAAAGTCGGAGATTTCGTCTAAGTCGAGAACAAAGATAGTCCCCACCATCGTCAATGGAGAAAGACGGGGATGGTCGTGGAAATCGGTGGCAAGCGACAGTACTAAGGGCGAATGGATGGAGGCAATCGGGTAACGCTATGGAACCGTCGCTTCCTCCAGAAGATCTACCCAGTTGTTGATGTTGATGAGCCACATTGCCCCATACCAATAAATTCAAATAAATTCCGAACCCCCGCAACAACAAGCCCCTGGTGAGGCTATAGATGTCAATGTCACGTGGCCCAATGAACCCGAAGAACAGATGGAGGTGGATGACACCACAGCGGTAGCAGGAAGAAACGCAGGGTACACACGTCTGGTCGAGCCCTACCGTTAAGACTACCCTAATGTTGAAGGATACGAGCGCCAAGAAGTCTATCCCCTCAAATGCATGGGAAAACGCATGAGTTCTCTGGCGAATAAATGAAGAGATGACCACGTTCCTTCATCCCGTAGTAATAAGTAAAGTAGAGTAATCTGCCCTTGTGTAAGGCAGGAGAGAGTTATCTGCCCCTAGCAGATAACTATAAATAGAACAGCCATTTGTAATCTTTGGATACACACGTGAAAACGCTGCCCGCGATAATAGATATTATACAATTACGAGATATGATAGTAATTTAAAATTTATATAGACAAATTCATCTAGAAGAAATTAAATACGTATCTAAGACTGATGAAATCGACCAGTCATATAATAAAGCGAGTCATTGTTATTGACATTTTGCCATTTTTTGGGAAGAGGGACAAACCAATAGATGCAATTTGTATCTGAATTTACGTAACAATTGTTAATCCGGAAATTCCGAAAGAAAATGTCCGAGAATCCTGTTATGTATTTAATTCCTGGAAATAAATATCATATATGTATATTTGGCGTCGCTAGAGAAACTTTTGAAGAGCAGATAATCCTAATTGTTGTGAGTCTGTTGGATGCAAAACATTCAAAAAAATACTAAGTGTTCAAAAATTATTTCTAAAATAAATTGTTCACCACTTAAATAAAAAAAAACATGCGATTTTCCGCCCACTGGCAAAAATTAGCCTCTTATCTATGAAACCTAAGGTAACAATGGCTGATATAAGTATTGTATAGTATGATATTATATATATAGTATGATAGTATATATACAGTATGATAGTATATATATATATATATATATATATATATATATATATATATATATATATATATATATAGTATGATATTATATATATAGTATGATAGTATATATATAGTATGATATTATATATATAGTGTGATAGTATATATATAGTATGATATTATATATATAGTGTGATAGTATATATATAGTATGATATTATATATATATATATATATATATATATATATATATATATATATATATTTCGGCATCAAGTCATGTATTATACATGTGTCGTTGAAGACCACGGATTTTTCCTTATATATATATATATATATATTTTTTTTTTTTTTTTTTTTTTTTTTTGAAAACGTTATCGATTTTGCCACACTTCTATCTGATATTTCTGTAGATGAAATTAATATAATTAGAAAATGCAGAAATACAGTACTAATCTGTAAACATGAACAATGGACTAAAAGCAATCAATTTGGATCTTTTGATGTTTCTATGGGTTCCCTGGACTCAGCAGAAGTCACTGATCTAGTTGGTCTTTACATACTATATAATCTCACAAAAAACATTAGCATTGAAGATATAGGCCTATATAGGGATGACGGATTACTAATAGTAAAGAACTCAAATGGACAAAAATGTGAAAGAGTAAAAAAAATTATCCTTAGAGAAATGAAAAGATTAGATCTCAAAGTAGAAATAACATCTAACATTAAAATAGTTAATTTTTTAGACGTAACATTCAACTTGAATAAAGAAACTTATGAACCGTACACTAAAGACAATGCCAACCCGATCTATGTCCACCCACTCTCTAACCACCCAAAAACCATTATTCAACACATCCCCAGATCAATCGAAAAAAGAATTAGTGATAACTCCTCTAATGAAGAAATTTTTAACAAACATAGGGACTTTTACAATAAAGCGTTAAAGCAAAGTGGATACAAAAACACCCAAATTAAATTCACCAAACCTACACCTCCCAACAACAGACGCAAAAATAGGGGTAGAAAAATTATCTGGTTCACACCCCCATATAACAACATGGTTAAAACCAAACTCGGTAAAAGATTCTTAGACTTAATTAATCTACACTTCCCTCCCAACAATATACTGCATAAAATTTTTAATAAAAACACCCTCAAATTAAGCTATAGCTGTGGTGAAAATTTAGAAAAAATAATAAAAAAACATAACAACAAAATTCTAAATGAAAAAACTACCGCAACGAAAACAGCAAATACCAAGGCCTGTAACTGCACAAACAAAAAAGAATGCCCATTACAACAAAATTGCCAAATAACCCAATCAGTATATCAAGCAACCATCTTAACTAAAGAAAACCCAACCCTGAAAAAATTCTACATAGGTATGGCTGGTAATACTTTCAAAGAAAGATATACTGGACATAAGTGTTCTTTTAATAACCCTACATATCAAAAAAGAACCTCACTTTCTATATATTACTGGGAACTATACGACAATAACCTATCACCAACAGTAACCTGGAACACAATTAGAAAAACTAGCACCTGCGGTTCCCTAAACTCACCTTGCTACCTTTGCCTAACAGAAAAACTTGAAATAATTAAATTTAGTGATAGGGGCAAACTTCTAAACAAAAAACAAGAAACATCAATTAACTGTAGGCATAATAGATTACACCTTCTTAGTAATCCACTCATAACCCCTTAGGCTGTTACTATATAAAAAATAAAATAAATAAATAAATAAATAAAAAACTTCACCTACCCATCAACTGAAAATTTTGTCAACAAAACTATCATCGTATACCTTTTATTAATTATTATTATTTTTATTAGTAGTAGCATTTTTGTTTGTAGTATTATTTGTAGTAGTACTGTAAGCGGTAGTATTGGTTGGTATTATTATTATTATTATTATTATTATTATTATTATTATCATACCCACAACGATTAACACTAATTGTCATCTTCTGTATTTTTCTTTACTCTTAAATACCCCCTTTTATGCTTATCCATTTATTGATTAATATTTCTATATTTTTTAGATTATTTTTTAGATTATATTTTTTAGATTATTTTTAGATTATCATTATCAATTATTTATTACTACTATTATTAATATCTTAAACTTAATTATTTGACATTGAATTATTTTTTATTTTTTATTTTTCATTTTTTCATTTCTGTACTTTTATCAAGATAATTATTGTTATCAGTGGTGACATCATGTCTGATGTTACTATCATAGTTATTGTTATTTGCGGCAATGAAATTAACAGTATCACTATTATTAATAATATTGATATTGCCATGTTTTACCGTTACCTTACTTTTGCTTCCACTGCCATTTTTATTATTATTATTATTATTATTATTATTATTATTATTATTATTATTATTATTATTATTATTATTATTATTACGGTTTTCATTTTACTATTATTGCCACCATTATGACTACTTCTATTATTATTTATTAATTTTTCACTATCATTTTTTCACTATCATTATTACTATTGTTAAGATTACTGGGATTACCACTCTGATTACTGTTGTCTGTTAAACCACTATTTTTATATGATCAGCATTATTGCAACCATTAACCCATATCATAATATCGGCAAACATTCTCTTATCATTATTTAATATTATTATGATAATCACTACCCCCTAGGATTCCTAATATTTCTTAATTATTCTATTTCTTTCCTAAACTATTATTTTTATAAATTCTTAAATATTATTGACCACCATTATCGTTGTCTTTGTTATTATTATTACTATTTTTATTATTATTATTACCATTATTATTATCATTATTATCATTATTATTATTATTATTATTATTATTATTATTATTATTATTATTATTATTATTATTAATAATAATAATAATTAATAATGCCGGCATTTTCTAGTTATTCTTTAGTTATATATTTTTTAGTATTTTTATTATACTTCATTTATTATTATTTTCATTATTTCACCTCAATTATTAGGGGTATCTATTATTATTATTATTATTATTATTATTATTATTATTATTATTATTATCATTATTATCATTATTATTAATAATAATTAATAACGCCGGCATTTTCTAGTTATTCTTTAGTTATATTTTTTTAGTATTTTTATTATCATTCATTTATTATTTTAATTATTTTACCTCAATTATTAGGGGTATCTATTATTATTATTATTATTATTATTATTATTATTATTATTATTATTATTATTATTATTATTATTATTATTATTATTATTATTATTATTATTACTATTCCTGTTATATTTAACGAATATGTTTATTTATTCATAGTAAGCAAATTAACTCCAGACAAATTATAAAGACAATTTAAACCCAGAATCGCGACACATTTGATCACCGCCCCACCACCACAACAATCAGACGCATCTGACCGGTTTGCCCGCACGCATACACACATATACACAATGTTACAGTTCACTTGAAAAAATACATTTATAAACTCGACTGTTTTTTTGACACTTGATTCGAGCATGTCTACCTCCCCCTCCTTCCCTCTCGATCTGAATCAACAGACGCCCTCTCTTTCTCCTTCTTTTCCTCTATGTGTCTACCTTCCCACCACCTCATCATTATGTGTTCCTCTTTCCACCTTATATTTTTATTTATTTATTTATTTATTTATTTGCCCTGTTAGTTTCAGATTCTAGATTTTAGATTTTTTTGTTTTTTGTTTTTTGTTTTTTAGATTTTTTAATTTTTAATTTTTTAACATCCTTAATTTTTGAAATGTTAAATTTCTTTCCTCCACTTCATTCTCTCCAAATATGATCTGAGGTTAAGATCGGATTCTAACTCTGCCTGATGAGATCTCAGTTTATAGTAACTGTTGATCGATAACATCGACATGCCAGTGTCGCAGATTTTGTACATGTCTGTGTAAATAAAATTATCATATATATATATATATATATATATATATATATATATATATATATATATATATATATATATATATTGTTCCGCTTGAAAATACTTTTATTTAGTTCTTTATCTTTCCGACGATTTTATATTGAAAATGTTGAATTTAATTTTAATTTCCATGGTAATAATTCGTGTGTCCTCTGAAAGTATTTTGAAAACTAGTAATTCTGGTACATTTATTAATTCTTTCAGCGATAAAGATAAAAATTAGCTGAAAGATCGAAAAAAAACCAAATACAAGGATTATAAAATTTCTGTACTTCTACAGAATTTGAACCGAACTGGGGTTTTACCGTAATCCTAACCTAACCCTAACTAAAATTTTTGGTTTAGTTCGGCAAAAATCGGTTTGGTCCGGTTCAAATTCTGTAGAAGCACTTACTGTTTGTGCTGTAATTAAAGTAACACCATAGTAGCAGACGAGAACGAGTCGGAAACGTCATTTGACAGTTAAATAACTTCCCTCGTCGAAAACATATTCAGCCAACTTTTACCTTCATTTCTATGCATGTAGTTACATTAGCACTTGGTCCAAAATCTGAGGAACACGAGTCTGAACTGTTGATGGATATTCATGTGAATGCACATGGTTGGCGCCAAATATAAACGGCAAGATATTCATTCAA
This sequence comes from Sepiola atlantica, assembly GCA_963556195.1. Classification (NCBI taxonomy): domain Eukaryota; kingdom Metazoa; phylum Mollusca; class Cephalopoda; order Sepiida; family Sepiolidae; genus Sepiola; species Sepiola atlantica. The sequence goes on from OY744548.1 coordinate 46,033,528, forward strand.
AGTGAAAACTGAAAATAAACTTCTGTAAGCAATTTTAGTTGAATTCGGGTTAATAAAAGGGAATTTGCGTGCTTACCTCTTTTTTGCTCAGGTTGTTTCCAAAAGGACTGTGTCGAGTTCTAAAATTCCTCTGGTTAATTCGTATCGGAAAATGACAGGAAGAAGTTGATTGTCAAGCGAAGGGGAATAACTCGCTCAGATTTACAGTAACGTAGAATTATTATGGACGAGTCGGAAAAGGCATTCGACAATCTACTTTATGAACAATAACAACAGACACTGAACGATGATAACAGACCGTATTACGAATTACTTTTCAGGTAAAACGTGTTAAGTGTGTGTGAGTGCCACTCAGATAGAATAGCTTTGCGAATATCCTAAGCAGTTGTATTCGTTTCGCAACTACGCAACTACGGCAGTTGATTAACACACACACGTCGGACGTCTAATCACACTGATGCAGTTGATACACACTCACTTGATCTTCTGAACATACTCCTTTTATTGTCCAAGTGTTCATCATCAGCCAATCGGTGGTCAGAAAAACAGTCACGTGAGGCCTGACGTCATTGCTCAATAATCGTACAAAAAACCACAGCCGCCATTAATCTAATTTCCGCCCTCCCCGTGATCATCCCGGCAGGTAAGACAACACGCGCAAACACGTGGTCGCTTTCTTCCTTCATTCTGTTCGACTTTACACTCCCCTCTGGTCTCAAGATCACACATGCGGCATTGCGGCCGCGGTCGTTTGTTACGGGCACTCCTACGGAGGGGGATTAGCTGGACTTCTTCATCTTCATCAGAGCTCTCAGGAGGGGTAACAGATCTGTCGCCATTAACGTTGCCAGCAGTCCTTCCATCAAGCTGGGCTCCATCGTCATTGGGGCTTTCAGAAGTGGCGCTGGAACTATCGCCATCTCTGCTGAGGGTCTCAGCCATGTCATCACGGCAATGGGGCATAGGTCGGATCCACATTTCATCATTGGATGATTCATCACTTTCGCTGTTCGATATTAGGTTTGTATCAAGGGCGGGCCGGACATCCTTCACATGCCGTGGAGTACCATCAACCAGCACAGCCTGCTCACTAATTATGCCGGTGATCCGTCCTCTTCTGAAACTGGTCGTACATCGGTTACTGGGAGGCCTTACCCAAACGGTGTCCCCCAACTTGTACCGTCCTTGCGTCCTCTTCTGATTAGGCAGGCAGCGTCAATGCCCTTAACACGCACTCGATAGCAATGTATCGCATTAGCAGGTGCACTTTCAGCAGTCGCGTCATCCTTCGGTGTCGTATTGTACCTATATACTGCCTCTGCAATCGTACATTGCTTCCTTGCTGCTATCCTCTTCACACTTCGGTGGCACCGCTCCGCTATACCGTTGCCACTCGGTACATATGCACACCTGTGTCTAAGCCGGATCCCCCACTCGTCTACGAAACGCCTGAATTCTCCGCCGCAAAAGGCTGTGTCGTTGTCAGTGAGAATCTCTTCAGGTGGACCCCGCTCGTAAAATATGGACTCTAATTGACGGATGACACTAGCCGAGTCCTGTCTTGTTAATAATCGCCAGATCGCAAACCTCGTTGGTCCGCAATCGATCAGTGTGAGGAAGTGCTGACCACCATAATGGGTTATGTCCATGCCCAGTCGGCTCCAATTCTCGTCGACTTCCAGCCGACCTTTCTGCCATTTGGTGGGAGCAGGGTCGATTGACTGGCATATTTGGCATTCCTTGACCACTGCTTCTACTTTGCTTTTGGACACTGACGGGTTGGTTAAGCGTACGAAATAATACGTCCGTCTCACTCCGGGGTGTCCACTGTCATGGTGTACCTTCTTGATTTTATCCGTCTCCTTAATAGAGGCAGCACATAAAGACCCTGGTTCGGCTTCTTTCTTCATTGCGTCGAACCATCTCTGGGGCACACGGGTAAGTCTATCGGCAAGATTGCAGGTTGAAGTGACAAGCACCGCATTCACCGATAGGTCGTACTATTCCACCAACTTCCTTATTGTCTCCAACCTTCGTCTGATTAGCATTTCGGTAGCCGCCTTGGTGCGCACTCTCGCTTTGCCTGTTAGTGTGTCAAGTATCCAGTGGTATACGCACAGCGAATCTGTGTGTATGCATAATTCTTTGACCTTCCACTGGAGTGCCAAGTTTATTCCTTTTGTTACCGCATCCAACTCCGCCAGGTTGATGTGAGCAGCATCATCCATTGGTCGCAACCAGCAAGCGTCCTCAATCACGGACCCGTTCATCTCCAATAGCGCCCCGATCGCGAGGGAGCTCGCATCCACCCACACATTTATCCTGTCTCCCTGGACGCACCAATCTCCTTTAGCGGGGTCCTCCTGCTCGACTCTTGTGATGGTCTCCTTCACCATGCGCCGCAACAAATTGTCCACCGTTTCGTCATCCCAACCTTTGGTAACTGCACTCGCCCTCCTCTTCTTGATGGCTGTCGCGGCCCGAGTCCATCCACCTACTGGTAGGTGTCCCACCAGTTTTCCACACAGGGAAAATATAGCCCGCCTCGTAAGGACATGGGGCACTTCAGGAAATGCAGTTCCGCGCCCCCACTTCAAGGTCCCTCGCTCCTGTTGAACGCTCAACCCTAAGACACGAGCGCCATCCTCCAAGCGTTCTGGATCCTTACACATCAGTCCAAGTTCGGCTAGCTTGGCCCTCACACGTGATGACGGCACAATGTCTTCATCCACGTATATGTCGTCAAGGTATGCTGATGTCCCTTCTTTTACGGTCTTATCCTGTGACAATGCAGCATTGACAATCGTCTTCATTATTTGGGGCGCAACGTTCAGCCCAAAGCCCAGTCTTGTGAGGCAATACCTCGTACCGGCAAACACTACCGTCTGAAACGGCCACATTGTCTCGTTAACTCGGACCTGCAGATATGCCCTTCTCAGATCCAACAGGGACACATTAGAACCCAGCTGGCGCCACTCTCGTAGTTTGCTAGCACACACGTCAGCATCAGCTGTAAACGCATCGACATGCGAGTTCAGTTCTCGGTAGTCCATTACCGGCCTGACTTTGGCTTTGTTGTGCTGAGCGACCGCCATTAATGGGATCAGACCCTTAGGAGGTCCAAGTTTTTTGTATGGGTAGGGAATCAGCCAGCCATCCTCGATCCATTTGCGAAGTTCCTCTTCGTACGCGGGCCTCATGTGGTCGGGCACATGGTATTCAGTTATTCCATTCTGCAGTTTGGCTGGTTCATGTTTTTCGACCACTTCCATGAGGCAGTCCAAACCCTCTTTTGCTCGTCAAATTCGACGCTGAAGTCTGGTTTGTCGATCCTTAGCGCAGCACACACTGGGGCTTTCTCCTGAAAATGTACCGCCCCTGTCACCGTTATATGGACACCACCAAGGGCTCTGATGGCATCATATCCTAGGAGCAGGTCAAAACTCAGGGGTTTTTCGAGCACTACCAGCGCCTCTAGGTTAGCGGAGCTTCCATTTTTCGTCCGTATAGTTACATTGCCCACGCCGCAACATGTGCGCGTCTCTCCACTGATGGTAGTCACTCTGACGTTCTTCTTTCTCCAAATGTGGCAGAGATCTGCACATACGATAGTGCGGGAGCACCCGGAATCGAGGAGTGCTGAGCACAGTGTTTCGTTGATATATATCGGGATGATCGGCAGCGTCTCATTTAATTTCTGCGTGGGGAAGAGGTCGACGCTGACACCTTGTCCCCGGTTCCGTTTCCCGGACAGTCTTGAGCTATATGGCCAGCTTCCTTACACCGGTAGCAGCGAACAGCCATTGCTTGTTGTCGGCAGTTCCTTGCGATGTGGCCCTGTCCATTGCATCTGTAGCATACGATTCTACCACGTGGACCGGGTCCTTGATACGGTTTCTTATCATTCGGTGTGGACTGAGCAGCAGCACTTACTGGTTCCCTCATTTCGGAGTAATTCTTCATTACAGTCCTGGCCCGATCTACTAGGTCATTAAGGGGCAGCGAATCTGCACTTGAGCTAGCTCGTAGTAGTTGCTTCGCTCCTGTCGGGAGTCCCGCTAGGAATTTGCATGCTAAGGCCCGCTCAGGCAGTCCACCAAACAACACTGTCAACTTCGTCAGCTATGCCAAGTACACGTCGACCGTTTCGCCCGGACGTAAGGTCCTTGCCTCAAGTTGCTCCCAAGCAGTGGTGGGGTCAATCGCAAACGCCTTGAATAGTGCCACCTTGATTTTCTCGTAGTCCTGTTTGCCCTCATGGCTGAGCTGTTGATACACCGCAAAGGCGCCGCCGGACAAGCGCAGAGGAACAACATGTTCGAGGTTTTTTACGCCAGACAAAAGGCAATGTAATTCCACCTTTTCCACCCAGTCAATTACCGGGTTCGATCCATCAAACTCTGGTATTAATTTGAGGTCAATTTTTTCCCCCATTTCGCCGAAATAGCTTGTATTCGTTTCGCAACTACGCAACTACGGCAGTTGATTAACACACACACGTCGGACGTCTAATCACACTGATGCAGTTGATACACACTCACTTGATCTTCTGAACATACTCCTTTTATTGTCCAAGTGTTCATCATCAGCCAATCGGTGGTCAGAAAAACAGTCACGTGAGGCCTGACGTCATTGCTCAATAATCGTACAAAAAACCACAGCCGCCATTAATCTAATTTCCGCCCTCCCCGTGATCATCCCGGCAGGTAAGACAACACGCGCAAACACGTGGTCGCTTTCTTCCTTCATTCTGTTCGACTTTACAGCAGTAAAGAAAAACATTTCAATAAAACAGGAAGCATAGAAACGATAGTCTAGATTCGATTAAAACGTTTCTTCGTTTTTATAGACTTTTATCCAAAGTAGATCCTAAAATAAAACTTCTCTCCTTTCACCACCAGTGCTCGCGTCCTTAATTTGCCTCAATGAATGGCTCTCTGGCTGAGGAAGCTCTCTGCTTTGATAAAGCTTCTTGTACTGACCTTCACTTCAGACCTGAAATGGAAGACTTACATCAAATTCGTTGCTAAGGTCGCATGACGGAGTACAAACCCGACTTTTAAATATATTGGCCGATGTGCTCTTCTCTTGCTCACTGCCTCTTTCTCACAGAAGAAACGTTACTAGTCTTTCTCTGCTCTATCGTTATTTTCATGGTAGATGCTTGACTGAGCTTCAATCTGTGGTTGCCCCCCACCCCTGTAAAACATTCACAATAAAATGTGTCTAGCTATAACCACTTTCAATATTTTCCCTTTTCCTCCTCTGTGTACCTAAAACTAAACGGAACTTCTATGAGCAAAGTTTATTTCCTCGAAATGCTCGTGTGTGGAACACAGTACCATGAGGCTGCTTCCAGGCTGACTACAGCATTGCTGTTTATAAGTCCAATGTAAACAAATTCTTGTTGAGCTGCCCACTTAAATAAACAATTTCTGACCAGTTACAACAATTGTTGCAAATCCCCTCGATGTTTCACCGTCCACCTGACAAACTGAATAACCCTTATCCTCGAGTGGCCTGTGAGTCTTGATAGACGGTAACTTGTTAGTGAAAGAACAAAAACCTTCGCTATAATACCACAGTTTTTATAATAATATACCCGTCCCAGGACGAGTCAAAATAACTTCCCGAACAGAAGAGTTTTGCACCACTTTTATATCCCATGACAAGAATTAAAATCAAGATATAATGATACTAAACCTTATGTCTAGAATCCTTATTCTAATTTTGATCAAAAATCATTGCATGATTTTGATTTGATAAATGTCTAAAATTTTAGGAGTCTTTAGAAGAAATTGAAATTCGGGGAATCCTGCTTAATTGGTGTCTGATGACTATCGATCAAACTTAATAGACATCTGATGTATTTGAATTTTAAATGGGAGGTTGTGTCCATATCATGCCCCCTAAAGACCCTTAAAATAATCCAAAGAAGCGAAATTAGGGGAATATTTATTAATTGGTGGCTAATACCTATATTTAAAATTAGAAAAAATTAGAGGTATCTGAATTTTCCCATCCCCGTTTACTTCCTTTACATGAAACTAAATTGAACCAAATATAGCCTACATAACCACCCCTTAAGCCTAGCAGCCCTGTCTCAAAATCGATAATGATCGGTTAATTAATTTAGGAGTGAATCCTATACATACCAATATATAAACATGTACACATTACATATATTTATATTGTTATTAAGAGCATCACAAATAGCAGAATTATCGAGAATATATTATACATTAGAGGGAGTCGGGTCCATTAGAGGTCGCATGTAGCGACCTTACTAGTGGGAATGCCGAGGGGTGGAGGTTAATCTGTGTCCCTGCCCCACAGTGCCAATACAGCAGTGACCTACCCCAAATAAAAACGACATTGAGTCATATCTTGCCCTCGTTGGGGGAGGGGGGAGGCAAATAAGTACCAGTACAAATGAAGTCTAATTCATTGCATACATAGATAATAACATAATCTATATGATTGATGCACGCGGGTGGGAGTCGCCATTTATATTGGACTTCATTTGTGCGGCTGAAGCGATTTCTTTTGTCTTTTTAAATGTCCTTTCCGTGGCCATATGTTTTTTGTGTGCTCAGTTTCTCATATATAATCCATATATCTGCGTCTCTCTTCATTTATAAGCTTCGTTCATGCACAATCCTTCCGGTTGTTTTATATTTTGATTTGATGTTTCACATTTGAAGCTGACCAAATCGTCCGAGCACATTTGAATAAGGCTGATTAGCTCGAAACAAATTCATCATTGTTTTAGTTTCATCCTTTTTATTCATCGCTGTCTGAGATCGCGTGTCTTTCCCGTCCGACGCCGACATTGAATTAGTGTTTAATTTACTCTTAATCGAGTATTTATTGAAATCAATAATAAAGAGAAGCAAAACATTTTCAAAAAATATTTAAAACACATTGTAAACATGATGAGCTACTTATTATTATTATTATTATTATTATTATTATTATTATTATTATTATTATTATTATTATTATTATTATTATTATTATAGTTATTGTTATTATTATTATTATTATTAGTATTATTATTATTATTATTATTATTATTATTATTCAAAGCTTTTTATTCGTTAACGCGACTTAAACGATAAACGGTTAATCTCTCTAGAAAGATAGGAGTGTGTACAGGATTAACTCTCCTAAATTAATTAACCGATCATTATGAATTTGGGGACAGAGCTGCTGTGTGTAAGGGGTCTAATGTGGACTATATTTAGTTTAACTTAGTTTTATCCAAAGGGGTTAAAATGATGTGGAAGCCCTTCATGAAATTTCAGATACCTTCGATTGTGGCACAATTTAAACAATTAATAAATATTCCTCAAATTTTATTTTATTTGAAATATTTTAAAAGGTGTTTAGGGAGCATAATATAAATACAACCTTTCATTTGAAAATAAAAATATTTCAGATTTGCATTAAATTTGATCCAGAGTCATTAATTTTACCCGTCTTGAGGCAGGTATTCTTTTAGTTATTTATAGAATTACTTTTACAATAACTTTTTCGGTTACTATTGATTCAATGTGTCAATTTAGTTGTATTTTTTCATGGGCCTTTTCCTAATATTTGATAATTAACTTAAAATGATTAGATTAGATTTTTAAGTTCAATTTCCACACACCCTAACTCTAACCCTAACCACTAAACTCAAAATGATTAGATTAGATTTTTAAGTTCAATTTCCACACACCCTAACTCTAACCCTAACCACTAAACTCAAAATGATTAGATTAGATTTTTAAGTTCAATTTCCACACACCCTAACTCTAACCCTAACCACTAAACTCAAAATGATTAGATTAGATTTTTAAGTTCAATTTCCACACACCCTAACTCTAACCCTAACCACTAAACTCAAAATGATTAGATTAGATTTTTAAGTTCAATTTCCACACACCCTAACCCTAATCCTAACCACTAAACTCGTCTATTTTAAACTCCTCATGATTTACATTTTAATATATTTTTATTCGTCTAAATTTTAGTACCAGAAAGTAAAGCCTTGAACATTGTGCATCCAAATGGTTTCCTGCAATCTCAGATAGATGGAAAGTTGTGATTAATGTTTTCTACTGTATACACGTCAGAGCCACTCAGGACAACCTTTTCTGCTTTGACAGAGTACAAAACCGACTTCGAAATCTAGTGGGGAATGTCCGCTTCTCTTCCCTACTGCCTCTTTCTCACAGAAGAGATGTTGCTAGTCTTTTTCTTCTCTATCGTTATTTTCATGGTAGGTGCTCAACTGAGGTCCAATTTACACCCCCCCCCTGTAAAACATTCGCAACAAAAACTCGTTAAGCTAAAACCACTATCAATAATTTTCTTTTCTTCCTCTGTGTACCTTGACCTAAACAGAGCTTCAATGGGCAAAGTTTATTTCCGTAGAACTACCCGTGTGTGGAACACAATACTACGGAGCTGCTTCCCAGCCGACTACAACATAGTCGTTTTCGAATCCAACAAATTCTTGTTGAGCCGTCCTCTTAAATAATCAGATTCTGCCCAGTTACACCCATCATTACTAATTCTCACAATGTTGTCCCACCGTCCCACCGTCCAACTGATCAACTCATTAGTCCTTATCCTCGAGTGGCATTTGGGCCTTGATAAGCAGTGACATTTTAGAAACAAAACTCCAGAGGACATGGTTTGGTTATCTTAGCAACTGACACAATGTTCATCCAAGCCAATCATCATGGGAGGTGGTAAGAGTGGAAGTCTATCCTGAAATAGGATGTCTATTTTAATAGATTTTGAATTATGTCTATTTTAATAGATTTTGAATTATGTCTATTTTAATAGATTTTGAATTATGTCTATTTTAATAGATTTTGAATTATGTCTATTTTAATAGATTTTGAATTATGTCTATTTTAATAGATTTTGAATTATGTCTATTTTAATAGATTTTGAATTATGTCTATTTTAATAGATTTTGAATTATGTCTATTTTAATAGATTTTGAATTATGTCTATTTTAATAGATTTGGAATTATGTCTATTTTAATAGATTTTGAATTATGTCTATTTTAATAGATTTTGAATTATGTCTATTTTAATAGATTTTGCATTATGTCTATTTTAATAGATTTGGAATTATGTTTATTTTAATAGATTTGGAATTATGTCTATTTTAATAGATTTTGAATTATGTCTATTTCAATAGATTTTGAATTATTTTTCTCTAAGATCTCCACCCGGACAACACCGGATAAAGACAGCAATATATTATATCGCGATGTTCTCCTGTCTCTTCTCATTCTATTTCACTTTTAATTTGTATGTTTTTTGTTTCAAAATCATCCTCTACAAATGATTTCTTTTATAAATGGTGTCTCCCTTCTCAGCCCCTCGTATAATTAAAACGATGGCCGCCGTTCTTCTTTAAAGCTGTAACACCTTAGAAAACGATGTGCAACGACAGGTGGTAATACTTACAGCGAGGGAATGTTGAACGAGAACAGGCCTGCGAATGATACCCGAAATGCCAATGCTGCCTCATTTACAGCCCGACTCACGCCCTCTTACCCGGGGAGATGAAAATATCCTGCAATGCAAAAACGTAATTTCGCTCATTTTTAAAACAGTTTCTCCTGAATCACTAAATATCTGTGTCAGTGAAATCACTAAATATTTGTGTCAGTGAAATCGGTAACGGACGATAAAAACGGATCCATTCTTAAGATGTATCTATTCAATCTGCGCGTTGAAGTGTGACAGACTAAGGAAATTCACAAGCATGACAGACTAAGGAAATTCACAAGCATGACAGACTAAGGAAATTCACAAGCATGACAGACTAAGGAAATTCACAAGCATGACAGACTAAGGAAATTCACAAGCATGACAGACTAAGGAAATTCACAAGCGTGACAGACTAAGGAAATTCACAAGCGTGACAGACTAAGGAAATTCACAAGCATGACAGACTAAGGAAATTCACAAGCATGACAGACTAAGGAAATTCACAAGCATGACAGACTAAGGAAATTCACAAGCGTGACAAACTAAGGAAATTCACAAGCATGACAGACTAAGGAAATTCACAAGCATGACAGACTAAGGAAATTCACAAACATGACGGGTTGACGCGCCGACAGACCGGCGACAGGACGTCTAAAAGGAATACATGAACGCATCTAGAAATGGTATTTTAAACTAAAAACGAGACAGTCCGACAAAAATGTTATTTCAAACTTGAACGTGACCGACAAACCGACAGCTAGAGCATCTTATATCAATGGCCAGACGCATGTCATTTTGAAAGTATTAGAAAAATGTTAATATTTTGAAATCATCAATTTTTTAAAGTACCTGTGAATAGTTTATTATGCTGATGTGAAGTCATTTCAAAATCAGCGTTCATACTGGATTCGGGATTCTGATTACAAATTGACAGGAAAAGTTGTTTGATAGTCAAATCGTCTGAGGTGTGTATGCTCTCATTATACATACCGTAGATAGTATTCCTCGTCGCCATTGTTGTCACGTTCAATTGGAACAGACACATGAAACTTATTTTCAATGAAGGATTCATTAGCTAAAGCGCCGGGTAAAAACGTAATATGGTTATAGAGATCAGATATATATCAGACGGTTTCTCACTGCGTTAAGAGAGACATAAAGTGAGAGAGATAGAGACGGCTTGGGCTGCCAGTTATTCTAGCTCACATGTTTACCCGCCCCACACCCATTGAGATTTTGGGGATGGGCAGTTTTTTCGTGATCGCTTCACTTGAATGGCTGGCAGTAAAGAGGAGAAAATCATTTTTTTTCAGAAATGACGTCATATTCTTAACTTCCGCTTACCCGCTGACATCATTCTTTTGACCTCTGATCCGTCAATCATTCCAGCCGGTCTATCACCCATTTTTTCCACCCAAACTGAGGACTTTCATTATGTTACAAAATGACTTATTGTATTACTCGATATCTCCAAACCATTTGACGGTCTGGCAGTCGGGAAAATTAACTCGTAATAACTGGGAGAATGTTTAATATAATCAGATCATTCTTAGCTAAAAAGAAGATCCATGGTGGCTGTATATCTAAACAACATCGCATAAACGCGGGTGTGCTCCAATGGGTCGATACTATATTGTTCCTGATTTTCATAAACAACCTCCCCGATACAATCGTGTCTGAGATTGGTGTATTTACTGATGACACCAGGCTCTATTCTCGGTATGAAGGCAAATCATATACAAACACATATCCAAGGCAATGGCTGAAACCTTAGAAAACGACTTCCGGTCTGTAGTAGAATGTGGACAAAAATTGATGGTTACTAAGACGAAGCTCCTTTCTTTTAACAAGTACAAGAAACCTTTACAACCACCGATTGTTATAGCCGATAGCCCCTTCCCAAGGGTTTAATGTTCAAACTCCTTAGACTGACAGTCTCGTGCAACATAAGCTGGAATAAGTACATGAAAGATGTTATCAAGCCTGATGCAAATAGGGTAGACTCCCTTCACCAGGCTAGAACATTTCTTTCATCTGCCAGTATTCTATATCTTTATAAAGACACGATTCTTCCGTGCATGGAATATTGCTGCCATATCTGGGATGGTGCTTCTCCCTCTTCGACAGAATACAAAATGACGAAAAATGGAAATTGAAGTGTTGCGCCAAAGCATTTGTTACGTTTAAAAGGTTATGAATCCATCAAGGAAAGAAGTGCAAAAAGAAAGTTTGTCAACAAAGCAGGTCGAACGACCATGTGCCGTGCAGCCACAACCTCCAGGAGACACAGCACAGTAAGGAACAGTCTACAGTTGAGACAGAAACGCAAGAATGGAAACATTCAGACAAGGAAGCTAAGATAATGTTTTTCAAAGAGTAATGATGCTACAAAACCTTTGATGTGGAAGAGACCAAAATAGCAACGCGCTGTAAAGGAAGCAGAGAGAAAAAGCTGTAGAAATTAGCAGAAATCATCTATGAACAAGGAAGAGAAATGTTTGGAGTTAACGAGAAAGAATTACCAAAGCTAAGGAAAACTAGTCAACCACCAAAGATAGAAAGAAAAATCGCAGGGATAAAGAAGGAGAAAAGGGCATTGAGAAGTAGGTGGATGAAAGCAGCTGCAGAAGAAAAACGGTTGGACTGAAGTAATTGTATGACGATGCAAAAGAGAAGACTTAGGGATGAAATAAGGAAAGTCAGGAGAACGAAGAGTAAAAAGGAAGAGAACAGTGGAGGAAACAGTTCATAAAGTTTGCTTAGGGCTTGTTCAGAGAGAGTAAAAGTGTAAAGTTGGAATGTTCCAAGGAAGAACTAGAGGAGTATTTGGAAGGAATATATGACGATGAAAACAGAAAAGAGGAGGATATAGCGTTGATACAAGATGTGAGAAAGTCAGCAAGACCCGGCGTAATGTTTGATGTAAGCGATATCAAGAAAAGTTGATTACTTTCTTAGAAAAGCAAGATCTAAGAGTTCACCAGACAATGGTGGCATCAGCTGCAAACGACTCCGATTGGGGCTTTTTCTGCTGATAAGATCGATGTATGCAGCGGACTAAAGATGTTGCTGAACGGCTGAACGGTTGAGCCTAGCTGATGGCATATACCAACCAAAATAAGAACGATGAGCTAGGACAATTGTGACCAATATCACGACTAGGCATCGATTGAAAGATTGCGTTCAGAGTTGTTGTTAATAGAGTGATAAAGTACGTTCAAAGCAATGGCTTCATCCCTGAGCCAGTTCAAAAAGCAGGTATACCCCTGGAATACTTGGTTGTATCGAGCATACATATGCAATATTGAAAAGTATCCAACAAGCGAAGAAAGAAAAAGATGATGTTGTAATTGTATGGCTAGATTTATATGACTCAGTCAGATGATTCGGAATGCGATGGCGTTCTTTTGGATTCCGGAGACAGTACAGAGTATGATCACGAAATACTACGATTAATTCCAGATGCGGTGGTGGTGGTGGTGGTGGTGGTGGTGGTGGTGGTGGTGGTGGTGGATATTAATAGAGAAAGTATGTTCAAATATTAAGGAGACTCAATTTAGATGGTGTGTTGCATCACACTGACCCCTTCTGTCGGCTGGGTGATCGGTTGGTCAGTCGGTTCAGCATTCTCATCGTTAAGCGCGTAGATTGAAAGGCCGTTTATTGTTTTAAATGTCTGCAATTTAGTTTGAAATAAAATTTTCGACGGTTTGTCACGCTTAATTTTGAAATAGCATTTGCATCGCTAAACGCGCTTATTGTATGCGCAATTTGTTCTTGTTATTTTTCAGGCCGGCAACTCTAATTGAAAATTGACCGTTCAGTATAGATAGCGAAATCAGTCTTCGTGTTTGAAATATTCGCGTTCACTTAACTGAATCCATGTTCATTACTAAAAAATCAATCACAACTTTGAGCAAAGAAGAGCAATGATCGTCTTATGTTTTAAAGAAACAAGGTCACTTTAGAATTTTCTTGACTAGATCAATTTCGTTTCGGTTAGTTTCCGTTTTATATTGTCTCCTCTTCATTACCGATGTTGTTATTGTTGTACCCGATATTTTTGAACATTTGTATGACACTCATTTGTACCGATAGTTTTACTGCCGGGTCATGTTCGCATTGAATAACTGTCCGACAAACCAAAAGCTATTTAATTATTTTCTTTCTCCAATAAATTATTTTTCAAAACTTTCTCCGATCAATTTACAAACGAATTGTTTTTATTCAACTTTTGTTTTTACAACTGTGATTATTTTTTGTGATTCTCTCTCTCTCTCTCTCTATCTATCTCTCTCTCTATATATATGTATATATATATATATATACATATATGTATGTCATTATTTATATATATAAATATATATATATATAATAACATATATATAATGATATATATCTCATTATATATACATATATATAATGACATATATATATATATAATGATATATATGTCATATATATAAACATATATATATATAATGACATATATATAATTATATATATAAACATATATATAATGACATATATATCTAATGATATATATGTCATTATATGTATATATATATCTATATATATAATGACATGACATATATATAATGATATATAATGGTATATATAAATATATATATATAATGACATGTATATATAATGATATATATAATGGCATATATAATGATATATATAATGACATATATATAATGACATATATAATGACATATATATATACTGACATATATATATATATATATATATATATATATATATATATATATATATATATATATATAATGGCATATATATAATGACATATAGTCTTTTGTCATTTTTAGCATTTTTCGTTCGCTCTTGATAAAGGCCACGTAACAGTTGGCGAAACGTTGAGCTCACAGATCTTCCACTGTTTCTATTTTTAATCCCATATATATATATATATATATATATATATATATATATATATATATATATATATATATATATATATATATAATTGAATTCGTTCAAGGGTATCGCAAACAAAAATAAACAAATAAGTGACATCTATAAAAACGCGGTACATTTCAGCACTAGCTTAGTTGTAGAGCTTCGAGATTCAGGTTCTGGTTTCGAATCTCGCTTGGTTCAGCCACGCTGATGAGTAGTAAACGACGAAATACGTTCCCGTAGATAATTAATTTTTTTAAATGTATATGTGGCTCCCCGTCTCGGAACATCACATTAGTAAAGGGAAATTATTAAAAAGAAAAAAAGTATCGCAAACAAAAAAAAATGACGTATATATTTGTTTATTTTTGTCCCAATCCAGAGTGAACTTGTGTCTAACTCTGCGTGGGGAGGTAAGTAAATATAAACCACGCGATAAAGAAATAACATTTTAATTTAAGATATTGATCTCCGTATGTTAAAATACATTTTAGATCGTTCCAGTATATATATATATATATATATATATATATATATATCTCAGGATCTTAAATAGTGCGTGGTTTCATTATAATCCTGGCAGTAATTGAATTTAATTTCAGTTTTTAAATCTTTAGGTCACCAATTGACTGTTTACTTTTTGTGTGGGTTCTATCTTACCCTAAAGTTATTTCTCCATCAATCATACTAGATTAACAATTACACCCGGATAACCCTAACCCGACACACACGCTCAAAAGTATATTACTATTACAGAATATGCAGAAATATTACATTTAAACAACATTTGTGAAAGTCATTGATATTTAATTTTTGCATATTTTATACATTTATTTTTTTTATGGGCTTTGAGTGTTGGGGACATATATGTTTCAAAAATAGATTTTAAATCGCTTATATCTTTCAAATTTGAGTGTTGGGGACATATATGTTTCAAAAATAGATTTTAAATCGCTTATATCTTTCAAATTTGAGTGTTGGGGACATATATGTTTTTTAAATAGATTTTAAATCGCTTATATCTTTCAAATTTGAGTGTTGGGGACATATATGTTTCAAAAATAGATTTTAAATCGCTTATATCTTTCAAATTTGAGTGTTGGGGACATATATGTTTTTTAAATAGATTTTAAATCGCTTATATCTTTCAAATTTGAGTGTTGGGGACATATATGTTTCAAAAATAGATTTTAAATCGCTTATATCTTTCAAATTTGAGTGTTGGGGACATATATGTTTTTAAAATAGGTTTTAAATCGCTTATATCTTTCAAATTTGAGTGTTGGGGACATATATGTTTCAAAAATAGATTTTAAATCGCTTATATCTTTCAAATTTGAGTGTTGGGGATATTTATGTTTACAAAATAGGTTTTAAATCGCTTATATTTTACAAATTTAAGTGTTGGGGACACATATGTAAACAAAATAGGTTTAAAATCACTTATATCCTTCCAAATTTGAGTGTTGGGGACATATATGTTATAAAATAGATTTTAAATCGCTTATATCTTTCAAATTTGAGTGTTAGGGGCATATATGTTTTAAAATAGATTTTAAATCGCTTATATCTTTCAAATTTGAGAGTTGGGGACATATATGGTTTTAAAATAGATTTTAAATCGCTCATATCTTTCAAAGTTGAGTGTTGGGACATATATGTTTTTAAAATAGATTTTAAATCGCTTATATCTTTCAAATTTGAGTGTTAGGGACATATATGTTTTTAAAATAGGTTTTAAATCGCTTATATCTTTCAAATTTGAGTGTTGGGGACACATATGTAAACAGAATAGGTTTAAAATCACTGATATCTTTCAAATTTGAGTGTTGGAGACATATATGTTTTTAAAATAGATTTTAAATTGCTTATATCTTTCAAATTTGAGTGTTATGGACATATATGTTTTAAAATAGATTTTAAATCGCTTATATCTTTCAAATTTGAGTGTTGGGGACATATATGGTTTTAAAATAGATTTTAAATCGCTCATATCTTTCAAATTTGAGTGTTGGGACACATATGTTTTTAAAATAGATTTTAAATCGCTTATATCTTTCAAATTTGAGTGTTAGTGACATATATGTTTTTAAAATAGGTTTAAATCGCTTATATTTTTCAAATTTGAGTGTTGGGGACATATATGTTTCAAAAATAGATTTTAAACCGCTTATATCTTTCAAATTTGAGTGTTGGGGAATTTATGTTTACAAAATAGGTTTTAAACTGCTTATATCTTTCAAATTTGAATGTTAGGGACATTTATGTTTACAAAATAGGTTTAAAATCGCTTATATGTTTCAAATTTTAGTGTTGGGGACATATATGTTTTTAAAATAGGTTTTAAATTGCTTATATCTCAAATTTGAGTGTTGGGGACACATATGTAAACAAAATAGGTTTAAAATCACTTATATCCTTCCAAATTTGAGTGTTGGGGACATATATGTTATAAAATAGATTTTAAATCGCTTATATCTTTCAAATTTGAGTGTTAGGGGCATATATGTTTTAAAATAGATTTTAAATCGCTTATATCTTTCAAATTTGAGAGTTGGGGACATATATGGTTTTAAAATAGATTTTAAATCGCTCATATCTTTCAAAGTTGAGTGTTGGGACATATATGTTTTTAAAATAGATTTTAAATCGCTTATATCTTTCAAATTTGAGTGTTAGGGACATATATGTTTTTAAAATAGGTTTTAAATCGCTTATATCTTTCAAATTTGAGTGTTATGGACATATATGTTTCAAAAATAGATTTTAAATCGCTTATATCTTTCAAATTTGAGTGTTAGGGACATATATGTTTTTAAAATAGATTTTAAATCGCTTATATCTTTCAAATTTGAGTGTTAGGGACATATATGTTTTTAAAATAGGTTTTAAATCGCTTATATCTTTCAAATTTTAGTGTTAGGGACATATATGGTTTTAAAATAGATTTTAAATCGCTCATATCTTTCAAATTTGAGTGTTGGGACATATATGTTTTTAAAATAGATTTTAAATCGCTTATATCTTTCAAATTTTAGTGTTAGGGACATATATGTTTTAAAATAGGTTTAAATCGCTTATATCTTTCAAATTTGAGTGTTGAGGACATATATGTTTCAAAAATAGATTTTAAATCGCTTATATCTTTCAAATTTGAGTGTTGGGATATAAATGTTTTTAAAATAGGTTTGAAATCGCTTATATCTTTCAAATTTGAGTGTTGGGGAAATATATGTTTTTAAAATAGATTTTAAATCGCTTATATCTTTCAAATTTTAGTGTTGGGATATATATGTTTTTAAAATAGGTTTGAAATCGCTTATATTTTTCAGATTTGAGTGTTGGGGACATTTATGTTTACAAAATAGGTTTTAAACTGCTTATATCTTTCAAATTTGAATGTTGGGGACATTTATGTATACAAAATAGGTTTTAAATCGCTTATATCTTTCAAATTTGAGTGTTGGGGACATATATGTTTTTAAAATAGGTTTTAAATCGCTTATATCATTCAAATTTGAGTGTTGGGGACACATATGTAAACAAAATAGGTGTAAAATCACTTATATCTTTCAAATTTGATTGTTAGGGACATATATGTTTTTAAAATAGATTTTAAATTGCTTATATCTTTCAAATTTGAGTGTTATGGACATATATGTTTCGAAAATAGGTTTGAAATCGCTTATATCTTTCAAATAGTAGTGTAAGGGACATATATGTTTACAAAATAGGTTTTAAATCGCTTATATCTTTCACATTTGAGTGTTGGGGACATAAATGTTTACAAAATAGGTTTTAAATCGCTTATATCTTTTAAATTTGAGTGTTGGGGACATATATGTTTACAAAATAGGTTTTAAATCGCTTATATCTTTCGAATTTGAGGGTTGGGGACATATATGTTTACAAAATAGATTTTAAATCGCTTATATCTATCAAATTTGAGTGTTGGGGACATATATGTTTACAAAATAGATTTTAAATCGCTTATATATTTCAAATTTGAGTGTTGGCGACAGATATGTTTTTAAAATAGATTTTAAATCGCTTATATCTTTCAAATTTTAGTGTTGGGGACATATATGTTTACAAAATAGGTTTTAAATCGCTTATATCTTTCAAATTTGAGTGTTGGGGACATATATGTTTCAAAAATAGATTTTAAATCGCTTATATCTTTCAAATTTGAGTGTTGGGGACATTTATGTTTACAAAATAGGTTTTAAACTGCTTATATCTTTCAAATTTGAATGTTAGGGACATTTATGTTTACAAAATAGGTTTAAAATCGCTTATATCTTTCAAATTTGAGTGTTGGGGACATATATGTTTTTAAAATAGGTTTTAAATCGCTTATATCTCAGATTTAGGTGTTGGGGACACATATGTAAACAAAATAGGTTTAAAATCACTTATATCTTTCAAATTTAAGTGTTAGGGACATATATGTTTTTTAAAATAGATTTTAAATTGCTTATATCTTTCAAATTTGAGTGTTATGGACATATATGTTTCAAAAATAGATTTTAAATCGCTTATATCTTTCAAATTTGAGTGTTAGGGACATATATGTTTTTAAAATAGATTTTAAATTGCTTATATCTTTCAAATTTGAGTGTTGGGGACATATATGGTTTTAAAATAGATTTTAAATCGCTCATATCTTTCAAATTTGAGTGTTGGGACATATATGTTTTTAAAATAGATTTTAAATCGCTTATATCTTTCAAATTTTAGTGTTAGGGACATATATGTTTTAAAATAGGTTTAAATCGCTTATATCTTTCAAATTTGAGTGTTGGGGACATATATGTTTCAAAAATAGATTTTAAATCGCTTATATCTTACAAATTTGAGTGTTGGGGACACATATGTAAACAAAATAGGTTTAAAATCACCTATATCCTTCAAATTTGAGTGTTGGGGACATATATGTTATAAAATAGATTTTAAATCGCTTATATCTTTCAAATTTGAGTGTTGAGGACATATATGTTTCAGAAATAGATTTTAAATCGCTTATATCTTTCAAATTTGAGTGTTAGGGGCATATATGTTTTAAAATAGATTTTAAATCGCTTATATCTTTCAAATTTGAGAGTTGGGGACATATATGGTTTTAAAATAGATTTTAAATCGCTCATATCTTTCAAAGTTGAGTGTTGGGACATATATGTTTTTAAAATAGATTTTAAATCGCTTATATCTTTCAAATTTGAGTGTTAGGGGCATATATGTTTTAAAATAGATTTTAAATCGCTTATATCTTTCAAATTTGAGAGTTGGGGACATATATGGTTTTAAAATAGATTTTAAATCGCTCATATCTTTCAAAGTTGAGTGTTGGGACATATACGTTTTTAAAATAGATTTTAAATCGCTTATATCTTTCAAATTTGAGTGTTAGGGACATATATGTTTTTAAAATAGGTTTTAAATCGCTTATATCTTTCAAATTTGAGTGTTATGGACATATATGTTTCAAAAATAGATTTTAAATCGCTTATATCTTTCAAATTTGAGTGTTAGGGACATATATGTTTTTAAAATAGATTTTAAATCGCTTATATCTTTCAAATTTGAGTGTTAGGGACATATATGTTTTTAAAATAGGTTTTAAATCGCTTATATCTTTCAAATTTGAGTGTTGGGGACATATATGGTTTTAAAATAGATTTTAAATCGCTCATATCTTTCAAATTTGAGTGTTGGGACATATATGTTTTTAAAATAGATTTTAAATCGCTTATATCTTTCAAATTTTAGTGTTAGGGACATATATGTTTTAAAATAGGTTTAAATCGCTTATATCTTTCAAATTTGAGTGTTGAGGACATATATGTTTCAAAAATAGATTTTAAATCGCTTATATCTTTCAAATTTGAGTGTTGGGATATAAATGTTTTTAAAATAGGTTTGAAATCGCTTATATCTTTCAAATTTGAGTGTTGGGGAAATATATGTTTTTAAAATAGATTTTAAATCGCTTATATCTTTCAAATTTTAGTGTTGGGATATATATGTTTTTAAAATAGGTTTGAAATCGCTTATATTTTTCAGATTTGAGTGTTGGGGACATTTATGTTTACAAAATAGGTTTTAAACTGCTTATATCTTTCAAATTTGAATGTTGGGGACATTTATGTATACAAAATAGGTTTTAAATCGCTTATATCTTTCAAATTTGAGTGTTGGGGACATATATGTTTTTAAAATAGGTTTTAAATCGCTTATATCATTCAAATTTGAGTGTTGGGGACACATATGTAAACAAAATAGGTGTAAAATCACTTATATCTTTCAAATTTGATTGTTAGGGACATATATGTTTTTAAAATAGATTTTAAATTGCTTATATCTTTCAAATTTGAGTGTTATGGACATATATGTTTCGAAAATAGGTTTGAAATCGCTTATATCTTTCAAATAGTAGTGTAAGGGACATATATGTTTACAAAATAGGTTTTAAATCGCTTATATCTTTCACATTTGAGTGTTGGGGACATAAATGTTTACAAAATAGGTTTTAAATCGCTTATATCTTTTAAATTTGAGTGTTGGGGACATATATGTTTACAAAATAGGTTTTAAATCGCTTATATCTTTCAAATTTGAGTGTTGGGGACATATATGTTTCAAAAATAGATTTTAAATCGCTTATATCTTTCAAATTTGAGTGTTGGCGACATATATGTTTTTAAAATAGATTTTAAATCGCTTATATCTTTCAAATTTGAGTGTTGGAGACATATATGTTTACAAAATAGGTTTTAAATCGCTTATATCTTTCAAATTTGAGTGTTGGGGACATATATGTTTCAAAAATAGATTTTAAATCGCTTATATCTTTCAAATTTGAGTGTTGGGGACATTTATGTTTACAAAATAGGTTTTAAACTGCTTATATCTTTCAAATTTGAATGTTAGGGACATTTATGTTTACAAAATAGGTTTAAAATCGCTTATATCTTTCAAATTTGAGTGTTGGGGACATATATGTTTTTAAAATAGGTTTTAAATCGCTTATATCATTCAAATTTGAGTGTTGGGGACACATATGTAAACAAAATAGGTGTAAAATCACTTATATCTTTCAAATTTGATTGTTAGGGACATATATGTTTTTAAAATAGATTTTAAATTGCTTATATCTTTCAAATTTGAGTGTTATGGACATATATGTTTCGAAAATAGGTTTGAAATCGCTTATATCTTTCAAATAGTAGTGTAAGGGACATATATGTTTACAAAATAGGTTTTAAATCGCTTATATCTTTCACATTTGAGTGTTGGGGACATAAATGTTTACAAAATAGGTTTTAAATCGCTTATATCTTTTAAATTTGAGTGTTGGGGACATATATGTTTACAAAATAGGTTTTAAATCGCTTATATCTTTCAAATTTGAGGGTTGGGGACATATATGTTTACAAAATAGATTTTAAATCGCTTATATCTTTCAAATTTGAGTGTTGGGGACATATATGTTTACAAAATAGATTTTAAATCGCTTATATCTTTCAAATTTGAGTGTTGGCGACATATATGTTTCAAAAATAGATTTTAAATCGCTTATATCTTTCAAATTTTAGTGTTGGGGACATATATGTTTACAAAATAGGTTTTAAATCGCTTATATCTTTCAAATTTGAGTGTTGGGGACATATATGTTTCAAAAATAGATTTTAAATCGCTTATATCTTTCAAATTTGAGTGTTGGGGACATTTATGTTTACAAAATAGGTTTTAAACTGCTTATATCTTTCAAATTTGAATGTTAGGGACATTTATGTTTACAAAATAGGTTTAAAATCGCTTATATCTTTCAAATTTGAGTGTTGGGGACATATATGTTTTTAAAATAGGTTTTAAATCGCTTATATCTCAGATTTAGGTGTTGGGGACACATGTAAACAAAATAGGTTTAAAATCACTTATATCTTTCAAATTTAAGTGTTAGGGACATATATGTTTTTAAAATAGATTTTAAATTGCTTATATCTTTCAAATTTGAGTGTTATGGACATATATGTTTCAAAAATAGATTTTAAATCGCTTATATCTTTCAAATTTGAGTGTTAGGGACATATATGTTTACAAAATAGATTTTAAATCGCTTATATCTTTCAAATTTGAGTGTTAGGGACATATATGTTTTTAAAATAGATTTTAAATTGCTTATATCTTTCGAATTTGAGTGTTGGGGACATATATGGTTTTAAAATAGATTTTAAATCGCTTATATCTTTCAAATTTGAGTGTTGGGACATATATGTTTTTAAAATAGATTTTAAATCGCTTATATCTTTCAAATTTTAGTGTTAGGGACATATACGTTTTAAAATAGGTTTAAATCGCTTATATCTTTCAAATTTGAGTGTTGGGGACATATATGTTTCAAAAATAGATTTTAAATCGCTTATATCTTTCAAATTTGAGTGTTGGGGACATATATGTTTACAAAATAGGTTTTAAATCGCTTATATCTTTCAAATTTGAGTGTTGGGGACATATATGTTTCAAAAATAGATTTTAAATCGCTTATATCTTTCAAATTTGAGTGTTGGGATATATATGTTTTTAAAATAGGTTTGAAATCGCTTATATCTTTCAAATTTGAGTGTTGGGGAAATATATGTTTTTAAAATAGATTTTAAATCGCTTATATCTTTCAAATTTTAGTGTTGGGATATATATGTTTTTAAAATAGGTTTGAAATCGCTTATATTTTTCAGATTTGAGTGTTGGGGACATTTATGTTTACAAAATAGGTTTTAAACTGCTTATATCTTTCAAATTTGAATGTTGGGGACATTTATGTATACAAAATAGGTTTTAAATCGCTTATATCTTTCAAATTTGAGTGTTGGGGACATATATGTTTTTAAAATAGGTTTTAAATCGCTTATATCATTCAAATTTGAGTGTTGGGGACACATATGTAAACAAAATAGGTGTAAAATCACTTATATCTTTCAAATTTGATTGTTAGGGACATATATGTTTTTAAAATAGATTTTAAATTGCTTATATCTTTCAAATTTGAGTGTTATGGACATATATGTTTCGAAAATAGGTTTGAAATCGCTTATATCTTTCAAATAGTAGTGTAAGGGACATATATGTTTACAAAATAGGTTTTAAATCGCTTATATCTTTCACATTTGAGTGTTGGGGACATAAATGTTTACAAAATAGGTTTTAAATCGCTTATATCTTTTAAATTTGAGTGTTGGGGACATATATGTTTACAAAATAGGTTTTAAATCGCTTATATCTTTCAAATTTGAGTGTTGGGGACATATATGTTTCAAAAATAGATTTTAAATCGCTTATATCTTTCAAATTTGAGTGTTGGCGACATATATGTTTTTAAAATAGATTTTAAATCGCTTATATCTTTCAAATTTGAGTGTTGGAGACATATATGTTTACAAAATAGGTTTTAAATCGCTTATATCTTTCAAATTTGAGTGTTGGGGACATATATGTTTCAAAAATAGATTTTAAATCGCTTATATCTTTCAAATTTGAGTGTTGGGGACATTTATGTTTACAAAATAGGTTTTAAACTGCTTATATCTTTCAAATTTGAATGTTAGGGACATTTATGTTTACAAAATAGGTTTAAAATCGCTTATATCTTTCAAATTTGAGTGTTGGGGACATATATGTTTTTAAAATAGGTTTTAAATCGCTTATATCATTCAAATTTGAGTGTTGGGGACACATATGTAAACAAAATAGGTGTAAAATCACTTATATCTTTCAAATTTGATTGTTAGGGACATATATGTTTTTAAAATAGATTTTAAATTGCTTATATCTTTCAAATTTGAGTGTTATGGACATATATGTTTCGAAAATAGGTTTGAAATCGCTTATATCTTTCAAATAGTAGTGTAAGGGACATATATGTTTACAAAATAGGTTTTAAATCGCTTATATCTTTCACATTTGAGTGTTGGGGACATAAATGTTTACAAAATAGGTTTTAAATCGCTTATATCTTTTAAATTTGAGTGTTGGGGACATATATGTTTACAAAATAGGTTTTAAATCGCTTATATCTTTCAAATTTGAGGGTTGGGGACATATATGTTTACAAAATAGATTTTAAATCGCTTATATCTTTCAAATTTGAGTGTTGGGGACATATATGTTTACAAAATAGATTTTAAATCGCTTATATCTTTCAAATTTGAGTGTTGGCGACATATATGTTTCAAAAATAGATTTTAAATCGCTTATATCTTTCAAATTTTAGTGTTGGGGACATATATGTTTACAAAATAGGTTTTAAATCGCTTATATCTTTCAAATTTGAGTGTTGGGGACATATATGTTTCAAAAATAGATTTTAAATCGCTTATATCTTTCAAATTTGAGTGTTGGGGACATTTATGTTTACAAAATAGGTTTTAAACTGCTTATATCTTTCAAATTTGAATGTTAGGGACATTTATGTTTACAAAATAGGTTTAAAATCGCTTATATCTTTCAAATTTGAGTGTTGGGGACATATATGTTTTTAAAATAGGTTTTAAATCGCTTATATCTCAGATTTAGGTGTTGGGGACACATGTAAACAAAATAGGTTTAAAATCACTTATATCTTTCAAATTTAAGTGTTAGGGACATATATGTTTTTAAAATAGATTTTAAATTGCTTATATCTTTCAAATTTGAGTGTTATGGACATATATGTTTCAAAAATAGATTTTAAATCGCTTATATCTTTCAAATTTGAGTGTTAGGGACATATATGTTTACAAAATAGATTTTAAATCGCTTATATCTTTCAAATTTGAGTGTTAGGGACATATATGTTTTTAAAATAGATTTTAAATTGCTTATATCTTTCAAATTTGAGTGTTGGGGACATATATGGTTTTAAAATAGATTTTAAATCGCTTATATCTTTCAAATTTGAGTGTTGGGACATATATGTTTTTAAAATAGATTTTAAATCGCTTATATCTTTCAAATTTTAGTGTTAGGGACATATACGTTTTAAAATAGGTTTAAATCGCTTATATCTTTCAAATTTGAGTGTTGGGGACATATATGTTTCAAAAATAGATTTTAAATCGCTTATATCTTTCAAATTTGAGTGTTGGGGACATATATGTTTACAAAATAGGTTTTAAATCGCTTATATCTTTCAAATTTGAGTGTTGGGGACATATATGTTTCAAAAATAGATTTTAAATCGCTTATATCTTTCAAATTTGAGTGTTGGGATATATATGTTTTTAAAATAGGTTTGAAATCGCTTATATCTTTCAAATTTGAGTGTTGGGGACATTTATGTTTACAAAATAGGTTTTAAACTGCTTATATCTTTCAAATTTGAATGTTGGGGACATAAATGTTTACAAAATAGGTTTTAAATCGCTTATATCTTTTAAATTTTAGTGTTGGGGACATATATGTTTACAAAATAGGTTTTAAATCGCTTATATCTTTCAAATTTGAGTGTTGGGGACATATATGTTTACAAAATAGATTTTAAATCGCTTATATCTTTCAAATTTGAGTGTTGGGGACATATATGTTTACAAAATAGATTTTAAATCGCTTATATCTTTCAAATTTGAGTGTTGGGGACATATATGTTTTTAAAATAGATTTTAAATCGCTTATATCTTTCAAATTTGAGGGTTGGGGACATATATGTTTACAAAATAGATTTTAAATCGCTTATATCTTTCAAATTTGAGTGTTGGGGACATATATGTTTACAAAATAGATTTTAAATCGCTTATATCTTTCAAATTTGAGTGTTGGGGACATATATGTTTTTAAAATAGATTTTAAATCGCTTATATCTTTCAAATTTGAGTGTTGGGGACATATATGTTTACAAAATAGGTTTTAAATCGCTTATATCTTTCAATTTTTTTACGGAATCGCAAAATAGTAATGAAATCTCAGATTAAAATCGGTATTTATCATCGAAAGATTAACTTTAAATACCTGTGACTTGTTTTATATGTACGAAACACTATTCGAAAGCTGGATCAACAAGTGTAGTTGGTCACGTGGGTTATTGTTAAGACTTGGCGGAAGTGTGCGCTCTACGAGTGCATTCATATCTTTATAATCTGATCTCATCTAGAAACGCTTAGTCAGCCACCTGTATAGCTGTAATAGATTTTAAAAGCTGCATGAATGTCATTCAAGATGACGTTTGCGCTTTTTTTTTCTTTTTTTTTTTTTTTGTCTAAAGGGCCAACAAGATGGATTGGCTGTCAATGAAAATATTAACAGTTGCCGGGATTTTTGTTTAATTTCCACGTCTGTTTCTTAAATCATTCTTTGCATATTAACTTGTGACAGTTAAAGATAAACAGACTCTATCAACCGATCAGGGAAGAGTGATGAAGTGATCGGGGGGGGGGGTATTATGACATGTAAAGGATTAGCTTTAGTTCAATGTATATATATATATATATATATATATATATATATATATATATATATATATATATATATATATATATATATCGTTGCCAGGAGTTTAGACACAATGTCAGGCGTTGCTTAGACAAGCTAGCGCACTAGGAAAAGCGCACTCTGACCTTCAAAAAATGCCTGAGCAGCCTCGTCGGCTTTCCCCTGTAGGAGCGCGTCAGGCGATTGTCAATAAACTAACCCATTCTCAGAGAGGTAGTCTGTGAGAGTTGACCTCCTAGGACTAAACAGAACCATACCTAAGCCGACAGCAACAAAAGTGAGTGTCGGACTGGTTTGTATCATAATTATATGACATACACACACACACACACACATATATATATATATATATATATATATATATATATATATATATATATATATATATATACTAGCAAGAACATACTCCCTCCAGTCGCATTTTTTTGGGGGGGGGGATGGACATGATGTCATGGTTAACGAATATATAATACACGTAGGATGTACTGACTGAGAAGATAATATCATGACGAAAGTACAATACCCCTCATCAGAAGAAAGGGGGAGAAAATGCCTGGGGGTTATATCATGATTACAGAATAGATAGTACACTATTTTCTCCTTATAAAAAAAGGAGAGTGTAGTCCATGGGAACATGGTCTTATGACAACAGAACAGATACAACATTACCCCCTCTCATAAAAATATTTGGGAAGATTAGCCCCACCCCCCTTAAAATGTAGGAGCTAATTTCTGGGAGGACGGATTTATGACAACAGAACTGATACTACACTACCCACACCCATGATTTATGACAACACAGATGATACTACACTACCCACACCCATGATTTATGACAACACAGATGATACTACACTACCCACGCCCATTGTTTATGACAACAAAACTGATACTACACTAACAACATCCATGATTTATGACAACACAACTGATACTACACTACCCACACCCATGATTTATGACAACACAGATGATACTACACTACCCACGCCCATGGTTTATGACAACAGAACTGATACTACACTACCCACACCCATGATTTATGACAACACAACTGATACTACACTAACCACACATATGATTTATGACAAAAGAACTGATACTAAACTACCCACACCCATGATTTATGACAACAGAACTGATACACTACCACACCCATGATTTATGACAACACAATTGATAGTACACTACCCACACCCATGATTTATGACAACACAACTGATACACTACCCACACCCATGATTTATGACAACACAACTGATACTACACTAACCACACATATGATTTATGATTACACAACTAGAAACTACACTACCCACACCCATTATTTATGACAACAGAACTGATACTACACTACCTACACTCATGATTTATTACGACACAACTAGAAACTACACTACCTACACCCATGATTTATGACAACATTACTGATACTACACCACCCACACCCATGATTTATTACAACACAACTGATACTACACTACCACACCCATGATTTATGACAACACAACTGATACTACACTACTCACACCCATGATTTATGACAACACAACTGAAACTACACTACTTACACCCATGATTTATGACAACACAACTAATACTACACTACTTACACCCATGATTTATGACAACACAACTGAAACTACACTACTTACACCTATGATTTATGACAACACAACTGATACTACACTACCCACACCCATGATTTATGACAACAGAACTGATACTACACTACCCAAACCCATGAAAAATGATATAATAACAGATTAAATCGTTTTTTTAGTTATTAATTTAAAAATACCTAGTCATACTAACATGAATTTTACTAGTTCCTTGGCCTTTTGGCTAAGATCAAAGTCTAGTGTCGATTCTCAGCATCACGGCAACATCAGATGCTTTACTATCGACGAAAATATTGCGTATATATAAGAAAATATTGAAAAGCAAATTACAAATGTATATGACAGAATATTAATTTATTAGAAACTGTTTAAAAAATAAATATGAAATTAGCAAAATCTAAAACTGCTTATGGGTGTTTACAGATTACTATACATACGATATTTCAGACTTTTATGTAGAATTTAATAATCATAAACCGTGAATGGTGCGGAGATATCCATGTTTTCCTCGTGGAAACTGTATTTAGTGTAAGTTGCTTGTTTTGTGATTTTTCTGTTTGCTGCTTTACAATAGATTTTTTTTCTGGAGGCGAGCAGCATGGACGAAAGATCATGAATTGACATATAAATCTTGGTTATTCATATGTGCGCGAAACGGTCTGTCAAAATGCATCGAAGTTTATTGAATTAGGACAAATATGAATAAAAACTTGGTCACTGGAATTTATCTTGATATTGTTTATTCATTTATATAGAGAGAGGGAGAGCGAAAATATTTTACTGTTATTCAAACCACATCATTTGCTTTACAGATTATATGGTTCAACTTCCTTCTAAATTAACCTACTATATTATTATTATTATATACCTTATTTCAATTAACGGTAGAATGATATATTAAGTTATTTGTAGTACTGATCGTACGGTAAAATTTGTTTTCGTTTAGCCGACCGGAAACTGAAGCGTGTACGGGACGACTAAAATAAGGTAATTATGAACTTTGAAGGAAAGGCATATAAAAAGGGAATAAAAGCGATGTTCAAGGCTTAGAAGAAAAGGGCAAAAAAGGTTAGACCAACACAACAATGGCTAGTCAAATCATTAATTTATATGTATCTGTGATTTGGGGCGAAAATCTATGTCGATGGCAAATGATTTAAGCAATAATACTGGATAATAGCACATGGTGCGTTGATGTCGCGATTTGAATGTACGGGTGTAAACTACCCCATTGAATGATGTAATCTGAAAAAAAAATGATATGGAAATAATACATAGAGAAAGTAAGTATATTAAAAAATAAATGAGTACGAATTGCAATTTAGGTCTTTCTTGACTGGAGGATTACTTCCTTTTTTACGAGCACTGAAGATTTCCTCTGAAAGAAATAAATGCTTTGAACACTTGAGCGTTATTGTATATATCTTGATGAAAGGCCAAAATAATTGTATGCTGCAAATAAAAAATGATCTTTTCGTGAAATTGGTGAGAATTTGTTCCGTTCGTTTGATGTGATTTGAATAACATTAAAATATCTTCTATTACAGCTCTAGTATCACACTATTGAGCTATTATAAAACTTTATATAACATAAAGTTTTTTTTACATATAAAAAATTCAATATATATATATATACATATATATATATTGATTTTTTTATATAAAACTTTATATAACATAAATTATTTTTTAATATAAAAATATTCAATAACTTTTTTATATTTAATAAAAACTTTTGCTATGTAAAGTTTTATAATAGCTAAATAGTGTATATTCGGGAATGAAACATGAATGTTTTAGTGTCGCTTACTTGCCATAAATATATTTTCATACTATATAAATAAATAATATATATATAAATAAATAATATATATGTATATATATATATATATATATATATATATATATATATATATATATATATATATATATATAGGTCCCGCTTATTGAGTTCTGTTAACAGCTTGCTAATATGCCCACTGAATTTGACTTTAAACGTTAATTTACTCTCTTATTTCCACGGCAATGCGTGATGGCTACATCTGTTAGCGCTCCGACTACTGAATCAAGGGTGACGTTGGTATTGGGGTTTGAATCGTGTGACCAGCAGGGACTGTTTTCTCCCATACTGATGATTGCATGGTAGCATGAAATATGTAAATGGGGCAATTTGTAAAATAATATTTATTTATTAATATATATATATTAATATATATAGATTTTTTTTTAAACCGAGAGAGAGAAAGAGAGAGAAAGAGAGAGAGAGATGTCTGTGTATAGAGTATATATGGATGTGGGGGTATTCGTGTATACAACTATGTACACACATATATATTCTCATATTTAGATGAACAAAAAGCACAGGCACACAAAGACAAATGTAAGTATATTTATAAATTTATACAATTGTGTGACAGCTTCTCCTACGTATGTGTGTTTCTCGCCTCTACGTTACTTTATTTTATAATCGAATATTTATTTAAATCAAAAATACTATCGCCTAAAATAAAAGGAACTTGAAAAAAAATTAATTTAATTACGAAATGAAATTAATCAGAACGCATTTCCGTTTATTATTTTTTTGTATATAATACATGGACAGCGGCACGGGTGGGGGGCAGGAGGGGCTCAAGCCCCCCCCCCCACTTTTTTACTTACCCCCCCCCCCCCACACTTTACGGTCATCAATAATGAAGTTTACCCGGGCCCCCCACTTTTTAGTAGAGCCCCCCCCCCACTTTTTAGTAGAGCCCCCCCCCCCCCACTTTTATAACTGTCCCACCGGTCCTGTAATAGTCCAGTCAAAATGTGACACCTCAAACAAATTGCTAACAAATGTTTTTAACTTGGATATTGGGCATGAATAACCTCTCTTTCGGATAAAAACAAAGTTTGCCAAAATTAGCCTCGCGGAAAGAGGTCATCGGGCGCCATCTTTAAAATCCAACTTAACAATATTCAAATTTCGAGACATAAAATTCCTGACATTTCCTGACAAGTATGTCCATTATTCCTGACAATTACTGACAAAAATAAACGTTTTTCCTGACAAAAAAACTTTATTAAATTAGAAATTTAAAAAATTGTGTTCCATGAAAACCCACACAAGGCCCACCCCAAGCCAGCTTGACATTTTCTTGGTATTTTAAATTGTAATGATAGGTAGCTATATGCTTAATAATAAACTAACACCAGAAAATGACTAGCTCCTGCCATTGTTTTCATGTTTTTTTTATTTCTTATACAAATATGAATATAAAAGGTACAAAAACAGACTAAGTAGCCTTTTTCAAAGCCACAATAGTCACATTAATTCCTGACATTTCATAAAAAAAATAGGTACAAAATAAGTACAATTTACAAGGAACGGACCAAAGAACATTTCTTGTCAAGAACTAGTCAAAGGTAACTACATCATCATCAAGATCTGGCTGTGGTGAGTTGCTGCAGTGGAAGCCTTTGCAAATACCACACAAGTTTGAACAGTCAATACTATGTTTCCTGCAACTGCATCTTGCTGTAGTACACCCTTAAGTACAGTTACACCTTATTATAGCTAACAAATTTACAGGACCAGCTGGCAAGTCAGTCTTGATTTGGAAGTAAATTCGAAGGCTGTGGAATTTCGTAGCCGCTCTTGTTAGTGGCAATGATTTGGCCTCAACATACTTTGAGCTTTTTGCAACCTTTTCCTTAAAGCGCCTCAGTCGGAGATGATTGATGTTTTCTCCATCATTACCACTGTACAGGCACACTAAAGCCTTCTCCCCAGCTTCACTAACCTCTTCTGCACTGCTATACTTGCCACTTCTGCCAGTTTGAGGAAGTTTCTATTGTTCATCACCTTTCGAAGGGATGCTGCCTTCCCAATTCCATAAACACTGGATGTATAATCAGTAGTGCATGGATGAAAAGAATGTTGAAACAGACCAACATCTCCCAAAGATTTCCTCATCTCTTTGATGTTCCAGACTTTCACACTTTTTGCACTATCGTTTGGTTGTGGCATGAAGATGTTGTAACCATCATCTCTATTGGCATGATAACATAGAAGCATCAATAGGTCAGTGTCATCTGCTATCAAAATGGTTTCTCCTATCTGTACCAGTTCTAGAGCAGTCTTCACAATCAATACGTCAGCGTCTCCAGATGCATGGACTACTTTACAACCTGCTTCCTCCAAACTCTTTCGCAGCAAGTTGATGAACAATTGTTTGTTTTCTTGATTAGCTAGGAAAACATACTTTTTTTTAATTTGAACACCATTAAAGGGGTCAGTGACACATTAACACCAATAGAGTCCCCTGCTTGGCATCGGTGAGTCGCGTCTTTAATGGATGGACCACTTTCATACCCATCAAAGACAATGTATGGTTTTCCATATCTAGTTGTGACATATCTGCGGTATTGGGCACAGATCTCATCAAATGTGTGACCTTTTTGCCATAGGAGGCATTGAAGTAGTGCTCCACCATCTAAGACATACTGTGGATCTGAAGACTGTGGACCTGATTGTACAGGGGAAGTCAGTTCCCATATTGCGTCTGCCAAAGCCGTTTTTTGCCTCTCGCGGTAGTCTGAAAGAATCAAAAAGTGAAGGTGGGTAACCACAAAGCTCATACTGGAAATGTTCTTGCTGCTGCTGAGTTGAGGGTTCATTGGTAGATAGCACACACAGTCTCTGGAATAGGAGTTGGGGATCAGTCTCAACTGCTTCATCTTTGCTGAGCGAAACTTTTGACCCAAGTGTAATTGCCTGATCCTTTCTTTTAAAAGTGTACTTGTGGACATTTCTCCAACCATTGAAGCTATGATTGCCTCCTCTATGGAGTTTGCTCTGTCCACATTCACCTTTTTGTCTCCAGTTACTCTACTTGAAATGCTGTGAATGGACGGATCTTTCGTGAAAGGGTCATATGCCTGGAGAAAAGCAAGGACCTTCAATGTATCCCTCACATATCGCTCTTTTCTTGCTGAAGTAGTCTCCTGGTGCTTATCACTAGTGCCATAACGAATGCCTGCTAATTCTTGTATTGTAAACTTGATTTCATCGCACGCTAGCAGTGATAGCGTCCAAACCAATTGTTGAATTTCGTCCATTCCTCTGCCATGAGTAAAACCTCCAGACGTCTTAATGATTCTCATTAGCACCTGCTCAATAACCAGATCCGTCGACAAGCCAGCCCACTAACGATCACTCCTTCTAATCACATGGAATCCTTCAGAAAATTTCTGGTACACTTCAGGATGGCTTTTCGGCAGCCCCTCCATTTGCTGCAAGTACAAGTATGCTGACTTTGCATATAGGATGTGTCCTGCTGCTACGAATATTGGCAGCATTTTCCTTACAGCGTCAAGATGCAATTCCCAGTTCCCGGTGCGCTCTGCTTGGATTACCAATTACAGGATGTTCACCATATCAAAGTATTGAATCCACAATTTTGTGTTCGCTGGTCAACCATCGCATCCTTCACATGGTTGATTCTCTGGGCAATCCTTGTCATAGACTCTGATGACAGAACATTATTCAATGTCTCAGTCCCATCAAGAAGACCTTTCAATAGCCCCTGGGCTTCCTTCAGGTCTTCATTTTGAGGAAATCACTCTTCTGCATCAGTGTTGGGTTGATCATCCTCAGTGACATGTGAAACTGGCAAATCATAGGCTTTCGCTAACAAAATAGCATTTAGAGCAGATCAACTAAGAAGTGAGCACGAATGACTCTTGCAATTGCTTTATCACTTAGCATGTGCTTGACTGTGTTTTCAGCATACACAAGTTCAAAAAATTCTTGCAATCCAGAACTCGTCATCAAATGACCAATTGACTCCAGAAATTTCATCTGTGTATGGAGCCCACCAAGTCGCAAGACAAATGATTTCAGGGGACTGGAACTAGGCTGTGACTCGACTATCATCATTGCTTTGTACGAAAGTGGTTGATCGAATGTTAGAATTGGTGTAATGTTGTTTTTCCTGGCTAAATCGCTAATGTAACATAACGTTGAGTACACGCAGGTTGGGTAACCATGGTCCATGTCGATCATTGGCAAAAAAAACTGTGGCTGATTTCCCAGGATATGTTCCTTTGTGCACTGAATGCATAAGGCCTGACCATGCGGGTCTGGACGGATGTGAAATTAGTGAAACCTCTCAAAGGATGTCGACATTAGCAGTGGAATCGACAACTTTCTTGGGCTGGAGCTCTTAAAGGTCACTGGTGGTTTTTTGGTGTGCTGTGAATCTAGGTACTTGGTGATGATCTTTCCAACCGATATTATATCTTCTGAAAGGACCTGAATCCTTAGAACTGGTGTTGCTTTAACTTTCCCGGGCGTAAAAAATGCTATGATGCTCATACCGTGGAATGTGTTGAATCCATCAACACTCCTTACATTATGGTCCACATTATCAGTTACGAACTGCACAAATTCAGTTTCAACAGGTAAGAGAGTTTCAGCGCCATGAATAAGAGCAGCACTTTCGAATTTCTGGACTTCCGAGTAAGATGAAGAGAAGCCATGCTTATTCAGAGTGTCAATTAAGAACCCCGATCCAAATTGGTCATGCATTTCCACTGCTAAACTAAACTGCAAAGGTGCAAGGAGAACTCTTGGTCTAGCAGCCTGCATTATCGCTTGACCAACTGATGCAAGTTTCAAATCATTGTCTTTGCCTGCAAATATCTTCCTGAGCAAGATCAACAATATTTTAGGAACATATTCAAGAATCGCATCCTATTCCAGATCATTCTTAGACGGGTAATATTCTGAACTGGTCTGGATACCTTTAATGTCATTCTTGATAAGCTTGGCTGCCGTCTCTATGATTCTGATGGCCTCTGATTCTGAATTGTCTGTTGAGCGGCTCTGTGCATAGAATTCATGGAGAATACATTTTGCTGTACTTAAGAATGTAACAGCATTATGTTTCCCATTAATTTCAGTCACAATGATTTTGTCTTTGAAATGTTCTAACAATCGAGATTTCATGTATGAGAGACTGTATGATTCAAAGCCAGTGTCCTCGAGAATGTCCTCCATTTTTTTAACAAGATCGACAATGGTGAGTTGCTCCTCGTCATTTTGCTGCAAATATTTAACAACTTCAAGAAATGCCTGCTTTCTCTCTAAATGCTCTGGTCTACCAAGGTTTTGTTTCTTAGAAGAATCAGCAGAAGAGAATGTCTTAGGAATGTTTTTATTGGAATCAAAGTTTGCAAAACATGTTCTGTGATAACCTGCTTATTCTGAAACAAGGTCAGCTACATAACCTATTCTACCTTTAACAGTGGATGCCCAGCCATCATTTTTTCGGACTTTCTCACAAACTTTTAACACTCTGTCCTTAAACTCAATAGTTTCTACATGGGAAACATCAACACCTCTTTTCTTTCTATCAGATTTTGCTCCAGCACCACAAAAAGACAATGTTCCTTAAAGTTAAACACGCACAAAGAGCGGCTTGCACGGGATAGCATTTCATCATGGGTGGACCTGTTTTTATGGTCAATTTCTATGTATTTGGGGTTGATTCAACGCTGTCTGAATTATGATCTTCTCTCCACGTTGTTCAGAAGCTCTATTAATGGAATCGATGCCCTTCTGGCTGACGATGAATGTTTCTTCATTACTGGACAGTTCATTGTTGCAAATAGCACACTTGTCAGCATCCATAATAATCGGTACTTCACTTTGGCCAACCTGAAATTAGAATATGACAGAATATTAACCTCCTGCAGTAATACATCAAAAGAAGTTATAATTGTATTTAACTTTATGAAAACTGTTGGTTTTATCCAATTTCACATTGCTACATTTGGTATTTTTGAAGATGAATTTACAGAAATTGAGTTGAGAGAGGGGACTCTCTCAACTCAATTTCTGTAAATTCATCTAGAATCGACGGCAATCTTTAAAGATGGCGCCCGTTGACCGCTTTCCACAAGGTTAATTTTGGTAAACTTTCTTTTATCTGAAAGAGAGGTTATTCATGCCCAATATCCAAGTTAAACACCTTTGTTAGCAATTTGTTTGAGGTTCAGCCAAAAAACCAGCCAGATTGACTGGACTATAAGTCAGCCATTTTTTTGGTGTTGAACATCATACTTGAACTTGTTTTAAAATATATACAGACGCATGAGACTTCGGATGATTGCGTATACCGTGAAACTGCATTAAAATCTTAAGATAGTTAAGGTAACCCTTTTTAGTTATTTATTGTTGCCTTTGTATATGCAAAATCTACTGCATTTGTTCGGCTTTATTCAAATTGCAAGTGGTTGACTTTTCTAAATGATTGTGTGTACGTGTTTTGATGTTTTTCTGCGTCTGCTGCATGTCTGTGTTTTTTTTTCTTTTGTATCCGTTTGTTTTGTTTGTTTTGTTTATTTGTTGTCTGTTTTATTTTTTGTTGTGTTCGTTTTATCTACATCTAATAAAATAACGTCATTACATAAACGTTACATAAACGTTACCGTTGCGTTATTTTGTAAATTCCGCATAATGTTATCTCGTAAGTTTTCTGATAACGTTACACTAACGTTCAGTTTTAGACTCTCCACAACAGAAACGTTTAAAAAATTCACGCATGAATGCGGTATTGTTGACACATCTGAGCTGGTACACCAACCACTAGTCACCTCTCTTAAGAGCTTCTAATCGATTAAGTCTCACACTGTCTACAAAGAACCAACCCCTATCCCATCGCCGCAATGCTGCATCATTGTGCTTATTTTACAAGTACTTCAATGGAATATGCCCCGAAAAACTTGCTACACTTGTATCCCTTCAACTTAAATACCCCCAACTAACCCGACTGTGCCAACATACAGAAATTTAAATGTGATATGAACAAACATTTCACCACACAACTCCCCATTTAGGATGTCCCTATAAATCTGGCCCCTAATTCTCAGTAGCTTCTTACATCTCAGTGACAATGTGCCTTGTTTGGAGTGAATAAAAAAATAAATAACAAAATAAATTTTAAAGATATGAAAAAGGAGGAGCGTACAGACAAGCTTAATAAACCGAAATAAAAAAAAGTATCGCTGGAATCCCGGGGGGGGGGGGGTAAAATCCACATAATTAATAAAACGATGACAGATACCATAAAGAAAATGAATAGTCAATTTTAGGAAGATATAAGAATGTGCGTTCATCGTCTAAATTAGTGATGCTGCATATCTAGATTTCTTCTTGTTCAGTCGTAATGATATCCGTGTTTAAACTTCTAATGCTGATGGGTGAGGCGAACTATCGAAGAAGCTGAAATTAAACTACACAAAAAATATTTCTAGCCGAGTCAAATAAATAAAACCGAATCTATTCTTTTTGTATTTTAACAGATAGAAGTTTATTGATACAGTAACG
Source organism: Sepiola atlantica (assembly GCA_963556195.1). Lineage (NCBI taxonomy): Eukaryota > Metazoa > Mollusca > Cephalopoda > Sepiida > Sepiolidae > Sepiola > Sepiola atlantica. Next base: position 46,071,409 of record OY744548.1, read on the forward strand.
ATGAGTGAGGCGAGATTACCGTTTTTTGTTATGATCTACGAGCCCAGATAAATTTATGTCTGTCCAGCGTCGCCTTTCGTTTCTAACTGAATTATCGTTTAATAAATCTCCTATTTCTTCTACAATTGAAATAATTCCTCATCCGAATCTTTTATTCACAACAATCATTTTTATGCATGTTTCTCATTTGACATATATAACATTTTTAATTGCGACTGTGGGTCTTGGCACATTTCCAAAGACTATATCCGTTCAATAGATTTTCTTTTAATTCTTCGTAATAGTATCTATTAGGCGCCAATTTTTCATATTATAACACTTGTTTTAATTATTTGTTTAATTTTTAGCAGGGGGTTAGCTGTTTGCTCACGTAAACTCATACCCTGGTTTTGATATTTCAATGCTCTCTAAATGTGTGTCTGGCATTTTAGAGAGGGCTGCGTCGTACGCGCGCGTCAAATATTGTTTTCAGACAAAATCAACTTTTCACGTGAATTAAAATTGCAAAAATAAAAAGGTAAAATAATGAAGATTCCACTTAAAAAAACATTCAACAGAATTAAACATAGTTGAAAGCAGTTAAAAATGACACAGCGAAATTTAATTAATTATTGCTTAAAAATAACAAAAACAACATTTCTTAGTAAAAAATTATAAAATACTGAAAAAGTCGACAATAAGATAATATTTGAAAAAATTTTAAAAATGCTTAAATATATGGAATTGATCTAAATAAAATAAATGGCCGCCACTGATGGAATTTCTGTTTTGCATTTTTTTTTTTTTTAATCAACGATTCTGATATCGATTGAACCGCAAATCCTTAGATTATAAAAAATATTTTTAAATTACTGTTCAATTTTTAGAGTTTTCAATTTGCTATGCAAGTTTTAAAAAGTAATGTGATCTATCTTATTCGATATTCCGAAAATGCGTCTGTGCACGTGGCAAACTGAACGCCCCGTTAAAAATTGAACTGAATTTCTTTCATTTCTTTTTTATTATTTAAAAAAATAATGTTGCGGGCATTTAAGGTTCTACTAAAAAATCGTGGGAGTCGCACCTTTACCCACCCATATTTTTCAGAACCCCCAGCCTCCCTAAGTTTTAGCAAAAGAAAGCAGGGTACTTAAAAAAGCCTAGAATTAGTTCGAAACGGGATCCTATAGAAAGAATAATCTTTATTTTTCATCTTCCCTAATTTTTCAGCAGAAAAAAAAACCAAACACTTACACCCCTATCTTTTTCAGGGAAAAAATGGCCAGGATTATCCCCTCCTGTACAACAGGCACCAACAGAAATATTTTGTATACACGCCAAGTTATACATTTTTGAAAATGACTAAATCAAAAAATTTGGCAAAAAATATCATTTCTTACGATATCTGGTCTAAAGTGTAAAAAAAAGTTCCGGGTATTTCCACGGTGTTGACGTGTTATCGCACAAAAATCATAGAATCGCATTTTTATTTTCCGTTGACAGCGTGGGAACTTAGGAGCTAAATTTACTGACATCTTATATTATTTTTAAAATCAAACAGTTTTATATTAAATATAAAGCTCAACGTCCGTCTAAATAAATTAATTAATTTGAAAAGAAAAAGTTATATTCATATCGTTTTAAATTACAGTATAGTTAACATTATTAAATTAAACTATTTTTGCACTTTTTTAAACAAGTATGCGTAATAAAGACGACTCTTGTCTTTTGAAGTAAACTAATCCCTGCTAATTAACTTGATGTAGCATGATGACATCTGAAGACACGAAGCAGAAATAACAGCAACGATCGTATGGATCTGATATTAAATTTATCATGAGTAAAAATATTTAATCAGGTTTCAAATTAAAATGTTGCAAGAAATTAGAAGAAAAAGAAAATGAGAAAACAAGACTGCACATCTTGTTCAGTTCTGATGAGAAGCTTCATAGAATTTTTTTACTGGTAAAAAAATTAATTTCTCCATGTTATTATTTAGAAAGCTATTCTTAACATTACGAGGGCGGGGGTCTTTGTTAACTATGCTGTACCGTTACCGAAACAAACTATACAATAAATCTTTGTAGTAGCAGTCGTAGTATTACTCGCCTTTGAAATAATAATAGTGTGTTTCCCCATTGAGCAATAATACAATCTTAATAGGTGATCAATTTCGCTATTCAAAAGAAAACCGTGTATTTATTTAACGTAAAAAACTGAATGAATGAGAACGTTGGTCTTCCATTCGCATCTATTTTATTGTAATACTAGATGTTATTATAATACTACATGACTTTGCCAATTGCTTCAGTTCGCCACCTTAAAATACTTTCAACAAAACTTTTAACTAATAAACATTTTACTGTGGTAAACACGAAACAGACTATTCGCATTTATTATTATACAAAGATAAATATTAACATTTTGATAATTTTGATATGAATTTATTTAGCTTTTAAATATGACCATAAAGAAAAGAAAAGACAGAAGAAACAAATTTGCCTGGGCAGTAGTGTGGGGGAGGAGGCTTTGTTTTCAACTTACAATTAAACAATGTTGGAAATCAATTCAGTTCGTCGAAATTATTCTAGAAAGAAACACAATAGTGCTGCATAAACAACTCTCCTGCTCTTCCATTCACGTCTATTATAATGTGTATTAGAATGAAACGAAACAATAAAAATTCATTAATAAAATTAATCTTCAGGACAATATTATTCAGAAAATTAACATCTATGCCGATGATACCACTCTTTATTCTGGTGTTGCTTCTCGCCCATCTTCCCCGGAGTGCTGCATAAACAACTCTCCTGCTCTTCCATTAACGCATATTATAATGTGTATTAAAATACTGGATTTAACTTTTTACTAAAGAAAATACATAACACCAATTCAAGTTTTCTTTTGTTTATTTTCTTTAAGATTTTTCTCCAGAAATTATTTACAATATGTATTAAAATAAAAACAAATTATTATGAATAATTAATACTTGTTACTTTGTGATTTTAATCTTTTTTTTAATTAATATGTTTATTAGCCATGAACTAGTTTTATCGCGAAATTTTGTTGTATGTACAAGGTCTGTCTTAAAAGTATCCGACATTTCGTTTTTCCGTGTTAAATAGAGACGATAGGGCGGCTCCACTCTACACAGTGAATGAAGACACCTTCATGCGCATGTGTGAATTGCATCACAGTCTTCCTGCGCGTTAGTTGCTGCCTGTCAGTCATTACGTTAGGTGCTACACAACGTGTCCGTCGGGTTACAGTTTCTTTCAAGATGACTGAACGTGTTGAGCAAAGGTACTGCATCAAATTTTGTCAAAGCTTGGTGATTCTCAAAGCAAAACAATTCGTAAGATTCAGAAAGAAGAGTGGCTGCGAAATTTGTGCCCAAGTTTTTGTTGCAGGAACAAAAGGACCTCCGTTTTCAAGTTGCACAAGACCTTCTGGAAACCGCTAACACTGATCCTGGGTTTGTCAACACCGGGATGACAATGGAAGCATTCCGAGTCTCCAAGGCCAAAACAACGCGACATGTGCGAAGCAAAATCAAGGTGATGCTGACTGTCTTCTTTGATATCTGTGGAATTGTGCATCACGAATATGCACCGGAAGGACAAACAGTGACAAAGGAGTACTATCTCGATGTTCTCCGGCGTCTCTGTGACGCAGTTCGGCGCAAAAGATCAGACATCTGGACGGCGAAAAACTGGCAACTGCATCACGACAACGCCCCCGCACATTCATTCCGATTGATCCAACATTTCTTGGCCAAAAATGGAATTCCAGTTGTTCGCCAACCTCCATACTCTCCCGACATGTCTCCTTGCGACTTCTGGTTGTTTCGAAAATTAAGACGCCACTGAAAGGTTCCCGTTTTGAGACTAGTCTACACAATCTGCAGAGTAGAGATTCCATTTATCTGTTCACATATACTTTTCTTAGCTATGCTCAGGATGTTGGTGGATCTCTTCTCTTGTCATTCTTATGAAGCGTCCATGTAACTGTGTTTCTTCCAACTTTTCTTTTCTTGTCTTTTTGTTTCTGGTTTCGGTGCTTCCCAAGTTGTTCATTGAGACGGTATTTCTTGCTGCGTTCTGTGTTTCTGCCTTTCTGTGTTATGGGTTATGTATTTCTCCAGCTCTTTTTGTGTCTTCCACACAGTCTTCTATACTTACCAGTCCTCTTCCCCCTTCGTTTCTTTTAACGTAGAGTCTGTCTGTATCGTCTTTTGGGTGTAGTGCGTTGTGCATAGTCATTAATTTCCTAGTCGTCTGGTCAAGGTGCCTGAGTTCTTCTTTAGTCTAGCTTATTAATGGTCCAGAATATATTATTAGTGATACTGCTCAGGTTTTTATTTCTTTTACTAGATTTCTGCCATATAATTTCGTTTCTAATAATTACCTTGTTTTTCTCAGATATTCCTTTCCAATCTTCTTTTTCATTTCTGTAGATTTGATGGTATCTGCTTCTATAATTCCCAAATATTTATAGCTATCCTGTTCGCCTAGCGCCCTCATCTCCTCTTGGTTGGGCAGTTACATGTCCTCTATTGTCTCCAGTTTGCCCCTTTTTCTCTCTAGTAGTGCACCTGGCTGAAGATTCTGGTCGTATTTATCAGCTTTTCCAGTTTTTTGTTTTTTTGCTTTTTGCAAATAACTTCAAGTCATCCATGTACATGAGATGGTTTATTCTTTGTTCTGTGTCAGTAAACTTGTATGCAGCATCACATTTCCTGAGTTCAGTGTCATCATGTTATGATAAATAGTAGTGATAATAGGGAGTCTCCTTTGAAGATGTTTCTCTGTATTTTTATCTCAGTGAAGTCTTGCCCTCCAGCTATCAGTTCTAGTCTCAATGTTTCGATTGCTTTCTTAATTAGATTAATAACCCTGTCGGGTATATTGTACATATTTAAGGATGCTTGAGGGATAATGTAAGCTTTCTAGTAGTCAATCCATGCCTTGATATGTTTTTTTCAGCTTTGACTTCCTTCAGGATCTTTTGGATCTATGTATAGTAGATTTTCAGGCATTCTTTTTGTTCCTCGGGGAGCAGTCCACTGTTGTGCAGTTAGTGCCGTTAGGATTTTCCACAGAATTGATCCGTAGTTGTTTGTGATCGTTCATTTTTGCATTGTTTTGTATTAGCGTTGTCCTTTCTTTAGTCATCCACTCTGGTATGTCTGTTTTGTAGATACATCCTCTCAGTTTCTGCGCTAGTCTTTCATGTAGGGTCGTGAATTTGTTAAACCAGCATGTATGTATTCCATCGTGGCCTGGTGCTTTCCAGTTTGCCATTTTTCTTAGGGTTGTCTTCATCGTTTCTTCATTAATGTCTGTTTCTGTTCCTTCTTCAATTTGCTGTAGTTCATCTTTCATGTTCTTCAGCCATTTGGCATTTTTGTTGTGTTCTTGAGGTTTATTTCCATATCTTGCTCGAGAAGTGTTTTGTCTCTGCCGGGTCTCGGGTCTGGTTGTTCTGTTGCTGTTGTTCTTTCTCCGTTTACGTTTGTGTAAAACTGGCTTTCATTGTTTTCAAAGCTCCTGTTCGTTTTGTGCTGTCTCAGTCTTCCTTCTTTTGCTGCTATCTTTTGTTTTAGTTCATCATGTTTCTTATTTAGTCTTTCCTTGCGAATCAAATTTCCGCTCTATCATCGTTTCCTTTTCTGTTTCATCCTGTTTACGGTTTTAGCTTCTTTTCAAAGTTTGGTGATCTGGGTTTCCAGTCTGATTTCCCATCCAGGCGTTGTCGGTTTATTCTTTTGGTCAGTCTTTTTTCTCTTCTTCTTCTTCTTCTTCTTCTTCTTCTTCTTCTTATTATTATTATTATTATTATTATTATTATTATTATTATTATTATTTATTTATTTATTTATTTATTTTCTCACAAGAAGTTGTCACATGAATCATTATCATCATCATCATCATCATCATCATCAAAACAGTCGGTTTTTCCTGGAATCTCGAGATTTTCAGTTCTCTCACTTCTTTCGATCACCGTTGCAAATCACTTTCGATTCTAGCAATGTTACATAACGGCACCCAAAACCAAACATTCGTTACGTTATCAATGATGAAAATCATCGCCACGAAAGTCTATTAAGCGCTTCTCAAAACACGAAAGCGACACGAAAGTTTAGAAGCGTTCTCAAGCCTTTGTAACACTCAATTTTGAGGTACTTTTAATATATTTCCTTAAGGGGAACTTTTATGGCATTTTTAAGCCTTCAAACTGTCGGTCCATTTTCAATACTACTCGTTAAACATATTTTCTTAAATTCTGTTCTCATTAAACACAGTTCATTAAACATTTTACATTAAACATTGTATCTCATTTAAACAATTTAAACATTTTAAACATTGTTCGTTAGGCATATCAAATTCAGCATTGTTCACTTTTTCTTTCGATTTTTAGTTCTTTCCGTTTTACAGATTAGGACCCAAAATGTTATGCACAAAAAATTACCTTACATTTTCTTTCGTCGTCTGGTCGTGATCGCCGTTGGTGCCATCGGTTTCGTTGTGTCTCTTTGGCCGTGATCGGTGTTGGTGATATCGATCTGTGGATAAATTTTACTAACAGGCAAAAGAGAAACGCGGAGACAATTTTTTCTCAGAGAGATTCAAGTCTTTTATTAGTTGCGGAGGGTTTTGTTTCCATTCATTCCTTCGATCCTCATTCATTCTTCCTGCTGGGGGAATGCGACGGGGATTCCTGCTGGATCTCCAAGAGATCCAGCCATTACGACGAGCGATTACATTTTCGATTCCTCGCTCTCACTTCCCGAGCTTCTCCGTTTCATTTCAGAACCCACAGAGAAGGTCCACCGTCTAGCTCGTTGCCATACTAGTAACTCATTTAAAAACCTTAGTTTCTCACGAAAGAAGGAGTGACGTCATACAGATCATAACCAGAACTGGGCTGACCTTTATTGAACTTCACCTTTTGAAGTTGGACAGGTTTCACCAGTTGTTTTGACTTCTCGGGCTTATTCATTCCGATGACAAATGTATGTCCCTTCGATCTGCACTGAACTCGAACTAAGTTCATCCCTCTCACAATAAAAACTAGTGGACGTATTCGCTTTTAGGCATACAGCGCCGCTCATAATATAACAGCAACAGCTGTTTACCATTGAGTTTTCGTTGGCAACTGCCGTTGATTTTCTCTGCAATTTGAGTAACAATGAGCCTTCTCATGATTCCAATACACTCCGTGCCCTTCCAGTGGAAGTCTGGATTGTGATATCCGTACTCAGTCTTTCCATCCTCTCAGACTCTTCACGGCCATTTGGTGTGGTACTAACTGATGCTGGTGCCATCGTGTTCCTTTTGTGTGGTTCTATAAAATTATAGGATTTTTCTTACATACCTACCCTAGCAGTTTCAGTTGCTTTGGAGTCGTGTCTATTTTAGACTCTAGTTTGACGTTGTCGCATTTTTCAAATGACAATTTTATATCTGTCTTCGATAAATTCGATTGAAATGAAACCAAGCGTCAAATTGGCCGCCGCCGCCATCATTAATCACGTGACATTGAAACGAATAGCGGCAATAAGGTCACACGAAACACTCGAATATCTGACGATGCTGAATTTTCCCACGTTAAATTCAATTTTTCACTTCTTATAGCATAATTAACTGTTGGACTGATAACAAATTAATTATATATATATATATATATGTATATATATATATATATATATATATATATATATATATATATATATATATATATATATATATATATATATAATGTGTGTGTGAGAGAGGGTGTTTTTCTCTGTATGTATGACTTATTGCTTTTGTGTATGTGTGCGTGTGTATAAATTGATTTTTTGTGTTGTGATTTACGTTTTTCTTTTTCATTTTGTGTGTCTGTATGGTATGTGTGTGTCAGAAACGATTTTTTCTGTGTACGATTTACGTATTTTTTTGTATTTTGCGTGCTATTTTGCCGTTGTGTGTGTGTATGTGTGTGCGTAATTTACTTACTTTTGTATAGTGTATGCGTTAGAGCTGGTGTTTGTGTATGAGTTGCTTTTTGTGTGTGATTTATTTATTTTTTATTGTGTATGTTAGAGAGGAGGGACTGTGTGTGTCATTTAAGTAATTTTGTATGTGTGTGTTTTAGTTGGATTTATATGTTATTTTTTTTCGTTAATGTATGTCCTCATTTACTTGCCTCCCCACGAGGGTAGAGTTAGACACAAGGTCGGTTTTCATCATAGGGAAAATCTAATTCCCCCAAAAAGCACACTCTGAATTGGGACAAAAGTAAAAATTGTTTCAGTCTAGTAGGATTTCTTCTTTACTGATTTGAGGATACAACAGATGAAATGTAGTATCAGAACAGATACTACACTTTGCTCCTAGCTAAAAAGCCACCTTAATTAGTCACAGTTTTTACTCTATTTTGTTGGATATTATTTTTTTTATCTTTATTCAACGTTGACTTAATTGAGTTATTTCAATCATTCCATTTGTAAAAAAAGGTAAAGGTAAAGGTCGCATAGCCTGGACGTGCACGAGTGTCGTTGCCGACATCGCACACTGCCCATGGCCGTAGCGGCGGTGATTTGTTAAGAATCACCGTGTCTAGGGCACAGCATATGGAAGGCGGAGCCCATCCCTCTCCTTTCGCTGCCTTGAACCTTCCCTGAGTTTTAGTCAGGTACCCATTTACTGCTGGGTGGACAGAGGGAGTTTTCAGACCCGAAAATTCGCATGCCGTGAGTGGGATCGAACCCGGGTCGAACCAAGACAAGTGCTATAACCACTCGTCCACAGGCCCATTTGTAAAGAGAATTCATAAATCTCGCCTCAGTTTGTAGAATTACAATTCTTAAAGAGAAAAAGAAACGGAAGATAAATGAGCAAAATGTCAAAAGTAAAATTAGAACAAAACGCTGCAAATATTCCTGTGCGAAACCGAAAAAGCAGAATATGCCTTCGTACACAACCAGTGCGTTCATAAAAGAAGGAAAACAAATAAAATTAAAAATAAATAACCCAAGACAAATATGTTAATTACTGACAGGCAACTCCGACGTTTTATTTTTATTATTTTTTCTATAGTTTTTGCTATAACTTTTAATTTTCAATAAATAAAATAAAGCAAAACTTCGTGTTTGCTTTTTATGGATGTGCGAACGCTCACACACGATATCATTGTTTTAAAACAAACGATGCGAACGAAGGTGAAAAGTAACAAGCTTCTATAAACTACTCTCTCTCTCTTTTTTCCGTACGTTTAGCTTATTCTTTCCTTTTGGTTGTCCCTGAAATAAAATGTATGATTCCACATAAATGTGCGAACTCAACATTCTCGACCAATGAAAAGGATTCCCGCTCGTTCGAAACGACAAATTAGCGAACCAGTGTGAAATGTCAATTTCTAATGAAAACCACTACCAAAAATCCAGAACAGGAGATAAAGGTCCGACGAGGAGCGAGTAACAGCACCAGCACACCCTCTTGCCTTCAAAGCCAGGGGACACAAAACGAATACTCAACTCACGCACAGACAAAGCAAACAACTACTCCACTTACACACACACGCAAGCGCGTGCACGCACTGAAAAACGATGTCGATCTTTTACCCACCTAGTCCCTTTGCAATAATACTAATGCGTCGTTCAGAATTGTAAGACACCTCGCTATCGAGAAGTGTCCGGACATACCACGTGGCTATATATAGTTTGGTTTTTACTTTGTAGTGTTTTGTTTTCGTTCTGCTCGTACGAACAGCTGCCAGCCGCAAGTTGCTGAACAACTTTCTTTGAAAAAGCGTGAAAATTTACATACCTCCGATTTTTGTCAAATTTTAACAATGAATGGCTCTAACATTTTACTCAAGAAATGTTGCGTTTGATATTGAGCATCGTTTTCAGTCGCAAAAAAATCTACACAGAACGACAGAGACACGACATTTCCGTCAATAATCATAATTTTTTTTTTTTCTAATTTTGAGACTGTTTTAAAAGATAAAGAAATTTTCAAAACTACAAATCATCTTATAAATGAAACTAGAATAATGTCTGAGCCTTGACGGATCCATACTATGAAAGTTTATTTGCTTTATTGGTTTGGTTGGTATTTTGACGGCAAATCAACCCTTCTGTTTGTTTGTTTTTACTTTCATTTACCCCAAACAATGCACATTGCCACTGGGACGTAAGGGGATACTGTGATTGGGGGGCATATTTATAGGGGGCATACAAAGTGGGGAGTTGACAGCAAGATGTTTGGTCACATTACATTTAAATTTCTGCATGTAGATACAGTCGTGGAAACAGGGAGCAGGGAGGGAATTCCAAAGACAAGTGGTCCGATGAAAGAAGCTATTAGAATAGAAAGTGTTCCGGTATCTGGGGACATCTACAGTGAAGGGGTGGAATTTTGCTGCTTGTCGGGTTTGTCGATGGATATTTACGTTGCATGTATACAGGTGCAGTAAGTTCGTCAGGGCATATTCCGTGGAAATACTTGTAAAACAAGCACATGGGTGCAGCATTGCGATTATGAGACAGGGGCTTGAGCTTGGTAGACAGTGCGAAACCTATTAGGTTATAGACTTTTTGTACACTGTTTAAAAGGGTGAGATTAGTGATTAGTGATAGATAGATAGATAGATAGATAGATAGATAGATAGATAGATAGATAGATAGATAGATAGATAGACTCTAACCTGACGTAAAGAAATGTCTAACTAGTCTTATAGCAAGATAATTTAATAGGTACGATTAATACATGTTCGATGGCTTGTTCATGAATCATTTTCATTAATCTTTTGCGGGGCAGGTCATTAGCCAAAAAAATTATCATCTTTAAGGCGTTTCGGTGTCAGTCGAAATTTTTTCTCTCTGATAAATTGTTAATAACCCTAACACTATCAATCAAATCTGATTCATATCCTGATAGGCCGTTGTGCTATCAAAATGAAAGGAGGATAAATTATCCCCTAATGACGCCGCTGGGTATCACTTGATTGATTAAAACGGGAAATGTATGAATCGAATAAGATCAGCTCTGAATTATGCATCGATGCGTTCAGGTGTCTTTCAAAAGTAAATGAATCAATATAATAATACCAAAAAGTAAAACTTATTTAAAAAAGCGTATCGAAGTTGAATCATACCAATTGTATATAACTGTGATATGAGTCGCAAAGTAACGAGACTAGTGTCATAAACAATTCTTTTGTTTGTTATACCTGTAATACTAGTCGCAAAGTAACGGGACTGGTATCATAGACACTTCTTTAGTTTGTTATAACGCAAAGTTACGAGTTTGGTATCATAAACAATTGTTTTTATTTGTTATAACTGTGATACGAGTCGCAAAGAAACGAGAATGGGGCCTTAAACAATTTATTTGTTTGTTATAACTGTGATACGAGTTGCAAAGTAACGAGACTGGTGTTATAAACAATTCTTTTGTTTGTTATAACTGATACTAGTCGCAAAGTGACGAGACTGGTATCATAGACAATTATTTTGTTTGTTATAACTGTGATACGAGTTGCAAAGTAACGAGACTGGTGTCATAAACAATTGTTTTTTTTTGGTCAAACTGTAATACGAGTCGCAAAATAACGAGACTGGTGTCATAAACAATTGTTTTTTTTGGTCAAACTGTAATACGAGTCGCAAAATAACGAGACTTGTGTCATAAACAATTGTTTTTTTTGGTCAAACTGTAATACGAGTCGCAAAATAACGAGACTGGTGTCATAAACAATTGTTTTTTTTGGTCAAACTGTAATCCGAGTCGCAAAATAACGAGACTGGTGTCATAAACAATTCTTTAACAAGACGGGTTCCCTTTGATGACTCCATAAGCCTGAGGGGAAAAGGAAAATTCACAAGGAACTAGAGCAGGTGAATATAAAGGTTGTTCCACTACTGCGATATTGTTTCGTTCAGATGCTCAGGACGTTGTTGTCAGGTGCATTGTCATTATGTAGAACGGTGATGGGATGGGGCAGTAGGCAGATGCACATATAAAGGCAAAAGATAACACATCTAACATGATATCTGCGGAGTGTACTATATTATTTTCCAGATATCATTGTAATCTTAAACTGTCTGTAACCATTGCATCTTTTTGTAGGGATTTGTACCCCCCCCCCCCCGTTATAACGATAATACATCTGACTACAACGTTTTGAACATCGGGTATTGAATCACGGAGTTTCGGCGCTCACTACATCTAGCCACATTACGACGAAACAGCTGTCTGTGAATGATTATATTTCATATATATGTGCAGCATAACTCCTCCTTAAGAGAGGTCCAACACCTTACAGATCACAATCAACTTAATTTACGTGTTCATAAACATAGATTGTTATCGCATGCTTCTCACAATCATAACTGCGTCATCGTTTTTCTCCCATGACTGGGGGAACCTGCCATTAATTGTTCACAGCCTCGAAGAACAAATAAACATCGATTTGAAGAAAGAACATTTGATGGACACTTTCTTCTGCCAGCGGCGACGGTGGGGGCGAATTCCCGACCCACGATTTTGTCTTAATCATCGTCGGTGTCCTAGACATTCTCGCACGTTTGTCGCTCTCGAATTCTTCGACCCGACTTATCCTTCATCCGTTCCCTCCCCCTCAGCTGACATCACATCCGTTCTCAGAAGAACAAGGGTCGAGATAACATTTGAAGACACTTGCTAACTCGATGACATGTGTACGTGTCGAAATATGCTAGTGAATTAAAATCACGAGAAGAATGCTACCAACCGTACACACTTACTATATAACATATGCTCCATTATGGGTAGTGAACGAAATGATGGCTATCCATTCTAGTAGGTTTGTTTCGTGGATACATCTACTCTGTTTTTGCATTAGCTTCTTGTGTGGGGTCGTGAATTTTCAAAACTAGTATCCATGTATTCTATTGTCGCTTGGTGCTTCCTAATTTGGCATTTTTTTATAGTTGTCTTGAACGTTTCTTCAGTAATTTCGATTGCTGGTCTTCAATTTCCGAAGTTCCTCTTTCATGTTCTTCAGCCATTTTGCATTTCTGTCGTGCTCTTATAGCTTTCCCCATATCTTGCCCCAGAAGTGTTTTGTTTCTGCCAGGTCCGCTTGTTCTGTTCTTGTTCTTCCTCCGTTTACGTTTTGATAAAACTGGCTTTCAGTGTTTTCAAGTCTTATTTTGTTTGTATTGTTCTGATTTGTATCTGTATCGTCTCAGGCTTCCTTTTTGCTGCAATCTCTGTGTTAGTTCTTCATGTTTCGTATTTAGTATTTCTTGTTTGTGAGTCATATTTCCTCTTTTCAATCGTGTTCTGTTCTCTTTCATTCTATTTACGGCTTCAGCTTCTTTTTGAAGTTTCTTCATTTATGTTTTAACTCTGATTTCTCATCCAGGCTTTATCGATCAATTCTATTGGTGAGGTTTTGTTTCTATTTTAAGTTTCATACTTACTAATTTGACCTTTGCCTAAATTAAATTGTTTAAGTTTGTGATATTATCTGTTGAGATGTATGGGGGTCTGTAAACTTTCTGTTTTTAATTTTAATTTCTTCCATTCTTCGTTCTTAAGGGATAGGAGTTTTGTTTAGTCTTCGTTCATAAATCATTTGATGTTTTCAACTTCTGATGATCTTCCTGTGGAGTGATCAGTCCCCTTAGTTTCAGTGTTTATGTTTTGCTTGTCTTCTACCTCTAAGTTTTCAATAAACGGTATTTCTTGATATATTACATCATTTATCTTTCGTTGGATTTTTATTCATTCCAGCTCTGAGAACCACACTCTTGAAGAACCACCTACCTTGATGTGCTATCATTTGTTCCGTTACATGGTAGTCAGTAGACATGTCCCATGGGTTTTTCATTCACTTTCTTTTCTATCCTCTTTCTTTACGGTTGCTTCTGTAGCAGTACTCCATTACGAGTCTATTCTTTTTTATGGTCCATTTCTTCCTATAAGTTTATGGTTTGTTGTTTTCTTCATTTCTGCTTTCCTGTGTTTGGACCATGTTATTGTCGTACCTGAAATTATAGAGGTTACTTACTTGTTTTTGGTCCGTGATATTCCAGGTCCACCATGTTGGCCAACGAAGGAGCACCTGTCGATCATGATATTACGATCATTCATCTGAGTGGCTTGTATCGTAATTATGTAGCATTAGTCATATGTTGGTGTATGTGGCAACACAAGGCACAGGCTTAGTTTACCTGCGGTCCTGTCACATGGATAGTTTTGATCTCTCACTTTCGTTGGAGATAAGGTGCGCTATCACACGAATATAGAAAGTGGCATTTAAAACAGACGCGACACAGTTACACACAAACTAATTCTTACCTATTGATATGGAGCATGGAGAGAGAATCTAATTGCCAATTTCTATCTGTGCCCTTTCGTCGGATTGGTAGGGGTTGAGGTTATCCATTTACATGTTTTCCCCCTAACCTTATTGTTGTAACCGGTTCTTCCGAAATCTGAGTTACCTACGAATCGGGTTTATTGAGGAGGGGACGAGTGTTGTTAGGTGTCATTTATTGGATAGTTTGAGATTTAACTAATTCACCCACCTTCTATTGTTGTTATCATTTGCTATTCAAAACATTACAAAATATCACTATTGAAATTTTTAAAATATGGGAATTAAATACGATTTATTCTCACCGGCTTCTTTGCAACTGCTTCTGACATTTGAGTTCCTAAGAAGAGGGGTTATTGGGGAGAGTTTAGAGTTAGATGTCATTATTATTATTATTATTATTATTATTATTATTATTATTATTATTATTATTATTATTATTGTCATCGTTGTCGTTGTCTTACAATGACGAAAAATTATAAAACAACAAGTGTGTAGTTTACAAGAGTATATATTTACAGAAATAAAGTTTTGCCAGAGACAACTCATGAATTTGTCAATAACAGTACTTATAGTGTCTCGAGAGAATCCGGGAGCAACAACAACAACAACAACAATAAGAACAACAACAACAATAATAACAATAATAATAATAATAATAATAATAATAGTAATTATAATAATAATAATAATAAGAAGAAGAAGAATAGTAATAGTAGTAATAATAGTAATAATAATAGTAGTAATAATAATAATAGTAATAATAATAGTAATAATAATAGTAATAATAGTAATAATAGTAATAATAGTAATAATAGTAATAATAATAATAGTAGTAATAATAATAGTAATAATAATAGTAATAGTAATAATAATAGTAATACTAATAATAATAATAATACTAATAATAATAATAGTAATAATAATAGTAATAATAATAGTAATAATAATAGTAATAATATTAATAATAGTAATAATAATAATAATAGTAATAATAATAGTAATAATAATAATAATAGTAATAGTAATAATAATAATAATTATTATTATTATAGTAATAATAATAATAATAATAATAATAATAATAATAATAATAATAATAATAATAATTATAATAATAATAATAATAATAATAATAATAATAATAATAATAATAATAATAATAATAATAATAATGATAATAATGATAATAATGATAATAATAATAATAATAATAATAATAATAATAATAATAATAATAATAATAATAATAATAATAATAATAATAAAAGATAAGAAGCGGGAGGGGAATCTATTGTCCCCCTCCCCCCGGTTGTCTAAGATTAGCCTATAAAACTTATACTATGTAGTTAAGTAACATATATATATTATTATTTAAAAAAAAAAAAAAATTTGTGAGTTTCATAGTGCACATTTCACCTTATTAAAAGGAGATAAACACTATACCTGTGATAGGATCACAGGCAAACTAAACCTGGGCCTGGTGTAGCCACATACACCAATATATGAGTAATGCACAATAATAACAATGAAACCCGTGGGACTCAGAAGAAAGATCTGAGTGTAATGATGGGCATATGCTTCCTCGATGGCAACATGGGAGACCCGGTCCGCATCCTGCGAATTTTGGCTCCTTTGATTTTAGGAACAAAACTACGGACAAAAAACAGGTGAGTAACCTCTCCAATTCCAGGTATGACAAGGACACAGACCAAACACAAAAAAGCAGGAATTAAAAAAAATCTAAAAAATCTAGATCAAAATGGACCATAAAGGAGAACAGACTATTAATGGAATGCTACTACAAAAGTTGCCACCCCACAAAAAGAGGCTACCGGAAGCGATTGAAACATCTATGAAACACTGCTACTGGCTACTATACAACGGAACAAATGATAGCAGACCAAGCAAAACAGATCCTCAAGAGAGGATGGTTCTAGGAGATGGGACTGACGGAAATCAAACTAAAGAGCGGGACAGAGTAAAAAATACCACCCGACGACACTCCCCCCCCCCCAGGAAGAAGACAGACAAAACATAAACCCAGTAACGGAAGAGGTCGAAGACTAGGAAATCACAGAACTCACCGAAGTAGAACTCACAGAGGAAGAAGCAAGATAAGTGGAAAACATCAAACGATAAATGTCTGAGAACAAAACAAATCTCCCATCTCTAAGGAACGAAGATTGGAAGAAGTTAAAAGTTGAAACAGAGACAGTAAACAAGATACTCGCGTACATCCCAACAGACACTATCACAGACCTAAACAACTTGATATATGCGAGGCCAAAATCACTAAGTATGAAACTAAAAAAAGAAAAAACACATGGCCAAAAGAATGGACCGACAAAACCTGGATGGGAAATAAGACTGGAAATCCAGATAACCAAACTCCAGAAAGAAGCTAACACCGTAAACAGGATGAAAGAGGATAGGAAAGGATGGAAGGGCAGATATCCGGTTCACAAGGAAAGACTGAATAAGACACATAAAGAATTAAAACAAAAGATAGCAGCAATAGATGGAAAACTGAGACGATATAGATACAAATCAGAACAGCAAAAACAGAACACGACCTTTGAAAACAATGAAAGCCAGTTTTATAAAAACGTAAACGGAGAAGGAATAACATCAGAACAACCTGACCCGACAGAGACAAAACACTTCTCGAGCAAGATATGGGAAAAGCCTAAAACAAATGCCAAGTGGGTGTAAACATAAAAAATGAACTACAGGAAATAAAAGAAGGAGCAGAAACAGAGATTACTAAAGAAACCATTAAGGACACCCTAAGGAAAATGTCAAACTGGAAAGCACCAGGTCATGATGGAATACATGCATTTTGGTTTTAAAAATTCACGACCCTACATGAAAGACTAGCACAGAAACTGAGAGGATGTATCCACAAAACAGACATACCAGTGTGGCTGACCAAAGGAAGGACAATGCTTATACAAAAAGATGCCAAAAAAGGAACGACCCCAAGCAGTAACAGACCAATAACCTGTTTACCAACAATGTGGAAAATCCTGACAGCACAACTGAGAGAACAAATCTACCAGTCCCTAAACAAACGTGGACTACTCCCCGAAGAACCAAAAGGATGCCGTAAAGGGAACAGAGGAACGCATGACCTCCTATATATCGATCAAAAGATCCTGAAGAAGGTAAAAAACAGAAAAAATAACATATTCATGGCATGGATTGACTACAAAAAAGCTTACGATAGAATCCCGCAAGCATGGATAATTGAATGTTTGAAAATATACAAAATACCCGAAAGGATTATTAATCTTTTTAAGAAAGCAATGAGAACATGGAGACTGGAACTGACAACCGGAGGAAACACCTGACTGAGATAAAGATACAGAGAGGCATCTACCAAGGAGACTCCCTATCACCACTACTGTTTATAATAGCTATAATGACACTCAACTACATACTCAGAAAATGTGATGTCGGATACAAGTTTACAGACACAGAACTAAGAGTAAACCACCTGATGTACATGTATGACCTGAAAATATTTTTAAAAAGCAAAAAGGAACTGGAAAAGCTGATAAATACGACCAGAATCTTCAGCTAGGACATCCAAATAGAATTCGGAATGGAAAAGTGTGCACTACTAGAAATAAAAAAAGGAAAACTGAAGACAACAAAGGGCATGGAACTCCCCAACCAAGAGGAAATTAGGGCGCTATGCGAACAGGATAGCTACAAATATATTGGAGTTCTGGAAACAGACACCATAAAATCTACAGAAATGAAAGAGAAGATTGGAAAAAATATTTACGAAGAACAAGAAAACTCCTAGAAACGAAATTATATAGCAGGAATCTAATAACAGTAATAATCACCTTGGAAGTAGCACTAATAAGATACTCTGGACCATTCATAGGCTGGACCAAAGAGGAACTCAGGCACCTTGACCAGAGGACTAGAAAATTAATGACCATGCACAACGCACTACATCCAAAAGACGATACGGACAGACTCTACATGAAAGGAAACAAAGGGGGAAGAGGACTTGTAGGTATAGAAGATTGTGTGGAAGACTCAAAAAAAGAGGTAGAGAAATACATAACTCAACACATGGAAATCCTTATCACTGCAGCAAGAGACACCATTCCAACAAACAACTCGGGAAGCACCGAGTCCAGAAACAAAACGACAAGAAAAGAAAAGTGGGAAGAAAAACAACTACATGGGCGCTTCTGAAGACTGACAAGAGAAGAAACAAACGAAAATAGCTGGGCATGGCTAAGAAAAGGACACTTGAACAGAGAAACGGAATCTTTACTGGTGGCTGCACAGAACAATGCAATTAGGACAAACTACATCAAAGCTAAAATAATAAAACCCAGGAAAACAGTAAATGCTGACTGTGTGGACAAAGAGACGAAACAGTAAATCATATAATAAGTGAATGTAGCAAACTAGCCCAAAAAGAATACAAGAACAGACATGACTGTGTGGAGAAAGCAGTACACCAGGAACTGTGCAAACAATTGAATTTCGAATACGCAGACAAATGGTACAAACATAAACCATAAACGGTACTGGAAAACGAAAAACACAAAATCATCTGGGATATGGATATACAAACAGACAAACTCATACAAGCAATGAGACCGGATGTTATAATAATCAACAAAAAGGAAAAATCTTGCAAAATCGTAGACTTCGCCGTTCCAGCAGCCCACAGAGTGAAGCTCAAAGAAACAGAAAAACGAAGCAAATACACAAAACTAGCCAAATAACTATGGAGCATGAAGAAAGTCTGTATAATACCAATAATCGTAGGAGCACTAGGAACAATCCCAAAAAACCTGGAAAAAAGACTGGGAGAAATTAGAATCAAAGGGATCATTGGAACTATACAAAGGACGGCAATGATCAAAACAGCTACAATCTTAAGAAAAATCATTGAATGCGGAAACCAACCCGCATAAGCTACGAAGGGTCACACGGAATCTACTACAGGAAGAAAACAAAACCACAGAAAGAACATATCACAACCAAAGGAACAGAAAATGCAAGAAACATCACTTTATAAGCTCAGCCCCCCCCCCCAAAAAAAAAATTAATTAAACCGGCCTCAACTGACACGACACAAAAATGAACCAATGAACAGAAATAGCAAGAAACACCATCAGTTCCCCGCCCCCCCCCCAAAAAAAATAATAATAAAAAATAAATAAATGAAAAATAATAAAATAATAATAAAATAAATAAATAAATAAGTAAATAAATTTTAATTAAACAAAAAAAATTGTACCAGCCTAGGGTGACACCACACAAAATATTTGCATAGGGTCAAGGAGGATGAAAAGACCGAGGATGGACAGCACAAACCAGACCTCCACTGGAAGTGCAGAGACTGCTGGGACCTTGGGGAGGCTTATTGCCACCAAAATCCCAAAAAGAACAATGGTCCTTACCAGCGAGAAATCAATGATAAACGGCTGTTGTGATACTGCAAGTTTATTTGCGGTGGCTATCGAAAACAGGTGGAGAATACTGGAAATCTGGGGAGACTTGTTGTCACTCAGACTCCAGGGAATACCCCCGGTTGTCGGTGAGCAATCACTAATGACTTGTATGAGAATTCCTAGTGAGTACATAATAATAATAATAATAATAATAATAATAATAATAATAATAATAATAATAATAATAATAATAATGGCATCTAACGTCAATCGCCCCCCCCCCAAAAAAAAAAATTAAAACGTTGGGAAGTCAGAAGCAGTTGGAATCTCATGATAATAACCGGTGGTGTTTCTTGGAGTCTGAGTGATTTCCAGTACTCTCAACCTCTTTTGATAACCATTGCAAATGACTTTGCGTTATCGCAACGGCTGTTTACCATTTATTTCTCGCTGGCAACGATCATTGGACTTCTCTAGTATTTGGGTGGCAATAAACCTCCCTAAGGTCTCAGTACTCTCAGCACTTTACCAGTGAGGTTCTCGTTAATGATCTCCCGCTTCTGTCTTTTCACCCTCCTTTTTGTGTGGTATCAGCCGAAGCTGGTGCCATCACTTTATTGATGGAGATGAAATGTCTTGCAGTTTCAATTCCCTTGGGTTCGTGTTAAGATATTCTTTCTATGTTTTTGTTTTCTTTCCATTGTAACTTCCATATGAATGGTTAGCGTTCGCAGTTTATGTAGGTTAGTTTCTGCAGTCAAGGATTTTCCTTAAGATTTCAGCTGTTTTCATCATAGCATGTTGTATGGATTCACTCTTCCTTTTGATTCCAATTTCTTCCAGTCTTTTCCCCGTGATTTTCGGGACTGATCCTAGTGCTCATACAATTATTGGTATTATATTGATTTTCTTCATGTTCCATATCCTTTTCAGTTCTGTTGCAAGTTTCGTGTATTCGCTTCGTTTTTCTGTCTCCTTCATCTTCACTTTGTTGTCTGCTGAGACGGCAAAATCTACGATTTGGCAGGTTTTGTTCCTTCTTGTTGACTATCATGACATCCGGTCTCCTTGATTGTATGAGTTTATTTGTTTGTACCTCCATGTCCCAGAGGATTTTGTAGTTTTCGTATTCCAGTACTGTCTCAAGTTTTTTGTTATTATTATTATTATTATTATTATTATTATTATTATTATTATTATTATTATTATTATTATTATTATTATTATTATTATTATTATTTCATAGTAGTCTCAACTTTTGGATGTTTGTAGTTGGATTTTTCTTTTTGAACATCAAGTCAATTCCCTTGACTTTAGACATTCAAGCTGCGCCTTAAGACTTTCAACGTTCCTAACAGGCAAATCTTTTGCAGAATTGGGGAATAAATTGTCTCGTTAATCTGTTTAAGCCATTTATGGTGGCTTTTCGTTATGGGTCAAGCGTTCCAATTACAACGGGAATCACCTCGACTTCTTTAGATTTCCATAGTCTAACTAATTACCATTTTAGGTCTTGATATTTATTGATTTTTTTCATGTTCTTTCTCCTGCACTCTTGTATCGAAGGGGCAGGCTATATAAATAATTAGGCAAATTCTCTTATTTTTGTTTAGAAAGATTAAGTCGGGTTTGGAATGTTCAAGAACCTTATCAGATTGTATGCGCATATCCCAACGAAGTTTGACATTGTCGTTCTCCTGTACCACTTCTGGCTTATGCTCATACCACTTCTCATGGTAGTTCAATTCATAAAGTCTGCATATATTCCAGTGTAGTACCTGAGCGACTTTGTCGTGTCTCCATTTTTTATATCGATGTTGTGCTAACATAGAGCATTCCGATACAATATGCACTAAGGTGTCTTCCCTTTCATTACACAATCGGCAAATCAGTGATTCTGCAGTTTGATGGACCTAGTGTGAGTGGCTTGTTCCTAAGTTGCCATTAAGGTGCTCTCAGTAGATCTTTTCAGATCACCCCTGACCAACCAATTCCAGCTGACATTATCTCTAAATGCAGTATTCTTAAAGAATACACTGTGTAGTTTCTTTCAAAATAATTTTAACCCTTTATCTTGTAACCTTTGATTCTGTTTCACCCCAGTTCTTAGTATTTTCTCTCTTTTCATTTCTCTTTTTATTATTATTATTATTATTATTATTATTATTATTATTATTATTATTATTATTATTATTATTATTATTATTATTATTTACTCGCTGGGACTTCACACACGAGTAATGACGTGGTCGCTCACTGTCGAAAACGGGTAATGTTACATGGAGTCCGGGTAACAACAAGTCTTCCCACTTCGATCACCATTACTCATGTGAACTCTTAGTTTTAAAAAAACTTTTTATATAAAGTAGGTAATGAATGCACTGAGGAGAGTACTGATGTAAGTACAAGCTAAAACTAAAACAATATGGAACTGACCTTTAAATAAGATACGAACATACAAATCGCAGATTAGACGAGCGATCGGGCGCATGAATTTAAAATATTGTTAAATCGCAGCTGACGTGTTAATGGAAAGGTTAGGGGTCAGATGGGATTACACCGAACGAAAGTTACTCAAACCACGTAATTTCCAGGCAGGGTCGTCTTCCTTTCCCTTTTCAGTTTTCTCACCCTTAACCGACGAGACTTGGGCGAAAGAAAACGTGGTTGCACGCCGTCCTCAAAACTTAGGACGACAAGCGAAGGGCGACTGATTCTCTCTCTCTCTCTCTCTCTCTCTCTCTCTCTCTCTCTCTCTCTCTCTCTCTCTCTCTCACACACACACACACACACTCTCACACTTTCTCTCTCTCGCACGCACGCATGCAAGTTAATGTTTTACCCTTTTAAATAAAGCTTGTTCAGGACCGGCGGGACAGTTATAAAAGTGTGGGGGCTCTCCTAAAAGGTGGGGGGGGCCGATTAAACACATGCATATATAACTTCATTATTGATCACCGTGAAGTGGGGGGGGTCAAAAAGTGTGGGGGGATTGAGCCCCCCCCCCCCCCCCCCTGGTGCCGCCGTCCATGTTGTTATCAACTAACGAAAGTGTCGGCGTGGTTTGTGTCAGTGACAAAGAAGCGACCAAAATTCCCAGCGACGATGGTGATGATGTCTATCAACGTAAATGACTTCATACGCCCATCGGTAAGAAGGTGTATATAAAACACTATCAAATGAGCGTCTGCGTCTGATAAAAGAAACGGAACAATTAAAATCTTCGTCTTTTTCTCTTCAACACTTGACAGATCAGATGTTGACATTCATTTACCCGGCATTGCCTGGGCGGAGATATATTGCCAAGGTGGAAGGCTTCGTCCGAAAAAAATAAGTTAAAGTATAGAAATGTTTAAAAAAAATTTTTTTTTTTTGAAAGTCGCATTCAAAAATTCAGTTGAGACGAACAAAAAGCGTATTTTCAAGTTTATGCGAGAACGTGAAATACACGTTCGCATAGAATAGCGTACGTTTAAACCCCGAACTCCACAGATTGAACAGTTTCTTACGTAGTTAACTATAAGTTCCAAAGAAGGAGCTGCAGCTTCCAAAAATGGGCAGATAAATTTGCAGTGATCGCCCCCCACCCCTCGGTATTTCTTGGTGAGGGCGATTCAGACGACCAGCAATAAACTAATCCCTCTCCCAAAAGAACAGGTAACGTGATGCAACGACGTCAATAATAGGTTCGCACAGAATATCGTATGTTTATCGCAACTCCGCACTGAATTCGCTAGTTTTGAAAAGTTAACTAAACTATCTGCGTGAATGTTGCGTCTTAGTCGGACACAGATCAAGGAAGATAAACTTTACATTCACTCTATAACAATAAGATACTGAACAAGCAATGCTTACTTGGGAACAGAAAACATTTCTACTACTAATGTCTGCAGATTGAAAAGTTGCAATAATCTCTCTATATATATAAATGCCAATGTCTGTGTGTGTGTGTGTGTGTGTGTGTGTGTGTGTGTGTGTGTGTGTGTCTGTGTCTGTGTGTGTGTTTCTTATAGAAAGAAAGGTAGGAAGAATCTACATAAAATCAAAAAGTTTACTATTATGTAAGATTTTCCGGGGAACACATGGGAGTGATCACTAAGTGCACCACTAAGGGAGCTACGAGGTCTGAACCTCCTTTAAAATTTAATTATATCCTATTTTGATCAAATTTATATCATATCTATAAAATTCTCTGGGGAAGACAATGGAAGTAGTTCAGAATATCTACGTTCCCCTTTGTGTGCCGAATCTCTACGAGACCCCCCTATGAAAACTATCGGGACAGAACTCCCTTAAAACTTAAAATAGGTATATCCAATTTTAATAAAGACACTAATCCAGAGAGTTTTCCAACATTTCAGCTTCTTCCAATAATATTAGGGGCGAAACGAGAAGAGGGGGCAGTAAAAAAGAGAAAGTGAAAAAGGACATAGTATCCCTTATTCATTCAATCCCGGGCAACGTCGTGTCTTTCTGCTAGCATTTAATGATATTTTACAATATGGGAACGTTGACAGATCAAAGCTGAAAGGTAAAAGAGGCGGGTACGGCACGATTTGATCGTCGGAAAATCATCTAGAAATGTAGATCTGTTATTTTCACAGATATTATACGAGTAACTATTATAATTAAATATTATACGACTAACTATTATAATTAAATATTATACGAGTAACTATTATAATTAAATATATTACGAGTAACTATTATAATTAAATATATTACGAGTAACTATTATAATTAAATAGTACCCACAACGTACAGGGTAGTCCCGGACATCCCAATTGAGGAGGGGAGGGCATCCAATATATTCGAACTATCTCTCTTTTCATAATATTTTCAGTAGTAGTTTGAACGTGTGTTTGTGTGCGTTTACTGCACAGGCCATGTTCGTCCGCTCGTTGTGCTGGTCTAAAGTCGTTGCTCGATTCCGACACCGATCACGGAGTTAATTGTGTGGTATCGGTTAGGGTCAGGGTTAGGGTTAGGGTTAGGGTTAGGGTTAGGGTCAGGGTTAGGGTTAGGGTTAGGGTCAGTGCTGCAACAGAAGAATTCTCATTCCAAATAAAAGTCCTAATCCCGTTTAAAACAAGTAACAAAGGTTTATTTCATTTTTACAATGATACTCGTTTTCTTCTACTGAACAACAGACTTGCAAATGAGAATTCTTAGCCCGACCAAATCAAAACGCAAGTCCAATAGCTAAGAGCAAAGGGGCTCATCTCCCATCTGTTGGAATATATGTAGATATTCTGGGACCACACTAGAAAATTCCCCTTGAGATAACCAGCTGGCAATCTATAACTAGAAGGTCCCATATCTAGCCGGCCATTATTTTTGGAGAAAAAAAAACTCAAATGGTTCATAACCACAACAGGGAACCTCGTATCTATAGAACCATTACTTTTTCAAGTGGACAAATCGAATTCTGGGTTGTCCACCCCAAATCAGAGATATTTCCCATATTTTGGATGCTTTCTCTTTTCTTTGTTAAACATTTCTCATGCGCAACAACAATTCTGTTATTCGTATACATTGCAAACCTGCAACCCATTAAACATGCAACCGCCTAGTACATGATTACACTAGGACTTATACTTCACTCTATGCGACATACAATCAACGAATTTGTCTTGAGTATCACCATAGCATGAGCAGAACTCCACACGCCACTGCTCACGATCAAAATAAATAATATGTGTGCATTCTGATTCAAATGTATTCAAAGAAGCAATCATGTATTTAAAAAATCTCCGATACCTCCGTGGTATAAATATCCGATCATTTTTCAGATGTTCCCATGGATTGAGGTGCATTATTCAACTCCAATTATGGTTTGTGTCCTCGAGATTCCAGCCCGGGGACGCAGTCAATAATTCCTCTCCCATCGCTAAGTTTGACGCCATTTCGTATAACCTGACACCGTGTTTAATTAACGGTAAACCTTATAGACGCGATACTCTCTCTCTCTCTCTCTCTCTCTCTCTCTCTATCTCTCTCTCTCTCTCTCTCTCTCTCCTCCGTTCCCGGGATACGAGTCCTCAGAAGAAAAAAAATGGGATCGACAAGTTTTTTTTTCACTGGTAAAAAGTATACACAACGTACATCGACTTATTTGTCCTGCAAATAAACACTTTTGCACATATGTTGATACGCACACACGTGAACACACACACCCACACACCCACATACATATATATATATATGTGTGTGTGTGTGTGTGTGTGTGTGTGTGTGTGTGTGTGTGTGTGTGTGTGTGTTCACGTGTGTTTGTCTTTCTTGTCTTCATCTAACTTTGAAAAGGAAAGTTTGTTTATCTACCTCCAACTGTCACAAAGTTAGACACAAGGTCAATTTATAGCAGGAATAGAGCTCCCTAAAACCCCTTGTAAAAGAATATGGAAAATATGCTGCTATCGGCCTCATTGGCGTTCCTCGGCAATAAACCAACCACCTCTCAAATAACGGGGTAGTAACTTGGGTTAGGGTTACCTCGTGAGACTTACCAGAACAGATACTAAATTTTGACTGGTAAGAAGGCACGAAGGCCCCTGTGTCAGGTAAATGGCATGTAAGTAATAATCGCAACATCTAAAAGTAGTATGGTACATTACAAACATATAAGAGTGTCCAACCCTAAACTTTTACTGGTAGCTAAAGTTAGTTGATAACAAAAACCAAGTCTAATCAAATCTCTCTTCTTTCGCTCTTTCGCTAAAGTCGTTAATTGGAATCTAACTAGAGCTCGCCTGAGGAAGTTTCTACATCTTCATTAGAAATTAAAACTTGTTTGTTCATTTTGTTTTTTGTGCTTTAAAAATTATTTGATTGTATCAGTGGCTTTATCTCGACTGTTATGTGGTCTACCTTTCTCTTTATGCAACAATGTGTTTGCCACTACATATTTATTACATAGTAGACTTTTCTCAAACAACACCGTTTTTAATACCGATCTCGGGGACAATGTGCTTGCCGGTGGAACGTTGTTACCTGGTATACTTTTCTCCGATAGCACCGTCCCCAATACCGATCTCTATCGCTCAATGATATTAGCCCTTTGAGTGCAAAAACGCCTTCTGACATCTTTTATTAGGCTCGTCTTTTATGGATGACAAAGGCGTGGTTATATTGTTTACTGTTTCGTCTCTTTTTATATAGTCAAGTTTTACTGGGTGTTGTCTATGTTGGTTTTTATATAGTTTGCTCTGATCCCGCTTTTTTGCGCGATTCTGTTTCTCGATTTAAATGTCCTTTTTGTGGCCATGTTGATGCGTTTTCATGCGGATGTTCTTTGGTCTGTCAATGCAGTTTCTTCTCTTCCTATTATTTTCCACTTATTTTTCCATTTCGTTATTCTTGATATTATTCACCTTGGTGCTGCTTTTGGTGGCAATAATCAGCCTCTCTGTTATGTATTTTTCTAGTCCTTTAACAGCATTGACCACGTAATTTTCTATATACCAGTCTTCTTCCCCCTTTTAGCCTTTTATAACAAAGAGTCGGTTATTATCACCGTTCGGGTGTAGTGTGGTTTGCTTGTTGTTTCTTTTATTCATGTTCTGGCGTTTTTCTTTCATAAAAGTGTCAGAGTATGTGGATACTGTCCAAATATTTATTCCTTTTATTATGTTTCTTTCTATTATATAATTTAATTTTTTGTTCTTCTCGGGTATTCTCTTTTAAATCTGTTGATTTAATGGTGTACGCTTCCAGAATGCCCAGATATTTATTGGTACCGCGTGCACCAAGTTGCCTCTTTACCTTTCGATTTTGATAGTTCTGTGCCTTTTGCTGTTTCTAGTTTTCAATTCTGCATCTAAAGTAGCACACCTTTTTCCATTCTGAATTTCATTCTTATATTATTATTATTATTATTATTATTATTATTATTATTATTATTATTATTCATAGTAGTCTCAACTTTTGGATGTTTTTAGTTGGTTTTTTTTTGGGGTGGGGGGGTTAACATCAAGTCAATTCCCTTGACCATAGATATTCAAGCTGTACCTTAAAACTTTCGCCGTTCCTAATAGGCAAGCCTTTTACAGAATTGGAAAAGAAATTGTCTCGTCAATTTGTTTAAGCCATTTATGATGGCTTTTCGTAATGGTTCCAAGCGCTCCAATTACAACGGGGATCACCTCTACTTCTTTACACTTCCATAGTCTAACTAATTCCCATTTTAGATCATGATTTTTTTTTTCGTGTTCTTTCTCCTGCACTCTGGTATCGAAGGGGCAGGCTATATCAATGATTAAACAAGTTCTCTTGTTTTTGTTCAGAAAGACTAAGTCGGGTTTAGAATGCCCAAGAACCTTGTCAGTTTGTACGCGCATGTCCCAAAGAAGATTGACATTTGCATTCTCTTGTACCACTTCTGACTTATGCTCATACAACTTTTCATTGTGGTCCAATTCGTAAAGTTTGCATATATTCCAGTGTAGTACCTGAGCGACTCTGTCGTGTCCCCATTTTTTATACTGATGTTGTGCCAGCATTGGGCACTCAGCTACAATATGCGCCAAGGTTTCTTCCCTTTCATTACATAGTCGGCATATCGGTGATTCTGCAGTTTTGTCAATGTAATGTTTGATGGACCTAGTGTGAGTGACTTGTTCCTGGGCTGCCGTTAAGGTGCTCTCAGTAGATCTTTTGAGATCACTCCTGACTAATCAATTCTTAAAGAATACACTGTAATTTCTTTCCAAACAATTTTAACCCTCTTTCTTGTAACCTTTGATTCTTTTTCACCCCAGTTCTTAGGATTTCCTCTCTTTTCACTTCACGAAGAAGAATCTCATTACTTTCCGAAATATATTCATAGAGACAACCTTCTATATTCACAACATTTTCAAGACTAAGTAGGCCTCGACCATCCTCATTTCTAGGTAGATATAATCGGTCTGTATCTCCTTTCTTTGCAAAAGCTCCATAAATTGTGAGCATTTTCCGGGTTTTGATATCCACACACTTTAGTTCATCCACATTCCAGTCAAGTATACCAGCAGTACATCGAATGATAGCTACTGCTCTGGCATTGATTGCATAGATGGTATTTCGACTTAAGGATAATCCTTACTCGTCTGTTGTACTCAGCTGTGACCTGTTTTTTTTATTTTCTTGTTTTTTATCTTATCCGCCTCCAGTATTCCTAAGTATTTGTAGGCGCTCTCACTGTCTACATTCTTTATCAGATATCTTGTTGGGAGTTCAAGGCCATCTGAGTGGACAAGTTTACCATTTTTTATGACAAGAATGGCACATTTAGTGATGTCAAATTCCATTCGTATGTCGTCACTAAATATTCATTAGGGTATCTAGTTGGGTTTCATTCTTTCCAAAAACCTTAAGGTTATCTATGAATAGTAAGTGGTTGACTGTAGGAAGTCCTTTCCCAAGTTCATATCCTGCCTTCACATTACGTAAGAGAAGTGTCATTGGGTTCAAACTAATGACAAAAAGCAAACGGGAAAAACTATCGCCCTGGAAAATCCCTCTCCTGATTTTCACTTTACCTAATGTAACACCCCCTGAAGTTAAATTGGTTTCCCAATTCTTCATGCTATTCTTTAAAGCGGTTTGAATGTTGGGGGCTATTCCGAAAATCTCCAGGCATTTGTGTATCCATGAATGAGGTACCATGTCAAATACTTTTTTATAATCAACCCACCCCATGGCAAGGTTAGTAGTTCTTCGTTTGCAGTATCTCATGATCATTTTATCAATTAGAAGCTGATCTTTGGTACCATGTGATCTTTTTCGGCAGCCTTTCTGTTCCCCAGGTAGCGAATTGTTTTGCTCCAAATGACCATAAATATTTTCAGACAATATGCTAGTGAAATGCGGTGGTGGTGGTGGTGGTGGTGGTGGTGTTTTCCTATCCTGGTAGCCTCAGTTCCCTTGGATTAATGTGAAACTCTTTCTATACTTATAATTGTCAGTTGGTGTCGCACTCGAGGATTTTTCTCAATATTAAGCTTTTATCATCGTTGCTGTGCTTAGTATGGTGTCAATCCTGCCTTTGATTCAAATCCCTCTGATTTTTTTTCAGATATTTTCCTGGTGTTCCTACAATTATTGGTATTACAGTAATTTTTTTTGTGTTCCATATTCCCTTCAGCTCTCTAGCTCACAGTATTTGTTTTGTTTTTTCTGCCTCTTTAACCTTCATCCTGTGAATTGCAAGAAAGATGAAATCGACTATCTGTCATATATTTCCTTCTTATTAACTGTTATCACGTCCGGTATTCTTGCTTGGATGAGTTCGTTTTTATTTGCATCTCCCAGACGATTCTTTGCCTTTCATTTTCTAGCACTGACCTCGGTTTGTGCTTCTACCATTTGTATACGTGCAGACGTTTGCACAGTTCCCAGTGGAAAAACTTCCCAATACGAGCATGTCTGTTTTTGTCTGATTATTATTATTATTATTAGTAGTAGTAGTAGTAGTAGTAGTAGTAGTAGTAGTAGTAGTAGTAGTAGTAGTAGTAGTAGTAGTAGTAGTTTTAATATTTTCATCAATTCCTTTTTCTTGTTATAAGCGTTTTTATTTTTAGTAAATTTTGGAAATGATCTTATCAAAAAGTACTGCTCTTGATAGTTGGATCGGCTCTGTAAAATTTGGATTCTTTCAGAAGAGTAAACAAATAATCGATCTATTCGACTTGTTTTGCGTGGAAGATTAACGGGGTGAGTCACTTTGGTCATCGTGGGGAGCCGGGACAACTACAGCAAGTTAAGGTAACGTGAGTCAACATCCTTTCAAGTAACCATGGTGATTATCCCAGCGTCTTTAATGGCTTCTGCAATGCATCAATGGCCTGCAATATGACTGAAAGGGCAATAATATTGATTCTGTATTTCTAGTGGGGGTTTTCTTACCAAACTGATATAAGATATTCATGTTCGGTGTCCGTTAACTCCTTCAACGGCTTTAACATTTAATTATGCTTGACAGAAGATCAAATCATTTAGTGAAAAAAAACATATTTATATAACGTTCGGTATGTTTATATGTTTATATAATATTTATATGATGTTTATATGTTTATATAATGTTTATATGTTTATATGTTTATATAATGTTTATATATTTATATAATGTTTATATAATGTTTATATGTTTATATAATGTTTATATAATGTTTATATGTTTATATGTTTATATAATGTGTATATGTTTATATAATGTGTATATGTTTGTATATGTGTATGTACAGGATTCAGTCCTAAACGAAATAAGCGATCATTATAAATTTTGGTTTGTGTTTGGTTTGGTTTACTTCTTATCAACCATCTGTGGGTTATTTAATGCCAAATAAAGTTGTCAAATGTAATTCTATACGTAGGATCATTATATATATTCATAGAATACACTGCTCTTAGAATAAATTGCTTTTAGAACACATTGCTCTTAGAATGCATTGCTCTTTGAAGACATTACTCTATCAAAACATTACTCTTTGGAAACATTACTCTTGGAGAATAACCACACCCAAGCTGAATAAGACTCCGACAATCCTACAAACCACAGACCCATAGCACTATTTTTGTGTTGTTTGCGATAAAGGTGTCAAATATAATTACATAGATAGGGTAATTATTTATATTCCTAGAATACATTACTCTTAGATAACCATAATACATTGTTAATTCAGAAGGAATTCTTACCATGTAAGCGGAAACATTACTTTTAGAAGGGAACTTTACTGAGAGAGAACAGCATTACTCCCAGAAAACACCATTCCAAGAAAAACATTACTCATCAGAGAAACATTACTCTTTGGAAACATTACTCTTTGAAAACATTACTCTTTGATATTGATAATGTTCTTTCTTTCTCAACGTGATTGACCCTCAGCCACCGGCTTCTAATATCTATTTGGGGAGAAAAATAAAAAGGAGGAATAAGGTTTTGATTTTTTGAAGAATCAGATAGAATAATATAGTTCGTGATGAACTTATAGATATTAAAAATTCAAATATATCAGATTTGCATTGAATTTGATCCATAATTTGATCCATAATTTGATCCATAATTTGATCCCTGGGTTTACACTTCTTTTTAAGACTTCTTAAGATTATGTCTTTAATTTTAGACATTTTCTAGGATGAAAATCATGCAATGGACTTTGATCAAAATTAAAGATATGGGGTTTAGTATCATTATATCTGGAATTTAATCTTCGTAAAGATATACAAAATGGTGTAAAACTGTTCTGTAAATTTTATCCGGTTTGAGACGGGTATTCTTATATATATATATATATATATATATATATATATATATATATATATATATATATATATATATATATATATGTGTGTGTGTGGGGGGGGTGCATAAAATATGAAATAAAAATGTTAAAACGTTTAGTGAAGATGCTTGTTCTACATGCAGACTTCTTTATAACATTACAAACATAGCAAAAAAAATATTATTATTAATTGTATTGTTATTATATATATATATTCTTTATGTTTACATGTGTGTATATATATGTGTGTGTGTGTGTGAGTGTGTGTGTGTGTGTGTGGGTGGGTGTGTGTACGTATGAGCCCTTGTTAACGGCGAGTGCTCAATGCTGTAAAACTGAGCATTTGTAGGCTAAGGTTTTGCCAGAAAGGCTATGGTTGAGGCAACACTGACAGAATCCTCCAGAAGTACTTAGGCGTTGTCAGCTGAGGCATGCATGATCAACCGGCCTGTGGATCACACTCTGGGGCCAAGTATCCAGAGTTCCAACCATGGGGATGTGGCAATACTACTAAGAGAGATGTCCTCTTTATCCTTTGTTAAGGCAGGCATCTTGGAGAAGGAAAACTCCGATCTAACCCCTGCGGCTTAAGTGACTACTGGTCATCGGGCTGTTTGTCTGTCCCCGGGTTCATAGTCGCCGAGTGGTCGTCGCGTCGCAAAAGCTTTGATCAATCGTGTTGCTGTGCTGGTTGTTTTGTCATTCATGTGTAGATACCAACTAAGCAGATAAATGTCATCAGTGAAATGTAATTTGAAGATTGCTTGTTGGAACGGCAGAACCTTACTCATGTAAGGTTCTGACGTTCCAACAAGCAATCTTCAAATTAAATTAATTATGGTTCTGACTGGTCGGAGAGACGAACAGTACTTGTTGGACTAGAACTTTTACGTTTCAACATTGATATAGCAGCCTTGTCAGAGACAAGATTGTTGGAGGGGAGTAGTCGTGTAGAGACATGCTCTGAATATGTATTTTACTGGATCGGGAAACAGGAAGACCAACGACACGACCATGGAGTAAGAGTTGCTCTTAAGAAATGGGTCGTTTCTAAACTCGAGAGTCATCCTTGTGGTCTAAATGAACGCATTATGACCTTGCATTTGCCTCTATCTGGTCAGGGATATGCAACTTTTATTTCTGTTTATGCTCCTACGTTAGACAGCCCACCTGAGCTAATAAAAATCTTAAAAGTGTTATCCTCACTGCTCCGCAAGATGATAAAATTGTCTTGTTGCAGGATTTCAATGCGACGGTGGGTAAGGAATTTCAAACATGGCATTCACTCGGACGTTATGGAGTTGGAAGTATAAATAAGAGCGGGTTACGTTTACTGCAAATGTGTTCGGAACTGGATTTAGTGATTACTAACACGTGTTTCCACCTGAAACCAAAGTATAAGAACACATGCATGCAACCACGATCCAAGAAATGGCATTTGATCGATTACGTCATGACCCGTAGACGCGAACTAAAGAACGTCTGCAAAGTTCGAGTCAAAAGGAATGCCGAGTGCTGGACAGATCATCGTCTCGTGTGTGCTGACATGAGGTTCATAATTAGGCGAAGAGGCGATTCGGCAACGTCAAGTGTCCTCGTAGAATAAATGTTGCAAAGATGAAAGATGAGAAAACTGCTCTAGTCCTACAGAATAGACTTGATCAGATATTGTTTGATGGTAGGTGGGAGTGTTTTAAGAAGTGTGTTTATGAAACAGCAGTAGATGTTCTTGGGCTAACGAAAAAAAGCATCAGGACTGGTTTTATGACAATATCGCTCAACTGCTCCAGAAAACGCATGAACTTCATCAAAGGCGGATTTATAGCGGCTTGTCACCTCAGGAACAGTCATACTTAGCTGTTAAGTCAGAGTTGCAGAAATAACTTAGACGGATGAATGGTGGCGACAGGTTAGGCTTGTGATATTCAGCATGCCGCAGTAAAACGAGGTATGACCTGATGAAGACAGTTTATGATCCTAGCCATTCTAGTGTAACCCTATTAAAATCCAAGGACGGCACAGAGTTGAATAGGGGTCCAAGCAAGCTACTCGATAGATGGACAGAGCATTATACTGATCTGTTCACTAATACGTCGATAGACAGTACTGATGTGATTGATAGCTTGCTTCAGAGGGCCATGATTGCCGAAATGAATTATGTTCCTTCCCTCAAGGAGGTGGAGGAGACTATTTGGCAGTTGAGATGCGGAGCACCTGGTGGAGATGTGTTAGTCCTTCGCTGTGGTAGAAGACCATTGGCATTTCAAATTAAAAGGTTGATTGACAACATCTGGTTTGACGGGCATGTTTACCAGGATTGGCGTGACTCCATTATGGTCTCTTTGTACGAAGGCAAAGGGAAGAAAGATGAGTGCAGCAATTATAGCGGCATCTCTCTTTCGGGCAGAATCTTGTTGAATCGCCTGAATGCCTACATCTGTCCGTTTATGCTTCCTGAGAGTCAGTGTGGCTTTAGAAGAAATAGGGGTACCACTGATATGATCTTTATGGCGTGCCAAATGTAGGAACATCGTCTAGACCTATATCAGGTCTTTGTTGATCTGACGAAAGCGTTCGATACATTAATCGGGATGTGCTGTGGAAGGTATTGGGTAAGTTGGGATGTCCTCCTAAGTTCGTTAGATTCCTTCGTGAGCTGAACGACAACATGAAAACATGCGTAAACTGCAATGAACCCGTTGCAATTGACAACGGTGTTAATTAGGGTGATATACCTGTACCTACTTTGTTTTCCATCTATTTTGCTGTAACTCTTATATACCTGTATATTTTGGTCTATTGTTCTTTTTTTCAAATTCAATGCAAATCTAAAATATTTAATTTTGAAATTATGCTCAAATTATGCCCCCTAAAACATTTTTAAATACTCCCCCAAAAACTAAAATTTGGGGAATATTTATTAATTGATGTCTAATATCTATTGTTAAAATGTCACAAAAATCGGAGGTATCTGAATTATCACGAACAGCTTTCAGTCCCCTTTGAATAAAACTAAATTAAACAAAATATAGTCAACATTACTCACCATTACGCATATCAGTTGTGTTCTCAAATTCCAAAATGATCATTTAATTAGTTTAAGAGTGAATACTATCCATACAAATAAATAAGCATATACTCATAACTAACTTCATATATATATATATATATATATATATATATATATATATATATATATATATATATATATATATATATATATATATATATATATACACGGCTTTACGCGCTCCATTACTTTTGGAGCTGCTCCCGCTCCTGCTCCAACACCCAAAATTGGAGCTGGCTCCTCTCACACTTCCCATTTTCAAAAAGGAGCCGCCCCTGCTCCAACTCCTATAAAAAAGGAGCGGCTCTTTTTTAGCGCTCCATAATAAAAATGTACCTTCTTTCATAAACGTTCTATTCTGCCAATGAGTGGTCGAAGGATAGGGGTGGCCGTCAAAGGATCTCGTCAATATGGGTTGAGATGTCACTTTAAGTGTAAGACCGTATGATAATATTTGACAAAAGCTCGCTAATATTTTGAGAGTTATAGGAGAACATGTCGGACGAAGTATAGGATTATACGTAAATTTTCGTGTCCTTATACTTAAGATATACTTATACTTAAGATAAAATAGAAATAGAAAAATCCCTGAAGTATTTTAAAACAATTTTAATATTCATTACATTAACAACCTATTTTTTCAAGAAAGGAAAATTTGACCCGATATATTTAGATTTGTTTTAAGTCAATCAAGTTTTACGTTTAAACATTATTAGTGATTATTTTCTTTTTAAAGAAAACATTTCTCTGGGAGAGGAGAGACAGCCAGGGCAAAATTAATCGTCGTACTGTTGTTTAATATTTGTTTGTTTTACGAACGTAACTATATTGTATAATGTATATTATTATTTACAACAGAGAAACGTGCAAGTACTTTCAAACAAATCGATTTATCCATTTTCTTTTCAATAGTACAATTTGGAGCGAAAAAAAACCAATGAAGTTTATTTTTTAAAGATTGAATTTAAAAAATATTTCTCTTAAGTTGGCCAAAAAATATCAATAAATTGTCAATAAACAATTCAGAGATCCATTTAATGTCTTAAAATTTCATCCGAAATATCTGGCCAAGAAAAGTTGAAAAAATATCGGGTCATATTTTCCTCTACCGAAAAATGAACTGGAGTAAGTTTTCCTAGGTCGGGCAAAAAACATTTATTAAAATTTAAAAAAATTATAAAAAAGGTGAAAACGTGTATATTTGAAATCTCTAACAAAAACAAACTGTTTACAATTTTAATATTCGATAATAGATTTTTATACTACTTTCGGTTCTAAAAAGACAACAAATTAGTCAGAAAGTCTAATTATTTGCTTTTTTAAATTAAAATGTAAGATATTTTCTTTAATTTAATTAAGTTTAAACATCGGTTTAATTGTAGAATAGAGACCGCTCTTTTCTTTCGCTCATTTCGCTTGGTATTCGCCCAAATTTTGGATAAAACTGATTGTTGGTCTTAATTATATTTTTGGTCCTGAAATAAAATTCTCATTTACTTTTTAAAGTATTGAGAATCTAACTTTAATTCCAGGTTTTAATCGCTGGCGGCCATGTTGGTTTTATTGTTTTCCCTTGGACTAAATATATTTTTTCCTTGGACTAAGTATATTTTTTCCTTGGACTAAAGATATTTTTACTGATTTAACATTTTATTACACACAAAAAAAAAACTTTGAACATTCTATTTACAAAAGCAAGTTTTAACGGAATTTAACAAATTTAAAAGCAAACATGAAAAGGTTAAAACAAACTAGTTGTGAATTTAAGAATAACAAAATGTCACCGAAAAGACGACGGGTATAAATGTGGCATAAATGTTCAATTTGATATATGCTAAAAAATAAATTAGAATTTTTTGTCAGGACAAAATGTACCATTTCACCCCAAAAATCGATTTTATCGAACATTTGGGTGAATACCGAGCGAAATGGATGAGAAAATCCAACGGCTCCTAAATTATTTATTTAAAAACACGAATTAAAAGAAAAATTGGCTTATTTATTCAATCGCCAATAAACATCCTTGTCATAAATACAAAAAAAGTTCAAATCTATAAGAAAATAACTTCAAAGACATATATAGACTCACTGGCGCATTTAAAGACATTTGACACCAAATTGTTTCCTGCCTTAAGATACTGTCCTATCAAAAATGTAACACATAGATGTGAAAAACCCGGAAAAGTTCAGTTTCTGTTTCCATGTGTAACTCTCTCGTTCTTTCTCCCTCTCTCTCTCCCTTCCTCTCCCTCTTCCTCTCTCTCTCTTCCTCTCCCTCTCTCTCATATACATTTACCAGAGATATAATTTTTTTAAATAATTCAGAGTAAACTCTGAGACTTTCTTTACTTTTCCTTTATATTGCTGAATAAAAAATTATTATATTATTTATATTTTATTATAAAAACATTATTTTAAAAAAAATAAAATAATTTTGGAGCGAAGAGCAATAAAACCACTGCTCTTTAGCCTTAAATGGAGTTGCCACCGCTCAACTCCCACTGAATATAAAATGAGTCCTCCTCTCCTTCGCTCCAGCAAAAAGGAGCCTGTTCCTGGGGCGCGCTCCTTTTTTGGGGGGTTGGGGGGCTCCGTAAATCCCTGTATATATATATATATATATATATATATATATATATATATATATATATATATATATATATATATATATATATAGCTTACACTGTTAGCTTGCTATCGCTTTGCAAAGACCGACCTGCTGCTTGTTTCCGGACAACCCTGAAAACAGTGGGCGGTCTATCACCTAGCAGAGGCTTGGGAGGATTGAGGGTTGGGAGGACACTACTAACCCATGTTTTATCCTTTTTTCTTACAGAACAATTGTAAATATTGTCAACCCCATGAATTTTTAGTAAATAAAATTTTTTTTTAAATAAATTGGGAAGCACTTAGTAGGATCAACCCATAGAGTGAATGTGGTATTTTGGTGAGAGTGTCTAGCGTAGAGAAAGTCCAAAATAAAACGATCCGAGCTTCATGCCTAAGGACTTTATCACTATTGTTTTGGTAAAAAAATCAAAAATAAAACATTGTGATTATTGTAAAAATCTTTGCTTGAATAAAATCGCTTTGCAAACTTAAATACAAATTTGAACACAAATGGAAAATATTTGTCTATAAAATCAAATAATGTTAACTGCTGAGATAGTAAGAATAACAAAGATTGGAAACTGCTAAAATATGAGAATCACAAAGACAGATGTCTGCTAAGATAGAAATACAACGAAATATGACTGCTAAGATAGAAATACAACGAAATATGACTGCTAAGATAGAATAACAACTAGAGATGACTGCTAAGAGAATAACAAAGAGAGATTTAAGCTAAGATATAAGAACGAGGACAGACGACTGCTAAGATAGAATAACAATGACAGATGGCTGCTAAGGAAGAATAATAATGCAGATGACTGCTATGATAGAATGACAAATACAGAAGACTGCTAAGAATGAATTACAAAGAGAGATGACTGCTAAAATAGTAAAAATTACAAAGAGACATGACTGCTAAGAAATAAATCATAACAAAGGAAAATGACTCCTAAGATAGTAAGAATAACAAAGACAGATGTCTGCTAATAAAGTAAGCATTAAAAGACAAGTGTATGCTAAGATAGAATAACAAAGACAGATGACTGTTAACAAAGAGACATGACTGCTGTGATAGAATAACGAAGAGACATGACTACTACGATGATAAGAATAACGATATGACATGACTGCTAAGATAGTTAAAATAAAAAAGACAAATGATAGCTAAGATAGTAAGAATAACAAAAACAGTCATTATTCATTCATAACATCAGTTTTTATTAGCAATCATTTCTCTTTGTTATTCTATTTTAGCAGGCATCTGTATTTTTATGTAATTATCTTAGTAGTCGCAGTCTTTTATTACTGTTAGCAGTTATCCGTTGTTTAACTTACTATCTTAGCAGTCTACTGTCTTTGTTTTTCTTACTATCTTAGTAGTCATCGGTCTTGTTCTATCTTCATAGAATTCTTTGTTATTCTCTCTTTGCAGTTAACCGTCTTTGTTATTCTATCTTAGCAGTCATCTTTATTTATTATTCTATCTTAGGAGTCATGTCTTTGTTTTTCTTACTATATTTGTAGCCACCTATCTTTGTTTTTCTTAATATCTTAGCAGTCATATGTCCTTATCATTCTATCTTTGCAGTCCTATGTCTATGGTATTTCATCTTAGCGGTAATCTGTCTTTATTACTCTATCATAGCAGTCATCTGTTCTTGTTATTCTAACTTAGCAGTCATCTGACTTTGTTATTTTATCGAAGGAGTAATCTGTCTTTGTTATTCTATCTCAGCAGTCATGTCTTTGTTATTCTTACTATCTCAGCAGTCATCTCTCTTTATTATTCTTATTATCATCGCATTTATCTGTCTCTGCCATTTTTACTATCCTAGAAATTATGTTGTTCTTAGTATCTTATCAGTTATCTATATTTATCACTATTTAACCCTTATCTGTCTTTCTTGCTATCTTAGCAGTCATCTGTCATTGTTATTCAATGTTCGCCGTAATTTGTCTTTGTATTTTTTATCTTAGCAGTCATCTGTATTTGTTATTCTGTCTTAGCAGTCATCACTCTTTGTTTTTCTATTTTTTGCAGTCATCTCACTGTTATTCTATCGTGAGTCATTTCTTATTGTGCTTCCATCTTTGCTGTCATCTCTTTGTTATTGTATCTTTTCAGTAATCTGTCATCTTTTTTTACTTAATATGTCTTTGTTTTTCTAACTATTTTAGAACTTATCTGCCTTTCTTTTTCTATCTTAGCAGTCATCGGTCATTTGTATTCTAGCTTAAGAGTTATTTTTCTTTGTTTTTCTATTTTATCAATCATCTGTCTTTATTATTCTTACTATCTTAGCAGTAATCTGTCTTTGTTATTCTAACTATCTATCAGTCATCTTTCCTTTTCATACTATATTAGTAGTCACCTGTTTTTGTTATTCAATCTTAGCAATAATCTGTGTGTTTTATTTTATCTTAGCAGTCGACTCTCTTTGTTATTCTTACTAGATTTGTTATCCATAGTAATCTGTCTTACTATCTCCCACATCATCTGTTTACAAACTTAGTAGTCATCGTTGTTATCCTATCTTAGCTATTATCTGTCTTCGTTACCCTATCTTTACAGTCAGCTGTCTTTTTTATATATCTTAACAGTCATTTCTTTGTTTTTCTATCTTAGAAGTCATCAGTTTGTTTTTCTATCTCAGCAGTCATATCTTTATTATTATATGGTAGCAGTCATCTTTCTTCTCTATTCTTATTATCTAAGCAGTTGGTATTTATTTATTTTAGCAGTCATATATTATTGTTATTTTATCTTTGCAGTCATTTTTAAACATCGACACATGACTGTTAAGATAGTAGGGATAACATAGATTGATGACTGTAAAGATAGTATTATCTTTACAGTCATCAATCTATGTTATCCCTACTATCTTAACAGTCATATGTCGATGTTTTTTCTATCTTAGCAGTCGTCTGTCTTTGTTATTTCATTTTAGCAGGCATCTATATTTGTTATTCTTACTATGTTAATGCTCATCTGTCTGTTATTAATACTAACTTAGCAGTCCTAGTCTTTGTTATTTTATCTTAGGAGTCATCACTCTTTGTTATTTTATCTTAGCGGTTATCAACATTTGTTATTTTTACTATCCGAGCAGTCATTCTTTTGCTACTCTTACTATCTTAGCAATCATCTGTTTTGTTATTCTTACTATCTTAGCAGTCATCTGTTTTGCTATTCTTACTATCTTAGCAGTCATCTGTCTTTCGTAATATCTTAGCATCATCTACCTTTCCCGCTATTTTAGCAGTCACCTGTCTTTCTCATTATCTTAGCAGTCATCTGTCTTTGTTATCCTAACTATCTTAGAAGTCATATCACTTTGTAATTCTATCATAGTAGTCATCTTTCTTTGTTATTTTATTTTAGCAGTAATTTCTCATTGCTAATTTATCTCGAAAGTCATCTGCCATTGTTATTCAATCTCAGCATTCATCTCTCTTTGTTATTTTATCTTAACAGTCATGTATCTTTGTTTTTCTTACTCTATAGCAGTTATCCATTTTTATTTTTCTTACTATCTCAGCAGTCGTCAGTTTATTTTTCTTACTATCTTAACAGTTATGTCTTTGTTTTCTTATTCTTTTACGGTCAAAACGAAAATCTCTGATAATGGCTAAAAATGGCGGACTCCGAATAGTAGTTAAATTTCTTAAATAAAAATACTTAATTATTTTCCGTATATTTTGGTGTACGCTAATATTTTTCGAATAACAAGAAAAACTTCAAGAAATACTAAAGTATTTCTTGAAGTTTTTCTTGTTATTTAATTTATAACTGCCATATTTCACTAGTGTTTACATACATAAGTAGTTTTTTATTTTTAGCTAAGAAATTAGATTTTTTTTTCTTTCAATCAG
This sequence comes from Sepiola atlantica, assembly GCA_963556195.1. Taxonomy (NCBI): domain Eukaryota; kingdom Metazoa; phylum Mollusca; class Cephalopoda; order Sepiida; family Sepiolidae; genus Sepiola; species Sepiola atlantica. The sequence goes on from OY744548.1 coordinate 46,112,988, forward strand.
AAAATGACTTCAGAGGCACAATTTTACTTTTTTTTACATATCAGGGGTAAGAGCTTTTGCCGTAAATGGTGAATTCATATTTAGCGTAATGTATATGACGACAGATATTCGATAAATTGAATATCTTGAATAATAAAAAAAAACTACTGGATTGTTTTCCGTAAAATTTCGTTACCATTTTTTTTAATCCCGATGACAAATATGTATTTCTAAAAATTATAATTTTTTTAGCGTATTTACCGGGAAGTGTTATACTAAGAAGCACCAAACATACTTTGTGGAGAGAGAGGGAAAGAGAGAGTGAGAAAGAGAGGGGAAGAGAGAGTGAGAAAGAGAGGGGAAGAGAGAGTGAGAAAGAGAGGGGAAGAGAGAGTGAGAAAGAGAGAGTGAGAAAGAGAGAGTGAGAAAGAGAGGGAAAGAGAGAGTGAGAAAGAAAGAGTGAGAAAGAGAGGGAAAGAGAGAGTGAGAAAGACAGAGTGAGAAAAAGAGGGAAAGAGAGAGTGAGAAAGAGAGGGAAAGAGAGAGTGAGAAAGAAAGAGTGAGAAAGAGAGGGAAAGAGAGGGTGATAAAGAGAGGGAAAGAGAGAGTGAGAAAGAGAGGGAAAGAGAGGGTGATAAAGAGAGCGTGAAAAAGAGAGAGTGAGAACGAGAGGGAAAGAGAGAGTGATAAAGAGAGAGTGAGAAAGAGAGGGAAAGAGATAGTGAGAAAGAGAGGGAAAGAGAGAGTGAGAAAGAGAGAGTGAAAAAGAGAGAAGAAGAAAGAGAGAGAATATCTATTTATATATAAAAATATACATGCACAATGTGTCAAAAGCCCGAAATAGGGGCGTGAGAAAAGGTTGGTCGATTCTGACTTTAGCTAACCCTAACTCTAACTTAGCTAAGTGCATTCACTGAAATGTCCATACACCAAAACATCACAGTTATAACTAACATTTACTCTCCATTCACCAAAACAAAATAATACAATCATTACCTTACTTTTTAAACCCCATGTAAAAATATATACACTATAAAAAGTGGGGGTGGGGTTATTAAATTTTATGTACAAATTAAGAATATTTATAATAATCAAAAGCCAAGTGTGAGTATAAGACCTCACACCTATATGTGGAAGATTTACCAGTCGAAAAAGTTGACACAGGCCCCAATGCTTTATTAAATCGAAATTTCTAAGGGTGACCTGCATCTCTGGTAAATCAAGCCATCTGTCATTTAACACCTTCAAAATTATTTATATAAGGCACGTCCAAATACCACTCAAATCCAGTTCCTGTCACTCGATACAGTCGCGCAACTCTCACCCACCTTTCACCAAATTCTATCGTAATGTTACATAATGGATGGATGTAGGTGAAGAACGATTACATCAGCTAGTATGGATTTGGTATCTAGGTGGACCAGTGCAAATCTTGACACGAATATCTGGGGAAAAAGTTCGCTCTCGGACTAAAAACATAAACAAGCCTGAACTCAGATCAAAGATCAGAGAAGGGTCAAATAGGTGCGTTGTGACAGGTTTAGTGTCCCCCTTTGAAGCAATTACATCACAATCGTGGGAACGAGAAAAGAAAGAAGTTTTTTAGTCAGTCCATCTTTTGAGAGTGTGGTGCACCGATGCAAAATCGAGATGTAATTTAAAAAAAGGAAAATGGGAATTTAAAAATTTTTTTAAATCTAAAAGAGTTGATAGCGACTGATATATCCCTTCCTTCTTATCTCCGTAACTAAGTAGAAGAAAAACAATTTGGCCTCTCTCTCAAATTTAATGAATGTGTGACTTTTGTTTGTGTGACGAGAAAATCTCTCCTAAATAAAGACCCATTTTAAACTCTTCAACGTCTTGCCCCTTTTCCTTTCTCTGCATGAAAAGTTTTGATTAGACACTAGACGATGATGGCTGCGAGGTGTTGCCCACTACGACGATGACGACAGTGAAAGGCAGCGCATTGGATGATGATGATGAAATGCAACACATTGCGATGACGATGGACGTCAGTATACAAAAAGATAAAAGTATATGAGGAGACTGGAGCAAAAGACGATGGATTTTAAAAAGAACTGATTTCAAGGAACGACATTACAGTAGGGAGTTACACCTTCTCGGCCGTAATGTAGATTTTCAGGCCATATTTGAACATTTGAATAAGGTTGGGAAAAGCGAAGGTCTTATCTTCGTAGAATATTTTCATACACGTCTCTCACAATTGCTAGATAGCTCAAAAACACAAAACGTCTTTCTCTATCAGTTGTTGGGCCCAATTGCTACAAACATTAATCGGTTCTAGGTCAAAAGACGTCACGTTCAGTATGCGGACCATGAGACCTGCAACAAAACTAATCATCCGCACAATGATGCGGCAATAAAAGAAGTCATTTTACTCACGTCTTCAGCACCGCAACAAACTCAAGTAGACGAATTCACCAAGCCATCTGTATAAAGTTTCTTACCGATCCAGAGAGTATTTCTTATCAGCCAGGCCAGAGATGCCTCGTCATTATCAAAGCATCCTAACCGAGGAGCCCAAGGCCAGATTGAGTGTAGCTCCCTTCTCGTCAAACCTAGCCACTCAATCTTATCTTGAGTAAATCCTCTCACCATAACTCGATATAATGCCTTTTGGAACAACAGCTGGGTGTCAGATAGACTTTCTTTCACCTGAGCGAGGAAAGGAACTCTCGCCTCGAGGAAACCTGTCTGCACCCCCCTCCACCAAGTGCCCACTTTTCAAAGCCGGAAAGGTTTACTTAGTGTCTTCTTTCCAGAGATACCGTTTCCCTCACAAAGTGTACACATTCGATCCAGGTAATATAGTCGTAGCATATGTTGACGAATTTCAACGTTTCGCATACCCAGATCGCCTTCAGAACGATGCAGATAACAGATCTCGCGATTAACGATTGGGGCCCTACTTGAAGAGACCCCAATTCAAGTAGCATATCCGACGGGAATGGAAGCACTGATAAACAATATAGGATGATCAGATCGATGTGTGAATCACACACTTCCGCCCTCCTTTTTAGCAAAATATTTCTACGGGTCAACAGCGCAGCTGCGGCCCAAACCGCTTTCAGTACTTCCGACTATTTTTTTCCAGCTGAAGATCAAGACTAAACCAGACGCTTAGTAATTTGCAAGGCCCGTCAGTCCAGCTCAAGGGCCTCTGTAGGGATACACCCCTCCAGGCACCGATGCACAATCCCACCGACTTGTCGCAGTTAATTTTGGCCCGTTACCATTTCATACATTCTGATTTCCCTGGCGACGACACTAATCTCGACACTGCTCATTACAAGTACTGGTACATCGTCGGCATAGGCAGAATACTTTAACGTGATGCAAGCACACATCAAAGTAATTCCACATAGGACCGGATTACCCCTTAAACTGTGAAGGAAGGGTTCCAACGCAAGCACATAGAGAATATGTGAAAGCCGACATCAATGACGAATAGATCTAAACAATTTGAAGACCTTTGATCTCGAATCATTCACCTCCACCAGCGCACTAGAGTTCGCACACAAAGCGAATCAAGGAGCGAAAATGCGGGCCAAAACCGGCTGAAGACAAAACAGCCTTCCAGTTACGATGGTTCATGCTTTTGACTGATCTAAATTAATCAGTGCAGCTTCTGAGTCGACTTTCTCGATGATCAAGTGTATCGCGTGCAAGTTATCCTGAATTGTCATACCCTTCACAGCCCAATTATGTTCTGGGCTAATCAGAACAGGTAGAACAACCTTCAGACGATTGGCTAAAATCTTTAACTCTATATTTAACATCGTTAAGGGCCAAAACTTACCTATCCCATCCCCACCATCTTTGCTCTTGTGTAACAGCTTCACAATCCTTTTGGTAAAGTACTGATGAATTCTTAAACTAAGAGTTAAATAAAAACTGTCAGCAAGAGGACAAAAATGTACGACAGCCTCAAATATACTTCGTAGGGCAAACTATCAGTCCCAGGCGATCTATTCGTGCCAACCTGCATCGAGACTTCCACGACTTCTTCCTCTGTTATGCAAACTTTGCACCTAGCCGTTTTCGATCGCCTGACGGCGAGAAAAGTCGGCTCAATAGGAGTCAAAATGCCTTAAAGACAAATCGGGCTCCCTGGTTAAGCGATCTTGAAAATGAAAACGAAACGCCTCAAAAATACCTTTGCTTATGGTCACAAAACGTCCATTCGTTAATGTGACACGTGTGATATGTCGATGCGTAGAACATAGATGCTCCTTTGCACGCAATTCAGCGACATTTAAAAAAAATAGCAAAATTGAACTGAGACAAAAACAAAATCTGAAAGTTTTATTTTAAGCAAAAATAAAACAATTGACATTAAATATTGTTTTGAAAAATTACACTATGTCAAATGGTCTCTTGTAAAATCACCTTGCAATACTGCTAGTCAGTGAAAATGACAAGTATAAAAACTATAAAACATTGATTGCCTCAAAACATCAATCCGCCTTGTCTATTCTCTCTCTCTCTCTCTCTCTCTCTCTCTCTCTCTCTCTCTCGTCCTATTTTTCATTCTTAGTGAGTTCTTTCGGAGAAAATGATGAAAAACAAAAGAATAAGAAGACATCAATTAACAAAGAAAAATAGCAAAATTGAACTGAGACAAAAACAAAATCTGAAAGTTTTATTTTAAGCAAAAATAAAACACAATTGACATTAAATATTGTTTTGAAAAATTACACTATGTCAAATGGTCTCTCGTTTAACATTTTATTCTTCATAAATTATTTTCAAATGAGATCATTCTTATTGAATATTGTGTTTTAAATGCACAGAATAGGGAAATGCTTAAATATATTAAATTTGTACATAAAGTGAGATTTAGTGTTCAGCCGAAATTTGCATCCATTTGCATATCAAAAGTTAAGATTACCAGGTATGCGCATTGAGAGATTACGGAAATAAAAACGCTGTGAAAAAACTAATCAGTTTAAACCTGACACGAATTGAAACACACGTCTATTTCTTTGTCTTGTTCTTTCTTTGTTTTTACCCTTTGTTTTAGTTTCGCAAGCCGAGTCTATAAAATTACATCGACACAAATGTTTGTGACATAATCACGTTCTCTTCCCCCAAAAAAGTCTACACAAGACGAGAGAGAAATATGGATAACAACTTGCCCGGTTTTCCAAATTTCAGCGTTCGCTCTAACTAAAGTAGGATTGTCAAAAGTGGAGATAAATCTGAAAACCTGTTCATTGTCTTCGATTATTGACAACAAATGAAAAACGACTCTTTTACATTACGCTGGAGACAAAGTTTTCCACATTTTTCACATTTTCATTGACAGAAGGGCATCAGAGCAACCACTGAAGCAGAAGATGGGACGGTAATACCAAACCAATATGAAGCCGTGAAGAAGTCACTGATCGATCATTTCACGCTTCAAAAAAAGACATCATACGAAATTTTCAAATTTCGACGTGCAATGCCAAATGCAGACAAAGACTTGGATTCATACTATGCCAGGCTAAGAACTCTCACAGAAACATGCAACTTCCAAGATACAGACCTGAAAATATTAGCCGAGATACTGCAAAGCTGTTCGTCCTCTAAGGTTAGAAAAAGGGCACTAAGAAACAATTCTACCCTCTGATAAAATACTAGACGAAGCCAGGGCCATTGAACTTGCTCACACAAGAACTTCAAATATAGAACGAAGGGAAGTCGATGCACTTTCATCCTACAGCAACAACGTCAGCCACAAGTAATGGAAACAGCAAAAGTACCAACAACTCCAACAGCAGATATTATCATGGATAAACATAAAATAGTAATGGCGATTTTACCGCAAGATCCCAACCATGGGGAAGACAAAATAAAGATGGCAGAAAGAACTATCACTACTGTGGAAACACACATGATATGTCCCGTCAAGGGGCAAAAGTGTAAGAACTGCCTTAAAAGGGACCATTTGCTCACGTCTGCAATTCCAAGCCTGGGTACAAACAAAAAGTGAAGCATTTAATGTATAAACACCAGAACAGCATTGCCAAGTTAAAATTTGTCAAAGATGGCAACTGAACTAAGACGGACGGTAGCTTTGTAGAGATTCAGGATATAGACAGGTGTGAGTAGTTTTCTAGCTCGGTAGTCTTCTTTTTTCCAATTCATGTTGGCTGTGAATGTTAGGCCGAGGAGTTTGAATTATGAACTCTTAGGTAGTGTTAGACATGGCAATCGGTGGTTGAGCTAATTTTTAATTGTTAAAAGAAAGAAGCTTAGTGTTAGTAGCATTAAATGTTACCATCCATTTATGTCCGCATTCCACTACAGACTGGAGATAATTTTCGAAGGTTTCAGCCATTGCCGTTGATATGTGTACATTCTTTTTCCCACATATCTGTTATAAAGCGTGGTGTCATCAGCAAATATACCCATCTCGGACACAATTTCATCAGGGAGGTCGTTTATGAATATCACTACTAATAAAGGTCCAAGGATCAATGCCTGAGGCACCCCGCATTAATATCATGTTGTTTGAATGTATGGCTATCGAGGACAACCTAGACTTATCTCTTATTAAGTATTCATCCAGTAATACTGTATGATTTAATTTTAATGAGAAAACCTTTATGCCAGACCTTGTCCAAAAGCTTTTGATACATCAAGGGCTAATGTCCTTGCTTCCTCTGCCTTGTCCAGTGCATAGTATATACGCTCAGAGATGATTGTTAGAATATCCGGAGTGCTCCAACAGTTTTCTATTAAAAAATAGCTGCATACTTCACAAGAATATGGTGTCTCTTCAGGTAATTTATGTATAAAAGATCCTCATCCTATACCAGAATGTTGTTTTCTACAATATTTACATTACAACTTTCATTTCCTTAAAAAAGAAGAGACACATACTTTAAGAATGTGGGTTATCTTCAGTGTGTTTGTATTATGATGTTGATTAAACCTCTTTTGGGAAAAGGTCGGATAACATATAATAGAAATATATCGAGAGTCGTACACAGTCCAAACGGTGACTTGGATAACATCTCTCGTCTCATGACGAGAGTTGCCTCTCTTTCATGCCCTTGGAGCATCTCATTCTCCAACTTTAGGAAGGGGTACCAGCTTACTCCACATCACCCCCTCTGAGATAATTTCTTAACAGAAATTAATATCTTTTACGTTTCGGGTCCGGACTTAACGGTTCTACCGGTATTCTTTTTCTTTTGCTTGACCGTCTTGGAATAACTGTTTCAGCAATTGGTGGTGCTGGAATGTCAAACGTCTCATACAATATGTCCATCGGGATTTCCTGATCTTCCCTGACATCTTCCGTAAGCCTTGATCTCAATTGATTTAGATGACGTTTATGTTCCCATTTGGAACTTTTCACCCAGTACACAATTCCACCAATTCTTTTTGATATTACCCCATCATCCCAAAACGTTTTTCCATTTCTGAAAATTTTGAAAAAAAACTTTGTCTCCGGTTTTAAAGAACTTACACGAAAAATTACTTTTCTTCGTTGGACTCGGTAACAATCTGTCAAATACTGAGCGTATCTTTCTAGCAAACATCAGTTCGGCTGATGACATGCCTGAAACTGTGTTTGGGTTTGGTGTAGTTGTGTACACCGACAAATATTTCTCAATGGTGTTCTTCTCAGTGTCCATGCCGTGATTCTTTCTCAATGCCCTTTTAAAAGTGTCCACAAATCTTTCAGCCTGACCATTAGATCTGGGATGGTAAGGTGAAGTTGTTGTTTGGTCAATGGACAAACATATGCAAAAATCTTTAAATTCACTGCTGGTAAAATGTGTCCCATTGTCGCTTACTATTGTTTTTGGTACACCAAAGCGACTGAAAAGTTTGTCTAGTACCTTTATAGTAGTTGTGGATGTCGAGTGTTTACATTTGAAAATCTCAGGTCACTTGGAGTAGCTATCTACAACTATTAGATAATAATGACCATTCATGGGTCCAGCATAATCGATATGCAGTCTCGTCCATGGGACATCTGTTTTTGGCCATGGTATAATTTTCACTGGTGTTGCTTTTGCTGCAAGTTGGCATCATCTACATGCTTTAACAATCTGTTCTATATCCTTATCCATCTTCGGCCAGTAAGTATAACTCCTCATTAAAGCTTTCATACGTGCGATCCCTGGATACCCTTGATGGCATTCTTTTAACATCCGCTTTTGCAGTACAACTGGCATCACTACTCTTCCAGCATATAGTAGCACTTCATCGCATATTGAATATGCTGACGAATTTCTTGAAGTTTTATATTTTTTCTTTGAAATTACTTTTTTCATCTTTTTGATGAAATCGTCTTTTCCAGCCTTGATTCTTATTTCATCTAACGTGACAGGTAATTCACGTATAGCATTGCATAATGCTTCCTTAAAATCTGTTTCATCCCTTAAGGCTGCAATAACCATGTCTTCTAGAGGTTCCGATCTTCGAGAAATTAATCTGGAAAGACCATCTGTGTGCCCTATTTTCTTCGAAGGCAAACATTCCATTTTAAAATTATAATTTAATAATTCGGTACCCCAGCGCTGCAATCTATTTGCAGTATGTGTGGGAATACCCTTCTTTGATCCGTATATGGATAATAGTGGCCTATGGTCTGTTTGTAATAAAAACGATCGACCATGGATAAATTTATGAATTTTTTTAACGCAAAAACAATCGCAAGGCTCTCTTTTTCAATTTGCGAATAATTTTTTTTCTGCCGGAAGCAAAGTTCTGGAAACATGGGCTACTGGTTTCTTACTACCATCTTCAAATTTATGAAAAATTACAGCACCAATGTCATAATCACTTGTGTCAGAAGCGACTATTATTTCTTGTTTAGGGTCATAATGTGTTAGTGCTAAATCCAACGTCAATACACTTTTTATTTTTTCGAAAGCTTGTTGACATTTATCAGTCCAATTCCATTTTACACCTTTTTATAATAAATTGTTCAATGGGGCTCTTAAGTCATGCATATTTTTTATATATATTCCATAGTAATTCGCTAAACCCAGAAAAGCTTGAAGCGTTGTAATATTTTTAGGGATCCGCATATTTTTTATGGCTTCTGCTCTTTTCGGGTCTGATCGTCTTCCTTTTGCGTCAATTATTTGTCCTAAGTATTTAATTTCAGACATAAAAAAATCGCATTTTTCTGAACTTAACTTGAAACCATATTCTTCTATTTTTTAAAATACCGCTCTTATGTGCTCTAAATGCTCATTAGTATTTTTTGCTTTTAATCAGCACATCGTCCAAATGTGTTACTGCAACTCTATATCAGCCAACATTGTGTCCATGATCTGTTGAAATAAGCTAGGGGCGACTTTTAATCCAAACGGAAGTCTATTGAATTTGTACAACCCCTTATGCGTGTTTATTGTTAATAATTAATACAGTTGCCCTTACCACATACGGTTTAATGTTTATTCTGTCAAGGAATTTTTTTTAGGTCTTTGTATTTTGTACGTTTTTCATGCTCGGCTCTATTTAGACCATAGTGATTCAGGACAGTTACATCAATGTGCAAATGATTTCTTTGAAGAAGAACATAGACTTCACAAGAAAAGAGTTATCTCCAGTTCACACGTTGATTTTTGTGAAAAAGAAAGGATCAAGAGTACAATAAGGACCCCAGTTCATTAACACAACACACGGAACATATTCCGGAAGTCACCGGCGTCTTCCGGTTCGTCTTCCGGTTGACCTCGCAATACACGTTTTCTTAAAATACACAACACGAAATATAGAATGTTCTGCGTTAAAAAAAAATCTTTTAGTAAATAAAAGTAAAACAAAAAAACGATAAATTGCTGTTTATTGCAAAACGAAAGATTACAAGTCAGCCGATTTTTAAAAAAGCGTATATGTTTCGTTTATTTATTAAAATAACTTGCGTATAAAATTTGCTTTTTTTAGTAAATAAAAGTAAACCAAAAAAAAACGATAAATTGTTTTGTTTATTGCAAAACGAAAGATTACAAGTCAGCCGATTTTTAAAAAAGCGTATATATTTCGTTTATTTTATTTACAAGTTGTTTTGTAAATAGTGGCCACGTGTATTGCGAGGTCAACCGGAAGACGAACCGGAAGACGCCGGTGACTTCCGGAATATGTTCCGCGTGTTGTGTTAATGAACTGGGGTCCTTATTGCACTCTTGATCCGATATTTCCTACTGAGATGCAATTGAGAATCTATACTAATATGATATATGTACGCCTGTTTCCATGTATCTGCAAACTAGTTATGGTTACTAGTAAAAATATGATAAACAAACATACTGAACCAACCAAGGAGAAGATAATACCTGGGAGGATGGTATCATGACAATAGAAAAGATACCCCTGAATTGAGCATTAAAAGGTAGTAATAGTATAGTTTCAGAGTTTCAGCTTCAGACAGGCACATACCAAATCTGTATTAGTGACAGATTAGAGCTTTAGAATTTAATAGAAAATCTACATCTTCTATGCAGATTGTCATATCATTTTACCAAATTTGACTTGAAAATAAAGAATTTCATTAACTCCCAAGAAATTTTAATTTCAAAATATTCCTTTATAGAGATTTCCATATTTCTGTGAATGTGCGTCCGTCTTCTTCATCCGAATTCGGAGCTTGATTTCAGCACTGGCCTTAGTGTTAATCGTGTGGCCTTAGTGTTAATCGTGTGGTCTTAGTGTTAATCGTGTGGCCTTAGTGTTAATCGTGTGGTCTTAGTGTTAATCGTGTGGCCTTAGTGTTAATCGTGTGGTCTTAGTGTTAATCGTGTGGCCTAGTGTTAATCGTGTGGCCTTAGTGTTAATCGTGTGGTCTTAGTGTTAATCGTGTGGTCTTAGTGTTAATCGTGTGGTATTAGTGTTAATCGTGTGGCCTAGTGTTAATCGTGTGGCCTTAGTGTTAATCGTGTGGTCTTAGTGTTAATCGTGTGGTATTAGTGTTAATCGTGTGGTATTAGTGTTAATCGTGTGGTCTTAGTGTTAATCGTGTGGTATTAGTGTTAATCGTGTGGTCTTAGTGTTAATCGTGTGGCCTTAGTGTTAATCGTGTGGTCTTAGTCAGTGCTGCAACAAAGGGATTCTCCCTTCAAACAAAATCACATCTCCATTTTAAAACAAGTAATAATGTTTATTTTGAGAGACGTTAAAATGACACTTTTTCTTTTACTGAACAGGTCTACAAATCAAGACAAACATATCTCCCAACTGAACACAATTCATCACCTTAGGGCCCATCTGTCATTGCGTACTACAGAAACCAAACTCTACACCTCTGCTGGGATATATATAAATATCATTTGGACCTCACCAGAGACCAATCGAGATTATCAGCTGTTAATCTATGGAGATAAAAAAAAAAGATCTACTAACCACGAAGTCCACCATCTGGTATGAACATTAATTTTGGAGAATCTCAAGTGGATCATAATCACAGTATGGAATCTCTTATCCGAAGGGACATTCATTTTTCAAGGATTTCTCAACATGACAAATGAAATTTTGAGTAGTCAAACTATTTCTTGGAAGGCGCTCTCTTCTCTTAGTTATATATTTTCCACTCGCAGGCCTACCGTCCGTAGCATGTATCTATGCACCCCACTAAACATGCCACCTTGTGCATGTTTATATTTCAAGTCATCAAAGAAATAAAGATCCCTTCAAATGCAATAATGAATTTAAGTGCTATTTTGATGTCTGTGGTTAAGTGGTGAGACACAAAACAATGTAGAAAATTAACAGATAAAAATGATTGCTAAGAAATAATTTTAAATGATTTATTTAAAACTTAATACAATGGATGGTTCAACTATGATGATATTGGATTTAATATGTGATTACTAGACCATGACTGATAGTATCTTTCTTTGAATTACATACAAAGAAGAAATAATTTCAAGGTACAAAATGAGTTATCTCCCTTTAAAGCATAGAAATATAGATGAAATGCGGGGTTTCTATCAAACAAGTTTTTTTAATATTTTGTTGAAGAATCTGAAAATAGAAAATAAAATTTTTGAAGATATAATAAAATTTCTTGAAATTTACCAACTATTTCTTTGCATTGTTGTGAAAACAAAACTACTTTTATTATGATCCAGATCTTGGATCTTAAAAGATTCTTTTTGAAAAGGGCTAGATTAAAAATAAAGCTTTTGCAGGCAAAGAAGCAAAATTCAAGTTCTTGTTCTTGGTGCAGCTTTCAACCTGCGCGGGGTAAAATGGCTTCCTCGTTTGCTTGCACAGCATCACTGAACATAACAGCCGATGCATGGCGGTTCTGTGTGAGCTCTGCTTAGATGGCAAGTCAGTCCCTATTACATCAATGAAGCCAAACAACTTGTGGAACAGATTTTGTTGAGTTTCTCCTTGATGGTAGTAAAATTGAAGTAAAAAAGTAAAAGTATATTCGTATGAATTAGAATGGTACAACTTTGTTGATCGGCTTGATTGTGTTGTCGGCATTCTTGCAGGAGGGACTACATGGTTGCCAACATCCCTAACTGAAAGTGGTATTATGGAATCGACTGGATTCGAACTTGGCACACCCAGGTCAGTCTGCGGCATTATCCACTTAACCACCGTGAAATCCTTGAAGTTATAACTATTAAATAACACCACAAACTTTTTATTAATGAAATTCAAAATAGTAAACCAGTATATAATCAACCGAATAACATGAAAATCCAAATCTTTTGGCGATGAAATTAAAGATACATTTTTGTAATTCTACAAGAGAAATAAGTGATTTTCAGATAATACTAGTTCATAGCTGAGTGGTGTTGATACAGTACCTGGGTATGTCAATTTCCATCTTTAACTAGCTTCTATCATTTTATTGATAGTACAAAAGAAAAATGTGAAATGTTGGGCTACTTAGTATTTGCACAAGAAAGTCTACGATGAATGTATTTACGTAGTTTTTATTCGCAAAAAACATTAGAAATTGTCTTTAAGCAAAAATGATTCATTTTGAACTAAAACTGATTACTTTTTATGTCCACTTTTTTTGCAGATTATAAAAAAAACATCACTGTGTCTAAAAATTTAATGCCTTTTTTATGCTTTTAAAAAAATTGTTTAGACTTACGTGAGATTTGAACTCTGTACTGACAGCATAAAATCTACTACCTCAGAAATGTGTACTCTGCCTCGATGAAGCAGAGTTTGTTTTTTAAACTTTACATAATTAAAGAGAAAAAAAAACTTGTTGCTAATATTCTTTGTCACTCACCGTACACGGCTCATATGTATAATCTCCTACAATTATTCTAAAAGTTTTGGCGCAATGTCTACTTTTCATGCCACTAATGGTTCTCTTTCAGTTAAAATGACCCCCCCTCACTCACCCGTTTTTTTTCCTTCTTTGCTTCTGAATATGACTACATCACTACCATAGTTTGTATATTTTTAATCATTTAATTCACTACACTTGAATCCATTATTTTCATGCCATTGTTTGGTTGTTTTACGGCATATCAACTCTTTTCAGGCTATTTAATGCCGAATAAGGTCATTTTGGTGAAAGTTTTTATGCTTCAAGTTCTTTATATTTTCAAGTATTTATTCATGGTGTTTGGTTGAGTGAAAGTGGGAGAAGGGAGTGAAATTGTTTTTGTTTCGGATTTTGCAGAACATGATTGAGTAATGGAAAGAGACAAAAACAATAAAACATCAATGTTTGCTGCATTTTGGGTCAGGAAGCCGATGTTATCAGACAGCCTGATCAGGTAGCACCAGGTTCCTGCCATTGTATCAGATTTATCATTAATAAAAGTCTGCAATTCATAACAGGGTAACAAACTAATTTTTTTTTATATTTTATCATTCATAACAAAAAACCTTTACATCAACTAACCCACTCACCATGTCCTGCATATGATCAAGCCATTTCCCTACATAACTATTTAGTAAATTCAACTTTGACCTTTACACAACAACCATGTCAGATTCCACATTTTTCTGAGAACGACACGTGGACATCCTCACCGCTGCTTCTTCATCCTTTTCTCAGACACAATGACCCAAAGTTAAATCAAATCTGCAGAAAAAAAATTAACCATTCTATCATGTAAGAAACGATCAATCTAAAGTTATAACATAAATTGTCTCAAATTTAAAGTCATGCAATGAAAACTGTTCATTTTAACAATCTAGTCTATTTCCTCTCCAGTCTCATTTTTTAAAATATATCTAATTTACAATTAACATGGGTAAATGTGCACAATGAAAGATTTCATTTTTTTTAAAAGAAAACAAGGAAAGATAAAAAAAAAAAGAGAAGAAAGTCTATTTTTAGATTTGATTTTTGTTTCCCTGTTGGGAAACTGGGCTGATAATCCTGGAGGTACTGCAATACCAGGCCAACCCGTGGCAAAGGTGGAGCAAGCCCTAACTCTTCGCCATGTTGCAAAAATCAGTTTAATATCGTAGTCCCCAAATCGGGGACGTATCAGATATTAAGCTGATAAGAACAGATACTACACTTTGATCTTAGCCAAAAGGCCGAGAAGCGATTTTATTTAAGCGAAAAAAAACGGTTACAGCAAAAATATTCTTTTAAAAAAAAACATAATGTCTGCAAATGTTCCTCTACGCCTTAGGCACAAGGCCCGAATCGTTATGGGGGGTGGGGGTCGTTGGTCATACAATTTGTCTGTCTATGTGCACTTTACCCTTACCTAGACTCTCTCACCAAAATACCTCATTCTCTCTGTGGGTTGGACCTACTTAGGTGATCCCCAATTTGTATAAAAAATTTTATTGGAAAAATTCATCGTGGGGGAGTGGGACAATATTTACAATTTTTAAAATATGAACATGGTTAGTAGTGCCCTCCCAACCCTCTGCTAAGTGGTAGACTGCTCACTGTTTTTCTGGGTGCTCTGAAAATAAGTAGGTTAGTCTCAAATTGAGTGTGGGAATTAAGAAGAGGGGTTCAAAAATAAAGTGCGTCTGGATGGGATGTGGGAATGGATGGTGGTGTCCTCCAAGATGTACGGTGTCCTGGGCCAAAACAAAGTGTGGGGGAGTGGGCATCTTTGGAGGCTCTCTAGTACCAAAAAACAAAAACAGGGTCAGAACGCATTCACTCTACTAGCTAAGGGTCTTCGTTAAAGAAAGCTTGAGGGGTGGGTTCCGTAGAACCCAGGACCGCGTGTACCATGCCTAAGCAAGGAAGATGTGTTCATACCTGGCGCCTCGACGGATGCATAAGCTAGTGTCGTGCACCCACCTCCTATCGAACTCCGTGCGATGTAATCTCCTCCAATCGCATCTTCACTCTGAGCTGGTGCTTAAAGTAGACGATCAGATCACGATCGGAAACAGATTCAACCCCATGGACTTCGTCAAGACGTGACACCCACGTCACCATTCTCATACGGCTAGGATGGTTAGAAAAAACATTCTTTTCTCCCTAGGCCACGGCGGGGCTACGTGGTGGACAACCAATGCTTCATTCAAGGGCATCGGATGCTCAGCATAGATGCGGCCGTTACCTCTCCGACATACTCCCAGAGTCGCCGAAGTTTGCTGCAAGCAAAAAAGGCGTGCTCGGCCGTTTCTCTTTCGCGGTCGTTGCAGCGCTGGCAGTAAGGATCCGTCCTCACTCCATCTCTGTTTATTGATCTTTTGGATGATACATTTCTTTGAAGTAAAAAATGGAAAATTACAAAAGATGTGGCACAAGGCCAGAGTGGGGTTGGGTGGGTGGGGGTCGTGTGTCATTCTCTTGGTCTATTCTCTAAACTAGTTCCAGTCACCAAAATACCTCATTCACTCTTTGGGCAGTCTACCTACCGCCTAATAAACCGGTATTGTCCGGACCTTTGGGTCTGGATTTACGCCGGTCTATTGGGGGTTGTCTAATCCTGTGCAGTTCTAGGAGGTCCACCCACCCAGGCTTCGCCTCCCCTCTTTGGGGAGGAGTAAGTTCATTGCTTACTGTCTGAGGCGGCTCTACCGGGGAATGCCCCAATTTGTTATGACGTTTTTTTTATTTACAAATAAGTGGGTGTACAAATTCATTGGCTGGGTGAGGGGTATTATTTACTCCTCCCCAGGAGTTAGGCACAAGGCCAGTTTTATCTTACTCCCACAAGTAAGATGTGACCCAAGATCGGGTCGGGAAAGTGGGGTTTGAAAAGCCAGCGCTCGAGAGGCGAGCACTCTGACCATTTAAAAATTGCCTGGGCAACCCCGTCGGCATTCCCCGGTATAGGCGCCTCAGGCAGTAAGCAATAAACTTACTCCTCCCCAAAGAGGGGAGGCAAAGCCTGGGAGGGTGGACCTCCTAGAACTGCACAGGACAAACCCATAGACCAGCGGAATCAAGCCCTGAAGGCCAAGACGATACCAGTCTATGGGGTGCAGTATCCATTGGAACAGATACTACACTTTGAAAAATTTATTTGCAGAAAATACATGTTAATATTCAAAACAAATTAGGCACAAGGCCATCAAAAGTGTGGGGGAGGGTGTCGTCGGTCATCCTTTGTCTAAGGTAATAAAATTGTCTATCCTACTCTTAACTAGAATCATCTAAGTCACCACAATACCACATTTACTCTAGGGGCCGTCCTACTTAGGCTATTATAAAATAAGTTGGCAATCTTAAAATTTTCCTTAGGTTTTTTTTTTTTTTAAATAAAATAAATAAATAAATAAATATGGTTATATTTACAGAAATTCATTGGAGTATAATGAGGGAGGGGAGAAAAGCAAAACCCAGTTAGTAAGACCCTCCTAACCCTTTCTAAATATTAGACTGCCCACTGTGTTCGTGTTTGTTCCGAACAAAAAACAAGCAGGTTCGTCTCTAAATCGGAATGGGATCTAAGTGGGAGAAAAAAGAAAGTTGGGGATGGAGTTTGGAGAGTGGGTGGTGTCCTTCCAAGATAAGTGCACTTTGATCTTGGCCAAAAAGTCAAGAAAAGGTATTTACTCCTCCCCAGGAGTTAGGCACAAGGCCAGTTTTATCCTACTCCCACAAGTAAGATGTGACCACAGATTGGGTCGAGAAAGTGGGGTTAAAAGCCAGCGCTCGAGAGGTGAGCACTCTGGCCATTTAAAAATTGCCTGGGCAGCCCCGTCGGCATTCCCCGGTAGGGGCGCCTCAGACAGTAAGCAATAAACTTACTCCTCCCCAAAGAGGGGAGGCGAAGCCTGGGAGGGTGGACCTCCTAGAACTGCACAGGACAATCCCATAGACCGGCGTAAATCAAGCCCCGAAGGCCAAGACAATACCAGTCTATGGGAACAGATACTACACTTTGATCTTAGCCAAAAGACCAAGGAAGCATCCAAGTCAAGAAAGGTATTTACTCCTCCCCAGGAGTTAGGCACAAGGCCAGTTTTATCCTACTCCCACAAGTAAGATGTGACCACAGATTGGGTCGAGAAAGTGGGGTTAAAAGCCAGCGCTCGAGAGGTGAGCACTCTGGCCATTTAAAAATTGCCTGGGCAGCCCCGTCGGCATTCCCCGGTAGGGGCGCCTCAGACAGTAAGCAATAAACTTACTCCTCCCCAAAGAGGGGAGGCGAAGCCTGGGAGGGTGGACCTCCTAAAACTGCACAGGACAATCCCATAGACCGGCGTAAATCAAGCCCCGGAGGCCAAGACAATACCAGTCCATGGGAACAGATACTACACTTTGATCTTAGCCAAAAGACCAAAAGAAGCATCCGAACAAGTCAAGAAAGGTATTTACTCCTCCCCAGGAGTTAGGCACAAGGCCAGTTTTATCTTACTCCCACAAGTAAGATGTGACCACAGATTGGGTCGAGAAAGTGGGGTTAAAAGCCAGCGCTCGAGAGGTGAGCACTCTGGCCATTTAAAAATTGCCTGGGCAGCCCCGTCGGCATTCCCCGGTAGGGGCGCCTCAGACAGTAAGCAATAAACTTACTGTCAAGTCAAGAAAGGTATTTACTCCTCCCCAGGAGTTAGGCACAAGGCCAGTTTTATCTTACTCCCACAAGTAAGATGTGACCACAGCTTGGGTCGAGAAAGTGGGGTTAAAAGCCAGCGCTCGAGAGGTGAGCACTCTGGCCATTTAAAAATTGCCTGGGCAGCCCCGTCGGCATTCCCCGGTAGGGGCGCCTCAGACAGTAAGCAATAAACTTACTGTCAAGTCAAGAAAAGGTATTTACTCCTCCCCAGGAGTTAGGCACAAGGCCAGTTTTATCCTACTCCCACAAGTAAGATGTGACCACAGATTGGGTCGAGAAAGTGGGGTTAAAAGCCAGCGCTCGAGAGGTGAGCACTCTGGCCATTTAAAAATTGCCTGGGCAGCCCCGTCGGCATTCCCCGGTAGGGGCGCCTCAGACAGTAAGCAATAAACTTACTCCTCCCCAAAGAGGGGAGGCGAAGCCTGGGAGGGTGGACCTCCTAGAACTGCACAGGACAATCCCATAGACCGGCGTAAATCAAGCCCCGGAGGCCAAGACAATACCAGTCTATGGGAACAGATACTACACTTTGATCTTAGCCAAAAGACCAAGGAAGCATCCAAGTCAAGAAAGGTATTTACTCCTCCCCAGGAGTTAGGCACAAGGCCAGTTTTATCCTACTCCCACAAGTAAGATGTGACCACAGATTGGGTCGAGAAAGTGGGGTTAAAAGCCAGCGCTCGAGAGGTGAGCACTCTGGCCATTTAAAAATTGCCTGGGCAGCCCCGTCGGCATTCCCCGGTAGGGGCGCCTCAGACAGTAAGCAATAAACTTACTCCTCCCCAAAGAGGGGAGGCGAAGCCTGGGAGGGTGGACCTCCTAAAACTGCACAGGACAATCCCATAGACCGGCGTAAATCAAGCCCCGGAGGCCAAGACAATACCAGTCCATGGGAACAGATACTACACTTTGATCTTAGCCAAAAGACCAAAAGAAGCATCCGAACAAGTCAAGAAAGGTATTTACTCCTCCCCAGGAGTTAGGCACAAGGCCAGTTTTATCTTACTCCCACAAGTAAGATGTGACCACAGATTGGGTCGAGAAAGTGGGGTTAAAAGCCAGCGCTCGAGAGGTGAGCACTCTGGCCATTTAAAAATTGCCTGGGCAGCCCCGTCGGCATTCCCCGGTAGGGGCGCCTCAGACAGTAAGCAATAAACTTACTGTCAAGTCAAGAAAGGTATTTACTCCTCCCCAGGAGTTAGGCACAAGGCCAGTTTTATCTTACTCCCACAAGTAAGATGTGACCACAGCTTGGGTCGAGAAAGTGGGGTTAAAAGCCAGCGCTCGAGAGGTGAGCACTCTGGCCATTTAAAAATTGCCTGGGCAGCCCCGTCGGCATTCCCCGGTAGGGGCGCCTCAGACAGTAAGCAATAAACTTACTGTCAAGTCAAGAAAAGGTATTTACTCCTCCCCAGGAGTTAGGCACAAGGCCAGTTTTATCTTACTCCCACAAGTAAGATGTGACCACAGATTGGGTCGAGAAAGTGGGGTTAAAAGCCAGCGCTCGAGAGGTGAGCACTCTGGCCATTTAAAAATTGCCTGGGCAGCCCCGTCGGCATTCCCCGGTAGGGGCGCCTCAGACAGTAAGCAATAAACTTACTCCTCCCCAAAGAGGGGAGGCGAAGCCTGGGAGGGTGGACCTCCTAGAACTGCACAGGACAATCCCATAGACCGGCGTAAATCAAGCCCCTGAGGCCAAGACAATACCAGTCTATGGGAACAGATACTACACTTTGATCTTAGCCAAAAGACCAAGGAAGCATCCGAGGTCAAGTCAAGAAAATTGCAGTTTAAAAGGGCGCGGTTTAAATCAAAGAAATATCATAGAACGTTCAGTGTTCTGTGCGTGTTGCACAAAACTAGAATTAAAAATTCTACTCTTAATCACTGAAATGTTTATTTATCTAAATTACTTTTCCATATCATTCGAAGAGTTTTTAAATAGTAACAATTTCATATTTTTCTCTAAACATTAAAATAATTGAAATAAGCAACAATCTTTCAGCTTGTAACAAGTGTGACGTCAGACACAATCGCAGTCCAATCAAAACAGTAAACAACTATAAAATCTTCATTTGTAATTTAGTAAAAAAGAAATAATTTTTTAATGAAAACACTCTGGAGAAAATAATTTCTAAGCAATAATTGTCCAATAAATGTTTTTATTCATTCGAAGATTTCTAATTTCTTAAGACAATAGTAAACAATGTCAAGTTCAATCCGGTATCAAGCCAGGAATGTTCCTAAAGAAACCAATACAAAATCTAAACGATCTACTTTTCCGATTAGGGTTTTATTTGAATTAATGTTTATAAAAATTGATGTTTATATAAATTATTTTTAATGAAAATAAGAAAAAGAAATAAAACAACGAGGCAATTACGGTAAAATCTTTGCTTTTCCTCGGGTAGGATGATGACGTCAATCGTTGTCAGTTTCGTTATAATAAGTAAATAAATAAATAAATAAGTAAAATATATTCGTTAGGTTTCGTTTGCTGTTGACATTTTTATTTATTTCGCTTATAAATCTGCAACTAAATTGTTGGTTTTAAAAATCGTCATGAAGAGTTGTTTCCCTTGGACCAGGAAAATCGGCTCTGAGCAATTCTAAGTAGGATTTTACTAAACAGTAAAACCAGACGAGCCGATCTTCCAAGAAATCAGCAACTGTTATGGATGCTGGGTCGACGGACATAATAAGGAGTGACTTTCTTTTCTTTTTTTAAATAATCTCGGGATGTCGACATTTGTTGCATTTTTACAAACCTCTGACAATTTTTACAAATTACGACAATTATTTA
Organism: Sepiola atlantica; assembly: GCA_963556195.1. Taxonomy (NCBI): domain Eukaryota; kingdom Metazoa; phylum Mollusca; class Cephalopoda; order Sepiida; family Sepiolidae; genus Sepiola; species Sepiola atlantica. Next base: position 46,133,721 of record OY744548.1, read on the forward strand.
TTTCCTTCAATAGACCGAAATCAAGCCGATCCCTCTCTCTCTCTTATATATATATATATATATATATATATATATATATATATATATATATATATATATATATATATGCGCACAAGTGTATAAAAATATACTTATAGCAAGTAAGCTACACACACGTTTGTGTTATATTGCTGAGAGGGGGGACGTTCCTTCTAGAAGTATATTTTCATATTGCTACTACTAAGCTATTATTATTATTATTGAAGTAAATACGGAAAATCTATACGTAATATTTTTGTTTACATGAAATATATATATATATATATATATATATATATATATATTATATGGACAACCTTTAAAAAATTGTTTACTTTTAAGATTTTTTTAACACCAAAATTTTTTTACACCAAAATAAACTAAGAATTCTAAATATCAGATTAAAAAATTATTAATGTATTTAAAAATAAAATTAGTAACGTATTTAAAAATAAAATTATTTGCCATAAATATATCAACAAATTATAATTACAAAAAATCAAGAAAAAAAATCCGAAAACAGAGCTTAAATATTTTGGAAAATATCTTTTAGCTGTGTCTATATTCCGTGGCTAATACCTAAAATAGGTATTTTTGGCTACTCCTTTTTAACCCTACCAACTGGGTTAGAGTTAGGTTGCGTCTTTTAACTCGTTTTTTCTTTTAACTTGCATATATGTGCACATGTCCTGCAACTGTTCAATTCGCCTGAGTTTCCTTTTCTTGGCGAAAGTTAATAATTCCTTCAGGAGACTGAAGCGTCTGTACTAACTCGCTTAAATTCATGCTTTTTTTAACCAATTTTCTTAACTTGTTGAATTTTACCCAAGTTGCCGTTTGCTGCGACCTGCTGGCTAAGCGTTTCGGTATCTTCTAGCGGTTTACGTAACCTGCCGGAATATGCCGATGAAACGTCGGTTTCAACCGTGGCCAACGTAATGTAGTAAACTAAAGCCTGTTAACTGGACAATGACGTCATGCTGTAAAGTTACAAACGAGAGGTGGGCATTTTGACCCCTCCTTCACTTAAATATTCACCAAAATTCAGGAAATCAACCAATTTTAATGAAATTTCAGTGTTTATTAATTAACAATCACTGAATATAATTAACCCATTACTTTATTAGAAATCATAGTGCAAATGTATTATTTCGTGTAATTTGCATAGACTCGACAGCAAACATTAAATTAATACTTAATAATAAAATGGTGTGTTTTGGTAAATCTTTTAATTTTAAAAACATCTTTATGCCAGACCTTGGATATATCAAGCGCTACCACCCTAGATTCACCTGCCTTGTCTAGTGTATGGTATATGTGATCAGAGATGACCGTTAGGATATCCATAGTCGACCGTGCTTGCCTAAATCCATACTGATGGTCAGAAAGAAGTTTAGCATTAACGAGGTGACCGACTACCGCTAGATTGATTAAGGATTCAAAGATTTTAGCAAAGAGAGGGCGTAGACTGATGGGGCGATAATTCTGAGGGTCAGTTCGATCTCCAGAATTTTTGAAGACTGGTAACACAGAGGCAATTTTCCAGCTATCAGAGAAGCAAGATTCGCCAAAGCATTTGTTGTAGAGTTTGGAGAGGACACGGGCCTGTTCAGCAAAGCATGTCTTTATCAGTATTACTGGTATAAGCATACTTTGGAGATGTAAAGATTTTTGATGATATCTCGGACATGAGATGGGGTGATGGTCAGGTCATGCAAACAACATCATTGTGGTTGGATAGCGGTGGAATTGTTGATTGCTCATTGTTGACCACACTATTGAAGATTTTCCACAAATCACGAATACCAAGTTTCTGTAAACTGAATCCATTTTCTGGTGATCTCTGTATACCTTCTCTGTGCTTCATCTATTACAGTCTTACAATGATTTCTTGACACAATAAGTTTCTGTCTATTTGTATTTGACTTATGGTGGTTGAATTATCCGAGTGCTTGCTGCTTCTGAGCAATACCAGCTGCTCAGTTTGAGGTGAACTATTGTGGAGAGTGGGCTAGCTGTAGAATTTTCGCATGGGGACATGTGCTTCAATGCCTTTGACCCAGTTAATTAACTCATTTGCACAGTGATCAGCAGGGAGAGAAAAAGTTTCACTCCATGGGGCATCGCTGATGTGATCTCTGATGGATTTCCAATCAGCTCGTTTGTAGTATCTCGTCGTTTTGAGGAACAACTTATCAGCTTTGGGACAAAATTCTAGGGTGATATCAATCATTACCACAAGGTGATCAGCGTTCCTGAGAAGGCTATGGGCACTCGTCGCACAAGCCTTGGGCAGTGAGGTCAAGAACAGGTCGAAAAGTGAGGCTTGTTGGTCCACACGATCATGAAGGCGGATCGGGATGTTGAATTATCAATTTTGTCAGACTGTTAAAATCTATTTTAAGGGTTATCTCCCTTGTTCCATTATTATATGGGGACGAGATTTTCCTTGTAAGAATTGGGGTTATCTGCCCTTCTTTTCTTTTTTCTGTTTGTTGTTGTTCTGTCGTAAAAAAATAAACGCACGACTCACGTGGAAACCTACAAAATGTGTTTGTCTTGTTAACTGAATTGTCCTGCCATGAAGAATGTCTGAATGTTGCTGAAAATGTCCATTTCTAGAATAAAAGGTAATTAGACAATATAAAAATTAAACTTTCATGTGAAGATTTTTGACTCGGTTGCTGAAAGTGGAATTGAACCATGAAAATAAGGGAAAAGATGAAGTAATGAATATTCACATGTTATATATGAAAAGATGACATTAAATAAAATAATATACATTTTTAAGTTGTCATACCTCGTGCAAAACTCAAACAGATCCAATGCAAAGATTGAAAAACAAATCCACATATGAAATTTTTTTAACATCACCCAATTTCCTCCTTGCTCCCTCTCTAATCAAATAGGCAAACTTATTCTTAGGAAAATGTTGGAAATTTTTTAACATCACCCACCACTCCAATTCCATCCTTCTTCCTGTTCCTTCTCTAATCAAATAGGCAAACTTATTCTTAGCAAAATGTTGGAAATTTTTTAACATCACCCACCACTCCAATTCCATCCTTCTTCCTGTTCCTTCTCTAATCAAATAGGCAAACTTATTCTTAGCAAAATGTTGGAAATTTTTTAACATCACCCACCACTCCAATTCCATCCTTCTTCCTGTTCCTTCTCTAATCAAATAGGCAAACTTATTCTTAGGAAAATGTTGGAAATTTTTTAACATCACCCACCACTCCAATTCCATCCTTCTTCCTGTTCCTTCTCTAATCAAATAGGCAAACTTATTCTTAGGAAAATGTTGGCAATTGTTCTCACATCACCCACCACTCCAATTCCATCCTTCCACTTTCTCCTTCTCTAATAAAGTAAGCAAACTTATTCTTAGGAAAATGTTGGAAATGTTTTTCACATCACCCACCAGTCCAATTCCACCCTTCTTCCTGCTCCTTATCTAATCAAGAAGGCAAACTTATTCTTAGGAAAATGTTGGAAATTTCTTTCACATCACCCACCACTCAAATTCCACCCTTGCTCTTTCTCCTTCTCTAATCAAGTAGGCAAACATTTTCCTTATAATAAGTTTGCCTATTTAGGCAAACTTATTTTTAGGAAAATGTTGGAAATTTTTTTCACATCACCCACCACTCTTATTCCACCCTTCCTCTTTCTCCTTCTCTAATCAAATAGGCAAACTTATTCTTAGGAAAATGTTGGAAATTTTTTAACATAACCCACCACTCCAATTCCATCCTTCTTCCTGTTCCTTCTCTAATCAAATAGGCAAACTTATTCTTAGGAAAATGTTGGAAATTTTTTAACATAACCCACCACTCCAATTCCATCCTTCTTCCTGTTCCTTCTCTAATCAAATAGGCAAACTTATTCTTAGCAAAATGTTGGAAATTTTTTAACATAACCCACCACTCCAATTCCATCCTTTTTCCTGTTCCTTCTCTAATCAAATAGGCAAACTTATTCTTAGGAAAATGTTGGAAATTTTTTAACATCACCCACCACTCCAATTCCATCCTTCTTCCTGTTCCTTCTCTAATCAAATAGGCAAACTTATTCTTAGGAAAATGTTGGAAATTTTTTAACATAACCCACCACTCCAATTCCATCCTTCTTCCTGTTCCTTCTCTAATCAAATAGGCAAACTTATTCTTAGGAAAATGTTGGAAATTTTTTAACATAACCCACCACTCCAATTCCATCCTTCTTCCTGTTCCTTCTCTAATCAAATAGGCAAACTTATTCTTAGCAAAATGTTGGAAATTTTTTAACATCACCCACCACTCTAATTCCATCCTTCTTCCTGTTCCTTCTCTAATCAAATAGGCAAACTTATTCTTAGGAAAATGTTGGAAATTTTTTAACATAACCCACCACTCCAATTCCATCCTTCTTCCTGTTCCTTCTCTAATCAAATAGGCAAACTTGTTCTTAGGAAAATGTTGGAAATTTTTTAACATAACCCACCACTCCAATTCCATCCTTCTTCCTGTTCCTTCTCTAATCAAATAGGCAAACTTATTCTTAGGAAAATGTTGGAAATTTTTTAACATAACCCACCACTCCAATTCCATCCTTTTTCCTGTTCCTTCTCTAATCAAATAGGCAAACTTATTCTTAGGAAAATGTTGGAAATTTTTTAACATCACCCACCACTCCAATTCCATCCTTCTTCCTGTTCCTTCTCTAATCAAATAGGCAAACTTATTCTTAGGAAAATGTTGGAAATTTTTTAACATAACCCACCACTCCAATTCCATCCTTCTTCCTGTTCCTTCTCTAATCAAATAGGCAAACTTATTCTTAGGAAAATGTTGGAAATTTTTTTACATAACCCACCACTCCAATTCCATCCTTCTTCCTGTTCCTTCTCTAATCAAATAGGCAAACTTATTCTTAGCAAAATGTTGGAAATTTTTTAACATCACCCACCACTCTAATTCCATCCTTCTTCCTGTTCCTTCTCTAATCAAATAGGCAAACTTATTCTTAGGAAAATGTTGGAAATTTTTTAACATAACCCACCACTCCAATTCCATCCTTCTTCCTGTTCCTTCTCTAATCAAATAGGCAAACTTATTCTTAGGAAAATGTTGGCAATTGTTCTCACATCACCCACCACTCCAATTCCATCCTTCCACTTTCTCCTTCTCTAATAAAGTAAGCAAACTTATTCTTAGGAAAATGTTGGAAATTTTTTTCACATCACCCACCACTCTTATTCCACCCTTCCTCTTTCTCCTTCTCTAATCAAATAGGCAAACTTATTCTTAGGAAAATGTTGGAAATTTTTTAACATCACCCACCACTCTAATTCCATCCTTCTTCCTGTTCCTTCTCTAATCAAATAGGCAAACTTATTCTTAGGAAAATGTTGGAAATTTTTTAACATAACCCACCACTCCAATTCCATCCTTCTTCCTGTTCCTTCTCTAATCAAATAGGCAAACTTATTCTTAGGAAAATGTTGGAAATTTTTTAACATAACCCACCACTCCAATTCCATCCTTCTTCCTGTTCCTTCTCTAATCAAATAGGCAAACTTATTCTTAGCAAAATGTTGGAAATTTTTTAACATAACCCACCACTCCAATTCCATCCTTTTTCCTGTTCCTTCTCTAATCAAATAGGCAAACTTATTCTTAGGAAAATGTTGGAAATTTTTTAACATCACCCACCACTCCAATTCCATACTTCTTCCTGTTCCTTCTCTAATCAAATAGGCAAACTTATTCTTAGGAAAATGTTGGAAATTTTTTAACATAACCCACCACTCCAATTCCATCCTTCTTCCTGTTCCTTCTCTAATCAAATAGGCAAACTTATTCTTAGCAAAATGTTGGAAATTTTTTAACATCACCCACCACTCTAATTCCATCCTTCTTCCTGTTCCTTCTCTAATCAAATAGGCAAACTTATTCTTAGGAAAATGTTGGAAATTTTTTAACATAACCCACCACTCCAATTCCATCCTTCTTCCTGTTCCTTCTCTAATCAAATAGGCAAACTTATTCTTAGCAAAATGTTGGAAATTTTTTAACAGAACCCACCACTCCAATTCCATCCTTCTTCCTGTTCCTTCTCTAATCAAATAGGCAAACTTATTCTTAGGAAAATGTTGGAAATTTTTTAACATAACCCACCACTCCAATTCCATCCTTCTTCCTGTTCCTTCTCTAATCAAATAGGCAAACTTATTCTTAGCAAAATGTTGGAAATTTTTTAACATCACCCACCACTCTAATTCCATCCTTCTTCCTGTTCCTTCTCTAATCAAATAGGCAAACTTATTCTTAGGAAAATGTTGGAAATTTCTTTCACATCACCCACCACTCAAATTCCACCCTTGCTCTTTCTCCTTCTCTAATCAAGTAGGCAAACATTTTCCTTATAATAAGTTTGCCTATTTAGGCAAACTTATTTTTAGGAAAATGTTGGAAATTTTTTTCACATCACCCACCTCTCTTATTCCACTCTTCCTCTTTCTCCTTCTCTAATCAAATAGGCAAACTTATTCTTAGGAAAATGTTGGAAATTTTTTAACATCACCCACCACTCTAATTCCATCCTTCTTCCTGTTCCTTCTCTAATCAAATAGGCAAACTTATTCTTAGGAAAATGTTGGAACTTTTTTAACATCACCCACCACTCCAATTCCCTCTTTTTTCCTGTTCCTTCTCTAATCAAATAGGCAAACTTATTCTTAGGAAAATGTTGGAACTTTTTTAACATCACCCACCACTCCAATTCCATCCTTCTTCCTGTTCCTTCTCTAATCAAATAGGCAAACTTATTCTTAGGAAAATGTTGGAACTTTTTTAACATCACCCACCACTCCAATTCCCTCTTTTTTCCTGTTCCTTCTCTAATCAAATAGGCAAACTTATTCTTAGGAAAATGTTGGAACATTTTTAACATCACCCACCACTCCAATTCCATCCTTCTTCCCGTTCCTTCTCTAATCAAATAGGCAAACTTATTCTTAGGAAAATGTTGGAAGTTTTTTAACATAACCCACCACTCCAATTCCATCCTTCTTCCTGTTCCTTCTCTAATCAAATAGGCAAACTTATTCTTAGGAAAATGTTGGAACTTTTTTAACATCACCCACCACTCCAATTCCATCCTTCTTCCTGTTCCTTCTCTAATCAAATAGGCAAACTTATTCTTAGGAAAATGTTGCAAATTTTTTAACATCACCCACCACTCCAATTCCATCCTTCTTCCTGTTCCTTCTCTAATCAAATAGGCAAACTTATTCTTAGGAAAATGTTGGCAATTGTTCTCACATCACCCACCACTCCAATTCCATCCTTCCACTTTCTCCTTCTCTAATAAAGTAAGCAAACTTATTCTTAGGAAAATGTTGGAAATGTTTTTCACATCACCCACCAGTCCAATTCCACCCTTCTTCCTGCTCCTTATCTAATCAAGAAGGCAAACTTATTCTTAGGAAAATGTTGGAAATTTCTTTCACATCACCCACCACTCAAATTCCACCCTTGCTCTTTCTCCTTCTCTAATCAAGTAGGCAAACATTTTCCTTATAATAAGTTTGCCTATTTAGGCAAACTTATTTTTAGGAAAATGTTGGAAATTTTTTTCACATCACCCACCACTCTTATTCCACCCTTCCTCTTTCTCCTTCTCTAATCAAATAGGCAAACTTATTCTTAGGAAAATGTTGGAAATTTTTTAACATAACCCACCACTCCAATTCCATCCTTCTTCCTGTTCCTTCTCTAATCAAATAGGCAAACTTATTCTTAGGAAAATGTTGGAAATTTTTTAACATAACCCACCACTCCAATTCCATCCTTCTTCCTGTTCCTTCTCTAATCAAATAGGCAAACTTATTCTTAGCAAAATGTTGGAAATTTTTTAACATAACCCACCACTCCAATTCCATCCTTTTTCCTGTTCCTTCTCTAATCAAATAGGCAAACTTATTCTTAGGAAAATGTTGGAAATTTTTTAACATCACCCACCACTCCAATTCCATCCTTCTTCCTGTTCCTTCTCTAATCAAATAGGCAAACTTATTCTTAGGAAAATGTTGGAAATTTTTTAACATAACCCACCACTCCAATTCCATCCTTCTTCCTGTTCCTTCTCTAATCAAATAGGCAAACTTATTCTTAGGAAAATGTTGGAAATTTTTTAACATAACCCACCACTCCAATTCCATCCTTCTTCCTGTTCCTTCTCTAATCAAATAGGCAAACTTATTCTTAGCAAAATGTTGGAAATTTTTTAACATCACCCACCACTCTAATTCCATCCTTCTTCCTGTTCCTTCTCTAATCAAATAGGCAAACTTATTCTTAGGAAAATGTTGGAAATTTTTTAACATAACCCACCACTCCAATTCCATCCTTCTTCCTGTTCCTTCTCTAATCAAATAGGCAAACTTGTTCTTAGGAAAATGTTGGAAATTTTTTAACATAACCCACCACTCCAATTCCATCCTTCTTCCTGTTCCTTCTCTAATCAAATAGGCAAACTTATTCTTAGGAAAATGTTGGAAATTTTTTAACATAACCCACCACTCCAATTCCATCCTTTTTCCTGTTCCTTCTCTAATCAAATAGGCAAACTTATTCTTAGGAAAATGTTGGAAATTTTTTAACATCACCCACCACTCCAATTCCATCCTTCTTCCTGTTCCTTCTCTAATCAAATAGGCAAACTTATTCTTAGGAAAATGTTGGAAATTTTTTTACATAACCCACCACTCCAATTCCATCCTTCTTCCTGTTCCTTCTCTAATCAAATAGGCAAACTTATTCTTAGCAAAATGTTGGAATTTTTTTAACATCACCCACCACTCTAATTCCATCCTTCTTCCTGTTCCTTCTCTAATCAAATAGGCAAACTTATTCTTAGGAAAATGTTGGAAATTTTTTAACATAACCCACCACTCCAATTCCATCCTTCTTCCTGTTCCTTCTCTAATCAAATAGGCAAACTTATTCTTAGGAAAATGTTGGCAATTGTTCTCACATCACCCACCACTCCAATTCCATCCTTCCACTTTCTCCTTCTCTAATAAAGTAAGCAAACTTATTCTTAGGAAAATGTTGGAAATTTTTTTCACATCACCCACCACTCTTATTCCACCCTTCCTCTTTCTCCTTCTCTAATCAAATAGGCAAACTTATTCTTAGGAAAATGTTGGAAATTTTTTAACATCACCCACCACTCCAATTCCATCCTTCTTCCTGTTCCTTCTCTAATCAAATAGGCAAACTTATTCTTAGGAAAATGTTGGAAATTTTTTAACATAACCCACCACTCCAATTCCATCCTTCTTCCTGTTCCTTCTCTAATCAAATAGGCAAACTTATTCTTAGGAAAATGTTGGAAATTTTTTAACATAACCCACCACTCCAATTCCATCCTTCTTCCTGTTCCTTCTCTAATCAAATAGGCAAACTTATTCTTAGCAAAATGTTGGAAATTTTTTAACATAACCCACCACTCCAATTCCATCCTTTTTCCTGTTCCTTCTCTAATCAAATAGGCAAACTTATTCTTAGGAAAATGTTGGAAATTTTTTAACATCACCCACCACTCCAATTCCATACTTCTTCCTGTTCCTTCTCTAATCAAATAGGCAAACTTATTCTTAGGAAAATGTTGGAAATTTTTTAACATAACCCACCACTCCAATTCCATCCTTCTTCCTGTTCCTTCTCTAATCAAATAGGCAAACTTATTCTTAGCAAAATGTTGGAAATTTTTTAACATCACCCACCACTCTAATTCCATCCTTCTTCCTGTTCCTTCTCTAATCAAATAGGCAAACTTATTCTTAGGAAAATGTTGGAAATTTTTTAACATAACCCACCACTCCAATTCCATCCTTCTTCCTGTTCCTTCTCTAATCAAATAGGCAAACTTATTCTTAGCAAAATGTTGGAAATTTTTTAACAGAACCCACCACTCCAATTCCATCCTTTTTCCTGTTCCTTCTCTAATCAAATAGGCAAACTTATTCTTAGGAAAATGTTGGAAATTTTTTAACATAACCCACCACTCCAATTCCATCCTTCTTCCTGTTCCTTCTCTAATCAAATAGGCAAACTTATTCTTAGCAAAATGTTGGAAATTTTTTAACATCACCCACCACTCTAATTCCATCCTTCTTCCTGTTCCTTCTCTAATCAAATAGGCAAACTTATTCTTAGGAAAATGTTGGAAATTTCTTTCACATCACCCACCACTCAAATTCCACCCTTGCTCTTTCTCCTTCTCTAATCAAGTAGGCAAACATTTTCCTTATAATAAGTTTGCCTATTTAGGCAAACTTATTTTTAGGAAAATGTTGGAAATTTTTTTCACATCACCCACCTCTCTTATTCCACTCTTCCTCTTTCTCCTTCTCTAATCAAATAGGCAAACTTATTCTTAGGAAAATGTTGGAAATTTTTTAACATCATCCACCACTCTAATTCCATCCTTCTTCCTGTTCCTTCTCTAATCAAATAGGCAAACTTATTCTTAGGAAAATGTTGGAACTTTTTTAACATCACCCACCACTCCAATTCCCTCTTTTTTCCTGTTCCTTCTCTAATCAAATAGGCAAACTTATTCTTAGGAAAATGTTGGAACTTTTTTAACATCACCCACCACTCCAATTCCATCCTTCTTCCTGTTCCTTCTCTAATCAAATAGGCAAACTTATTCTTAGGAAAATGTTGGAACTTTTTTAACATCACCCACCACTCCAATTCCCTCTTTTTTCCTGTTCCTTCTCTAATCAAATAGGCAAACTTATTCTTAGGAAAATGTTGGAACATTTTTAACATCACCCACCACTCCAATTCCATCCTTCTTCCCGTTCCTTCTCTAATCAAATAGGCAAACTTATTCTTAGGAAAATGTTGGAAGTTTTTTAACATAACCCACCACTCCAATTCCATCCTTCTTCCTGTTCCTTCTCTAATCAAATAGGCAAACTTATTCTTAGGAAAATGTTGGAACTTTTTTAACATCACCCACCACTCCAATTCCATCCTTCTTCCTGTTCCTTCTCTAATCAAATAGGCAAACTTATTCTTAGGAAAATGTTGGAACTTTTTTAACATCACCCACCACTCCAATTCCCTCTTTTTTCCTGTTCCTTCTCTAATCAAATAGGCAAACTTATTCTTAGGAAAATGTTGGAACTTTTTTAACATCACCCACCACTCCAATTCCATCCTTCTTCCTGTTCCTTCTCTAATCAAATAGGCAAACTTATTCTTAGGAAAATGTTGGAACTTTTTTAACATCACCCACCACTCCAATTCCCTCTTTTTTCCTGTTCCTTCTCTAATCAAATAGGCAAACTTATTCTTAGGAAAATGTTGGAACATTTTTAACATCACCCACCACTCCAATTCCATCCTTCTTCCCGTTCCTTCTCTAATCAAATAGGCAAACTTATTCTTAGGAAAATGTTGGAAGTTTTTTAACATAACCCACCACTCCAATTCCATCCTTCTTCCTGTTCCTTCTCTAATCAAATAGGCAAACTTATTCTTAGGAAAATGTTGGAACTTTTTTAACATCACCCACCACTCCAATTCCATCCTTCTTCCTGTTCCTTCTCTAATCAAATAGGCAAACTTATTCTTAGGAAAATGTTGCAAATTTTTTTAACATCACCCACCACTCCAATTCCATCCTTCTTCCTGCTCCTTATCTAATAAAGAAGGCAAACGTATTCTTAGGAAAATGTTGGAAATGTTTTTAACATCACCCACCAGTCCATTTCCCTCCTTCCACATGCTCCCTTTCTAATAAAATAGGCAAACTTATTCTTACGAAAATGTTGGCAATTGTTCTCACATCACCCACCACTCCAATTCCATCCTTCCACTTTCTCCTTCTCTAATAAACTAAGCAAACTTATTTTTAGGAAAATGTTGGAAATTTTTTTCACATCACCCACCACTCTAATTCCACCCTTCCTCTTTCTCCTTCTCTAATCAAATAGGTAAACTTATTCTTAGGAAAATGTTGGGAATTTTTATCACAGCACCCACCACTCCAATTCCACCCTTCCTCTTTCTCCTTCTCTAATCAAATAGGCAAACTTATTCTTAGGAAAATGTTGGAAATTTTTTTAAACATCACCCACCACTACAATTCCATCCGTCTTCCTACTCCGTATCTAATAAACAAGGCAAACTTATTCTTAGGAAAATGTTGGAAATTTTTTTCACATCATCCACCACTCCAATTCCACCCTTCCTCTTTCTCCTTCTCTAATCAAGTAGGCCAACTTATTCTTAGGAAAATGTTGGAAATTTTTTTCACATCACCCACCACTCCAATTCCACCCTTCCTCTTTCTCCTTCTCTAATAGTCCAGGCAAAATAAGGTTCGACTTGGAACAAATTGCAACTGAATTTTTTTCACCACCAGGCATTCCCATGAGGTGTCTAGAACATCATACTAAAAGTCCTAAGAAATCAACGTTGAGGAAATATGTCTAATTTGCATAAATCTAAGATGGCCGCCAATTTTTGATAATTTGCCACATCTCCGCATTTAGATGTCATAATTGAGTGATTTGAAGTGCTAAAATGGTGTTTTTGAACACAAGGATTTACGTGGAATAGGTTACATTTTTATTGGATAAAGAATTTATAGCCAAAAATCCAATATGGCCAAAAAATATTGAAAAATGTTCATATGCGTGGTATCCGAAACATAGGCAAACTGAAATGTGACTGTTTTGCGGCCTCATGTGACTAACTCTTGACTAACTTCATATTATAACTTTATTATAACTTACTAACTCTTGACTAACTTTATATTATAACTTTTTATATTTAACTATTTATTTTATAACTTCATATATTATTTTTGTTTCTATTCCAGGGTAATTAATCTGAGATTCAGCAAACATTGACAATGGAGAAGTGTCGCATCTGTAATGAATCAATCTCTGACGGAAAGGCGACAGTTGTTCTTTGAACAAAAGGCAGCGATGGCGTGAATCGTGCAAGTAGTCAACGTGGTAGCGATTTGGTAGTGAATCCAGGAGAGACACTACACGTAGAATGTCGCCGCAACTATTGCAAAGCAGAAAACATTGCACGTGACCTAGCAAGGCAGCAACAACCACCAAAACTCCGCTGTGAGCTCCGTTCTGAACTACACTTCAATTTTCAAGAACACTGCTTGTTGTGTGGACAGTCAGCTAAAACTGGTAGGAAGCAAAGAGAACTGGGTGTTTTCCCAGTTAGGACAGAAGACTTTCAAAAGAGTATCCTTCAGGTTTGTCATTCTAGAAATGACGAATGGTCTGCAACAGTATTAGGCAGAATAGCATCGGTGAATGACCTACACGCAGCGGATGCAATGTATCACCAGCAGTGCAGTAGCAACTTTAGGACAGGGAAAAACATTCCTACTAAGCACTCTTTAGACACCAGTAGTACTGGAGACAAATCAAAGAGGCTCAAACTCGGAAGGCCTGAGATAGACGAGAGAACGTCAGCGTTCCTGGAAGTGGCTCAGTTCTTAGAGGAAAATGACGAGGAGCAAACCACCATACATGACCTTGTTCTCAAAATGTCAGAGTTTCTTCAGAACACAGAGCATGAACCTTACAGTGCTAAATACATGAAAACTAAAATAAAGGAGCACTTTGGCGAGAGGGTTTTAATGACTGTGCTGAGCACCAAAGAATGTGTGGTCACATTGCGAGATACAGCAAACTCAATCCTGTATGCATTCCACAAGCAACAGAAAGCTGAAAATATTGAAGATGACAAGTTGAATATTATTGAAGCTGCTGCAAAACTCATTGCCAGTGATGTAAAGTCCATGGAAACCCCAAAGGATTTCTATCCAGACACGGGCGACATTGCTGATTCTGCTAGCTACATTCCAAACTCATTGCAATTACTGCTTAGGACTATGTTTGCTGGCAAAAATGTTGGTGTAAAACTTGCTTCGATTGGGCAGACCATAATGCAAGCCATACGACCAAGGGCAATAATAACCCCTCTTCAGCTTGGCCTCGGTATCCAGATGCACCACCATTTTGCGTCACGTTTTTTGGTGGACACGCTTCACGGGCATGGGTTTTCATCTTCCTATGCTGAGGTCATGAAATATGAACGGAGTGCAGCTGTTGTACAAGGTACTGAGATCCCTGGGTATTCCGAAGAGCACCACATAGAGTATATTGCCGATAATGTGGACCATAATCTGGCAACAATTGATGGTACAGGGACATTCCATGGAATGGGCATTATAGCTACTGTTACACCAGAAACAAAAACAAGCAAGGCTGTCCCCACAGTCCATGTGACGGCTAAAGAGATTGCTGCCATTGGTCGCATCAGCATTCAGTACTTCAAAATTCCTCCAGCATTGGAACCTATCATCTACAATCCACTGGTTCGCACGACAGAAGAGGATCCAACATCAGAGTTAGATATACTGTGGAAGACATCATTACTTCTCCACTCTCCAAGGCCATCATGGTCTGGCATGATGCAGTTCCTGCATCGAGGTCAACACCCAGGAAAAGCTTCTGTGACATTCCTTCCAATGATTGACCTTGATCCCAGTCATGCTTCATGTATCTACTCTACAATGAAGTTTGTGTCTACCCAAGCTCAACTATACGACGTTACTCCAATCCTCACATTCGACCAACCCTTGTACTGGAAAGCTTTAACGATTATAATGTCTCAACCAAATGACAGTGATCTCAAGCGCATAGTCCTCAGGCTTGGGGGATTTCACATGCAGATGAGCTTTCTTGGGAGCATAGGTCACCTAATGGCAGGCTCGGGACTGCAAGAGTTGCTCGAAGTGGTATATGCTGGAAACACAGTGCCCCACATGATGACAGGCAAAGCTGTTTCCAGAGCAGTGCGGGGACATATGCTGGTAGATGCTGCACTGAACACCATTTTGGTCGCTGATGCCTACAATGTGCCTGTGCCAACCAAAGACACAGTTCAGGAACCACAAGTGGCAACTGCTGATACTGAGACAGATAATGTAGAACCACAAGATATTCCTTCAGATACAGTGACGACTGACATAACTACAGCAAGTGAATTGTATGACAGAGCAATGTCCTCTTCCCTCTCAGTGGAAGAAGTTTGCTCTGCAAAAGTGTTGCAAAGAATCCAGGCTGAACTTGACAACAAAAAGGAAATGATGACTATGCCAACAGCAAAACTCTGGTTGCAGTATCTCAACATGGTGGACATCTTGCAGAAATTTATTAAAGTTGAAAGAACAGGGAACTGGAGCTTACACCTCCAATGTGTGCACGATATGCTTCCCTACCTTGCCGCTTCTGGACACCGACTGTATACAAAGTTTGCATATGTTTACCTGCAAATGATGACCGAACTACCAAATACACATCCGGATGTGTATAAGAAGTTCCAAGAGGGATACCACGTTGTGCGGCGCAGTGATAGATACTGGGCAGGGCTCTCCACAGATCTGATCATCGAACAAGTTTTGATGAGAAGTATAAAGACGCATGGGGGCCTAACTCGAGGAAAAGGGATGACAGAGACTCAGCGCTTACTGTGGGTCCTATCCATGCCAGCATGCGCAAACATCAACGATGCAATGCAGAAGTTCAGCGGGGTCTCCTACGAAACCAGCGACCAACACAAAGATATTTCGAAGGCTAGACAGGCCAGAGATGTCAAGGACACCCTCGATCTTATCAGCTATCTGAAGGAAAGAGATCCATTCAAGGAGAATACCTCACTTCACAACATTGCTAATGGCATGGCCGCTCAGGACGAAGTCAATGTTGACCAAACAAAAGAAATTGGAGAAAAGATTCTTGTGAGCATGGCAGGGAAATCTGTGGAAGAGTTCACCTTCCGAAAAGCCGATGAAGTAATGACACTTGCATCCAGATCAACTGTCAAAGTCAGAGGGGAATCTGTAGTAGTGGATCCACAATTGATGTTCCAGCGACTGGTAATTGTAGGTGAACGGTGCAAAGACTTGTCAACGTTATTCAAGTTCGAACTTTGTAGCCACCCTCCTGCCTTATTTGACTCGTCATCCCTTCCCTTGCAGGCCAATAAGGCAGTCCTTGCTGATGTTCTGTGGAAGTCTATAGATGAAGAACAACGTGAGCCGAGTGTAGACCAAGTCCAATATGTCCTTGATGGCGGCGCGCTACTCCATCGGATTCCCTGGCCAAGAGGTTCCACATATAATAGTGTGTGTCAGATTTATGTCAGATATGTGACACAGAAATATGGAGCTGCTGTCATTGTTTTCGATGGCTACAAAGATGAACCCACAACTAAAGATGCCACACAACAAAGAAGAACAGGAACCTGCTCTAGTTTGACCGTAAGATTTGCTGGTGATATGATCATCCAATCCAAGAAGGATGACTTCCTGAACAACAAGGCAAACAAACAGCGCTTCATACATTTTCTCAGCGACAAACTAGAAAGGGCTGGATGCAGCACAGAACACGCAAAGCATGATGCTGATGTCCTCATTGTTCAAACAGCCCTTGCCTCTGCCAGAACAAGAGATACGGTTCTCATTGGTGACGACACAGATTTGTTGGTCTTCCTGTTGTATCACGCTGATATGACCGAAAACGAACTGTTTCTGGTATCAGAGTCAAAGCAAGCCACCAAATCGAGAAGGGTGTGGTGCATAAAGCAGTCGAAAGAGTTGCTGGGTCCTCAGATTTGCGACCATCTGCTCTTTGTCCATGCTATTCTTGGCTGCGATACCACTAGTCGCCTGTTTGGATTGGGAAAAGGTTTGGCAGTGAAGAAGGTGAAGACTGATTCCCTGTTTCGCGAGCAATCAGAGATGTTCCACAAATCAGGGCAAACACCGGAGGACATAACTGCTGCAGGAGAGAAAGCTCTGGTATCTCTGTACGGTGGTATCAAAGAGGAAGGACTGGACAGCTTAAGATACAAACGGTTCTGTGACAAGATTTCCAAGAACACATCTTCCGTGGAACCACAAGCTCTACCCCCAACATCAGCAGCTGCAAGATTCCATAGCCTCCGTGTCTATTACCAGGTAATGGAGTGGAAAGGAACATGTGTCAACATGAAGCCACAAGATTGGGGATGGCACCTTGTGGACAGAAGGTGCATGCCTATACAGACAGATCAGCCCGCAGCACCACCGGAGATACTGGATGTCATCTGTTGTAGCTGCAAGAAAAACTGCAAAACAAGGAGGTACACATGCCAAAAATATGGTCTCCATTGCACTGCCGTGTGTAGAGAATGTCGTGGTACAAGTTGCTCTAACTCACAGGTGCCAGATTTGTCAGATGATGTAGACGACGATGCTTAAGCCGGATACCGCAAAGTGGCACAACTGGAATTGACACTCTTGAAATTAATATTGATGATCTGTTGTTGAAACACAGGCTTACTGTTGTTCATGAGTATGATAACAAACTTATCTATGGCTACAATTGTGTTTTCCTACATTTCAGTAGGCCCTAGGTTAAAAAATGTACCGAAAAAAATAAAATGTTGAGCAAATACATTCTAAAAATAGACATTCTTTCCAGCATATTGGATTTTTGACTATAAATTCTTTATCCAATAAAAATGTAACCTACTCCACATAAATCCTTGTGTTCAAAAACACCATTTTAGCACTTCAAATCACTCAATTATGACATCTAAATGCGGAGATATGGCAAATTATCGAAAATTGGCGGCCATCTTGGATTTATGCAAATTAGACATATTTCCTCAACGTTGATTTCTTAGGACTTTTAGTATGATGTTCTAGACACCTCATGGGAATGCCTGGTGGTGAAAAAAATTCTGTTGCAATTTGTTCCAAGTTGGGCCCTAAAATGTGCTATATTGCCTGGACTAGATACCATCCTGCCAGTTTTCTGTCGTCATATAGACTAGCAAATCTTTTGCTAGTTTCAATAAAACATTTCTTCCATCGAACACAACAAAATAAGTTTTTTAAGTATTTTGTACTTTTATTTGCGTCTAAGCGTCCCACCAGCCAAAGTAAATCAGATTCTAAAACTTCGATTAAAAGTTGACGAATTAACTAAAAAAAACAAAAGAGAATTTTATAAACCATTTTACGGAGATTCGGGAATAGAGGCCGTATCGTTTTTTGAGATTTGAAATTAGCAAGATTTTGATAAAACAAAACAGAAAATAACCGTGTTTAGAACGTAACATCCAGATTTTTTTTACGAAAAACGTATTACTATCGAAAAAGGTTGGTTTATTTATTTATCAAAACTTATTATCGAGAAAAGAGTTTTTTAATTGTTTATCAAAATTTCTTATAGAAACAAACAATGTTTTTATTTGCTTATCTTTTTAATTGCTTATCTTTTTAATTGCTTATTGTTGTGGGGTACAAATCACCCCTATTGAAGAACTAATGGAAGCAACCATCTATAATAAATACCATGGTTGCAAAGACTCAAACCGAGGACATTCCTATTATGTGAGAGTCCTCGTACCACGTGTGGTATCTGATCCGATGGATACTACACCCTATAGACCGGTGTTGTCTTGGCCTTCGGGGCATGATTCCGCCGGTCTATGGGTCTGTCCTGTGCAGTTCTAGGAGGTCCACCCTCCCAGGCTTTGCCTCTCCTCTTTGGGGAGGAGTAAGTTGATAGCTTACTGCCTGAGGTGCCCCTACCGGGGAATGCCGACGGGGCTGTCCAGGCAATTTTTAATGGCTAAAGCGCTCACGTTCTCGGGCGCTGGCTTTTCAAATCCCACTTTCCGACCTTGTGTCACATACTCCTATAGTGGGTAGGTGTTAAATATCGAGGACATTCCTATCATGTGAGTGTCCACGTGTGGTATCTGTTCCGATGGATACTACACCCTATAGACCGGTGTTGTCTTGGCCTTCGGGGCATGATTCCGCTGGTCTATGGGTCTGTCCTGTGCAGTTCTAGGAGGTCCACCCTCCCAGGCTTTGCCTCTCCTCTTTGGGGAGGAGTAAGTTGATAGCTTACTGCCTGAGGCGCCCCTACCGGGGAATGCCGACGGGGCTGCCCAGGCAATTTTTAATGGCTAAAGCGCTCACGTTCTCGGGCGCTGGCTTTTCAAATCCCACTTTCCGACCTTGTGTCACATACTCCTATAGTGGGTAGGTGTTAAATATAGAGGACATTCCTATTCATGTTTTACCGCATGGTAGGAATCCGGTCATCTCCTACCACATTTAGTGGCGTTACTGTATTGCTATGAATAAATACATTGTATATTTTAACCTGTCACAATTTGTGGTTGTTATCTTTGTGACCCCTAGCACGGGTCTACAACACTTATCTTTTTAATTGCTTATCTTTTTATAGTTATCTTTTTAATTGCTTATCTTTTTAATTGCTTATCTTTTTAATTGCTTATCTTTTTAATTGTTTATCTTTTTATAGTTATCTTTTTAATTGCTTATCTTTTTAATTGCTTATCTTTTTAATTGTTTATCTTTTTATAGTTATCTTTTTAATTGCTTATCTTTTTAATTGCTTATCTTTTTATAGTTATCTTTTTAATTGCTTATCTTTTTATAGTTATCTTTTTAAGCTTTTCGTGTAAACATAAATATCAGGTATATTCAATGATTTATATGTGTTTGCTCTTTAGGATTTTTCTCTTAATTTGTTGGTGTTTTTATTATTTCAATAGATAGTAAAAATTATGTTTTTATTATTTCAATAGATAGTAAAAATTATGTTTTTATTATTTCAATAGATAGTAAAAATTATGTTTTTATTATTTCAATAGATAGTAAAAAATACTTGGAGAGAGGGGTATTATTTTAAAGTATTTATTACAGAAGGATTTTAACGCCTGCTTATGTAGATATATGCCATTTTATTTCGTTTATCAAGGTTTGTTTGTATAAATAAAACGTATCTTATGTAGTTATATGCCATTTTATTTCGTTTATATCAATACTTGCTGATATTCAAACATTTCTTGGTTGAAACGCCAGTTCATTTTGTTTATCAAGGTTTGTTTGTATAAATAAAAAGTATCTTATGAAGATATATGGCTGGACCTGTTATTGCAAAATATTAAATAGATAATTTAAGATTCATTATGCCGAACTCATAAACAGTTTAAATAGATTAAAAAGACAGAATATTTTCGTTTGATCGCTGGTCATGTGGATAAGCGTTCGCCTTCAGTTCCAAAATGGTATGTCATCTGTCAGGGTTCTAATCTCACGCTAGACAATTGTTTTTGTTTTTTGTTTTTTAATTTGCTATGGCGTTCCAGTTATTTTCTCGCCGATATCGATCATCATCATAGACTTGAATAATCGATCATCATCATAAACTTGAATAATCGATCATCATCATAAACTTGAATAATCGATCATCATCATAAACTTGAATAATCGATCATCATCATAAACTTGAATAATCGATCATCATCATAAACTTGAATAATCGATCATCATCATAAACTTGAATAATGCACTTATTTATTTATAATCGGTTTTATTTTAATGAGTAAAAGTATTTTTATTATTATTTATTGCGATTACAAATATTTGAACTGATGTGTAAAAAAGAAAGTTTTGAGAAAACCGGTGTTGGCGGGTGCTTCCACTACTTTACTAAAATACCCCAACTGTTTTTGTGCTTGATCTTTTTATGGCCCTTTCTTTTCTAATGTTCTATAGAACTACTTCAGTACAATTATTGATGTCGTATTGTTGTTGTTCTTAACAAGACGACTGGTGTTACAGTAATATCTGCGTCCACGAAATCACTTTGCTTTCTATCGTTTAAGTTGTTTTAAGCTGCTATTAAGACGATAATTATTGCTTGCTTTCTTACTGAAGCGGAGAATTTCGATTTTGTGCTTTTCTCTTTATTTATTGACAATACATTTTTAGGTTCATATTGTTGTTTGGGGGGGGGGGGTGATAATGGATTTTCTGCTGACGATTTCATTTATTTGAGTTATATATTAACACGCACTCACATACATAAGTGCACGCACATGTACTCACACGTTAAAATACATGTGACAGGTTATGAATTTACAAAGGATATCAAAGTAGAATAATAGTGGTAGTGTTTGTGTCTCAACGGGTCACGGGTATATATATATATATATATATATATATATATATATATATATATATATATATATATATATATATATATACTTTGCTTGAACTTTGAATTCTAATAAAATTTGATTGACACCTTATTTTATTACTTCATTTTATATTATAATATATATATATATATATATATATATATATATATATATATATATATATGTGTGTGTGTGGTGTGTGGGGGTGTGGGTGTGGGTGTGTGTGTTTCTCTCTTTTTTTAAATTTTCTTATCTTTCTGTTTTTGCTGGTGATGGGGCATCCTACCGGATGCCAGACATTCACCGGCTATTTCAGACACTCCAGCCTAGAGATCTTTTTAAGATTCTAACCGTCCCTTTAAGTGCAATCGTTTGCACTCGGTTCACCGGGTATACTCGCCAGATAGCTTTTGAAATTCTTTTTCATTAGTCCTGTTGCTCCTATAATTACTGGGATGATGTATGTGTGTATGCTTGTGTGTGGGTGTGTGGGTGTTTAGTTAATAAGGTTTTTTTGTAATGCGGTAGAGACGCAGGCTTTTATATTGAGTCTCGTTTTGTTTTTGCTGACGTCACAGTGGTTAGTATTAGCAATGACGCAAAAGTAAATGTATTTTCTTTTCCGAAAAATAAAGAATTATTCAGATTTGGACACGTGTTATTAAATGGGACAAATTTACTCCAGCAAAGTAAGTGAAAATATTTGTATTTTTAAAAGTGTATTTAATTAAAACTTAATTAAAGTAATTTCATGACGTTAATTTAACCATTTTAGGTTAAAAACTCACACGTTATTTAATGTAATTCAATTCATTTAATTCACGCGTTTTCAAATACTTTTTAAATTAAATTCTTTTACAATTCTTTAATTTCAATAAAACTTTTCATTGACTATCTTTATATATTTTGGAGTGATATTTTGATATGGGGGTAGAAATGTTGGTGCCTTGAGTTGTATAAGCGCACAAATGTTGGCTTCGACTACGATAATTGTCATAACTTCATTTTTTCTTTTAAATGTATTAAATTCCGTTAAAACCTTTTGTGTGTGTGTGTGTGTGTGTGTGTGTGTGTGTGTGTAAAAAGAATGTTCCAAGTTTATTTCTGCAAGAAAAGTTTTTTTGTGTAATAATATTTTTAAAAAGTAACATTTATTTGTCGCATATTTGTTTTTTCACCCCTTTTTTGTTCTATTGACTTCAATTAAAATACCCGAATTTCTCCTCAAATCTTCTACCTACCTGGATAAGTTTCGTTCAACTGTCGTATTGTCAAGAAACACTAACATATTTCTATAAAAATGTAATTATTGTTTGTTTGTTCATAATTAAGTTTTTGCAGCATTTGATTGTATTCTGCTTAAAAATATACGTAATTTTACATACATTGTAACAAACAATATTCTCTGCACAACACATAATAGGTTTCTATTATTGTAACTTTAAACAATTAACTATTCATTTTGAATTCTTTTTTTAATTTATATTGAATAAAGTTCACTTTCACTATAAATCGAATCGTGTTCCTTTCTTTTATATTTTTTAATGTTTCTTTAATTTTCTTATTCATTACTGACTGTTCAACAGATCTTGCTTGCTACTTACTGGCATGATGTCACTTTTACTTTCCGACGGTCACGGTAGAGGCCGGACGGTGAAAGACGATAAAGTAATGCGAGGCAATATATGCAATGTTTTTCTTAAATAAAACTTATTTCTTTTTCAGCAAATCTTTCATTCGTTGTTACATAGAATCCTCGATGATGGAGAATATATTTTGTGATATTTCGCAGAAACACGCCCCTCCTCATATAGATTTTGGAAATATAATTATCCACGGACACGTACCGCTTTTTTGTATGTCATTTATTTGTTTATTTAGACGTATAACGATGACACACGTGTCCGTGGATAACAAATAAATGACCCCTTCTCTTTGTATGTCTGTCTGTCTGTCTGTCTGTCTGTCTGTCTGTCTCTCTCTCTCTCTCTCTCTCTCTCTCTCTCTCTATCCTCACCTTATAATGCTGAGGGTTTATCAAGGGGAGCATCAAGCATTTTTTTAGTATGACTCGACCGAGGATGGAACCCTTGTCTCCCGGCCTATCTGCAAACAATCTTGCCATTATGCCAAATCGGCCAGTTAATGAATTATAAAAAATATATTTACTGATATCCAAAACATTAAATAGTGAAATCAAATCGACCCTCTGTATTTATGAATTACAAATAGAGAAGCGGAAATACAGATGGTTGATTTAATTCCACTGTTTAATGTTTAGTAGTCAGTATATATACTCGTGTTGTGTAAGTGAGGTGGTTTAGAAGTAGGGTAGAGATTGGGTTTGCGGAACGGTGGAGTGTCGGTTGTTCGTAAATTACCTATATTACTAACAGTAGCAAAATATTGACTCGAATATCAGATTGGGTGGTAGTACATGAAGTAATGTGTTTATAGAGGATAATATTCGTGCGTTCACATGCTTTTTACTGCGTTGGTGCAAAGGTCTTACAGTGCTTCCTATGTAGAAGCTATTACACTTAGCACGTTGTAGTTTGTAAACTGTGTACGTGCGATGGCAACATCCTGTGTTGGCAGTTAGCCATGATGCAAGGTTCTAAAATGTGGTTGTTGCTTGTGTGTCTTTTAAATAAATGTTGTCTAAGAGTGGACCGAAGTGGATCAGTTGAATGTCATCTCTCTCTATCGGCCTACTTGCATTGAAAAGGCTTCTAATTTTCAATTATTGTTTTAAAATGATGTAATTTGTAGCAACAATAAATGAATTAAAAAGTTGCATATTTAAACAATATTTAACAACGATAATTAGTTTTACGGAAGAAGAAAGAGATAATTTCCCTTAATAGAGAAATATATCATTAACATTAAATTATACAGATATCTATCTGTATAATTTAATGTTAATGATATATTTCTCTATTAAGGGAAATTATCTCTTTCTTCTTCCGTAAAACTAATTATAAGAAATAATCCGCGGAATTTCCACAGGGTTTCGCAATCACCACTACTTTTGTTATAGCAATGATGCCACTCAACAAAATACTCATGAGGTGCAATGTCGGTGCAATGTCGGATACACATTTACGGACACAAAACAAAAAATAAGTTACCTCATGTTATAGTCGACCTGAAACTATTTACAAATAGAAACAAAAAAACTAAAAAATGTAATAAATACAACCAATATTTTCAGCCTGGACATTCAAATGGAATTCAGAATAAAAAAGTGTGCACTACTAGAGATGAAAAGAGGAAATTTCAAAACAGCAGAGGGCATAGAACAACTCAATAGAGAGACGATTAAGGCGCTTGGCGAACATAATACCGACATCAAATCAACAGAAATGAAAGAGAATATTGGAAACCAATACCTGAGAAGAGCCAGAAAACTCCTTGAAACCAACTTATATAGTAGACACAGTAAAAGGAATAAATACCTTGGCACTCTCTGTACTAAGATATACGGAACGTTTATAGGCTGGGCAAAAGAACGAGGAAACTGATACCATGCACAATGCACTGAACTCGAACGATGATACTGATCGACTCTATGGCAAAGGGGGAAAGTGAGAAGTGGACTTATAAGTGTGGACGGTACGATAAAAAATGGAAAAATACATAAGTCAAAGTACAGAAAGGCACCGAATGAACAATACAAAAAACAGTGAAACTAGTAAAAAGCAAGAAAAGTAAAGAGAAGCAGCTACCTTCACGATTTATAAGACTGACCAAAGAAATGGAGCACAGAAACACATGGGCATGACTACGAAAAGGACACTTGAACAGGGAAACAGAATTGCTACTGACAACCGCAAAAACCAACGCGATCAGTGTTGTGTTGACAAAGAGACGAAACAGTAAATCACATAATATGTGAATACAGCAAACTAACCCAAAAGATATATAAAAACAGACACGTGTGGAAGACAGTCCACTTGAAACTACGCAAACGTTTAGACAATGTAATGTGCAAAAACATCTTGATGCCTATCCCCATCCAGGTTGCCTCCTATAAATCTGACCCCTACTGCACTAGCCCCTTACGCTTCAGTGGCAATATGCCTTGTTTGGCGTGAATAAAAGTTTGTTTTATTACAGACACAAACCAGAGAAAGTATTGGAAAATGAAAATCATAAAATCCTCTGTGACGTAGAAGTACAAACAGACAAACTCATCCAATCAGAAAGACCGAGCGTGATAATAATTAACCAGAAGGAAAGGAAACTGTCAACGCAGAGATTTTGCCGTCCCAGCAGATCACTGTTAAGATCAAGGAATAAAAAAACAAAGCAAATTCATGGAACTAGCCAGAGAGATGAAGTGAATATGGAACATGAAAACACTTTTCAACCACCAATTGGCATGGCTAATAAGACCCTACCTGAGAGTCCATCATCCAAAATCCTCTCTCTAACATTCACAGATTACATGAACTGGAACAAATACATAGCAGATATTGCTAAGGCTACTGCAAGAAAGGTGGGCTCGTCCACCGTGCTAGAAAACTTCTCACGTATGCCAGTATCTACTTCGCTCATGCATCGAGTAGTGTTGTCACATCTGAGCTGGTGAACCAACCACTAGTCTCTCCCTCTTAGACAAGGTCCAAAAAAGCGCTTCTAATCTAATACGTTCCACATTATCTACCAAACTCCAGCCCTTGTCTCATCGCCACAATGTTGCATCCCTGTGTTTGTTTTACAAGTACTTTAATGGAATGTGGTCCAACGATCGTCCTGAACTGTTTCCCCTAGACGTAAATATCCTGAACGACCCGACCATCAGCAAGATCCCACCCTTTCACTGTAGTGGTCCCAGATGCGGGAAGGATTTCTACTCTAATAGCTTCTTTCCTCAAGCTGCTAGCCTTTGGAAGTTTCTCTGATTGTACCAACAAGCAGACATTTAAATGTAATGTGAACAAACATCTCGCTGCACTACTCCCCACTTAGGATGCCCCTGGAGGTATGACCTCTAATTTACAATATCCCTTTACGTCTTAGTGGTAATGTGCCTTGTTTGGGGTGAAAAAAAGTAATAAAAATTAAAATAAAAAAATAAACTATAGTAATGCCAATAACTGTTGGAGTACTAGGAACAATTCTGTAAAACCTGGAAAATCCGAGAAGAAATTGAAATCAAATGGAAGATCGACACCATATAAAGGCTGATGAACACAGCTGAAATATTAAGGAAAATCTTTGATTGCAGAAACTAACACACATAACTAAGTACTATTAGTCGAAATAGAAATAGAACAAAAACTAAAGACAGAACATCACACGGATCGATAACATGACATCCCCCGCCCCTAAAAAATTGTATGACACCAGCTTCAGTTGGTACCACAAAAATGGTCGTGAAGTGTCAAAGAAAATTTAAATATCGATCAGGAAGACAGCATCAAGACTGGAATAACACGGAAAGTGTTGGAGTCTTGGGGAGGCTTATTGCCACTCAACCCCCAGAGAAAGCCAACCGTCATTGCCAGCGAAAAATCAATGATAAAAGGCTGTTGCGATAACAGTTATCGAAAGAGGCGGGAGTGCTGGAATTCTGGGGAGACTTGTGGTCACTCAGACTGCAGGGAACATCACCTGTTGTTGCCAGTGAGCGATCATTGAAACTGTGAGAACTCCTACTTTAATAATAACGACAATAACAAGCTGTTTGTACGATGTTTATGTTGTCCTTTCTGTTTGAGTGTGTCGACCTGTTCAAACATGACTTTTGTCCAATAATAATTTCTGGTCCCACTGAACAAAAGGGGAGAACTTAATACGTATTGATTCGTTACGTGACGACACGCTCGTTTTTCCTGTTTTAGACCCTTCTCTCTCTCTCTCTCTCTCTCTCTCTCTCTCTCTCTCTCTCTCTCTCTCTCTCTCTCTCTCTCTCTCTCTCTTGTGTTCAAGACTCAAATAACATAATGGCCGACTTTAGAAAACTGAGAACCGATTTCCGCCGACCTATCAAGTGCTACCACAGGGACATTGGGACGTTAATTGTTTGTGTTTATCCATTGAAAGCTAATCGAGGGCGAACATCGGCCAAAGAAAAGCAAACATCGATTGACTATCCTGTTTGAACTTGATGGGAAAACCATGTTCAATATTGCGAATACAAAGGTATGAAAAGGGGTGAGCGACAAATTTTTTAAACTTATTAAAATTTGAGAGTAAATCTAGTTTCCTGTGACAGAAAGAGTATCCGCTCAACATGTTTGATACCTATATTTTAGAGTAATCGTTTAAGGCTTTTCCGATATTTTTTTTACTTGTGTATCGTTGGATGTTTGGCCTTATCACAAGAGAGGGGGGGAGAGAGAGAGAGAGAGAAAAGGGTCTAAAACAGGATACGAGATAATGGGGTGGAAGTTGAGAGATGAAGAACCATTGTGAGAGGATTGAGAATGATTACTGGGATTGACAAAGTAGGGACGGTTCATAACAGAAAGCTGTTGACATTGAATTTGCAGACGACCATCTTGTTAGCTGAACGGAAGTAGTCCCACTGTAATGTTTTCTACAGACGGGAAGCCGTTATGAAGAAGATCTGTTCGTGGAAATTCTGCCTGGTGCTAGGCACACGGAAGAAGAAAGGAAAGTATTTTTCCTTTGTGGTAGCGAAACGATTTCTTGCTTTGAATGGCATATAAGGATGAACAAGATATTGGAGCTCAGTCGAGCACCCTTTATAGAAATAACGATAGAGTAGAGAAAGACTAGCAACTTCTTTTCTGTGAGTTAGTTATTTTCTAAACGTTATTCACTACATATTAATAACCACATAGGCAAGTAAATTGCCGACCAATTATTTTAGAACTCTTAATCACGTGATAATAATGGAGGAAGCAACACCATGAAGCATTTCCTCAAACGTAATTCAATCAGTTTAATAATAAACACATTTTTAAGTCTTATTCCAGTTGAGTTGATAAACTTGTGTTAATAATTGGAGTAAATACGCTGAAATTGGATAATCTGATCATAAGTTAGGACATAACAAAACACATTTCCCGCTTGTTTTCTTTTCTATATTTACAAAATGATGAGACAACTTCACGTGTCTCTGTGTGTGTTTATCGTTTCAACTTTGAAATTATGTTTTATTCAATCGTAAACGAATATTTAAAAAATGAAATAGCGTAAAATAAAACGAAATTGTAAAAATAATTTAATTACGAAATGAAATTCGCCAGTATGCATTTTCATTTTTTGCTTATAGTTGGATAGAACTTCGTGACCCTTGGAAACATTTAAACTATCGAATAGAAAGTTGTTTCTGTCCTGACAATTCTTTGGAAAGTATTAAAAGATTGAACATTTTAGAAGCTATTTTACAAATAGAGATTAAATCAACATCACCTGAACAATAATTAGTAACAATTTTATAACAATTTGGTTCAATTAATTATTGATGATGCCAAAATAATGTGATTTAATTTTCAAAATATAATTTAGAATAAATAATAATAATTTGGTAAAATAAAACGACATACAAATTTAGATAAATTCAAAGGAATGTGGGATCATGGGATTTTGGCAGGTTCAGTGACATTGGATTTGTGTCATCTTTTTGTTCTGTTTATTTAAACTGAGCGGTTAGGGGTTAGGGTTAGGGTTAGGGGTTAGGGTTGGCCGTCGTCATCTGTTTATGTGGGTTGACTTTCGCATTAAAAAAAGGCAAATCGAAAATGAAAGTAAAAAGTCTCCCGGGCAACGCCATCTCGGGTCAGTTAGTTATTAATAATTGCAAACAGATACACATAATACTAGTTAGTTTTACTGCTTTACATAATCATTTTATAGTCCAAAACTGATAAATAAACAAGAATTTAAGTTAGTCTGACAACGTATGGGTGGGCCAAAGTTTTATCTGGGTCTTACTTCTTTATATTGTATGAAGTATTCCCGAAGTTATGCGATAGAAACGTTGATAACTCAAAATATTTATCAGATCATAATGGTTACTGTTATCTAAAAGCATCACATCCGTACATTAAATTTAGAAAAAATCGTAAATTGAAATTCCGTAAAATTGTTGACATTGATCGAACTTTTCATAGTCAAGATTATATAAGATGCGAAACTTCATTGGCTAAAATATAGTGACTTTGTGCTGAGAAGAACCGAATAGTTATCGCCAAAAGTGAATTTCACCTTTTCCGTGACCTTGACTTTAACGTTTGACCTACACATCCAAAAATAACACCAGTTCTTAGTTAGACCATGACTGATATTTTTACCAAGTTTGGTGACGATTTGTCCAGCGATGTGGGCGCTAGAGTGTACATAAACAAATATAGTGATAAACTCGACCTAAAACATAACCTCCTTGGCAGAGGTAACAACAGAATTCTATTTGCGTTGTTTCTCTTCGGACTATTGTACAGGTCAACGTTGATATTTCTACTACGTGACGTGTGCATTCTGGCTTTCTTCAGATTGTTGACTCGCAGGAACCTCGATATTTCCCATGGGAACTCCTGCTCCATGCCTAGAACCCATATTAAAATTTGTATTTTAATTTATTCATTTCTATAATTATCAATTTTAAAGTTATAGATAAAATAAAATGTCGTCTTTGCTGTTCATCTGTGTCTCAGGCTGCACGATTGTAGAAACTAATACAGCGAATGGATTGCTCATAAAACTTCAATCGAGAAAAGTTGTTTTTAATTACATGCCGGAAAGAGGGACAGACAGATAAACAAAGACACCACACATCTATTATTATACTAAATGTTAGTTAATCAACGTTTGTTTCCCTCGGGTTAGTGTTTTTGCCTATTTACTTTAATGATACAAAATGCAAGTAAAACTAAACTTCACTTCTGGAATTGAATTATTCTGTTTGAATTATTCGAATTAGCCATAATTTATATTTTACTGAATAAGTCATGCATATAATATTCTTGTTCTCTTTGGATCATCGAAGTTAAGCGAGGTAAAGCCTGGCCAGTGTCAGATGGGTGACCATTTGGAAATAAGAGGCGCTCTGTGTGGGAGGACGGGAAACCTACCTGAAAATGCAGCCGTGACGATGCCTTTAGCAAGTACTTCAATATAACCTGCTAATTCACACATGTCTTGACACAACGGAATAACCATACTTGTCGAAAATTCTGTTCTCAATCATGTGACGAAGCACAATTCGTTTTGTTTTTCTTTTGTAAATTATCTCTCTTAGTTATCTATTTCTGTAGACCCCTCTCACTCTATGTTATGTCTCTGTGAGCATTTAGAAAAATAGTGGCTCTTTTTAGCGTCATCATCTAATTTAAATACATGTTTGTACACACCATCCACACGTATGTAGATTAGATGGCAAAATAATAAATCTATTTACTTCTATGTAAGGATAATGAATAATGAATAATAATAATAATAATAATAATAATAATAATAATGATAATGATAATGATAATGATGATGATGATGATGATGATGATGATGATGATGATGATGATGATGATGATGATGATCAGCAGCAGCAGCAGCAGCAGCAGCAGCAGCAGCATCAGCAGCAGCACCGAAGGATAGTCTCGAAAAGCTATGTAAAATCTTATATAACCCTTTCTGCTATGAATTGCTCTGACATTCATGTCTGTATTTCTCTCGAATTGTTGATACGTTTTTGATAACCTGACATATGCTATTTAATATTCTAGCTGTTTTTGTTTTTGTTGTGGGAAACAATTTGATATAAAAGCAAGGTGATCCATACTACAGGGCTGACAAACATGCGACTGGGGTCTACGACTGGGGTCTACGACTGGGGTCCACGACTGGAGGCCACGACTGGGGACGGACATATAAAGACAAAAATTACTAGTAAATAATAATTATCGAGAAAAGTCATAGTAAGAAATTTCTTAGTAACAAAATAATGTTCGGAGAAACAATTTTGATAAGTTTTACAAAAATGTTTATGTTTGTTTTGTTTTTTTACAGAAGATGAAGAAAATGCTTATTTCTTCATGATACGATAATACATATTATACACAGTCTTAATAATAAAATCAACTTACATTAACAAGTACATAAAACGAATAAAATATATGTAAAAGCGGGGATGTAAAACATATCTGATAATGGCTTGGAAAATTATGCATAAAAAAATGAGATTCTACTTTTTTAGGCGATTATGTGTGAACACCCCGAAAAACTTAGCAGAAAGAAAAAAAACAATTGATCTAGAATTTAGAGTGAGAGATCGGTTTCACATATAAATTCAACATAAAATTATCCCCCATTTCCGGACAATTCTAGCGTTTTAAGGAAGTTAACCAATTTTATTTTTTTTATTTTTTGCTATGAGCGATAAATCTTGTGCGGCTTTTTCGGGAATCTTTTTAGTTAACTGCTCTAAAAAGCTAGAATGAGCCGGAAATATTAATGTAAAATGATCCCCCGATCAAAACATACTGAAGAAAATAAAAAGCAGAAAAAAAACATAGCCATTGCATTGATCGACTACAAGAAAGCCTACGACAAAATCTCTCAAGTATGGATAATTGAATGCTTACGAATGTACAAAATATCCGACAATATTAATACTGTCATTAAGAAAGTAATGAGAACATGGAGACTGACAGCTGCTGGACAACACCTGATTGAGATAAGAATACAGAGAGACATCTGGCAAGGAGACTCTCTATCACCGCTACTATTTATCCTAGCTATGATGCTACTCAACAACATACTCAGGAAATGTGATGCCGGATGCAAGTTTACACACAGATAACAAAGAATACACCACCTCATGTATATTGTCGAGGCTATTTGTAAAACAGAACTGGGAAAGCTGATAAATACGACCAGAATCTTCAGCCAGGACATTCAAATGGAATTCGGAATAGGAAAATGGGCACTTTTATAGATTAAAAGGGAAAACTGGAGACAGCAGAGGGCATAGAACTGCGCAACTAAGAGGAGATGAAGGCGCTAGGCGAACATGAACCTACAAATATTTGGGAGTTCTGGATACAGACACCATCAAATAAACACAAATGAAAGAGAAAATTGGAAAGAAATACCTTAGGAAAACAAGTAAATACTTATTTAATAGAAATAGAGTAAAAGGAATGAAAACCTGGGAAGTATCACTAGTAAGATATTCTGGACTATTTATAGACTGGACAAAAGAAAAACTTAAGCATTTTGACCAGAAGATTAGGAAACTAATGGCCATGCACAATGCACTACACCTGAAGGATGATTTTACCCAGCTCTACATGAAAAGAAGAGAAGGGGGAGAGGTCTGGTAAGTATAGTAGACTGTGTGGATGGATCAAAAAAGAATTGAAAAAGTACATAACCCAGAACATAGAAAGGCTAATCACTGCAGCAATAGAACCCGTAAAAATGAACGATACAAGGGGCAGCGAAATGTGAAACAAACAGAGGAAAAAGAATAGTGGGAAGAGAAACAGCTACATGGACGATTCATAAGAATAACAAGAGAAGAGACTCGCAAAATAACCTGGACATGGCTACGAAAAGGAGACTTTCACACAGAAAAAGAATCGCTACTGACAGCTGCACAGAATAATGCACTTAGAACTAACTATAACAAAGCTAAAATATACACCACCCAGGAAAACACTAATTGTAGACTTTGTGGACAAAAAGACGAAACAGTGAATTACAAAAACAAACACGATTATGTGGGGAGGAGGCAATAAACTAAGAACCATGCAAATGAGTGCATTTTGAACAAGCAAACAAATTATACAAACACAAACCGGTTACCGTACTGGAAAACGAAAATCAGTAAGAACTCTGGAACATGGACATACAAAAAGATAAACTCATCCAAGCAAGGCGACCGGATGTCATAATAGTTAACAAAAAAAGGCAAAATCTACGATTTTGCCGTCTAAGCAGACGACAGGGTAAAGATCAAGGAGACATAAAAACGAAACAAACATATGGAACTTGCCAGATAACTGAAAGGAATATGGAACATGAAGAAAGTCACAATAATCGTAGATGCACTAGGAATAGTACCGAAAAAACTTGGAAAAAGTATAGGAGAAATCGGAATCAAAGTGAAGACCGAGACTATACAACGGACGGCTATGATGAAACAGCTGAAATCTTATGGAAAATCTTTGAATGTGGAAACCAACCCACATAAACTACGAATGATAGGCAGCCACGTGAAAGTTGGAATATGAAATTTAAAAAAAACATGGGAAGAACACCACATGAATCAGAGGAATCTGAAACCACAAAATATTTCATACTCCCCCCCTCCTAAAAAACACATACCTCGGCTTGTGAAGGGTCGAGGAGGAGGGAGAGACCGGGGAGGAAGAACACTAATCAGAACTTTACTTGAAAGGTGTGGATAATACTGGGATCCGGGGGGGGGGGGCTTATTACCATCCACTTCCCAGAAAGGAATCAATGGTATGCGACTGTTGCGATAACGCAAAATCTTTTTTTAATACGCTATCATTAGTGATTGCTCACTGAAAATAATCGGTAGTGTTCCCTGTACTGGAAATTTGCAAAGAATTGTTACTCAGACTCCAGGAAACACCATGGTGACGTATTTGAAAACTCACAGTGAGTAAGTAATAACAATATCGAAGTAAGAGATTCATTATTTTCAGTTATACCTTAAAAGATATATGACAGTTTATGAAGTTTTGAATTAAATCAAAGCAGAATAAATAGTGGTAGCGGTTGTGACCTAACTGGTCACGGGTACGTCTAGTGTATTATATTTTTCCCGCATTTAAATAGGATTCTTGATTATTTGTAATGATCATTGGTACATATGTTGCATGTATAATCCCGGCTGGCACCCCTTGTCGTCATTGTCATCTCGACCAAATCACACAGACAATAAGGCTTCTTTTCAATTAAGGTTTTATTAACTTTAGACAGAGTGACAAATTACAGAGATTAGAGAGATCGAGAGAGATAGAGAGAGAGGGGAGAGAGAGAGACCCTAAGAGGTGGGGCACTGTTTTAGGGAAAGAGAGAGACAGAGACGGATTTGGTCGCCATGCTATTCTAGCTCACATTGTACGCCAGAAATTACGTAATATTCTTAGCTTTCGCTTACCCCTATTTGAACCCCTATTTATCAATCATTTTCTCCACCCGAACTGAAGAGTTTCGATATGTAACACGGGAAAAGGAGAGTAGAAAGTGGACCTTTCGGCAGCTTTGTAACTCTCGCTTCCTTTATTTTGTCCATTAGGCTTCACAATACGTGAGTGATGTTTCTGACAAAGGAGGAAAAATTGATGTTTTCTGGGTCAGAATCTAACGATATAAGACTTACAATTGGCTTGTTTTTGACCTTGAAGTAGTATTTTTTAGCTCCTTACATTAAGTGGATCCATCCCTTGTCGGAGGCGATTTCCATTTAAAAAAGTAAAAAACACATAATTAAAGCTGATTAACCGTCGAATTTGACGTTTATTTTTTTATTCATGAACAATATACAGGAAGAAGAAAAACAACAACAACAGAGAAGATAAAAAAAATGGAATGTTCAATTTCTTGTTATTATTTTAGTTTGTGTTTATTTCTTCGGTTAATTCGGTTTATTAAATTTGAAATAAAAAGCTCCTTCCGTTTCCTTCAAACTAGTTAATACTCCACTCGCATTGTAAACACAAATTCCTTTTTGACAGTCATAAAGATCCAACGGCGCCTTTGGTGAGATGCTAAGAGTTGTACTGTTGATAAAGGTAACGTGAGTTGAATTCACTGAAAAGCCCGCAAAAACTGTCAAATAAAAAAGGCAATCAATAGTAATCATAAGTTTTAATGGCAGAAGGACTTTAATGGGTGATGAATTTTGATTAGTAATGAACTTTAATGAGTGATGAACTTTAATGGCGAATGAACTTTAATGGCAAATTGACTTTAATTGCTGATGAATGTTAATGAATTTTAACTCTGAATTCACAAATGGAATGAAAGATTACTGATCTATCAAATTCATGCTGAAGGCAGATGGAGGAATGTTTTAGCAGTGTTATGGAGGCCTCATAAATATTATTTTGAGTTTTAGTCAAAAACGTTTATTTTGTGTACTTTTTTTACTATGACTTTATATAAATGTATTAGTGTCGGGACGATTAATCGGAATCAAAATCCGGAATCGGAAAAATCGGAACTTTTGGGGTATCGGATTCGGAAAAATCGGAACTTTTGGGGTATCGGAATCGGAAAAATCGGAACTTTTGGGGTATCGGAATCGGAAAAATCGGAACTTTTGGGGGTAGCTGTAAAAAATGGAATACCCAGTGTTGCAGTATATCCTGGGAATATATACCAGAAAGAACTGTTGGAAATAAGTCATATACCATCCACTATAACTATCCAATCCCTACATCTAGAAAATGAGGCTATTAAACCTGACATAGTAATATGGGACAAGAGGGGAAAAGTAGCAACCCTAGTTGAAGTCAGTGTCACTAATGATGCTGGCTTAAGATGCTGAGAGAGAAAAGATAACTAAATACCAAGGGCTTATGTACGACATGAAAAGAAACTGGAACATTAGAAAAATCTCCATCATTCCAGTAATCATAGGAGCAACCTGGCTTATGAAAAAAGATTTCAAAACCTACTTGGCGAATATACCCGGTGAACCAAGCGCAAGAGATATACAAATAATTGCACTTAAAGGGACGGTTAGAATTTTCAAAAGATCTCTCGGTTGGAGTTTTTTGAAATAGAAGGTGAATGTCTGGCATCTGGTTGGATGCCACATCCCTAGCATTAACAAACAGATAAAAAATTGAAAAAAAGAGAATACATAACATAGGTTTCCTTAAGACTGATGGTAAGTCCAAAAGCTTTACATGCACTGGATAACTTGTTCATAATCAGTTGCATGTCCTCCTCAATATGTGAAATAGAGTCTATACATACACATACCCGCACGCGCACACACACACGCACACACACACACACATAATATATATATATATATATATATATATATATATATATATATATATATATATATATATATATATATACATGTTCAACATGATAGGCAACTTGAAATTTAAAAAGAGGTGTAGATACTCCAACCCTACAATTAACACAATGAACCAAACTTTTAGAAAAATAAATAATGACCCTAATTTAATAGTACCAGCTGATAAAACAATGAACCTATATAGCATGAGTTTTGAAACTTATAATAATTTGATTATGAAAGAACTACAGAAAAACTATAAAATAGCCAATGTAAATGACCTCAGTGATATCAATTCTACAGCCTTAATAATATGCTCTAAAATCAATATAGATAACAACATCTCTATGTTGTTATCTATATTGATTTTAATATATACTCCTAAATGCACCAGATTTACGTTAATGGATCACAAGGAGGATTTAAATAATCACCCCCCTATCATATTAATCTCCCCTTGTATATCGGATATAGAAACAATTAGCAAAAGGATATTGGATAGAATCATACCCACCATTAAATCCAAGATAACTCAAAATTTGTGGTCATCGTCGGACGAAGTCATCAATTGGATTGGAAAACTACCTCAAGGGATTAATGGGAAGTTCATCATCTTTGACATATTACCCACCAATTCCCCCCACACTTCTAGACAAAGCTCTTGATATGGCTAGAATAGAAACGAATATAACTAGACTAGAAATAGACATTATAAAACTAGCTAGAAGAACTCTGATTCTGTATAATAACAAACTATGGACAAGAAAAGATAGGGAAAATAACTTCGACATTACTATGGGATCACCGGCTCTGCGCAGGTAACAGATTTGGTATGCCTTTACATCCTGAAGGAGCTCCATAAAGATTTACCACGTTTAAGGGGCGGTTTATACAGAGATGACGTACTATTCTTCGTAAACTCTAGCAATAGAAGGTTAGACAATACCAAAAAGGATATACATAACCTTTTTTTTAAAGTTGGACCTTAAGGTAACAATAGACATAAACCATGAGATAGTTACTACCTAGACATCACCCTAGACCTAAACAATAGAACATATGAACCATATCATAAACCCAATCAAACTCTCTATTATGTAGATTGTAATTCTAACCACCCGGGATCCATTAAGAAAGCCATAATCCCTAAGAGAATATCAAAACTATCATCTAACGAGTCACTATCCAATAAGAATAAAAAATATTATAATTAAGCATTAGCCAGATCTTGATAGACTGGGAAAATAAACTATATAAAAGAAATTTCGGTGAAGCACAATGAAAATTCTAAGACAAATAGGAATGCACGTCACATAATATCATACAACATGGCTATGGGAAATTCCAGACAAATCAAAAGGAGAATAAATACTAATAATACGTGTGATACTGCACCTAATACTACACTTAGCACTAGGGGATCAACAAATCCACCATACTTAGACAATATCACTAAGAAAAACAGACGTAGAAATTCACTCTGGTTTAATCCTTTTTTTGACTTAAACATTCTCACTAACATACCTAAACAGTTTTACCAAATTATTGAGAAAGATTTTCCTAAGGATAGTAGACTAAGCAAAGTTATAAATAAAAATACAGTAAAGCTTTTCAACATCAATAAACTTAACATCAACTATAGTAAGTTCAAATAAAACAAAAATCAAAATGAATAGTAACTTAGATACTAGTACAGTCCAGAACCTAATTAACAGCTCCCAATGTAACTGTAGAAATGTCAATGAGTGCCCTTTAAAGGGGAGATGTTTAATTTCAGATATAGTGTATAAGTGTAACGTCATAAAGGAAAACAGAATTATCACATACATTGGCTAGACAACCTGTAGTTTAAGGACAGATTTAGAAACCATGTACACTCTTTCAAAGAACCTAATACAAATTCAAAGAAGGTCCCTACGACTTTAGCTAAACATGTAAGAGCACTAAACAGTAAAAATACACAATAGAGCCTAAAATGGTCTATACTAGGTAGAGCAGGGAAATATAAGACTAACAAATCTAAGTGATGTAACCTCTGTATTCTGGAATCCTACAATATAGTTATGTCTAAAGAAGATTTATTAAATAAAAGACAGGAAATGGTTCAGAACTGTCTACATAGAACCGCATATATCCTATCCCGTTACAGACCCATATAAAATACCTGTGGCAGTAACCCTTTCATCAGCATAAATATGAAAGTATCTAAGGTATAAGAATATTATAAGAATATCTTGGCAATAGAAACCATAAACCTAATAGTAGATGACGGAGTACTAATACCCAATATAAAACATTTAAATATAGAACACATCACTCACAACTAAAATGACTGAAACGACTAAGCTTAAACCTAGCCTATAATGAAATGGTAAGAGGGCCAGATCATAAGAGCATCAGCAGAATTGTTTTCATTTTAGTTTTCATCTGTACTAATTAGTGAAGAAATGGTAACTAGTAAATAAGATCATTTTTGGAAGGAGTAAGAACTAATAATGCAATAATCATTTAAAATATAATGCCAAATAAATGCTCAATATAAAAATAAATAAATTAAAAATAAAAAATAAAATAAATAAATAAAATAAATAAATAAAATAAATGTATATATATGTGTGTATATATGTATGTGTGTGCATATGTATGTGTATATGTATAGATATGTATATATATGCGTGTGTGTATGTATGTGTATATGTGTGTGGACGCAGAACGTGATAGATCCAATTCGTTTAAATTGAAACCTTAAACAATAAAAGCGCGAATATATTAAATCAAAACATCGAATCAAAGCTGATTTTAATTGAAATCAAAAGAAACTATTTGGTATCATATTATGTAACACATGATTTTAGGGTGTCGTCGACTGTTGAAATACAACTCTTTTTGTAGGGACAGTTTCGTGATTTTGAAAATGGTGTTTGTCGCGTTTTGCATTCGAATCTCTTCATATATGTATATTAATAAACATATTAATAAATAAAAGAATGCACACAACCTAATATTAAATATAGGCATACAATTAAAGTGAGGCCTGATATTGACATTGATGTTTGACGGTATTCACCTCATAATACAAGTTAAATATAAAACGTAATTACAATTAACTTTAAGTATAAATGTCCTTAAAAGTACTTTTGAATCCTCATAATACTTTATAATGGGGTATTTAAACATCATTTAATAAAAAAAATAAAATAAATAAATAAAATTAAATAAATAAATAAGTAAATATTTAATAGCTTCTTTCGGTATTTTGATTCATGTCTAGGTTATTGCCTATACAAAATACATCCATCTCCACCCACTCCCATCAGTCAATAAAATTCTAACTGATTTCTGCTAATTCTAAAGTAGGTCAAGCAGATACTGTTTACATCAACTACAATAATTATTGCGTTGACTTTTATCGACTGAATCTATGAATTAATAGTCAGATAAAATCTAATTTAGTATCAGTCAAAGTTATCTCCCCTTCCACCTTTATTGTTTTACGGATAAAATTTAAATTTAATTAGCTTCACCGAGGCCTACATAAAACTTTGATGTGGCCTATAAATGCCTATAATTAGTAACAAATTTCATTAATTCTATAATTTAATTTAAGAAAACACACAATTAATATTATAACTTGAATCAAAAGAAAATTTAATCAATTGAAAATATAAATAAAATTTTATATTAAAAAACAAAAAAATACATAAACAGATAAAATATATAAATAAAATTATTAGTACAAGAAACAGTTAATTACTGACCATGTAATACCCAGTTAATTCATTTAATATTACACACTTATTTTTTAACACCATATCTATGTGTAGGAAGTAATTTTAAGATTTTTAAAAATTTATTGATTTATTATTTGCGGCAGCGGATTGACTTGTTTCCAATTTACTTTCTGGCATCGATCTTAGTGAATTCCACACAGTCGGACTTTTCTTTTATGTCCATTTTTTATGTAAGATTGAAAAGAAAAATAAATAGATAGTTGTAAGTCCTCTTATCCTTCGATTGTTTGATTTTGTTCTTTCCAGCTTCTCATCAATCCGGCTCTCTGCATTGCCTTCAGCCTTCTTAATACATTTATTAAAATTCCCAGCAATGCTTCAAGCAAACTACTATTCTCTCTCTCTCTCTCTCTCTCTCTCTCTCTCTCTCTCTCTCTCTCTATATATATATATATATATATATATATATATATATATATATATATATCTATATATATCAATTTCATTGTGTAACGTATATATATATATATATATATATATATAGTAGCAGGAAGACCCGACGTTGCTCGGGATTGGATGAGTATAACTACTATGTAGTTTTTCATTAAGCTCATAACACCATAGTAGTCTCTTTATGTTACTGCCCCATTTCTTCCCCTAATATAGTCGAAAGAAGCTGAAATGTTGAAAAACTTTCTGACGTCTTATACATATTCATTAAAATCGGATATACGTATTTGAAGATTTAAATAGGTCTCGTCCCAATGGATTACTAGGTAGGGGGTAACATAGAGATTCGGAACCACTTCTATTGTCTTCCCGGAGAATTTTATACATATGAGATAAATTTCATCAAAATAGGATATATTTGAAGTTTTAAGGGAGGTTCGACCCCCATAGCTTCTTTCGATTAGCTTTGGGACCACTTCCATTGTCTCCCTCGAAAATTTCATACATATAATTTAAATTTCATAAAATAGCATGTATTTAAAGTTCATAAAAATAGCATACATTTAAAGTTTTAAGGGGCTATGCCCTCATAGCCCCTTTAGAGGTGCACTTAGACATTCGAGAACACTTCCATTGTCTTCCCCGCTCAAGTTGATATAAGAATGCACTATTGAATTTTATG
The DNA here is from genome assembly GCA_963556195.1 of Sepiola atlantica. Classification (NCBI taxonomy): domain Eukaryota; kingdom Metazoa; phylum Mollusca; class Cephalopoda; order Sepiida; family Sepiolidae; genus Sepiola; species Sepiola atlantica. The sequence continues at coordinate 46,174,704 of OY744548.1, forward strand.
TAGATTCTCTAATCTTTCTTTCTATAGGGAACACACAAACATCACACATACAGAAAGAAAGAGAATAAATAAGCATACCGTAATCTTTCTTATTTCTGGCTCCTGTTTTAAACAAACTTATGACAGGTTCTTCGGTTGCAATAAGATTGTTATTATCTTGAATTAATGTAGTGTAATCTATTGCCAATTTGGATATTTCATAGCAAACCTGTTTCCCTTGATAAATGATAGTGTTGTTATCCGTGCAAAACCCTGGAAAATCATAAAAAGCAGCAGTGTAAAATAAAATACAGGAGAATGGCAAGTGTAGGCGGCGAAGCGAAAAAAAAAAAACGTGCAGCAAGTTTGGTTCACTGGTAGGAAGTGATTATACTACTACTACTACTACTACTACAACTACTACTACTCTCCATAAATAAAAACAAAATGTGTTTGTCCGCCGAATTTTCCAGTTTTCCTTATAGTACTCGAGATTCCTATTTGATCTTATTGGGTTTATGAGGACACCACGTGTAAACCGGGTATTAATCGTCATCTTGAATTTCGTATTCTTCTTCATTAGCTTATAACTTTGGGACGAATGGATGGCCACAGACAACTGAGAATATTCATAATATTGTTATTAATTCTACAAACCAGAGTTTCTTTGTGTTGCTTCATAATTTCCCACGACTTTACATTTTCCATTTTCTTGTCCAAGGTGTCCAAGAAAAGCATCTTCCTCCGGCCATTTGTCTGATGCCTGTCACTCGCAGACTCGCTTAACTGATTATCTTCGAAGTTCCCTTTTCTAATTCAACATGTAATCTTGTTCCATTAATCAGGTCACATTTGGATTCATCACATAAATTTGACATCTCGCTAAAATACAAGCTCTACAGCGTGCATAGTGGACGATATACATAGTGTCTGGGGAAAATTTGACACTTTTCAGAAAGAATAATACGTCATATCTTGGCTAATAATTGATGTATTCTCAAATTTCAAAGTGTATCTCTTAGAAGAATTTTTTGCCGAATAGTGCTTACTCGGAGAAGCCATCTTGAGCATCCAACATGGCCTACAGGCGGGACATGAACCTGGAGCACGTGGGCTTCACGGTGTCCGAGAGGGACAGCTAAACACCAATTTGATGCTAGCAATCAGCTCGTTATTGGTGTTACAGGCAGTATGGTTGGTGTCTTTCGCTGCTAATAGTCCATGGGGTTGCAATCAGACAGGTTGGGGGTAGGGCTTCTCAGGCCGCCACTTCTGAGGTTTCCCCGAGATGTGACATGAAGCTGAGTCCTGCTCTCATACGTATGGCCTTCCCGCAACCACCCAGTTCGCCTAGTTCTTGAAACAGTTGACGGCAACTCAATATAGTCATCTGAATTGAGTCTGAGTTCCTTTTCGAAGATTTGAGGCCGCATAACATGCTATTCGCTGGAAACAGACCCAAAGACCATCACAGTTTGAAGGAATTTTATCTTCATGATGCGTGGGACTTTGTAAGGACTGTAGACTAGCCACCCGTTATTCTACATGTTGTACAACTGGTTATTACAAGAACCATAGCATCTCTCACTCGACTCATTATTTGAACTTGTTGAGGGGTTTCTTGGCTTTCGTAAGGCGCTTCTTTTGAGCCTTGGCGATGAGTAATGTGCCCTGTGAACTCTTGTATGAGAAGTGGTAAAAATTATCTTTCAGCTCAGGGTCGTACTACTGACGCCCACCTCTTTCTTCATAGTCACCACTCTGACGCCCATCTCTTTCTTCATAGTCACCACTCTGACGCCCATCTCTTTTTTCATAGTCACTACTCTGACGCCCACCTCTTTCTTCATAGTCACTACTCTGACGCCCACCTCTTTCTTCATAGTCACTACTCTGACGCCCATCTCTTTCTTCATAGTCACCACTCTGACGCCCATCTCTTTCTTCATAGTCACCACTCTGACGCCCACCTCTTTCTTCATAGTCACTACTCTGACGCCCATCTCTTTCTTCATAGTCACTACTCTGACGCCCATCTCTTTCTTCATAGTCACCACTCTGACGCCCACCTCTCTTGCGAAGTTCCGCATTGCTTTGCTTGGATCTTACCGCACATATTTTTGCAACTTCTCAATGAATTTCGCTGTGTGGACACAGTCAGAACGCCTCTTATGATCCTTCCTGCTAGCCACTGCTTAGACATCTTCCACGCAATTTTCCAACTGCAGCTAACATTTCCGAATGTTTCAATCCGGCATGAATCATCATAATGCAGGTCATCACTCTCTTCCAATATTCTGGTTCTTTCCAGTCTCCGGCTCTCAACACCCACAAATAGTACTGATAAACAGATATCTATTTCACTTTACCGCTATCAAATGCTTCAAGAATATTAAAATAGCAATTTTTACGAACACCCAGTACTGTTAGGATCGTTTTAACAAAGACTAGATTCATATGACAGCAGCCTTCATAATTTAATCGATATATTAGTGAGAATCAAAGTTCTATGTGTCTCCATCTGCAATCGTATAATTTCTTTTAAGAATGGCGTCCGGATGGAGATATATTGCTGGTCGGAAACAATTTCAAATATAGTGTTTACAATTTTGTATGGAAATAAAAGTTTAAAGTAACATTTGCAAGTAATAAAAAACAGTTAGCGCGGTGATGTTTTTTAAATTACTTAATGCTGCATTTCTCACAGACAGCTTTAAATTGGCAAATCACTTTGACGAATCGAAACGAATTCTTTTTATTCAATTATTTTAAATCTTAAAAATACGAATAAAAATAATTATTAACCTGTTTAAACCTTTTTTAAATACATTCTTCATTGAGATATTCTTTGTTTAATTTAATCTTTGAAACGAAGAAAATCTATTTATTTTTATTCCGTTTCTTTATGTTTTAATATATTTCTGTTAATTTATGGACCTAACCGATAATTGCCTCTAGATAGAAATAATTTTTTATCATTTTCCGGCTGGAAATATATTTTCGCTGTGTATATTGGATCCTTCACATATTCTTGGATTATCATTTGATCCTTCACATATTCTTGGATTATCATTTGATCCTTCACATATTCTTGGATTATTATTTGATCCTTCACATATTCTTGGATTATTATTTGATCCTTCACATATTCTTGGATTATTATTTGATCCTTCACATATTCTTGGATTATTATTTGATCTTTCACATATTCTTGGATTATTATTTGATCCTTCACATATTCTTGGATTATTATTTCATTTTTATCGCATTTTATTATTATTCTTTTCGAAATTGTGGATCAACTGTCACTCGATGAACACTCAAATAGTCTTCTGCAATTGGCTTTTTCAGGACAGCTCAATTGTCATTTTGTTAACACAAAAGAAGAAAACATTATCCATTTTTTTATTCTTTTCATTTTCAATATTTGTCTGAAACCATTACTGTTCATTATTTTTCACTTTTCGAATGGTTTATTTTCCATTCAAGAAAAAAAACATCATATTACAACTATATATTATTATTTGCAAAAAATATTTGGAGTTGATTATTATTTTCAAAATCAACTTATTTTCTTTCTGAGGAGAAGAATATTTTCTTTGAAAAATCCGGGATTTAAAGGAACTCAAATAGATTTCTTTCTGTTCTTTTGTTGACTATTGAGAAAGTGTAAAATAAATATTTAACTCTATACATATGAGAGTATCTTCATTTTCATTCAAATATATATAGAACGATTATAATAGAGAGATGGATATATATATATATATATATATATATATATATATATATATATATATATATATATATATATATTGATATATATATATATATATATATATATATATATATTGATATATATATATATATATATATATATATATATATATTGATATATATATATATATTGATATATATATATATATATATATATATATATTGAGATATATATATATATATATATATTGAGATATATATATATATATATATATATATATTGATATATATATATATATATATATTATATATATATATATTATATATATATATATTATATATATATATATTATATATATATATATTATATATATTATATATATATATTATATATATATATTATATATATATATTATATATATTATATATATTATATATATATCTATATATATTATATATATATATATATTATATAGAGAGAGAGAGAGATAGATAGATAGATAGATAGATAGATAGATAGATAGATAGATAGATAGATAGATAGATAGATAGATAGATAGATAAATGTAATTTGAAAGGATCAATATGTGTACGCTATTAATAACTTACCGCATTCCACAGGTTTCATCCAATTGCCACTGCTTGAACAGACGGATATATTTTCACTGGATTTCAAAATGGCGTTTTTAATGCACGAATATTCGGCAATGTCACCAACTGAAGTTCCGTTGAATGTCGTCACTTTCGCAGTAGAAGAATTCAAAGGGGGGCCGCAACTGATTTCTGAGGAAGAGTTTTGTGAAAGCATCTTATTTGAATATGAAATATTTTGATTGTATACTACATTATACAATTTATTTATTAGAAAGATTTCAAAAATTAATTTTTTTTCTAATGGAGTAACATATAATGATTGCCTGATAATGTAAAATAGAATCTAACGCAAACCAGTTTAAGAATACAATGGATCAAGTCCGTAATAATGGTAAAAATATAAATTTGCACGTACATTTTTTTTTCATCTATTTGATAAAATATTTGATTCGTATATTCATGGTTTATATTCCATGAGACTCGTTTTAAAATTTAATTTTTTTTCTAATGGAGTAACATATAATGATTGCCTGATAATGTAAAATAGAATCTAACGCAAACCAGTTTAAGAATACAATGGATCAAGTCCGTAATAATGGTAAAAATATAAATTTGCACGTACATTTTTTTTCATCTATTTGATAAAATATTTGATTCGTATATTCATGGTTTATATTCCATGAGACTCGTTTTAAAATTGATAGTCTGTGATGTTATCGAGTAGGTTAATTACAAACCCTCAAAATAAAAATATAAGTGGAAAGTATATTGCTAAAATGTAATATATATATATATATATATATATATATACGTAGATAGGAGTAGACACATTATTATAAACCATTGTTTCGTAAAGGTATACATTTTTTTTTTGAAAAACCATAACAATGTAATTTGTTGAAATAAATAAATAACATTTATTTATTTTAAACTGAGCTTTCGAATATAAAATATTCCTCGTCAGAGAGGTTTTTTTCTTCTTTTTTTTCATAGTCTGGTGGTATTGACTTTGTGAGGAAGAATGTCCGTGTCTTGGGCGCGGTTAAGCCATTTTGAATACGTAGATAGGAGTAGACATATATATATATATATATATATATATATATATATATATATATATATAATGAGAGGTGGTTTGCTTGAAGCATTGTGTGTAATATGTATAAAAATGAGTATTAGAAGGCTATCACAATGCAAAAAATGGAAATACGTCGGCGTTGAGAAGTAAGACAAAATCAAGTGATTTATATATATATATATATATATATATATATATATATATATATATATATATATATATATATATAGCAAATCTTACTTGCTTAGGCAAGACTTCAACATTGTGATCTAATGTGTGTGACCGTGTTTCATAATATATTTCGAAGAAAAACCTCTGTATCAAATGGTGTTTTTTTTTAACCTGGAGGGGCTCGGAAATACCTGACTAGTACACGGCCGCAGTACACGAGTGTGTTGGACCCGTAAGACCTTGTCAGGCCATCCATCTAAGAGAAGGAAATCTCTGATTTTATTATCAGAGATTTCTATTAACCACTTACGTCTTGGCAGCAAACCGTTGGGGAGGGAGGCCTCCTTAGTCCTGATCGACCACCTTCCTAAAGCTGAAATCTCGAAAAAAATATCCGGTTCGCAAACGTACAATTGCTTAAGGAGTAGATAGGTTCTGCCTATCGCCGGCCTTTGCACTCCTTCTTTGTCTATTAGCCAGGTGCAGAGGTAGCAGCACTGGGACACCTCTAAACACCCAGTGCCTGGCCTTATTCCTTACTAGGACAATGAACGCCGTTTCTCTTTCTCTCTATTTGGGCAACTTGGGGAAAGTTTTTTCGTCACTAAGTCTTACATGACTAGTCTGGTTCGCTCTTGTTCCGACAGGTTGAGGGTACAGGTTAGATAGCATGTCTGGCTGCTGTTTCCGACTGACAGGACAGGAGCCCAAACTCTTAGGTAGTGCTAAGAACGGCGGCTCCATCATCAGTTGCATAATACCGTGGGTAGTTGTATGTGCCATGTCGTGCATGGAAAGTGATCCTACAGTTATCTCCGGTGGGCTTTCCCGAGGCCACAACCCCCATGGACCAGGTTGCGACTAATAGACTGGTTGTGTGAGCTTATTGGCACCTAACAAGCACCCACCTTGCCCACCCCACTCTATATCAAAACAAACATGTCATTGCAAAAATAAAATCAAACCTAAACCAGACACCCAACAAAAAACACCTTTGCCTCCGCCCTTGAGGCTCGCATTCAAAAATATCCGGGGACTTAGAACCAACAAACTCCCCTGATATCCTAGCACTAAGTGAAACTAACCTTCAATCCTCAATTTCCTCTCACCACTTTGACATGACTGACTATCTCCCACTCTACCGTAAAGACTCTGACAAACATATGCACGGGCTAAGGGTTTATGTTCCAAACACCCTTCCCCTGACTAGAGAACATAGGTTAGAATTGTGTGTTATACCACGTGAAACTTACGACAACCTTGCATTCACACACTTAAGTAATGATACTCTCTACGTATAGGTCACTAACATCTCTTCTATGCCAATCCAAGACATTAACTCTGCCTGGACTGACATATGTAGAAGAAGAAACCTCCCAAATAAATGCAAATATAATTTAGTTACTAGAAACAGTAGACTCCCAACTTTCTATCACCTCATTAAGACACACAAAACAAACGCAGCTACACAGATTATGCCTATAGTATCGAGTATTGAAGGGTCTTTATACAAAATCTCATGGTTCGTCTCACAACTACTTAAACCCCTACTCAATAGTGTTGATGAGGTCATCCGTCGTGTACACACACTTCAACCACAACCGTTAAGACAAAACCAATACGCCTTCAGCCTAGATATCGTCGCCATTTACACCTCAGTACCTGCGCATCCAGCAGTCGATTTAATTACTAACAACATGTCTTCCAACGACCTTCACTGCTTTGGCCTCACAACCACTGATATTCACGAACTATTACAAATAATAGTTGACAATACATATTTCACCTTCGGACAACTTGCTTACAGACAAATAACAGGACTTCCAATGGGATCCAGTCTCTCAGGATTACTTGCCATCTCGTACATGGATAGATTGGAGCGTCAAGCCCTTAACACCTGCTACTCAGCTATAGTCCTTTCAAGATACGTCGACGACGTTCTGGTCCTAACATCGTCACGTGAGGAAGCTGAGAATATCTACACCACATTTTTTAATGCAGACCCATATATACGGTTCACTCTTGAGCACCCTGATGCCTCTGGATCCCTATCACTTCTGGATTTAACCTTAAGATTTCTGATGAAGGAGCTCTTATAACCAAATTCTACAGGAAGGCAGCTAGCAGAAACATCTTTGTGCATTACAAGTCGGCCCTCCCTCTAAGAGCCAAAAGGTGCTGGATTTGAATGGATACCCCAACACCACCATCAGGCACCTGGAGAACCCTAAAAACGGATGATACGCTTTACATCCAACACCTGCTTCTTTAAACTGCCTCATCTCAGTAATAAAATCACAACAGCAATTCGCAATGCCATTAGAAGAGAGGACTTGAATATACAGCTTGCCCATCACTAAGAAAGCAGCTAGCTTAATGCAAACACCAATATAACCCAACACCGTGCACTCTGTCCAATGAATACCACGAACATTTGTCACCGCATATATATGGTGTACAAAATAGAAACGCCATCTGCAACAAATTTTATGTAGGTAGTACCTGTTAATGTCATATGGGTTACTGCCCTTGGTAGCCATGTTGGATGGGTTCAGAAGTTAAGTAACAATTGGACCAGAAGAACTGTTAAAGGAATTGAATTACCAATGGATGGTATTAGGATATTTAACATTGGTAGCAAAGCAAAGCAAGATAATCTATTTGGAGAAAGCAGGTCAGTAAAAAAAAAAAGATCGTTTTGCATTGAGAAAAAGAAATGGCCTCAGTTAACATAAATAAATCTCCACCTATATTTAAGAGGGGGAACAATTATGAAAAGTGGAAAAGCAGATTACAACTCTGGCTGAGTTTCACCACTCTTGAAAAGAGAAAACAAGGAGCAGCAAAAGATAAAAGAGAAAACAAAGACCAGCAAAAGATGAAAGAGAAAACAAAGACCAGCAAAAGATGAAAGAGAAAACAAAGACCAGCAAAAGATGAAAGAGAAAACAAAGACCAGCAAAAGATGAAAGAGAAAACAAAGACCAGCAAAAGCTTTCACACTCAGTGAGGATGCTGAGGATGCTGTTTTACAATGAAAATGGTGTTGAAAACATAATTAAAGTCCTTGATAGACTGTACCTAAGAGATAGAATTCAGTTAGCTTTTGAGGCTCTTGAAGACTTTGAAAGTTATAAAAGGCCTAAAGAGCTTTCTATATCGGATTACTGTAATGAATTTGATAGGCGATACAATAAAGCTAGGTCATATGGTACAGAAATGTCTGAGGATGTGCTTGATTTTTGTCTATTGAAATCTGCTAATTTGGCCCCCCAACAAGAACAATTGGCAAGAGCCACAATTAATGTGCTCACATATAACAATATGAAGACACAATTTAAAAAAATACATGACTCTGATAACATCTCTAATCAAATAAAAATTGAAAAAAACATCAACTTTGAGGAGTCAGACGTGTTGTATGGCCGTAATTACCCTAGTAGTAGAGATGGTCATAATTTTTATAAAAGACCCACTGGTCGTAGGTATCAGAGACCATACCGTGGTGGTGTTAGATTTGGACCTAGAGGAGGGAGAAGTAGAAATCCCCATGATAAATTTGGAAACCCATCAAGATGCATTGAGTGTGGCAGTATTAATCATTGGGTTGATAAATGCCCGGATAGAGAATATTCAGAACCAAAAGATACCTATTACCATATAACCCTGTTCCAATCAGACGCATATCAATCAAAGTCTTTGGTCGCCGAATCAATGAATTGTGGTATTTGAGATTGTGGTGCTAGTGAAACTGTGTGCGGTCAAATATGGTTTGATTGTTACTGTGATTCTTTGAATGAGAAAGATAAAAAGAAGATCCTACACAAACAAAGAAATAATATGTTTAAGTTTGGAGATAGTAAAACAGTTAATTCTTTACAACGAGTCAGCATCCCTGCTAAAATTGGTGTGACTAGAGTGATGATCAACACGGATATTGTAGATAGCGATATACCATTGTTGCTATCAAAACAGTCTATGAAGAAAGCTGGGATGAAATTAAATTTTAATGATAATACAGCAAATCATCCTACATGCAACACAATCCGGACATTATGCCCTTCCATTAAGTGAGTCTCAATATATACTTGAGGAGGCCCAGAAAAATCCTTTTATCAAAGTAAGATTTTCATATCATAAAACTATGAATGCTGAACAAAAGGCTCTTAAATTACATTGTCAGTTTGCTCATCTTCCATCTGAAAAGTTTTTGAGGCTAATAAGATATGCTGGGAGTGATGATTTGGAATTTCAAGCTGAGATAATGAAAATATCCCCGACTGCCAAATATGTCAAATATACCGGAAATATCCGCAGATTGTTGGCTTGCCAATGACAACTACGTTTGGTGAATGGTGGAGTTGAATGAATTTGGTAACATCCATTTGCTTCACCTAATTGATCACACTACTTGATTGTTTGCTTGTGCAATTGTAAAATCAAAAAGACGAGCAGAAATTATAGAAAAGATTTTTTGCATATGGATCAGTATTTATGGTTGCCCTGAAAAATTCCTCAGCGATAATTGTGGAGAGTTCTTTAATGAGGCATTTAGGGAACTTTGTAAAAAAAGTAAATATTACCATGAAGACTACTGGAGCAGAAGCACCATGGTTTAATGGATTATGCGAAAGACACAACCAAGTTCTAGGGAAAATGGTGACTAAAACGATGGCCGATACAGATTGCATTCTTGATATTGCTATAGCGTGGTGTATAAATGCAAAAATAGCCTTCACAATGTGCATGGTTATTCGCCTTTTCAATTGATATTTGGAAAGAACCCAAGAATTCCTGGAATCTTAGTGGACAAGCCACCTGCTTTTGATGATGACACTTCGTTTAAGATCATTCGAGACAATCTCAATGCTCTGCACAGTGCTAGGCAGGCTTTTGTTTCAAGTGAATCTTCAGAAAAGATTCGTTGTGCACTCCGGCACAATGATCGTTCAAGTGGTGATACTAAATTTTACACTGGTGACAAAGTCTACTATGAAAGACTAGCACATAAAACATGGAGTGGGCCAGCAGTTGTACTTGGTTAAGATGGACAACAAGTTCTAGTGGTGTTTATGTACGTGTACAACCATGTAGGTTGATTTTGGAAAAACATACTCAACCAGATTCTGCTAAAATTGATAAACTTTCACAAACTTCAGGTGTCCTAGATCCACAATAAACAACATACATGATAAGGATATGAATGAAGAAGAAAGTGACGATGAGAGTGTGGAAGAAATCACAAACAATGAAAATCTTCAGGGCATTTCTGTCCTGAAGATTACAGCAGTTTCATATCCCAAGCCCGTTACTGTATCACGAGGCAGAGGAAGACCACTTAAACACAAGAGTAATCCAACTGATACATCTAATAAGAACATTGTTCTGAAAAATAATATGCGAGTACAATATAAATTGCATGGAGAAGATAACTGATTTCTAAATCTGGAAAATGTTCAGGCAAATACACAAATGAGTGGAACACTGAAAATGAAACTAAGGAAAAACAAGTTATTGATTTTGACCGAGATGTTGAAGAATGGGATGAAATTAATGGAGATGTTAACTTGAATTCAGAATTATCTAAGTCAGATGATACTACAGAAACTCTAATAACAGAAATCTTTTTAACTGAGTCATTACAAGACACCCTTCAAGCCAAACATAAGTAAATACTGGTTCATAATGAAGAAGTATAGTTGACTACGAAATATAAGAGTATTTATATTTATAATATTTTTTGGATCACAAATTTCAGGGGATGCAAATGTAATTGCAGGGGGGGGCCTTGCCCCCCCCCCCTGGCACCCCCCTGGCTACGTGGGGGCTTCAAACCAAACATAAAGAATTAGCGAGTTGGAAGAAAAATGATGTCTATTATGAGGTCGAAGATAATGGCCAAGATTGCACTTCTGTAAGATGGGTTGTTACACCAAAAACGATCAATGGAAAATTAGAAACAAAAGCTCGACTGTGTGCTCGAGGATTTGAGGAAACCTGTGTATTTAGGACAGATAGTCCCACATGCATGTGGGAAAGTGTAAGGATTGCTTAAGTTCATGGATTCTTCATTCTATTGATTACAAAATAGCTTTTCTTCTAGGGTAAAGCAATTGATAAGAACGTTTATCTTCGTCCACCAAGCGAATGTAAAACCAGTAAAGTCTGGAAACTCAAAAAGACGGTGTATGAATTAGCAGATACCTCTAGAGTATGATTCTTAAGACTCAAAGAAGAGATGATCAAACTTGGAACAAAAATGGGTACATATGATCAAGGTGTTTTCTTTTGGCATTCTACAAATGGTCCTGAAAGATATTTCCGTGTGTTTTGTTGATGACCAATTATGGGGTGAAACAAAAAAGTTACAAGAATGTGTCATAGAAAAATTGAGGAGCACATTTGACATTAGCTGTGAGCATTCATCTGCTTTTAAATATATAGGCATTGTACTTAATCAAAGATCAGACTTCTCTATCTATATCAATCAGGAGAGCTATGTCAGAAGCATTGAGCCTATCAGCATGGGCAGACATCGACAGCTCCAGAAAGATGATGCAGTTACTATGGAAGAGAAAGCTAGACTGAGGTGTCTTATTGGATAGCTTAATTGGTTGCAGGCATGACACGGCCTGGCGTGGGGTTTGCTATCTGCCAGTTAAGCTCCAAAATCACAAATGTTAAAGTTAGCCACCTCAATAAAGCAAATAAGATATTATGGTATGTCAAAAACACACCAACCGGCATTTGCTTTACTAGACTAGCCAACCTCAAAAATTAAAAAATTGTGACCTATTCCGATGCAAGCTATGCAAATCTTCCTGATGGGGAAAGCCAAGGAGGACAAATTGTCTTTCTTGCAGATGAAGAAATAAGAGCTTGTCCACTAACATGGAAATCCACTCAAATCAAAAGAGTGGTTAAATCAACATTAGCTGCAGAGACCCTATCATTTGTTGAAAGTTGTGATATGTCCTTCCTCATGGCAAAAATAGTTGCTGAAATTATTTGCAATGATAGAGAGTCAATTTTACCTATTCACTGCCAGGTTGACAATAAAAGTTTGTTTGAGGCAGCAAAAGCAATTAAGGTAATAAAATACATCAGACTACGTGTAGAGATGTCAATTGTTTGGGAAATGATAGAGTGAAAGGAAGTGACATTGTCATGGATACGAAGTGATGAACAATTGGCAGATACCCTTACAAAGGATGGATCATCAAGTGCAGCTCTCTGAAAAGTGCTTGATGAATCATATCTATTTATTTGACGCTCCATTTGAGCTATTTGGATTTTTTTTTAATTTTTAATTATGCTCCATTTGATTTTTAAAAATAAAAAATTTGTTGGAGAGTTTAATATGCAATGTGGGTTTGTCCTGAATTGGTCACTAACTTTTTTTTGTGATCACAATTCAACAAAAGTGTGAGAAGTAGGAAAGAAGAATAGGGGGAGATTGTTAATGTCATATCGGCTACTGACATTGGTTTAAGGAATGGCCACCAGAGTCTGGTAGCCATGTTGGATGGGTTCAGAAGTTAAGTAACAATTGGACCAGAAGGACTGTTAAAGGAATTGGATTACCAGTGGATGGTGTTAGGATATTTAACAGGACTATGAGACCTCTACACATCAGGATTAAGGAACATACACAAACACAAGCATCATCATTCTTCAAACACCTTAACACATGCAAATCACTAACAGACTTATCAAAGTTAATATCTTGGCCACGGAGAGGGACATTGGAAATCTTCAAATAAAAGAAGCTCTATTCATCTCTAGGTTACGCCCTGAACTTAATAGCAGGCTGGAACTGAGTTCTTCATTTATAATGTAATATATAATATAGTATGGGAAGAGACGGATGAAGGTAATCCGACGTGATGGGAAAATGAAAAAGGAAAACAAAAAAATGGATGTTTTTTATGTGTACATCAACGTTTCGTCTTTATTTATAAGACTTCATCACGATGATAAAATGGAAAAAAAATGTCATGCAAGTACAGATACATGTAGGGTAGACATATTGGGAGGAAAAATAAAATGAAATAATGGCCCCTACTGGGTGGACGTCCGTACTTGTTGGAGAAATAGAAATGAATGTTGAAGAAAATGAGTGGGGAAAAAAATGGAAGGATGGGGTGAGCAAGGACTACTGTGGCTGGGGTAAGAGAAAGAGGTGGGGGATGCCTGATCATAGTTAACTTTTATTTTCATCTCCAACCTTTATGACACTCTTCCATTTACTCACTCCCTTACTTTTTCTCCTTGAATCTTCATTTTCTCCTTTTTTTTCCGTTTTTTCCCTCACATTTTTAATACTGCAGTCCAAATAAACTTTCTCATGCTCCAAATATTTCAAATATTCCATACCCACCCTTTCAATCACCGCCCTCCTCCACCCCTCCAATCCCTCACTCATTGCTATCATTTTCCAAATATTTCAAATATTTCACACCCTATCACAACAAATCCTCCCTCTCCCCCTCTCAACTATTTTCTCCCATACCCCTTCTTAAATTCCCTCATTTTCTCAAAACGCTCTCTAAGACCATAACTTTCGCCCATCCACCAAAATCACAGCCCCCTCCCTCTCTACCCATCTTCCTTTCTCTGCATACACCCCCCATACACGAACATTCAATCTTGACCGCAGCCATCTGGTCAAACACCTCCCTCCCCCCTCTTCCTCCACTCCCTCTCTGCCATCCACTTTACCCCTGCTCATCCTCCACCTCTTTCTCTTACCACCAGCCACAGTAGTCCTTGCTCACCCTGTGAAACAGTGGTTTCAGCGACGCCGTCTGCCTTTTCTTTAGGGTGCACCAATATGCATCAAGGAGATCAGGCCCTACGTAGAAACAAGTGGAGATCTAGGAACTGGTACATATTTCGACTGACCAGACCTTAATCGCCGTGGGCGCCAAAAAGGTCTGAAATTGGTTCTCGTGTTGACGTGGCGATTGAGCCCGCCCGAGAAATGACAATTTCCATATGTCTGGCGGGCCCCGTTAATCGTAAATACTGGGGGAAACATCAACAGGGAAAAGCAAGCGTGCCAGGCGCTATGTGTGCGGGCGCGGGCGGCGGAGATAGGATCGCCGATCGGGCTGTCACTTTTGATTGTGGCCAGAGCCTCCTCTCTCCCGATGATTGCTTGATCTAGATAACGTCAGAAAGAAGCGAACCAGAACACCCCAATTGTCGTACCACACAACGAGAAGAGAAAGAGAGTAAGTCCATAGCGCGCACACCACCCACCCCAAGAGGGGAGGGGGATGTTTGAGAGAGAGAGAGAGTATGAAATACACTTTTTGGGAAGAAAAAGAACTTTGGTTTGAGAACGGGAAGCGTGGAACAGCGTCTCGTTTCGATAGGGCCAGGACGCGTGGAGACACAGAGAGGGCCAGTTTTCCCCAGGGCTTGAGAGAAGCGAGTCGAACGAAAAACGCCGGAGAGAACAGACCTTTTGCCATCGCCCCTCCCGCACAGAGTAAGAGTTCGTTGACTGTTTGCGAACATCTTCGTACACTAAGACGACGACTAGTTTAGTAAACCGGGACAAATTGCCAAAATAAGAGACTCAATTCACTGTAAATCAATCCTTTCTTTTATTTGTTATTAATAATTAATGGATCCAAAAAGACCGATGTTGTTGAGTTATTCCTACTGTTAAATTGTGCGCCGAGTAATCTTGCCTTCACAGGATCACGAAATTGTCATTCGTCCGACCGGGGGAATTCGACATATCATTCTTTGTTTGTTTCAGCCACTACTGACGATCATCGCCAAGGAAAGTGTTCCCAGTCTGGGAGGATTCCTGCGCCGAGGAACAGACGTGTGAGTACCGAGCTAACGACACGAGTGGAATACCGGTGTTACAGGTATTCCCGTGACGAAGGATCGTGTGGGGTCTATGTTATAAATGGTGCCGCGACCTAGGATCATGGTACTGTGAGGAGTGCCTGGTGACCTCGGGGAAAAAAAAGAACAAAGCCAACCACGGCCACAAAGAAAACAATTTTTTTTACCGGCAAAACACTTTGAAAAAAAAATAGACAGACAAATTTTTAAAAACCCACGGGCACAACAAACGATTTTTTTTGCCGGCAGAACACTTTGAAAAAAAAAAGATAGAAAAAGAGAATAGAAAAAAGGAAAAGAAAAGAGAGAAACAGTTTAACGGGCATGTACACCCGTGTTTGAAAAAGAGAATAGAAAAAAGGAAAAGAAAAGAGAGAAACAGTTTAACGGGCATGTACACCCGTGTTTGAAAAAAAAAAAGAGAAAGATAGAAAAAGAGATAGACTGAAAAAAAAAACAAAAAAAAAAAAAACGTTTTTTAGACTTTGAGATCGGTCTGGGACCGCGAACTTTTAGTCAATTGATTGAAAGGCCCAGACGGACTCGAAAACTAACAAACAACCAGCCCAGAAGCGGGAGACCACAGGGGCAGCAGAGAAGTGGGGTAAGTGACTCTTGATTTCCCTTGTTCGCCTTGTTCAGTTTTGTACTCTGTCAGTGTATCGATCGTTGCCTTAACTTTGCACGCAGTTGAGTAGTTCTGTTGTAGGGGTGGTAAACTAGAACGAAAGGGGAATGGGTTCAGAAGAAGACCTAGTAAATAGTGTAACAGGTATGGGGAGAGAAGAGACTAGAAAGATAGAAAGGCCGATAGGAGGGATACGAATACCTCCCTACAAAGGGGATCCCGTCGGTTTAATGGAGTGGTTGGCAGTAATTCAGAAGAAGAGGATGATTTATGGACTAGAAGATTTTGAGATGGTACTGCTCGCCCTAGATGGAGCGATGGGCCCAGTGTCAAAATTTATAGAGGGGTTGTATGAGGAGAACCCGGGGATGGCTTGGGCGGAGCTCCGCGAGCAGCTGGTGAGGCAATACGCCAGCGAGCGAACCGCGATCGAGGCCGTACGCAAGTTGACCCGGTTGAGGCTAAAAAACGGCGAGGGACTCGACGAGTTAGTCGAACGGATCCAGGGATTGGCAGTTCAAGCCTTCCCAGATGGGGCGATCCGAAATACGGGTCCCATCCAGGCCATCCTCGTAGATGCCCTGGTGGACGGGTTAAGTGACAGAGAGACCAGGAGAGAAGTACTAAGGGGCCAACCGCTCACACTAGCGGAGGCCCAGGGATTAGCAAGAGATAGTATAAGGCTGGGGGAACGCATAGAGAGGGGCGATGACGAAGAAAGGCCTGGGAGAAGGAGGACGGTGGGGAGCGGGGCGAGTCCGGGGCCCCGAATGGAGAGAGGGGGCGGAGAGGATTGGGAGGCAGACTCCGATCCTAGAAGGAAGGCACAGGACCTTCAATGCGGGCACTATAGGCCCGCACCGCCCAGACGGGTGTCAGTCTGCTGGACCTGTGGTGGTGAGGGGCATAGAGCGGCAGAGTGTCCCACAAATTATGGGCGCCCACGCGGCTCGGTTAGACCGAGCTGCACTAGATGTGGGCAGTTCGGACATGAGAGTCGGTGGTGTGCAGTGGGGGGAGGACGAGAGTCGGGAGCGCGGCAGCAAGGTGCGAGTGCACCGCCCGGCTCTGGAACAGGGGGTCCGGGGAGACACGAACGAGCCACCGGGCCGAGGGTGCAAAGCAGGGTGGCCCCTATAACGGTGAGGCCCATCACAAGTAGAGGCTATGGTGAGGGGCGCCATGCCGCTACCTACCACCGGTCACGGAGGTGCTAGCGGTGTGGGGACGAAGGCCATCTAAAAAGGAACTGCCCTCATTGGGGGAGACGTAATACTAAGAGAAGAAACCCTCCGGGTGGGGGAGGTCGGCCTCAAACCCCAAACCTGGGGTGGCGCTGGCCGCCCAGGAGGACCGGCAACGGAGGAAACGGCCACCCGTGTGAAGGGCGACGCGGCCCGAGGGCCGGACAGACCCCAAAGCAGGCGAGTCCGCACGGGGCTCCCACCTGGAGAGATAAAGGCGGTCAGAGAACCGACGGGTCCGAGGGAGGCCCATTGCTACCGGCCCCCATGTCCGTCGCGGCGGAGCCCGATAGATGGGTTCCGGGGCGAGGGGCGAGGGGGGCCCAAGTGTTCTCCCTACTTACGGAGGAGAGAGAACTCACGTGCGAGGCATGGATCGCGGCCACGCGGGTGAGAGCCCTGGTCGACACGGGGGCAGCGGTCTCTCTGATAAGCGCGAGAGTATACCACGGGTTGACGGGGAGGAGAAAGCTGTGTTCGCCTGATATAGTTGTGAATCAGGCGGACGGCCGAGAATTGCGGTTGGCCGGCATGGACTGGCTGCTCCTGCGGGTGGCCAAGACGGCAGCAGACTTCCCGTTCTATGTGGTTCACGACCTGTGCAGCGATGTGATATTAGGGGAGGACTGGCTCCGAGCAAGGGGAGCCAAGATACGATTTGACCCAGCGACACTGACCGTTGGCGGAGTAGAGGTTCCCCTGGGAGGTGCAGAGCGTGGCACCCTGACGGTGGTGGCGGAGAGGGACGTCAAGCTGCCTCCCCGGACGGCCATATCCTGCGAGGGCAGGATGGGGACGGACAGGAATTTGAGCGGGGAGCTGTTTCAGGTAGTGCCCGCGGGGAGATTTGCTGACGACGACGAGGAGGTCACCCTAAGCGAGACAGTCGTCCGAGGGTTCGCAACAATTCCGATGTTGTTGGCCAACTCGGCCAGCAAGACGGTGAAGATAAAAAAGGGGGAGGAACTGGCGTACGCCAGGCCAATACGTCAGGTAAACAAAGTATTTGTGAGGGAAGCAAGGGGGGAGGAGCGGGCTGGACCAGACCGACTGCAAGACGAGGACATTAAGGTCCCCGAAAAATACCGAGCTAGAACGAGACGGTTGTTGGAAGACAACAGAGATATAATCGCCGTAACAGATAGGGAGTTGGGACAGACCCGAACGATAGAGATGGGGATAGACACAGGAGACCACCCACCCATTAAACTAAGGCCCTATCGAACCCCAATCCATAAAAGGAGACTGGTGGAGGGAGCAGTGAACGAGATGCTGGAGACGGGGATAATCGAAAGGTCGGGGTCCCCCTGGAGCTTCCCAGTAGTGATCGTGGAAAAAAAAGATGGGGGACACCGATTTTGTGTGGATTTTCGGCAGCTAAATGCGATCACGAAACCACTAGCAGTGCCCCTTCCCCTCATTGACGACATTTTGGCCCTGTTGGGGGAGTCGACCTGTTTTTCGACCTTGGACTTGCGGTCTGGGTACTGGCAGGTGGCACTGGGAAAGGACGACCAGGAAAAGGCAGCATTTGCTTGTCACGCGGGGCTGTTTAACTTTAAGGTGATGCCTTTTGGGTTGGCTAATGCACCAGGGGTGTTTACCCAATTGATGTCCATAGTGTTGGGAGGCATGGAGAGCTTTGCCATGGCCTACCTGGACGATATCCTGGTGTTCTCCGGGAACCCCGAGGAGCATTTTGGGCACATACGGAAAGTGTTCGGTAGGCTGAGAGAGCATGGGTTAAAGCTCAAGCTGCCCAAGTGTCAGTTCTTGAAGGAGAAGACGAAATACTTGGGGTTTATCATAGATAAGGACGGGATCCGACCAGACCTGGACAAAGTAGAGGTTATTCGGGCCATGCCCGAGCCGAAAACGGTCAGGCAGATCCGGGGATTTATCGGAGCCATCGGTTACTACCGGCGCTTCGTACCTGCCTTTAGCCGGTTGGCAGGGCCCTTGATAGCTCTGACAAAGAAACACGCCCGGTTTAAGTGGACGGATGATTGCCAGGGGGCCTTCGAGGCCCTAAAGAGACAGCTCACAGCCGTACCCCTGCTGACGTACCCGGACTTGGGCAAACCCATGACCTTGTATACAGATGCGAGCGATAGGTGCATCGGGGCAGTCCTGACGCAGCCCTGCCCGGAGAGGGATGGTCCGGTACCGGGTATACCCGAGGAAGTACCGATTTACTTCCTATCCCATCGATTGTCCGACACCCAACGGCGATGGCCAGTGATCGAGAAGGAGGCATTCGCGATTATGTACGCCGTTCAAAAGCTGGATTACTACTTGAGCGGCGCGGTGTTTACGATCAAAACCGACCATAAACCCCTGAAGTACTTGTTGGAAGCCGAGTGGACCAACAAGAAGATACAGCAGTGGGCCATGAAACTGAGCGGGTACCACTGTAAGATCGAGTACCTAGCGGGGAGGGATAACACCTGTGCTGACCTGTTGTCCCGGCTCCCGAGGCAGCTGGAGACCGAATCCATTAGTTTAGAGCCGGGGGTGGATGATAAGGCTTACCGGATTGGCGTGATAAATTCTCATGGGCTACGGCAGCGCCCGGTCTGGAACAGTGGGCCAGAGGGCGAGCCGGAGGTCGTTAGGGACCCCCATTGGGTGGGGACCATAGAGGGGAGCCAAGAGGATGCGGAGATAGCTGCTCTTAGAGTCAGGGTGGAGGCGGGGACCACCCCCCGATTCGTGATACAGGGGGGAGTTCTATATTACCTGTCCGAGAAGGACGAACGGGTGGGCCTCAGGCTGTTTGTGCCTGGGATGTTGAGGGCGGAAATCCTGGAGCAGTGTCACGAGAGAGCCGGCCACATGGGAATTGACAAAACCTACGAGTTGATCCGTAGGAAGTACTACTGGCCGCGATTGTATGGCGAGGTGGTTAAGCATGTGGATGGGTGCATGTCGTGTCAGCTGCAGAGTAGGAGGGGGGGGCGCCGTCCCCCTGATGGAGACCGACGTTCCGAACTATCCTTTTCAAAAGGTGAGCATGGACGTTTCGGGACCGTATGGGGAGACCACGCAGGGCAACCTTTATATACTAAGTTTTGTGGACTGGCTGACAAATTGGCCGGAGGCGTTTGCCATACCGGACAAACGGGCGCAAACGGTGTCGACCATTATATTGAGGGAGATATTCCCTAGGTATGGAGCCCCGGAACAACTAGTCACCGATAATGGACCAGAAAATGTAAGCCAGATCCTAGCCGAGACCCTGGCTGGGCTGAATGTGCACCATGTGCTGACCTCAGTGTATCACCCCCAGGCGAACGCCAAGGTCGAACGTTTCCACAGGACCCTGGCCGATGCGTTGGCCAAGCTGGTCGAGGGGGATAGGCAGAACTGGGATTTATACCTTACTCAGGCGCTGGCAGCCGTGAGGTTCACGATGAATGAAACCTCGAAATTCGCCCCCTATTATTTGTTGTTCGGCAGGGATGTGGTCTTACCCGTAGATAACCTGTTGAGGCCGCGTCGAAGGTACATGGGGGAGGATCACCACCAGATGATCCTAGAGAAGCAGCATGCGGTGTTCGCGCAGGTCAGGAGGAGAATTAAGGGAGCGCAGAAGAAAAGGAACGCCCGTATAAACAAGGATAGGAGGGACGTCGGGTTGCAGGTGGGTGACCCGGTGTATTATAAGCTGCACACCAGGGACGGTAAGCTGGACCGTCGCTGGGTACCCTTCTACCGGATCGTGCAACAAACCGGCCCAGTATCTTTCGTAATTTGGGACCAGGTGGCGGGAAGGGTGAAACGGGTACATGCTAATGATTTGAAATTAGCCGAGAGAGAGGGATGGGACAAACCTGAACCAATGACTAGGCAGAGGAGAGCGAGGAGGGCAACCCTCGTGGAGCCCGAAGAGATGGAGACGGGCAGTGAATCCGAGGGGGAGATGGCTGGGTTTGGCTCACCGGCCCCCGGGGGACCGAGCAGGGCGACAGCCCCCCCCCCCCCGGAGATGAAGGATCAAGAGAGGTGGTTGGGGGGTGTGAGTTTGGCTCTCTGGCCTGTGGGATGGCGGAGGGGTCGGTCGACCCCCCCGAGGAGAAGGAGGATGAACTCGGGGCTCCCTCTGGGTCTGGGGAGGAGTCAAGTGAGTGGGAGGAGGAGAATGCAATTCGCCCCCCCCCCAGCCTCCCAAAAAGCAATCGGAGGAGGAAGTAACTGAGGGGGCAGAAGAGTTGCCATTAAAGTTGCGATTGAGAGGGGCGAAAATCCCCGGGATTTTAGAGTAAGTAGGGAAGTCGGTTGGCGGTAATCCGGATGGCTGCCGGGGTGCGCTGTGCTGCGGCCGTTGGCTCTGTCGGGCGCGTGGAGGGCCCCCACGTGCGTGCGGTGCCGGTGGTGGTGGTGCAGCCGTCATCCCGGGTGTCGCCCGGAGATGGACCGATCACTGAAAATAGGAAGAGACAGGTAACTAATATCAATTCCTCTCTGTCTCCTTGCAGGTATGGACGAGAGGCGGCTGGTGCTGCTGCTGTCGATGCTCGCAGTGGCTGGTGCCTGGGAACGAAGTGAGAACACGATATTTAAGAAAACGAGTGAAGTAATTATCACAAAGTCTAAATGGCTGATCACGTTGGTGATAGACCTCCAGCCATACAAGTTGTTGCTGAAACGGTTAAACGGGGAGGTAGTGAGGCTGGTAAGGATCGAGGAGCAGATGATAGATAGATATACTCTCAATCAGGGATATGTCAGGTTGTTCCACGGCTTGCGGGAAGACACGAGAGTAATGTTAGGCGAGTGGAGGAGTATGACCTCGTATCTGAGGGGAGTAGAGTTATTGCGGGCGAGGCAGAAGAGGGCGCTCCTACCAATAGTGGGGAAGGCCCTAAGCGTACTGTTTGGGACGGTGTCCGAGGGGGATATGAAAGCCATCCGCAGAAAATTAGACCACTTGGAACAGAATCAAAAGACTCTGGCGAAGGTGGCGAGGGAGGGGATTTCGATTTTAAATACCACAAGACTAGAGCTGGCCGAAAACCGGGACAGTATAAGAGAGCTGTTCTCTCAGGTAGAGGAGGTAGCTAATATAACCGACGCCGTAACAGCAGAGATCCGTGAAGTAGGCACTTTTGTGCAACAGTATTTGCAGTTACTGACATTGATAGGTCGAGTGCGTCAGACAGGGCGGGCGTTGAGGGTGCTGGTAGAGCATGTACGGGTGCAGCTGGATGTGCTGTCCCTGGGACACCTGGCGCCTAGTATAGTGGCCCCGGGGAGGCTAAGAGAGGTACTGTTACAGATACAGACCGAGTTGCCCCATCATTTGAGACTGCCAGTCGACCCCACGGCGCAGTTATGGCCGTACTATAAGGCGCTGGGGTGTGCTACGTTGTTGGAGGGGGGTCGGTTGCTGGTATTGGTGTCAATCCCCCTTTTGGATAGAGATAGTACTTTTGAAATATACCGGGTGATTACCCTGCCCTTGCCGTATCCCCGAGCCTGGAGCCGTTGCTAGGCATAGGCTAGAGACGGAGTTTGTGGCCCTGAATGCGGCCAGAACAAAGTTCATGTTGCTGACAAATGGGGAAGCGAGTAGATGTGAGACGGATGCCCTGGGGGTGTGCGGGTCAGTGGGTCCGATTTACGTTACCAGCGGCCATAGGCTATGCGTGCTGGAACTGTTTAGGAGGGACAAGGAGGGGATCCGGAGAAATTGCCAGGTGGAGGTCCTGACAAATGTGGTGCTGCCTTCTGCGGTCAGTGTGACCGATGGGATCTGGGCCGTAGCCGCCCAGGAGAGAGTGGAGCTATCCAGGGTTTGCGACGGCAGGGTCACCCAGGCCGTACCGGTCAGCCCTCCGCTGACCGTTGTGGAGCTGCCCATGGGGTGTGCTGCCTTTGGGGCCTCGATGGCGCTCCCCCCTTATTATCAGGCGGAGGAGAGGTTTGAAAGCAGAAGGAGTCCCTCCTTCCTGGGGTTAATCGAGGTGAATGCAAGTGGATGGACTGCGTTGTGGGACCCCGTAGTGGGGAAATTCCCTCGAGCTACTTTGCAAAAGATGCCGGGATTATTGAAGCCGGTGGAGAGGATTAGTTTTGAGAAACTGACATCGCAGCTGAGACTAGTGGAGGAGGGGAACTCGGGGTGGAAATTAAACACAGATGCTATAATAGCTTGGCCGGTGGTGGTGGGGGTTCTGGTTGTGATTGGGTTGGCCTTAGCAGCCGGATGGGTGTGGAGAGCACGAAGGAGGGGGTTAGACGGCGCGACTACACTGACAGCCGAGTGCATGAGCGAGGAAGGGTTACCTTTGAGTACACTGTGCCCAGACCACGAGCGGGTGCAGGAGTCGCCGCCCTTGGCAGAGATTCGGATAAACGACCCCCTCGTGGAGCAGAGGTCGGAGGGGGCAGGCATCCCACCGAAACCTAACCCTAAGGCGCGACCAGCGAAGAAGTAGAAATTGATTCCGAGGAGAAGGTGATGGTGACGTAATTTGTAAGGGGCGTTGCGAGCCCCAATCTGTATTAACAAACTTTTAATTGCATGCATAATAATTCATTTTGTCACCTGCCCACCACCCAACACAGAGACCGCAAAATGCATACGCACATACACCCATACATACGTAGTCCTGATGTTTTAATAGACTGGAAAAGAAGGTGGGGAGAAAGAAAAAGAAAAAAAAAAAAAAAAAAAAAATGTTTGTTGTTGATTCTGTTGCCTTGCTGTTCTCTCTGTGTGTGGAGAGGGTTGGCGATTCCGAGGAGAAGGTGATGGTGACGTAATTTGTAAGGGGCGTTGCGAGCTCCAATCTGTATTAACAAACTTTTAATTGCATGCATAATAATTCATTTTGTCACCTACCCACCTCCCAACACAGAAACCACAAAATGCATACGCACATACACACATACATACGTAGTCCTGATGTTTTAATAGACTGGAAAGAGAAAAAGAAGGACAGACCAAAAGAAAACAGAACAGAAAAAGAAAACTTTTTGTTCCATTTTTTAGCTACAGTTTTTTTTTATTTTTGATTATTATTGTTTTGATTGTATTACCCGTTGTTCTCTCTGTGTGTGGGGAAAGGTAACAGTCTGAGTTATGTCAAATTGCGACCAAATTGACACAAAATGAAAGGGGGACGGATGTGAAACAGTGGTTTCAGCGACGCCGTCTGCCTTTTCTTTAGGGTGCACCAATATGCATCAAGGAGATCAGGCCCTACGTAGAAACAAGTGGAGATCTAGGAACTGGTACATATTTCGACTGACCAGACCTTAATCGCCGTGGGCGCCAAAAAGGTCTGAAATTGGTTCTCGTGTTGACGTGGCGATTGAGCCCGCCCGAGAAATGACAATTTCCATATGTCTGGCG
The DNA here is from genome assembly GCA_963556195.1 of Sepiola atlantica. NCBI lineage: Eukaryota > Metazoa > Mollusca > Cephalopoda > Sepiida > Sepiolidae > Sepiola > Sepiola atlantica. Next base: position 46,199,342 of record OY744548.1, read on the forward strand.
GGCCCCGTTAATCGTAAATACTGGGGGAAACATCAACAGGGAAAAGCAAGCGTGCCAGGCGCTATGTGTGCGGGCGCGGGCGGCGGAGATAGGATCGCCGATCGGGCTGTCACTTTTGATTGTGGCCAGAGCCTCCTCTCTCCCGATGATTGCTTGATCTAGATAACGTCAGAAAGAAGCGAACCAGAACACCCCAATTGTCGTACCACACAACGAGAAGAGAAAGAGAGTAAGTCCATAGCGCGCACACCACCCACCCCAAGAGGGGAGGGGGATGTTTGAGAGAGAGAGAGAGTATGAAATACACTTTTTGGGAAGAAAAAGAACTTTGGTTTGAGAACGGGAAGCGTGGAACAGCGTCTCGTTTCGATAGGGCCAGGACGCGTGGAGACACAGAGAGGGCCAGTTTTCCCCAGGGCTTGAGAGAAGCGAGTCGAACGAAAAACGCCGGAGAGAACAGACCTTTTGCCATCGCCCTTCCCTCACAGAGTAAGAGTTCGTTGACTGTTTGCGAACATCTTCGTACACTAAGACGACGACTAGTTTAGTAAACCGGGACAAATTGCCAAAATAAGAGACTCAATTCACTGTAAATCAATCCTTTCTTTTATTTGTTATTAATAATTAATGGATCCAAAAAGACCGATGTTGTTGAGTTATTCCTACTGTTAAATTGTGCGCCGAGTAATCTTGCCTTCACAGGATCACGAAATTGTCATTCGTCCGACCGGGGGAATTCGACATATCATTCTTTGTTTGTTTCAGCCACTACTGACGATCATCGCCAAGGAAAGTGTTCCCAGTCTGGGAGGATTCCTGCGCCGAGGAACAGACGTGTGAGTACCGAGCTAACGACACGAGTGGAATACCGGTGTTACAGGTATTCCCGTGACGAAGGATCGTGTGGGGTCTATGTTATAACCCCATCCTTCCATTTTTTTCCCCACTCATTTTCTTCAACATTCATTTCTATTTCTCCAACAAGTACGGACGTCCACCCAGTAGGGGCCATTATTTCATTTTATTTTTCCTCCCAATATGTCTACCCTACATGTATCTGTACTTGCATGACATTTTTTCTCCATTTTATCATCCTGATGAAGTCTTATAAATAAAGACGAAACGTTGATGTACACATAAAAAACATCCATTTTTTGGTTTTCCTTTTTCATTTTCCCATAATATAGTATATATCGTATTTAACCTCAGCCCACACACATCACATTAATACAATTCTAAGCAAACTTGAATCAGTTTAAAAAATATAGATTAAAGAATAAGTAATAGAACAACACACTTGGTATTTATAATTACCCAGACACTAGAAAATAAATATCCAAAAGTAAGGAAAAAGTTTTAAAGTTTCAAATAAGTGTAGAAAATCTTTCTCAGCATTTAAAAGAAATTATATATTGAAAATTAAAATTTAGTGTTGTATTTGTATGTATATGTGTACGTATGTATATGTATATATATGTATGTGTGTATATGTGTATGTATATATATATATGTGTGTGTGTATATGTGTATGTGTATGTGTATGTATATGTATATATATGTATGTGTGTATATGTGTATGTATATGTATATATATGTGTGTGTATGTGTATGTATATGTATATATATGTATGTGTGTATATGTGTATGTATATGTATACATATGTGTGTGTATGTGTGTAAATGTATGTGTGTATCTATTTGTACACATTGTTATAAGGGAGATAATTCACAACGATTTTATGAGATTTGTTCTCTTTTTGAAAAAAAGATTTAATTAAATTTAATTTTTTAAAAATCGTTAATAAATTAAATTCTGAATTTTAATAACTTTTTACTAAAATCATAACAGCATTAAATAATTTCAGAGTAAGTAGATAATGATAGTATTTACAGATAAATAAAACAAGAATTACTCCGTCATTTAAAGGAATTTATTTTGCTTTACTGTGCGCTACACACAATCTGACCAGGATATAAATCAAAACATATTTACCCGTTAATCATAAAAATACATTTTTAAAAATTATCAGAAAAAAACAAATAGATAAATATTGTTAGAATAAAATAAAATAACAATAGTATATAATTAAAAAAATAATAATAAATAAATATTAAATAGATAATATTAAAAAAAAAATTAATTGAACACCGCTGTTAGCTGTTACCCCTATCCCTACTTACCTCCACATCAAATGTATATATATATTTAAATAGTTAATTTTATTTAAACAATTATAACACTTCATCAGTTAAGTTAAATATGAAATATTGAGGAAAAAAAGCATTGAGTTATAGTTTTATTCCATTTGCAGCGGATATTAATATTTACTGCATTATAAGCAATATAACTATTCCGCACGTGTTTTAGAGATTTAAAACACCAACCATTTGATACAGAGGTTTTTCTTCGAAATATATTATGGAACACACACAAGACATCACAGTGTTGAAGTCTCGCCTAATGAAGTAAGATTTGCTATAAAAAATTAAAAGATTTTTTTTAAATATGTAAAAAAATTACTTGTTTTTTGTCTTACTTCTCAACGCCGACATATTTCCATTTCTTACATTGTGATAGCCTTCTAATACTCCTTTTCTCTCTCTCTCTCTCTCTCTCTCTCTCTCTCTCTCTCTCTCTCTCTCTCTCTCTCTCTCTCTAATATATATATATATATATATATATATATATATATATATTTCGGCAGCAAGTCGTTTATTAGACATGTGTCATTGAAGACCACAGAGTTCTCCCTCTTTATGATCTTTCTGGTCAGTTTCTCGACTCGGCGAGCGATTCGTCGGGTTTCTGGTATCAATTGATGGATCATGGTGCCTAAGGTTGTGTCTTGGACCATTTCTCTAGATATTAATATTTACTGCGTTATAAGCAATATTGCCATCCACACGTTTTTTTAGATTTGAAACACCTACCATTTGACAAAGAGGTCTTCCTCGAAATATATTATGAAACACGGTCACACAGATTAGATCAGTGTGGAAGTTGTGCCTAATCAAGTAAGATTTGCTATATAGGAAAAAAAAAAATTAATAAAATTTTATTTTTTTTAAATATATAATTAAAATCACTTGTTTTGTCTTCTCAACGCCGACATATTTCCATTTTTTGCATTCTGATAGCCTTCTAATACTCCTCTGTATACATATTACACACAATGCTTCAAGCAAACTACCTCTCCTTATTATATATATATATATATATATATATATATATATATATATATATATATATATATATATATATATATATTAAGTGAATAGTAATTATTATTACCTACAGACATTGATGTTTCATGCTTACGCAATCTTCAGTGTAGGGATGTTAATACACGTCGGTTGGAGGGCTCGGGCCCTGTTTCCAAGTCGTTACTGACTCGTAGTCGGGAATCTTTCCCCTCGGCCGTCGTCAACTAGCATGGAAATCAGGAGAGATTTAACTCTATAAACATCAGATCAGCAGGCGATACAGTGAGATATATATATATATATATATATATATATATATATATATAGAGAGAGAGAGAGAGAGAGAGAGAGAGAGAGAGAGAAAGAGAGAGAGAGAGAGAGAGGGGGGTAGTTGGAACAACGAGTTTGTTGAAATATTGAAATGTTAGCTGAAATGAAATAACTGGTTAGAAATTGAGTGTTACATGGGTAAATATATTGTTTTTAATATTTTTTCACATATCATATTTGTATTAATTAGATGAAGTGTGTCTTAATCGAGAAGGTTTTATGTATTTTTCTCGTCTTGAAGAAAATGTTTTCCTTTTTATTTTTTTACCAACGAGTCACGGCTCATTAAGGCCCAAAGGCCGTCGACGACGACGACAAGGGTTAATGGTTTATGTTAGGTGGATGGTGAGACTAACACCATGGGGATTGTATCTGGGCAGAATTTAATTACTTAAGAGAACGGCTCAACAAAACTTGTTAACATTGGACTTGAAAACGACCATGCTGTAGTCGGCTGGGAAGCAGTCCCGTGGTATTGTGTTCCACAGATGGGTAGTTCTTGGAAAGAAACTCTGCTCATGGAAGTTCTGCTTAGTTCCAGGTACACGAGGAAAGAAAGGGAAATTCCTTGCAGCGGTTGTAGCTATACGAGTTTCCGTTGTGAATGTTTTACAGAGACTGGAGCTCAGTCGAGCACCTAACATGAAAATTACGATAGAGTAGAGAGAGACTAGCGGCGTCTCTTCTGTGAGCAAGAAGCTGTAGGGACTAGATTTCGAAGCCGATTTGTGTGGCAGTTGAAGATATTCCTTTTATTTCTCTGCAAATGAGCATGATAAGCATGCTTGTTGGTTGAAATGAGAAAGTGAAGACTTTACCTTTTCTTCAACTATCCCAATGCACTAATCTCATACAGGTGATAACGTGCACAAAGGAAAGGTAAATTCTTTGCCGACAATTGCGTAATTATACCTAGGCTTCGTTTGCTTGGCCAAGTAGCAACCGTGTATCATGATTTGTAAATATGATTTTCGGGATTTTGTTATTTTTGTCTCCATGGCTCACTTAGACGCATATAAAGTTTCGTTGATAATGTTCATTCGCGCCTTTTCTCTCACTTCTCCCATTAACCACTAAAGTATTTCGAAATTAAGGAAATTTGGTGTGAAAAATAAAAATATAGAAATAGTTTAGAGTCCATAGTTGAGTTCACTTTACTACATAAATTTAACGCATAATGATCACTTTGTTTTTACCACATAGCATAGGACAGAACGAGTGACCATTTTTAAAAATTTCCATCCCTCCGTAGATTTTACCCTTCCATTCCTGTATTTTTTCAGCAGAAAACCATCAGGATCCTTAAAGAAAAAACATACCCTTCGCTAACTTCAACACTAACCTTAATTACAGGTTGGCAATACGAAAACAATGAGATGGTAAAAATCAAATCTAACATATACTAGTAGTTCTGAAAAAGAAGTTAAAAAAATAACCAAAAAATAGTTACTCGTTCTGTCCTACGCTATGTGGTCAAGAATTGGGTGATCCATAACGCTTTCTGGTCAGGACGAAGTCCAGTTAGCTTTGTCCAATGAAAATGCTCCATTTAACCCTCTCTGCTATATATTGAGAAAACTACCTTTGTCATTGTTATTCGATAAACCTACCTCTTGTATAATCCATTAACCATTAAATTGATTTGCCTATACAATTATTGCTTGAGTTTTCCTATGCCTTTTTGCCTTTGGGAAATAGCGACCATCCATAAGGATTTGTGTATATGATTTGGGACTATTTTACTTGTGTCTCCATAGCACCCATCAGCTAGATTCACTTGGACGCAGCTAAAGTTTTCTTTGGTTTCCTTTCCTCAGCCCTTCTGTCCCTAATTTTGCAAAACCTTCGCGCAATTATTGTCCGGCAAAACCCCACTTCTATAGGGTAGTACCATATGTCCGATACATTCCAACGACATTGTTCAAATAACTTCTGATATTTCTCTATTTTCCTTTCATTCTCTAAAGTGTACTCCCCAAGACACAGGAAACTCGTAAATTATGCACTACTTGGTTACGAGAACGAACGAACGAACGAACGAACTCTCTACCCCCCCCCCCCCCCCCGGATTTAAAAAAAATTCTTCTTCATTGTGTAAATCTGAGTGTGAATCTGAGTGTGGGACCCAAGTTGTTTTAACGACATCAATATATCTATATATAAATATAGATATATTGATGAGTTTTGGTTAAGACAAAACATGTATGTGGATATTAAAAAGTATTTATTATAAAAATAATTATATATATATATATATATATATATATATATATATCAAGGGAGGCGCGAGAGCGTTCTATCCCTTAATAGACACCACGAATGGCCTATGCTGGAAATCTCATTTCTTTGATCAATCATAACTCAAAAATCAATAAACCAAATTAGTTAAAACTTTGCACAAAATTTTTTTTGATAGGTTCTATAAGTGTGTAGAATTTCAGCATCATTAGTTAAGGCAACCCAGAGATCCAGAAAGTTCAATCATGTAATCATGTTATCTGTGTGTACGTACGTACGTACGTATGTGCCACCCTGTATCTCATCAACTAGTTGATGGATTCAGTTGATTTTTGGCAGAGATAGAGGTTCTAGGGTCTAGTTTATGGTATTTTAATTTCAGTTTACCATATACCTTAGTTTTCCAGAAAATTCAAAAAAACCTTAAAAACGACTAGTATTCATACACTTTATTCTATATCTTATCGACGATTTGATAGATTCAGCTGATTTTTGGCAAAGATAGAGGTTCTAGTGTCTAGTTGATGACATTTTAATTTCAGTTTACCATATACGTTGATTAGTCAAACTACCAACTCTATCAGTTATGAGAAGGCATTGTATTGAGGCATAGCCTTTACAAAAGTAGTGACATTCCATGATAAATGCCAGTATACTGAAATCATATGCCCTTAATAGGGTTAAGATGAAAATTCATATACACTAAATGTACAAAAGCAAGGAAATTCACAAATTTTTACACTTTTATTGTCATTAAGGCTATGTATTTTACTGGTAGGAATTTTTCTTCAGCGCACCTCACACACTTCATCCACTCATGCATAGAGATTTATACTGTAGTGATGTGATAATGAAATGGTTTGATTGATATGTAGTCATACCCTTAATGACAATAAAAGTGTAAACATTTGGGAATTTCCTGTCTGTCTGAAGTACAAAACTATATTATTACTTCTATTAATTGTACTAAACTGTATTATTAGTTTTGATCGCTCTCTTTTTATATCTACTTATCAGCTCCTATATATACCCATTCCAAAACTTCCCCAAACATCACGCGTCTTTCAAATTTACATAATTAATTTGTTTTAAAGCTCTAATAAACTAATATTCACAAATATACACTTATGATTGTTTTTTAGATTTCCAGATGTATTTAAAATATTTTCCTCGATTTTTTTTGTTTTACATTTTACGTCATAAAGGGTAAATTTTGTTTAAAAACTATGATTTTATTATTCCGCGTTATATTTATTAAAATAAAGGATGGGGTGATTTTCTTTCTTTTTTTGTTTGTATAAACAAAAATCCAAACACATTTTACTGAGCAATTAAATAAAACAACTAGCAAAAATATATATATTACGCACACACACACACACATATATATATATATAACAATATTAATTTTTAAGTAATTAATATTAAATCTTTTTATGTAAATAATAATAATACATTTAAGTAAATAATATTAAATTGTATATATATATATATATATATATATATATATTTACTGAACGACACACACCCGGAATCATTATTCATAACTGCACACGAATATGTGTCCGTTTTGTTCTACTTCACCTGTGCAATTAAGGTTAGGCTCCGTCCACGTTCCATTCTCTGTGCATCGAACCTCACCAACCTGATGGCCACTTGAATAGCCTGTCCTGCATTTATAGTACGCCATGCTGCCATAATCAATTCCAGTATGATTTTTTAATTCAGTGTTTGTTTTATTTGGCGGAATTCCGCAGATAACCTCTGGAAATAACAACAAAAAAAACATTATTTTAAAAAGCAAGTATGTATCTACGGTAGAATAGGTTCTCAAGATTTATTGTTTCCATTTTCGTTTGACCTGCCACGCTTGATCTTTATTAGTATGACATAGAAACGAGGGCAAAGAGAAAACAGTATGGACAAAATTGAAAGGGACTTTTCAGTGATGCAACGGTTTTTTATCGATATAACGCCATTTCTCATCATGTTTTAACCCCATTCAGTACGCTGACGATTCCATTAAAAAAATGTTTAAGTCAGCCCATCTGGATGAAACCGCGGTACGATTCTGAAAAATTTAACATATAGGTTTCAAATAAATTATATATATATATATATATATATATATATATATATATATATATATATATATATATATATTTAGGCAAACATTATTAAATAACGCAGAGTGGTTTTGTTTGATGCGACTTTTTTTTCTTTTTTTTTAATTTTCCGAATTGTCTATCTAATGTTTCTAATGGACAATTCGGAAAATTGAAAAAATAAAAAAAAGTCGCATCAAACTAAAACCACTCCGTGTTATTTAATGTTTGCCTAAATGAAAATATGCTGCCTAAATACACACAATATATATATATATATATATATATATATATATATATATATATATATATATATATATATATATATATATATATATATATACCCAACTTTGAAAGTATATTATAGTCAAGTAATATTTAACCGTTTCATGTTTTCTCTAAAAAAAAACTTTTGAATGGACCTGTTTTACTTACTCGAACATTTGAGGTTTAATTCCGACCATTCCCAGTTGAGTTGACAAATCGACTTAGAAACTCCGCTCAAATAGCGATAGCCACGTTTACAGTTGTAGTTGATTTCACTTTTATACTTTCTCGGGTACGGCCATGTTATTTCTTCGGCGTTTTTGACGCGCTTTGGTGAACGGCACTGAATATCTGTGAATATAAAATAATGTAAATTAAAGACATCTTTACAAAGATCTACAATCGTATGGATTAATTGATAGTTCGTTGGATTGGATAAGAAAGGGGTTAGGGTTAGGATAAAAAAGGGGGGATAAGAAAAGGGTTAGGGTTAGGATAAAAAAGGGGGGAAAATGTTGGGGTTAGGATAAGAAATTGGAATGGGTTGGAGTAAAGATAAGAAAGAAGAACGGGTTAAGATTAGGATAAGAAAGGAGAAGGGGATTGGGGTTAGGATAAGAAAATGGAAGGGGGTTGATGTTAGGATAAGAAAGAGGAAGGTGGTTGGGGTAAGGATAAGAAAGGGGAAGGGGGTTGGGGTAAGGATAAGAAAGGGGAAGGGGGTTGGGGTTAGGATAAGAAAGGGGAATTGGGTATGTTTGAATACGATAGGGGAAAGGGTTGGGGTTAGGATAAGAAAGAGGAAGAGGGTTAGCATAAGAAAGGGGAATGGGTTGGGGTTAGGATAAGAAAGGGAACGGGTTGGGGTTGGGATAAGGAAGGGGAAGGGGTTGGGGTAAGCATAAGAAAGGGGAATAGGTTGGGGTTAGGATAAGAAAGGGAACGGGTTGGGGTTGGGATAAGGAAGGGGAAGGGGTTGGGGTAAGCATAAGAAAGAGGAATGGGTTGGGGTTAGGGTAAGAAAGGGAACGGGTTGGGGTTAGGATAAGAAAGGGAACGGGTTGGGGTTAGGATAAGAAAGGGAACGGGTTGGGGTTAGGATAAGAAAGGGAACGGGTTGGGGTTAGGATTAGAAATCGGAATGGGTTGGGTTAGGATTAGAAAGGAGAAGGCGGTTGGAGGTTAAGATAAGAAAAGGCATTGGGATTGGGGTTAAGATACGGAAAAGGGAAGGGGGTTAGGTTTGGATAAGAAAGGGGTAGGGGTCCGGTTAGGATAAGAAAGGGGAAGGCGGTTGGGGTTAGGATAAGAAAGGGGACGGGTTGGGGTTAGGATAAAAAGGGGAACGGGGTTGGGGTTAGGATAAGAGAGGTAGGGGTTGGGGTTAGGATAAAAAGGGGAACGAGTTTGGGGTTATGATAAGAGGGGTAGGGGGTTGGGGTTAGGATAAAAAGGGGGAGGCGGTTGGGGTTAGGATAAAAAGGGGGAGGCGGTTGGGGTTAGGATAAAAAAGGGGACAGGTTGGGGTTAGGATAAAAAAGGGAAGGGGTTAGGGTTAGGATAAGAAAGGGGAACGGTTTGGGGTTAGGATAAGAAAGGGGTAGGGGTTGGGGTTAGGATAAAAAGGGGAAGGCGATTGGGGTTAGGATAAGAAGGGGGACTGGTTGGGGTTGGGATAAGAAACGGGAAGGGGGTACAATTCCAGTTGATCGATTTGTTGTTATTTGTTCTTTTATTTCATTAAATACTCTCTCTACATTACGTGGCGTTTCTATGTAGTTAATATGATGTTGTAGTCATGTCTATTTATCAAAATAGTGGATGTAATTAGTCAGAAAGAACTAACTTTTTAATCAACAGTTTAAAGGCTTCAAAATTGTTTTCAAATTATGACGGGGCATGTAGTAAATGTGTTGTTGTCGTCAAGAGAAATGTTTATTTCATAAAATAAAGATTTCGGAATATGAAACACATCATGTTTATTTAACTATCACTAAATTAGATGCTTTTTTTTCTAATATAATATATTTCTTTGTGCGTTAAAAGTAGTAGTAAAAGTCGCCATCGTCGTTGCTGTTGCTGTTGCCATTTTTTCTTGTTGTAATCACCGTTGTCTGTGCGTTAAAAGCAGTTAATGTTTTTGTTGTCACGTAATCGTCAGGAAAATAGTTTATGAAACAAACATATGTAAATATGAAACCTACTTGTCTACACAGCGGAAATTTACTGGGAATTAATATTTATTTGTCATAAAAAATACCATCAAATTAGATGTGTTTCTAATATAATAATATATTTATTTGTGCATTGAAAGCAGTATTAACAGGAAAGAAGTTGGCGTCGTTTGTGCTATAAAAACAGTATAGATCGGCGTTGTTGGTGGTGGTGGTGGTGGTGTCGGCATTGTCAGGAAATAATTAGGGGGAACTACCACTAAATCGGATTTTATTTTCAACTATAGTAACATTTTTGTTTCTGCAGTAAAAGCAGTAGTAAACAGAAAGAAGTCATAAGTTAAAGTAATTTTAAAAATAAGAAAAATAAATATTAGTAAGTCTAATTACTAATGAATAATATGCGAAAGAGAAAGTAATGTACTTACAGATGGCGTATTTATGAAGAGTATTTTTGTATTCTGCAGTTTGAAAATACAGAAATAAAAAGAATGCCGCGGCCATTTTTTCTTCAGCTTATTTTGCAGGGAGAATAGAATAATAAACATGAAAAGAAAGCACGTCTATCGACGCCATGTTTGTTTCTGTGTACATTTTCTTTTCTGTGGTTATATCACAGAGCATTTAAGCCGATGAAAACGCCTGAAAATAACTGAAATCGGTGTAAATCGAAAAATATTTGGATTACAGGAAAAGTATTTCGGACATTAGTAATCAAAGTAAAAACTGGTGAACGGATTAAATATTAAAATCGAAGAAATGTATCGAAGGGTAAATATCTGTTGCTAACAGAGACCAATAAGCGCCTTTTGTGACTGAACAAATAGATCTTTTTTGTGTAGTTTGTAGTAAGAAAACTATTGAGCACAAATGTAGGTGGCGAGACTAACTTTACTCTATATAGTAGATAATTAATTTATGAAAATCAGATCTTTATAGTTACGGAAGATTTTTCTTCATGTCTCCTTAATACTAGGCTTGCATACTTCGACTTAGTTGAACGCAAGTCAGCAAATCTTCTGCAGTGCCACTTGTCTTGAGCAGCTCTCTACATTGTCATCCATGTGATGCGTGAGCAAGATTGGAACATGTCAAACGAAAGTCATCAATTTTTGTACGACATGTTCTTCTTCCATTTTAGGGCAACCAAGACATGACCGCCTTTGTATGTCTTGAAGATATTCGTCGAAGAATATTAACAGAATATGGCAGTCAAAAAGCGTCAAAGTATTGGCACGAAACTGCGATTGTGTAATTCAATTGTTCTACCAACAGTATTATATGCTAGCGAGATATCATGGAAAGGTAATGTTAAGATTTCGCAAATACAGAGACAGTGTCACAAACGTTGAAGTTCTGTGTCAAGCCGGTTTAAGGCCCTTGCACGAGACGGTCAGTCCGCGGCGGGTAAGGCTGAATACTAGAATGATCTCATAATACTAATGAACCATCAGTAACACTAGTGAGGTATGGACGTAGAACATAAAATATAGACTTAAGTAAGTAAAAGTTTCATATCAATTTTAAGGCTTTTTTTCATACTGACAGCCTTGTTTATTCAATAAAAAACATTTTTGTATGTCTTTGTTTATTCAAATTTACCTGTCTTTTCATTTATAAAAATTCGTCAATAATTGTCATATTTATCAATTAGCTCATTGTGCTTCTTATTATTTGGTATGTAAAACACATAAAACATTTAATTAATCGCACAGGAGAATTCCTCCTCTGTGTTTAACTGCTATATCAATTATCTAAGAAAATTCACATCGCCCCCAGTAAAAGACGACAGTTGCATAATCACCTGGCCTGTTATAGTGATGACCTTCATCGAACCCGAGGGATTAAAGAAGTATGAAGAGAGACTGTGAGAATCTAGGAAGAAAGAAATTATCGTGTCTTGGTGTAACTTGTGGCCTAAGATTAGGTTAGAAGCCGATTTTTTTTTGGGGGGGGGAGGGAGTAGCTCTAGACAAGGCATGAAGCCACTTTTATGGTTGCTTCATATATTCATGGAAGCTTTGCTTATCATCCGTTATTTCGACGGCCTTGGGGATAGTGTAACTGAACAGCCCTGAGGGGAGCGGCATCGGACAGCCCTGTGGAGGGGAGAGCGGCACCGGACAACTCGAGTGGAGAAGCATCAGACGGGCTTCTTAGAAAATGCCTGTCCGCTAAATGTGATCTCATTCAACCAATCAGAGCCTTTTCTATTTCTCAGCCCTTAACGGCCTTTAACACTAGTTTTACCCCGCCCAACAAACCGGTAATGTCTGGGCCTTCGGGTCGGGATTTACGCTGGTCTATCGGTTGTTCGTCCAGTGCAGTTCTAGGAGGTGCACCCTCCCAGGCTTTGCCTTCTCACCCTTTGAGAATGGGGTTAGTTTATTGCTAATCGCCTGAGGCGCTCCTACCGGGGAATGCCGACGGAGATGCCCACGCAATTTTTAAACGACCAGAGTGCTCAAGTTCTCGAGCGCTGGTTTTTCCCCACTTTCCCGACCTTGTGTCACATCTTAACTTGTGGGAGGAAGATAAATAACCCTAACCCTAACTGTAGTTATTTCTCGGCTCCACCTAATTAACCATTTTCCTGTACGAAAAGAGTTCCTCTTATGCCAGTGTCACCTTTATTCAATATTTCTTTGCGATAAAATCATTTTGAAATGAAGTGTAAGATAATTCCCATATTTATAAGGGATGAGTAATGGCAAGTCGGTAGAGAAATGTTGAACCTTATAAGCAGTTTATTAATTAACTTGACCACGTGACACAAACTAGATTCTTCGTAAGTTGAAATTAAATTCTTGTCAAATAGGAGACGTTGAATCCCGCTCGCTCCCTTCATAACGTCGCGTACTTGCCCGCAACTACCCTCCCCCCTTCTTACTATCTATTTTACAGAGACTTCGTAAGAAAGGGAGATACTTACTGCATTACAACTTCTATGAAGATAGTCCACGAACTACTCCGAGTTAAGAAATTGGAGTTCCATTTAGTTAAGGAAATAACATTCTAATTAAACGTTAAAACATCGTCGTCGTCTCCTTCTTCAAGAATATACCAGTCTCTCGCAAAAAAGGATGGACAGAACATCTTCATCACCGAGACAGACAATATAACATTAACGCCAGACAATACTTGATCTCCTTTAATACTCTTCAGGATTCGAACCTGTGCTCGAGATAAGTGGAAGTGAAAGTTCCGTACATTTAAGGACAGAGATGCAACTGTTTATACAGTATGATTGACGGGGAGTCCGTACGGTCATTCTGAACCTCATAAACATAATGTTGATTAATTAGTTTGACTATATGACAAAAGGGGGAAAAGTGTAGTATCTGTTCTGATATTGTACTTGGTCAGTGAAGGAGAAATTCTTTTGTGGTTCTATCTTCTGAAGCATACCATTTAGCGAAAATTTCGCGCATAACGCCGATTAATTGGGGCAGCAGTTTTTTATAAATGAAGAACATAACTTCTGAATTACGCCCCCCCCCCTCCGTCTTCATCGCATGAAAGTTAACTTCTAGTTTTTGAGGTTAATGATTATATTTGCAAGGTAAACTCGACCTCTTACTGGCAGCAGCAAGGTCACTTGGTCAAGATACCTTGCAGCGTTTCATTTAGACATTTTTTAAAGATCTTACATAGAAAGAGTAAAAACATAGGAAGATAAAAAGAAACGGAACAATGTATGTGGAAAGAGATCTGAGTATTACTACGAAAACGATCCTATGAACTCTGATACAACCCGTTTTTATATATGTTATTGATATTTGAAATTTCTTTATATATATATATATATATATATATATATATATATATATATATATATGTATATATATATATGTATATATATGTATATATATGTATATATGTATATATATGTATATATATATATGTATATATATATATGTATATATATGTATATATATATATATATATGTATATATATATATGTATATATATATGTATATATATATATGTATATATATATATGTATATGTATATATATATATGTATATGTATATATATATATGTATATATATATGTATATGTATATATATATGTATATGTATATATATATGTATATATATATATATATATGTATATATATATATATATATATGTATATGTATATATATATATATATATGTATATATATATATATATATATAATTATTTAATAATAAATATTACATTATTATCTACATACGTATACGTTTCATCCTTGCGAAATTATCAGTGTAGAGATAACTGTTCAAACCAGTCGCCCGATTCGAACCACGGAACAAGAATCAGCTTTAACTCAATTACGAACGATCCAACCAATGAACCATTTCCAACCGTTACACAACGTGATGAGAAATAAATCCTATTTATGCCAAGCAGGCGGACAACCATATTCAGCCGTCCTAACAGTGTTCAACAGAATGGAACTTTCAATTTATAGCTTAGATTAGACGGTTTGTATAATTTCTCATTAAAGGCCGAAAGGCGTTTACAAATAAATATTTAATAATAAATATTTAATGATTATCTCCATAGATATTTTGCACCACTTTTATACAAGGAATGAAATCAAGATATAATGATGTTAAATCTTATATCTACAATCCTTATTCCAAATTTAATCAAAATCAATTACATAATTTTGATTCTAGAAAATGTATAGAATGTAATGCTTAAGCCTAAGGGGTCTTAATAAGAAGATGGCATTCTGGGATTCTTGCGTAATTTGTGTCTAATGACTATGGAACAAATTCAGTGCAAATCTGAGATATTCTAATTTTCAAATAGGGGGTTGCGCCCACATGATGCGCCCTTAAACCCCTTTAAAAGAATTTTAAAACTGAAATTTGGGAAATATTTATTAATTTATCTCCAATTTATATTTAATAATTTAACATCTGTTAACATTTCACATAAATCTGAATTTTTATCAAGAGCTCCTACCCCCTTTTATCCCCTTTACATAAAAGTAAATTAAACAAAATGTAGATCACAGTAGTGTTCCAAAATTCATAATGATCGATTAATTACTTTAGGTGTCAGTCCTGTACATACAAATATATATTATACATATACACATACCTAACTTATATATATATATATATATATATATATATATATATATATATATATATATATATATATATATGTGTGGGGGGGGTGTATGTGTGTGTGTGGGTGTGTGTGTTTGAGAATAATATACAAGACTTAGCAAAGAATATAACATTCCACAAACATCCAGATTCACCATAGTGACAGGATGGATTCGTCAGGTCACTATAAAGTCGACACCTTTTCCCTTACAAAGGAGAACCGCTTAGCGAACCACTTAGCACGTCTGCCTAGAGCCGGTAATGACGACCAACTTATTGTAATTAAGTATTCTTCATACAATTCCTATTCCTGTTTTGGGTTTCTTATTTACTTATTGTTATTCTTAAGATATAACAGTCCAGGACATATAAATATATATACATATACACTTACCTAACTTATATATATATATATATATATATATATATATATATATATATATATATATATATATATATATATATATATATATATATATATATATAAGTAAGTATGAGAATGATATAAAAGACCTAGCAAAGAACATACCATTCCACAAACACAAAACCCCATTTCAGAGGAGACTGGACGATATAGTCAAAGAGATAAATAAATCCAACAACATCTTAGCAAAAGCAGATAAAACGAGGAACTTATATAAACTAAAAAAAAAACAGATCAATAACCACCGGAAGGCAAGGAATACTAATTTAGTTGAAACCATCAGTACGGAAAGTAAAAGGATTATCGAGGAGTTACAAATTAGCGAGAGAAAACTAAAGGAAAACGAGGCATAGATTTTTCTTAAGGATCACAAACCAGATTTTAACATGAAGCCATCAACTAGACTGATCAACCCAACCCGACCAGAAATAGGAAAGATTAGCAAAATAATTCTAGAGAGGATTAATCAAGCATAAATATAAACTAAACCAATGGATTAACACTATTGGTTTCAGGAATTAAGGGCAAAGGTAGATGTACGTTTATTCAATTCGACATTATAGAGTACTACCCTTCTAAAAAGATATCAATATTATAAAAAGCTGCCGTACAACAGTTCTCATTAGTGACGGCTAGCAATGGACAAAAAAACAGGGAAAACGGATATTTCGATGTTTCTATGGGATCGCTAGATTCTGCATGGGCACCTAATCTTGTAGGTTTATATATATTAAGCAATATCACCAGGAATAATAACATAGATGTAGGGGATATAGGTTTATATAGGAATGACGGTCTAATGGTATTCAGGGAATCTACTAGTGCGAAATGAGACAAAATTAGGAAGATAATTCAGAAAGAAATGAATAAACTAGGGTTTAAGGCTGAAATTACTAGCAATATCAAACAAGTTAACTTCCTTGATGTTACATTTAACCTAACAATTAGCAAATATTAACCGTGTATGAAAGAAGACTCTAACCCAATATACGTGCATCCACAATCAAACCACCCACCTTCAATAATTAAACACATACCTAAATCCATAGAAAGTAGAATTAGTAATAATTCATCGGACGAAACAACATTCAACAACTATAAGAATATTTACAACACGGCTTTAAGGAATATCGGGTACATTAACGCTGATATAAAATATAAAAATATAGCAACAAATTCGAACAATTCTAGAAATCGAGGCCGGAAGATAATCTCGTTTACACCCCCCTTCAATCTAATTTTAAAAACAAACATTTCCCACCAGGTAGCGTACTGCATTAGTTATTTAGCAAAAATACATTAAAATTAAGTTATAGTTGCACAGATAACTTAGAAAGAATTATTAAAAAGCACAACAATAAGATACTTAAAATGACTTTTCTTCTTCTCTTTCTTTTTCCTTCCCCTCATTTTCATATTCACAGCACATTTCAACACATTCCTTCTTACTCACTTATATTCACACATTCCTGACATATCCAGCTGGTCAATACTCCTACTCTCCAAAAATTTCACACCTAACCACCCTTTCGACTACTTCTTTCACACTCTTACCAACCCACCCCGCCTACTTAATTTCTTCAAATCTTTTTCTAAAACTATGACACTATCTACATACTAAAGACACAGAGTTTCAATAATACTCCAGTAATTTCTATCAATAAATTTTTTTCTACATCTTCAACGGTTATGAAAGTCTTCTCTTGTTTATATGCGTAGGGCATTAGGAAATATAAATAAATTAGATCTAAACATTTTTCGGCGGCCGCTCATCGAGTCATTTTTTACTTCAAAATTGGTAAATCACTCTAACATAAAGTGGTTAATTCGTTGTTTCACCGCGAAGATGGCGGACAATGAATCGGCTGTATTTTCCTGATTTTCCCACCTTACAACGGACAGAAAATATCGTACACCAAAAGAAGTGTTTTTATTACAGAAAATCAAGGTGAAAAGAAATAACTGTTCACTTTCAAAAGTCTTCATTTCTTAAAGAAATTGTCCGTTTAAAACCAAATTATATGAATTGTATAATTAATTATATATTTTTATTTTATATATTTAATTGTTCGTTGTTCATTGAAAAGGGATTTTTTAATATACAAAATATATTTTAAAACATCACATTTGTTTAATTGTTCGTTAGAAAATGATTCGTTTTATTCTTTTAATAAATTTATTTATGAAACTCATTTCTTGTTTGTATTGGAAATTTAATTTAATTTCTCTTTACACAGCAACAAAGAATTTCAATGAAAAATGTCATGATGTGAATTTTTTTATATCTTTAATTGGATTTAGATTTTTTTTAAACATTGATAAAAGGATTTTTTGTAATTTTGTGAAAATTAAATATGCAAAAAAAAGAATATGGCGTCTTCACTTCAAATATTGAAATATATTTTTTAAAAAAACACTTACTCTACTGTGTTTGTTTGGGTAAAATTTCTCACGTATACTTGCACGTATCTACGTCTCAATTAATTCCTTTTCTTTGGGAAAACAAAAGACATTTACTTTTTGGTTGTTCTTACAATTTCCCATGCAATACGGGACAACACAGGAAGAAGCGAGGCCACCGTAAGTAATTTACTATTATGACGGCCACGGTAGAAGGCATCTTAGCGATTTACTATTACGACGGCCACGACAAACCCCAGTCAATGTCGTCACCAGGTGGTCGCAAG
This sequence comes from Sepiola atlantica, assembly GCA_963556195.1. Classification (NCBI taxonomy): domain Eukaryota; kingdom Metazoa; phylum Mollusca; class Cephalopoda; order Sepiida; family Sepiolidae; genus Sepiola; species Sepiola atlantica. The sequence continues at coordinate 46,217,879 of OY744548.1, forward strand.
TTAGTTAACTGGCCTTGGTTTACTATTACGTCGTGTTCATGTTTTTAAAAAACATCTACATTCATTCGAAGGAAGATTTTTTTTAGCAATAAAGACGAAATATTAAAATCACTCTGAATTATTTTCATTGTATTGTTTTGGTATATCCGCTTTTTCCATGATATATATATATATATATATATATATATATATATATATATATATATATATATATATATATATATATATATATATAATGTATTCTATGTAATTGTTTTTATTGGTGATGGTAGCGTTTGTTACTTTGCTAACTACTATTATAATTGTTCAACTAATTCCTGGACGAATTTATCACGCTCAAAAATAGCTGGAAAGTTAGGTGTTTACATAAATCTCGGTCACTTGTTAGATGCTGGTATTTCGGATTAGGGTGAGAAAGCGATGTTATAAGCTAAAGTGTGTGGGCGATGGTAAAATCCGACCAATTTGTATCTTTCAAGAGTAGAAAATTTACCACTGCTGCTGGTGCCCTCAGCAGAAAAGTACAAGGTCAAAGTTGTTATTGTCTGTTTGTTTTTTGTTTTTTAGAAGCGTGACTTAACGCTTAAGCTTTTGAAGGAGGTGTATTTGGGTTCGGTAATGTTTGTAAATATTGAGAGCGATGAACGGATACCGCGACACATTTCAAAAAGTGACATAGTTGACAATTATTTTTTAAAAGAATTAAATTGCTACAATTTTAAATAAAGAAAGAAGAAACATATTTGTTTTATTTATTTAAATAATATTTAGCAGACAACGTAATTATTTAACGAAAGAAGAAAGGGTCATTTTTTATTAAAAGTATTGACTCGTATGACTCAACACGGTACAACTTGATTCTTGGTTCATTTTTACAGAATAGACTACGTGATGGTTGCCCACATCCCAAAGTGAAAGTGATTTTATGGAACCGGCTGAATTCGAACTTGGCACCCACAGGTCTTCAGTTCGCGTCGTTATCCACGTAACCACCGTCATCTCCAGCGTTGACTCTGAGAGACATTTATTATGTCAAAAGGAACATTATTATTAATAGTAAATTATACAGATTGATGTAGAAGGCACTGTGGAATTTTCACGGGTTCATTATAGTAAAGCATACTACTACTACTACTACGACGACGACGACGACGACGACGACGACGAAGAAGAAGAAGAAGAAGAAGAAGAAGAAGAAGAAGAAGAAGAAGAAGAAGAAGAAGAAGAAGAAGAAGAAGAAGAAGAAGAAGAAGAAGAAGAAGTTTGTTTATCTGGTTCAATAGATTGTGCCAGTCTTCACATGTAAACATTACTGATGGTTCATCCCGATGAAAGGTTGTTAGATGGTGCTTTCTATAGAATGCATATACTTACGTAACTGTAGACATGTGTAGTAGAGATTTCCTGCCGGTACACAAAAGCTATCTTCGGGGCAAGTATGATTAGCGCAGCTGCGGACCAGGCGCTATCAAAATAAAAACACAGAATTACGATCTAGCTATATCGTGTCAGAGAAGGATTGCAAAGTGTATTGAACTCGGGGGAATGGGGTTACTTTGAAGTAGTTTGTTGTTTGGAATTGAAATAAATTGTTTGTGACACCAATCCCGTTACTTTTAAGACACCTCTCGTATAAGCTGAATGTCTATGTACGTGCATACTATTCAGAAGAATCTGTCCGTGGATGACCATATATATGTCCCATACCTCCATGGGCACTGTAGAAATGCAAATCGCCAGCTGTCATTAACGATAATGCAAAGCTGTTCGTAAAACGAATAGAGCACTTTTTATTGCTGGTATTGTTTAAAGTAAAATTTTCTTTTTCTCGTTCGTGTCGATGGCGCAGTTGATAGAAGCTCAGATTGTCGAAAAAACGACCTAGTTTCAATCTTTATGTGGATGACTATATAAATGATTATGTGAATGACTATATACATGATTATGTGGATGACTATATAAATGATTATGTGGATGACTATATAAATGATTATGTTGATGACTATATAAATGCTTATGTGGATGACTATATAAATGATTATGTTGATGACTATATAAATGCTTATGTGGATGACTATATAAATGATTATGTTGATGACTATATAAATGATTATGTGGATGACTATATAAATGCTTATGCGGATGACTATATAAATGCTTATGCGGATGACTATATAAATGATTATGCGGATGACTATATAAATGATTATGTTGATGACTATATAAATGATTATGTGGATGACTATATAAATGATTATGTTGATGACTATATAAATGAGTATGTTGTGGACTATATAAATGATTATGTTGATGACTATATAAATGATTATGTTGATGACTATATAAATGCTTATGCAGATGACTATATAAATGCTTATGTGGATGACTATATAAATGATTATGTGGATGACTATATAAATGATTATGTTGATGACTATATAAATGATTATGTGGATGACTATATAAATGATTATGTGGATGACTATATAAATGATTATGTTGATGACTATATAAATGATTATGTGGATGACTATATAAATGATTATGTTGATGACTATATGAATGAGTATGTTGATGACTATATAAATGATTATGTTGATGACTATATAAATGATTATGTGGATGACTATATAAATGCTTATGCGGATGACTATATAAATGATTATGTGGATGACTATATAAATGATTATGTGGATGACTATATAAATGATTATGTTGATGACTATATAAATGATTATGCGGATGACTATATAAATGATTATGTGGATGACTATATAAATGATTATGTGGATGACTATATAAATGATTATGTTGATGACTATATAAATGATTATGTGGATGACTATATAAATGATTATGCGGATGACTATATAAATGATTATGTTGATGACTATATAAATGATTATGTGGATGACTATATAAATGATTATGTTGATGACTATATAAATGATTATGTGGATGACTATATAAATGCTTATGCGGATGACTATATAAATGCTTATGTGGATGACTATATAAATGATTATGTTGATGACTATATAAATGATTATGTTGATGATTATATAAATGATTATGTTGATGACTATATAAATGATTATGTGGATGACTATATAAATGATTATGTGGATGACTATATAAAGAAAAGCCAATCTGAGTCTCGACTTTAGACCTAAATTTTGCTCCATCTGACAAATCAATTTTCCTTTTTATCCAAAATGTTCTTTAAATGAATATGCTTTACACTACGTGACAAAGAGTAATTCTATCAAATATTCAATGTTTTCTAATGTGAGGCCACTATATATATATATATATATATATATATATATATATATATATATATATATATATATATATCCTCAACATAGCACATATACATCCATCACATATATACATCCATCTACGCACGTACACACACACAGTGACATATACCTTGTTCATAGATCTTTAACCGGTAGCCTACTACTATATCGTTTTGAAATTAAAAGGTGTTAAAAAATTTAGGCTCACCAAGTTTAGTAGAAATAAAAGTAAATGTGCACGCAGACAGTAAGAATAAAACGTTACAAATTAATTCAAATTAGAATTAAAATTATAAAACTATTAAAGCATAATTATAATTTAAAACGCCTGCAATAAAAAGTTTATTAAACATATGAGAAAATTATAAAATATAAAGAATTAGGGTTAGGGATACCTTCACTACTCCCTCCTTTCTCTTTACAACGGCATGCTAGAATGTAACACGCTGATTGTTTTCAGTAAATGTATAATGGCCGGATGATACTGGACTTTTAATAAAGTCACAGTCGAAACACTTATGTGGCCAATAATGTTTGTATAAATAATAAACCTTATACTATATATATATATATATATATATATATATATATATATATATATATATATATATATATATATATATATATATATATATATATATATATATATATATATATGGGCAGCATTTTTCTTTAAGACATATTTCATTAAATATTACGGGCATCTTGTGTTTGCGTGAACTCATTCACATGCTTAGAACTAAAACACCTAACCTAAGAGTAATCACTTAATTGGATGTTTAAAATCTCTTTACTAACGTAACCTGTAAATTAAACCATCGACATAATCATAAATAACATCAACATAGAGACGATGGGTTTTTGTGGTCGACACACGAAAAACGAAAATGGCGGCCGAGATTTTCGCTTAATTTCGGTTAACTTCAAGGTAAAAAGATTGTAAAAAGAAAATGACTTACCCTACTACTAACCCTAAGTCCGAGTGAAAAGCTCCTATAACCAAAGAAAGCCCTCGTAAAACCACACCTAATTGCCTAAGTTTAGCGAAGTTAAGCGATAATTTCAACCGTCATTGTTGTTTTTTCCTGTGTCGATAAGACACCTTTCATCGAAATCAAATTCTGAAAAAATAAAAAATCTTACAAACAGTTTCTATACGTTAAAAATATACGGGTCGGTCGAGAATTTAATTCTACTGTGTTTCCTACAAATTATTTGTTGTTTTTATTTTTTGTTTACAAGTTCTCAATTGTTAACTATTCTGTCCTTTACCCCAACGTGTAATTATCAACGTTGCATTGACGCGAGAAATACACACGTGAAGTTGTTTCATAATTTTATTAATGCAGAAATACACACGTGAAGTTGTTTCATAATTTTATTAATGCAGAAATACACACGTGAAGTTGTTTCATAATTTTATTAATGCAGAAATACACACGTGAAGTTGTTTCATAATTTTATTAATGCAGAAATACACACGTGAAGTTGTTTCATAATTTTATTAATGCAGAAATACACACGTGAAGTTGTTTCATAATTTTATTAATGCAGAAATACACACGTGAAGTTGTTTCATAATTTTATTAATGCAGAAATACACACGTGAAGTTGTTTCATAATTTTATTAATGCAGAAATACACACGTGAAGTTGTTTCATAATTTTATTAATGCAGAAATACACACGTGAAGTTGTTTCATAATTTTATTAATGCAGAAATACACACGTGAAGTTGTTTCATAATTTTATTAATGCAGAAATACACACGTGAAGTTGTTTCATAATTTTATTAATGCAGAAATACACATTTGCTTTTCTTGAGAAGTTTGTAAACTCTTGTACACCACATAAAATATTAACATTTCGATTCAGTGGATCTATGTAAAAGATATAAAGGTGCTTCTGCAGAGACGGGGGCCACTGTTTCGATCGATGGCGGCGGAAACTGCCGACTCCTCTTCGGGAGAAATCGTGCGAAAACGTGAGCGACGGAAAGAAATGTGATTTTGGGGAAGATAACTGTTGAATTGACAATTGAGGATAAGTTAAAATTATGAACATTTATTTATTGAAATAAATTAAACATTATGTACAGCAAATAAATAAATAAAACTTTGATAAACATTTGAAATTTAACAAAAAACGAATTAAATAAATCTTTGATAAACATTATGTACATCAAATAAATAGAAAACTTTTCATTTAAATAAAAAAAAACGTAATAAGTAAAACTAAGTAAAACTTTGATTTGAAAAAAAAAGTAAACAATTGACTGAACGATAAATGTGGAAAAAAAACAAGTTTTTTACAGGGTATTGACTGAATGATAATGTGGGGGAAAAAAGTTTTTAACATGGTACAATTCTGCGATCAGTTCAAAAATACTTCCAACTGAAATTAAATTATGCGCTTGCAAAAAATCAACAATGTTGCAATTATCCCCGAGTAAATGCAATAACTCTTCAAAGTTTAATCGGTTTACGTCCATTTCGTGAAAAAGTAATTAACCCAATATTAGTTATCTCCCCCAAAATCAAATTTCTTTCCGTCGATCACGATTTCTCTCGAAGAGGAGTCGGCAATTTCCGCCGCCATCGATCGAAACAGTGGCCCCCGTCTCTACAGAAGCACCGATATAAATGTTAAGAATATAATCATAACCCATCGACCGATCTAGCCGGGATCTTTAGCTGACAAAAGAGAAGAGATGAGAAATTCTATCACGTACCGGGTTCCAGTCGGAAATCGGGCTGTACATATAATTCGGGTCATCCTGCGTTTCATTCTCACGATCGAATTCGTTGAGCTGACATTGATGTCGACTGGCGTTCAAATTGTAATTGAACGATCGGCAAGCTGACCTCTTTAAACAGCTAGAGGCACAAAATTGAATCGTTTTCGCAGTGACGTTTGCTATGATGGACACGGATAACCTTTTGTTCTTTCTCGGCTCGACATTCGGATAATTTATAGAACAATTTCTAGAATTTCCCGCCATAGTATGTACGCATGTGCACATGAAACAACAAATCAAAAACAAACGGACCGCCGCCATGACAGTTTCTGATTATCGTTGAGACAATCTTGAAAGAATTGGATTTTAATTGTTGAGAAACTTAGAAATTAAAAAAAAACAAAAAAAAACTCTGTGTTGTAATATAAAAACAAAACAAAAAGTGATTCAGTTTTAATAGTAAAACATTTACGTCTATGTATTTTTTCTCATTGTAAAATTAGAATCGTTCACAATAATTGTGCTAAAACTAATTAAATCCCTAAAATAAAAAATCTCTGTTAATCGTGCAGTGGATACCACCGCTTTAATCCTGAATGTGTTCTTTTCGCTTTATATGCATTAAAATAAGCAGTAAATATAATATGCATTAAAATATGCATTAAATATAATATGCATTAAAATAAGCATTAAATATAATACGCATTAAAATAAGCATTAAATATAATACGCATTAAAATATGCATTAAATATAATATGCATTAAAATAAGCATTAAATATAATACGCATTAAAATAAGCATTAAATATAATACGCATTAAAATAAGTGTTAAATATAATACGCATTAAAATAAGTATTAAATATAATACGCATTAAAATAAGTATTAAATCTAATACGCATTAAAATAAGTATTAAATATAATACGCATTAAAATAAGCATTAAATATAATACGCATTAAAATAAGTATTACATATAATACGCATTAAAATAAGTGTTAAATATAATACGCATTAAAATAAGCATTAAATATAATACGCATTAAAATAAGTGTTAAATATAATATTCGGTGTTATTCGTGTAAGCAACAGGAACGGAATTCTAGATTTGTTTTGGAGCCCTAACGACGAACAGCAATTCTTCGTCCGTCAAAATTGGTAAACAAATTGACAGAAGACTAACCGAATGTACACTCATTCAAAGAAAGGCGTTTAGATTCTCTCATGTGTTTTTTTTTTTTTTTTTTTGCTTAACTTTGAACAAAACATGATGAAGTCATTTCAATATTTGACGGTTTTTGTCCGTATTCTTTGCCAAGTTTTTGTTAGCTTTTTTTTGTCGGTTACGTTTTGCTTAAATCCCGTCGACGGTGTTATTGATATTTCCCCATCAATTGGAATTTTCAGAAATGGTTTTCACATACAACGTCTGCTCACATCCTTCTAAAAAAATCGTTTCATTTTCATCTGAGTTTTTCAATATATATATATATGTTATATATAAAACTATATTCAGTCAAAGATATTTTTCAAATACAAGAAATAGTGTATTGTTTGAGTGCGTCTGGCAGTGGACATCCATGTACTGATATTAACGACGAGGTTTATTGATTCGGTTGATAACCACGCCCACTAAAAATGGCATTTATCACAAGAGAGAGACAAGTGGGTTGGAATAAAGATAGTTATCATAAGCAACTGGCGACCAATCAACATTAATACTTCTTCTTCTTCATGATGATGACGGTGATGATGACGACGACGACGACGACGTTTCTTGTTATTTATGATTTTTTTTTTATTAACGAATCAAATTCATTTAAGGAATTTAAAAAATGATCTGCTGTTTTTTTAATTCGTTTGGTTTGAGCAATCATTACTTCAACAAAATAAATATGATCTTTTTTTTCAGTCAATTATTCCTTTTATTTATGGCGAGGGGGTAGATACAAAGTCGTGTGGTTTTGAAAAATGCCTGAGCAGCTCCGTCGGCATTGAACGGTAGGAGTGCCTCAGGCGATTAGCAATAAACTAGCCACTCCTCCAAGAGAGCAGGTAAAGCCTAGGGGTGAATCTCCTAGGACTGAACAGAACCATGCCTCAGCCAAACAAAGGCTGATTGTCGCGGACGTATCCTCGACTGGTAGTAAATGACAATAACAAAAGCAATATTAATGATCCGTGCGCTCATTCGTTTCGAAAATCAACCATGTTTTTTTTCGACGACGACGACATCACTTCGAAGTATAGGTTCTCCTCGGATCATCGAAGTTAAGCAACGTTTAGCCGTGTCAGATGAGTGAAAGTTTGGGAATATCAGGTGTCCTAATTCTGAAGCGAAATGGCTGTAAAGTAACTTTCTCTAATATTCTTGAGAATCCATCTCTCCCCAGCCAAGTCATGGTTAAAATAGTAGGATAGACTGGACCCGACTAGAGTAGCAAGCTTTGCTATTACGACGAGATTAAGAGAAAGGAAATCAACTGGGATGTGAAAATCCTCAGTACTTCTTATGAGTCTACACTTACAAATGGTAACATATTTGTTGCTAGCAGTATGCTACTTTCCCGGAAATACAAATATGTACGACGCCTTTAACACCTAATGGCAACCAGAAAAAAAGCGAACTGCAGATTCCTTGGTGGTAATATATTTTTGAACTTACGGGTAGATTTATGGCCGAGGTGGAAGTGTTGTTAATGGCGGGAGATTCGAAAGAAGAACAAAGGATTATGGATATTAACCACTGTGGCGAAGGATGACGGACAAATGGTTTTGCGATAATGAATCCCCCAACCATAGGTAGTGTGATAGATGCCTTTGTAACGGCACGTAATCTCACTGTTAGGATTCCGCCATCGGACCACGTGTAGATTAAATGAAACAGTTAAGACAAACAAAGAAGAAAGGAAGAAAATATTATTTAAACTTACTTTAAAGAAAGCGAAGGAATGAGGAGGATAAACAACATATAAGGCATTTTTATAAAGTGATAAAAATAGGAAAGCATTTATACTTAACAAAAACAATTTATTTACTTAACATTTAAAAGAGTGTAAGTTCGTAATTGGGGCGTATAAATGCGATGCGTGTTGAAATGTCTTTTTGTGTGGCAATTTGTGAATAGTGAATGTGCGAAGAAATGTTTGTCAAATTGAAAGATTCTAGAATGTTCGTCAAATTGAAAGATTACCTTTTCTTCTTCCTCCCTCCCCACACAGCTCGTTCGAGCTGGTGGGGGGGTCGTTTGTCGACGAGCGTTCTTTGTGTGCGTTCGTTCGTCTCAGAACGCTGAGGGAAAAAGAGAGTGAGGAAGGGACGCGTGTTCTTTTATGGACCCCAAAATCACGTGTGGTCAAGTTGGTCAGTCAGTATTTTATTGGCCGAAATCCTTTGGCCAACGTGATTCTGCGAGATTTCGCGAGTTTCTTCACTTCAGCGACGAAGAAGGGTTAAACAAAGAAAGAAAGAAAGAAAGAAAGAAAGAGAGTACCTAATTGTGGTGTTCACCACAGATTAATCCATGTTTTAATTAATTTTTCTTTTAATATTTTATATTATTTGGAGTACTGTTTTATCTTGGGTGTTATTCTCACAACGTTTCGGTCGATGTAACCTCCGACGGTCTTTAGAACGGAAACCTTTATTTAACCACAGGCGGTAGCTTGTTTTCGTTCCGTGTGGAGTTAATTAATGGTTCCCATATGTTACGATCGCGTCGTAGGATTCCCTTTGCCGACCAGTTGCAGAAAGGGAAAGAGTGCGCGAGCGAGCCTTACCACGGCCATCGTAAAGGAGGCCACAGCGCTGGAAAATGACGTCATGCTATAAAGTAACCAACGAGATCTGTCGAACAGTCAGATTATGGATATTTTGACCCCTCCCTTCACTTAAAAATCCATCAAAATTCAGGAAATCAACCAATTTTAATGAAATTTAAAGTATTTATTAATTACCGATCCCGGAATATAATTAAGCCATTACTTTATTAAAAATCTTAGTTCAAATGTATTATTTCGTGTAATTTGTGTAGATGAGACAGCAAAGATTAAATTAATACTTAATAATAAAATGGTGTTGTGATAATTTTTTTAATTTTTAAAACATGAAAAGTTTTCTTTGAAAAATAATTTGTCTGATTTAATGTTCATTTTTTAAATAAGTTCATTCTTTCTGGTCTACATCGAATGAAAAGACTAGTATCAGTTATACTGCATGGAAATATCTCTTGGTTTATAAACACAAGAAGAAGACAACTCTCTATTCTTAAGCAGTTTTATTCTATGTATGAACATTTCATTATCATTAGTTTTAGCTGAATAATTTGATAATAGTTGCTCTCATTTCCGAAAAAATAAATGTTTCTTAGTTTTTTAACTTAAAAGTAAATCAAACATGAAAAGTAAATCAAACATGAAAGATTACGAATTAAGTAAAGTAACACAAAATCAATAATTAATAAATAAAAATTAATAGAACATTTATTGAAATAAATTAAAATGTGTATTTTTTTTTCAAAACGAACAGTTTATTTACAACATAGGAAAAATGTGTAATAAATTAAAACAGTCATGTTTTAGGGGCGATAAAACTCATTAATTAGTCTAAACTTGTATTTTTTATTTCGAAATTAAATTCTAATTTATTTTTTAAGACTTGAAATTCGAACTTTAATGCAATGCCGTAATCGTTGGACGCCATCTTGTGGTTTTCTTTCGTGCTTGACATCTATATAAAAAAAGGAAATACGTTTGAAAAAGTTAACAATGATTTCCAAGTGAATGAATAATCATTAAGAGAATAGCCGTGTTCTTGGCAGGCAAATAAAGTCACATAGCAGGAACAAGTTAACAATGATTTCCAAGTGAATGAATAATCATATAGAGTTGAGTCTACTCGCTCTTATTACTTGCTCTGATTACAGATGGACGCATGCGCGTTAAGCCACGGCGGGCATTCGGGCACTTCCGGTCCTCATTGATAGTGGTTCTTACTCCCACTATCAATGACGTTACCAGAAAAACTCGACTCAGTTGACAGGCCTCCTTACAATGGCCGTGGCCTTGCCCTCGACGGACTACTTAGATAAAGGGGAAGGTAAACGAACGCGGCTCGCCTGCCTGACACACCTACTAAGAGAGGGGGGGGGACGTACGTGACCAACAGACGCACCTGAAGATCGGAAGATGCATCGACCGAAACATTGTCAGAATAACACCCAAGATGAGAATAATACAAATTATGAATCCTAATATAAAAGATTCCGAAACTGAATATTTTGTGTAAGGGAAAATGTTTTCGATAAGACTTAAGATTCCTTATGAAGTTTAGTTTTTAGCATCTGGTTATACGGTGGGATGAACTAAATGATATTTCTCTTTCTTCTATTTTTATTTCTATTATTATTCGTATCGTTTTTCTTATATTTAATTTCAATGTTATTATACCCACTATTTTTATAGCTGTTATAAATGTTGCTTACATTCTTAAATACCCTTTCGTTTCTTAATTTATTACTAAGCCTACATCCAATAGCACTAGGAATATGTTTTATGATTGGTGGAGGTGGTTAGATTTTGGGTTTACTTATATTGACTTAGTATTATCTTGACGTATGTCTATATCTATAAAGTAGTCTCGTTTCCCCCTATACTTTTGATTACACTACTAAAATAACCCACTGAATCACAGGTTACGAAACACACCTCTTCTCACATAATTCACTCGAGCCTGTTTCCAGATATTTTTACCTAATTTCATCTTCAAACATTAAATACTATTATTAGACCACTATGTCTGACTCTCACAAATACGTCATCCAAACAGGAGGAGTAGCAAAATCTTTTCCCTCTAACATTTCTCTACTACCCCTGTCCCAATTAACACCGGGAAAATAATATGAAAGGGAAAACCGGAACCATAATTGTTTTAATCATTCTACATATTAAACATACATATTAAACTACAATTATAAACCAAATGAATCGTATTCCTTTGAATTTAGAGAATATCGAATTACATATCAGATTCATTAATCATCGTTATTTTAACTATTACGCATAGACGTCCTCCTATTCCGGAATTAACATATTACAAAAATCTAACTGAATCACAACCATTGTAGATTGGAGACGCCATTTTGAATAAATATTCAAAATAGCGTTTCCAATCTACGTATCGCATCGAAAGAGTTCATTTCAATTACAAATCCTTCCATTGATTCAGGTATAATTTCTTTATTTAGGTTCTAACACTTAAGCATTTTCATACATAACAATTTAAAGGCTTAAAAATAATTTTCGAAATACTAACAGCGTAACACGCACAGCAGACTTCGTTCAAAAACATCCACTTCCATTTCATGGAAGCCGTAATACCATTTGCTTAACGATGCTGACACTAATCATTCACACAAAACAGTTACATGTTTCAATTGGGACCATCCATACATACATAACACTATTCAAACAATCGAAAAACCTCGAATTATTATTATTTTATGTCAACACTCTCTCTCTTTCTTCCACCCCCTATCGTTCACTTCGTTTATATCTACATTTACTTTTACATTTATTTACTGCCTAATCTAGTCATGTTGGTAAAAGGTTTGTATGCTTCAAGTTATGAGTATTTTTATTTGTGGTATTTGATTTGGTTGTTTCGGGTTATTTAATGCCGAGGAAAATTGTTGTTTTAGTTTTTTTTGCTTTTAATAAACCACCATTGTCTAACTCTCCCCTGAAGGGGAGGCAACTAAATAACAACAACATAGTTAATGTTTAAAGTGCAGAATAGTTAACAATCGATAAATCGAAAACAACAAAACAACAAATGCCTTACATAAATCTCCATATATTTAAAGGGCAAATTTTTTGATCAAATTTACTTGGGAGGACATTGGTTTTTATTTTTACGAATAACCCCCTACTTACAATCGTAGGAGGGGGGGGGGTAACCCAAAACATAGAGAAATGTATTTTGTTGGATTGAAAACATGGGTAAATCCTATTTCAATCACCTAAACAACTTACAGGGTTCTTTTTAACTTCTTTTTAACTTCTTTTTTACGAATTTATACTATAATACTATGATACTTATATTTTTTTCATTTAATTTATATCTCCCCCGGACAACGCCAGGGCACAGGCCCTGCTAGTATAAAATAAAATATAATTAAGGGATAAAGCAAAGACAACCTACGTGGAACAAAATGAAGTTAGCACAATGAAGGCATGTATGGATCGATATTTGGTCGACTAAATGAGTTGAGAACCTATAAAATTTATATCCGGAGTTGAGGACCTATGAAATCAACCATGAGAAAAATTAGGCCTGAACAGGATTCGAACTTGTACCTACGAGAAGGGGGCGCCTATAACTGGCGTCCGTTTTATCGCTTCCCTAGCAGATCACGGTGAATCGAAAGTCGAAGTTGTACAGATTATTTAAATCTATTGCTTTGTGAACAAGATATGTTTGTTTATTTATATATCATTAAACCATATCTTCTCTTTTTTTCTCAATATAATTCCATTCTCACACATACTAATGTGTTAGACGCTACATAAATAATGTCATCTCAATTTGACTTCATTTCTTCTGTTTTTCTTATGTGTTTCTTTATACACGCTTTGTTACAAATTATAAACATAATCTTTATATATATATATATATATATATATATATATATATATAACTTAATGTCGGTGTGTATGTGTTTGATGTTTGTGTGTTCCCTGTAGAACAAACGGTTAGTGAATCTCCATAAAATCTAAAAGTGTATTATTATGTAACGTTTGCCGGGGAAGACAATGGAAGTGTTCCCAAAAGTACATTCCTAAGGGAGCTATGATGGCAAAACCTATTTTTATGAAATTTAAATCATATGTATAAAATTTCTTGGGGAAGACAATGGAAGTTGTACCGAATCCCTAAATGCCCTCCAAACCTATGGAGGTTCCACTGTTAAAACAGTAAATATATCTTACTTTTCTGAAATGTATATCATATATATATAAAAAAAATCCTCCGAGAAATACAAT
>OY744548.1:46244457-46249457 GCA_963556195.1 Sepiola atlantica
AACAACAAGCTCAAATGGAAGCTAGATTTCAAGAAAACTGCTTGTCCAACAACAAAAAGCTGATGAAAAACAGCAAAAGTTTGAACAATTATTGCTACAAACAATATCGAATAGGGGTCAAAATACCGAAAACGAATACGCATTTTCCCAAAATACTGTCTGGAGTACAATTGAAAGTTTTTCTTATTCTCCAGACAACGATAGAACATTTGCTTCATATTTTAGAAGGTATGAAGATCTTTACAACATAGATTGCGAAAATTGGGCAGACGCTAAAAAAGTTCGATTACTCCTTAGTAAATTAGGGACCATCGAACATACAAAGTTCATTGACTACATATTACCCCGTAAGACCAGCGATTTAACTTTCTCGGAAGCGGTTAAGTTATTGACGGAGTTGTTTAGCCCCAAAATTTCCCTTTTTCACAAAAGATGGAAGTGCATAAATTTAACGAGAAAAGATTGCGAGGATTACATGACTTTCGCATCAGTAGTGAATAAACACTGTGACGATTTCAAGCTTGCCGAACTAAGCGCAGATGATTTCAAATGTTTAATTTTTGTGCAAGGACTGATATCAGCCGAATATAACCTTACAAAAAGTCGCAGAGGACTGCGAAAGATTTGTAAGCGTGAAGCAAAACTCGAAAGACATAGAAGAATCGGGCATAGCACACATAAGAAAGGTACGACAAAAATCATATCCTAACTTTCCTTCAAAATCAAGTAAATTCAAAAAGAGTTACTTTTCTCACTGTTCGCCAAAAACAAATTTCCCCGAGAAAAAACAAAACAAATTACCACCTAGCCCCTGTTCGCGCTGTGGTGCTCTTCATTGGTATATGGATTGGCCCTACCGATTTAAAACTTGTTTAATTTGTAACAAAATCGGACACAAGAGCTCACATTGTAGAGCAAATAAAGGATTTAAAAGCCGGATAAAAATCGCAAGATCAGACGAACAGGATAACATAAACATAAGGAAGTACGTTCAAGTACAAATCCTTAACGAAAGAATAAAGTTACAATTAGACTCCGGATCTGATTTAACTATCATCAACCTGCAGACATGGAAAAGATTGGGTAAACCAACCATGTTAAAATCAAACAAAATAGCCAGGTCGGTGACTGGATAAAAAATAAAATTCGAAGGTGAGATAAACGTTAAGTTTAACGGAAAAACTAAAAAATTAAAAATGTTCGTGTTAAGAAACACTTGCAATTTATTTGGGACAGAGTGGATGAGCGAATTTAATTCATGGGATTTACCCATTAACGCTTTTTGCCCAAAAATAGAAAGTTTGACAACCGAAGCAGATAAATTAAAAGAAGATTTGAAAAAAACCTCCCAGAATATTTTTCAAATGGACTGGGTCGATGCAAAAAGATGGCGGCAAAATTTGAATTAAAGGAAAACATCCAACACGTATTTAAAAAGAAAAGAAATGTATAGCCAATGGGCTGCTCCGACTGTCTATGTTAAAAAGAAAACTAAAGAGATTCGTGTCTGTGCCGATTTTTCGACTGGATTGAACGCGTCATTAAAGGATTACCATTATCCTCTCCCGTACCCAGATGAAATATTTACTAAATTAAATGGAGGAAGATTTTTCTTCAAAATAGATTTAAGTGACGCATATTTACAGATACCCGTGGAAGAGGAAAGCTCGAAACTATTATGTATTAACACCCATCGCGGGTTATACAAATTCGAGAGACTCGCTTTCGGTGTCAAGGTCGCACCAGCCATATTCCAGCAGGTTATGGATACTATGCTGAACGGACTGGAATTCGCAATACATACTTAGACGACATTCTAATGACTAGTCATACCAAAGAACAACACCGGGAACACATCCACAAAGTTGTCTCACGAATCCAAGAGTACGGTTTCAAACTCAAAGAAGCCAAATGTGATTTTTAAATGGAGAAAATCAAATATCTGGGCCACATTATTGACAAAGATGGCAGAAGACCAGACCCAGAACGAGCTACTGCAATTAAGGACATGCCGGCTCCTGAAAATATCGCATCTTTACAAAGTTTTATCGGACTGGCTAACTACTACCAGGTTTTCATACCTAATATGCATAACCTCCGTGCTCCAATGAATGAACTTCTGAAAAAAGACAAAGAGTGGGAATGGACAGCTGAATGCCAGGAGGCATTCGAGAAAACGAAAAAAGTCCTAACATCCGATTTTTTTCTAACTCACTATAATCCAGACTTAGAGATTATTGTCGCTAGCGTCGCAAGCTCATATGGCATCGGGGCATGCATTTTACACAAAATGCCAGACGGGACTCACAAACCAATAGCTCACGCATCGAGGACACTGCTACCAGCAGAAAAGAACTACTCCCAAATAGAAAAGAATCATATTTGCAGTCTCGAAATTCCACCGTTACATACACGGTAGATTTTTTACCTTACAAACGGATCATAAACCTTTACTCACAATTTTTGGGTCAAAAAAAGGTCTGCCGTACACACAGCTAACAGACTGCAGAGGTGGGAAACAATCCTTTTAAATTATAATTTTAAGATGGAATACCTCCCCTCGAAAAATATCTGTCACGCTGACGGATTGTCAAGACTCGTCCGAAAACGTAGTGAACCCCTGGAAGACACTGTGATTGCCTACCTTCGAACGGAAGGAGAAATTAACTCTACATTACGGAACACAGTAAGGGAACTCCCCGTGTCACTGCACGAAATAAAAATGGAAGCCCTCGGTGACGAGTTTATTAAGATGACCAAGACTAAATTAATTGAAAAGGACCAAAAAAACTTCAGACATGTTCTCCCTATGCGATGAGGTACTCTTGTATAGTGAGAGAGTAGTCATTCCCAAAACTCTTCAAAGGAGAATTCTGAAGGATTTCCATGTGGACACCCAGGGACTACATGAATGTAGAGCTTGATGAGGAGCTACGTATACTGGCCTAACATGGACCAGGATATCGAGAAAATCGTAAAGACGTGCAAAGGCTGTGCATTGGCAGCAAAGGCACCTCCGATCAAATACAGTCCTTGGCCAAAAACGGACCGACCATGGCCCAGGATACATATAGACTTCGCAGGCCCATTAGACGGTTTCAACTATTTAATTGTAGTAGATAGTTTCACAAAATGGCCCTAAGTGTGCCGATACAAAAGTTCAACGACGGGAGTAACCATCAACTCCCTCTACGAATTGTTCGCCCGTTTAGGGATCGTGGATTGTTCAGTAAGCGACAACGAAACACAGTTCACGTCCGCTGAATTCAAGGAATTCTGTGATACGTTCCAAATAAAACATATTACGACGCCAGCATACCACCCGAGATCAAATGGCCTAGCAGAGCGTTTTGCCGATACACTGAAAAGAACCCTGAAAAAGACTACGGAAAAAAGCCCTACAACAGTTCCTTCAGGTGTACAGGATAACGCCAAACACGAATACACCCTCTTCATTATCCCCTGCTGAGGTAATGTTTGCGCGCAAGATACGATCCGTTTTTGACAAACTGCTGCCAAAACAGAAAAAGCCAGGACGAACAAATGCAGTAACAAGAAAACGTTACATCCCAGGCGAAAAGATATTTTTTTAAATGTTTAAAAATATTAAATCGTTCTGGGAACTGAGGATAATTGAGAAGCGGATTCGAAATACGGTATACATAATTCAAGGCCTTAAGTTCTCTCATAAGAGACATTTAAATCAATTAAGAAAACGACTACCGGACGACACCGACAGCGCTCCCCAGGAAGAAGAAGAAATTATAGACACCATATATGACACCTTTGACATTGAGATCAACCAGGCAGCTCCGGAACCAAGAAATCAAAAAGGAAGCGAAGACTAACGGATCTGGTCGTAATAGACCCAAAAAAGAAAAGCTATTACTTCTCCTGCTGAGGTAATACTTGGGAGGGGGTGTTATGGTGACTTACCTATGTATAACATAGACTCTTCCTCTTTGCTCAATAGATGCCAACGGTAATTAACTCTCGCACGAGGGATTCCAGTAAGATAGACGAACTCTACTTACCAGGCGCATATTTCTTCCCTCTGACTTCTATTTTCTTAATACACTTGTTTCTACTTTATACCGTGTTCGTGTCTTCATTTCGGTCCCTTTAAACAGGGCGAATACAATATATATAAAAAAAATATATATATATATACATATATATATATATATATAAACAAATACATATATATATATAAACAAATACATATATATATATGTATATATATATAAACAAATACACACATATATATATAACCAAATACATATATATATATAACCAAATACATATATATATATATACAAATACATATATATATATATACAAATACATATATATATCTAAACAAATACATATATATATCTAAACAAATACATATATATACAAATACATATATATATAATATATATATACAAATACATATATATATGTATATATACAAATACATGTATATATGTATATATACAAATACATGTATATTATATATATACAAATACATATATATATATGTATATATACAAATACATATATATATATATGTATATATACAAATACATATATATATATGTATATATAAAAATACATATATATATGTATATATATATACAAATACATATATATATATAAATACATATATATATATATATATACAAATACATATATATATATATACAAATACATATATATATATATACAAATACATATATATATACAAATACATATATATATACAAATACATATATATATATACAAATACATATATATACAAATACATATATATATATACAAATACATATATATATATATATATTATATATATATATACAAATACATTATATATATATATATATATATATATATATATATATATATATATATATATACAAATACATATATATATATACAGGGTGTTTCAAAAATCTTGGGAACATTACAAATGCGTATATCTCATGAACTATTCCAGGTAGAAAAATGAAACTGGTGCC